>OY728140.1:783838045-784463045 GCA_963277665.1 Viscum album
TTTTAAATGTTTTAAATGGGTATGGAACACTTTGATTCAAGTATCATCATTTTAAATGTTTTAATTGTGTTTTAAAAATTGATTGATTATTTCAAAAACTAAGAATGTTTTTTACATATATAAAATAAAATGAATTTATTTCTTTAATGTCTCTATTATGTATTGAAAATTAATTTATAGGTTTACAACATTATTTTAAAATAACATGTTTTCATTTATGAGTGTGTGATTTGTAAAGATGAAATGTGATTTAAAAGTGGAAATGTTATTTCTTCATTAATAACATTTTATGTGTTATTATTATGTTATTATTCTTGGGAATTGTTTATGTCTACTTGTGGTTCTGTGATAAATTTACTCTGGGTGATCCAGCGATATTTCTTAAATGCATTTAATAATGAGACAGAGTTAAATGATAAGCTTTCACCTAATTTATTTAGGGAATATACTGTGATGGGTATTCCAAATGTAACCAAGATAGTTAATCCATATGTCTCTCTGAAAGATACAATGTAAGAATGATATGGATGACACAAGTTACCTTTATGGTTTATGTTTCTATGAATTATTACATGAATCTTATGATTTCATGAGGTGAGATAAATAATTTATGTTTTACGGGTGAAAAGATTTATTGTGTGAAAATGATTTCACGATTTTAAAATATTCATGGGGTGATGCACCTACACCTCCAACTCATCCTAGGTATTTTAAATTATATAATTTATATAATAATAATAGTAATATTAGCATCATTATAAAATATTATTTTATAATTAACACTTGTGTACAATATCCGATTAATGATTTATTTGTGGCAGAATAACCCTGACATCGAAAGAGATAATTTACGACTAATATTTGGTAGTTAATTCGGATAAATAGAATGGGTTTTAGGATCACTATTTTACTATTGTTGGTCTATGTTTTGATAAAATGATTGTTTTATTTAAATACCATTTTTTACATGTCAATAGTCCATTTTCATGTTTTTCTATACGGAACAAGGAAATAAAACATTTGGAGCCACTAATGCTTCTTAAAGGTGGTTATTTTTTCAATTTACAATATTAGATTTTTGATAAACCCAAAAAAAATTAAAAAATTCACATAAATCATTTTTATGTATAGACTATAGTGTCACAATATGTGGATTGATTTTAATCTCTTAACCTTTCAAGATTAATAAAATAATAATTGAACATGAGTATAGGTTTAGTCAATCTAACACCATACATGATTATCACAATGCACATTGAAACTTCATGGATCCTATAATCATTAGTATTATCAAATTTTATCACATAAATATTTAAATAATCATGATATAAGGACTCTATAACATTATTTTTTATCGCAAGTGGAAAAAGAACATTAACTATTATTGTTGAACAATATATGTTTTTTTTAATTTTTTCGAGATATATTGGTTTCATCTAAATATTGATAAAGTGATACTTTATTTATTAACTTATTGTGAATTTTGATTTCTTAATGATGTGATTATAACTAGAAAAAATGATGAGTTTGATTTGGATATTATAATAATTCATAGTTACATTATGATATGTATTGACATAAACTCTATACTCAAGAGTAGTGTCATGGGAGGGTAGTATATAAGGAATGTAGATCTTTTTTCTTTTATAAGTTATATGATTTTTTTATAATTATTATTTTATGATCATATTTTAGTTGACACTAGTTTGTCATGTCATTGACTGACCTATTCAACAATAATGATTTGTTCCGAATACTTGTAAACCAAATTCGTCATTATGGTAATAATGTGGCATACTTTTAATGAAGAGATGATTATAGTTATTTAAATTCCCCTAGACATAGTCACCCTAAGTTAATGGGTTCATTATTAAATTTAAATCATATTAAAAGATATTAATTACCGAGTATCTAATGTTAAATAGTCTTTTGGAGAGTAGATATATTCTTTAACAATAAATTATATTATTATGATATAAAATTTGTAGTACTTAAAACAATTATTTAAATGCATTTCAGTACACAATTAATAAAATCCATAAAATTTTATACATTGTAATATTCTTCATTACTTAGGGAAATAAATAAACAAAGTAAAGGGTTGATCATAGATGCTAAACAAGGAATGCACAAAAAAAAGATAATATGTAATAATAATGGCCCAAATAGTTTTGTGAAAATAGATAAATAAATTATGCTATTTAAAGGGATATATAGGCACAACAAATCTATTGATATCATGATAATTAAAATAAATAATCACTCGGATAGAAATAAATGATCTTGTAATTATGGAATGAAGAGTTCTAGATATCATAACTATAATTCAAAGGGTTCCTCCCATGAGATCACATATTAAATGGTTGTCTTAAATAATCTAATCTAGCATTTATTTTTTCATGAGACATTCCAATTCATCATGGTGTATATAATTATAATCCCCACCCATCACTTAATATTTCAAATGATTTCATTATATTAAATAATTGGTATAAAATATAATAAAATTGTTAAAAAAGGAAAATATTATATAAGAAATACTAAATGATTAGTAAATATCCATAAAGAAATAATTGGTATATTAATTGTCCACATTTCCCCAGTTAAAGTAATGGTATGGAAATCTAGGAGAACACCCTTAAATATGAATAATTTTATATTGGCCACTCACCCCATAATGGATAAATGGATATATGGTCAATTTAATTGATTCTCTTATTAAATTTAATTGTATGGTTTTTTAGTAAATAATCTTTACATATAATAATTAAATCTATTGTAATTAAATCATATTGGATAAATGGATATATGATCAGGAAAAACAATTCTCCCAGTCAACTAAATTGGTTTTTTATCATGGAGAATAACCTTTCATTTGAAAAACTATGTATTGGTAACTCAAAATAAATAAGATAAATAGATATATGGTCATGAATATAGATTCTATCAGTTAATGTATTTTTTATTAACTAGCTTAATATCCGTTCACAACATGATAACATTCCTTCACTAGATTTGGATCATCCTTCCTCTCCCTATTTATTGATCGTTCTTCCCCTTACTACATCATCTTTCCCTTGTGTACATTTATTTATTATATTTATATAAAAACCAAAGATAAAAATATATTATTTTTTACATCATTAGTATAATTTGAACATTACATCCCAAAAATATTCAGACAATTTAATTAATGGATGGTTTAGTGTCTTTGAAGATCATCAACATAAGAAACTTATTTTGTGATACTTGTGAACATTTTCCAATATTTAAGGCAAACTAGATCAAATTATAGAAATCATCTAGGATATAATCACCTTTATAAACTGATGAATGAAACTAAAAGAAAGGAGTATGCTCGAATGCGTAGAAATGGAAAAATTATCAACATGTCAACAAGTGTTAGATCAAAATCATATATGAAAACATGTGTTGGGGGAAATATATTATTAAAATAACATTTGAAAATATCCTTTGTCCATAAACCAATAAAGAGACCCATGAAATAAAAAATTAGTAGACATATAGTATGGAAAAAGTGTGTTGAATCATGATATATTAATCATAAATCAAGGAGTATAATCATAGGCCCATGATTTTTTTAATAAGATTGTGGAATAAATAGAATCATATAAATAATATGTCTGGGATACCCACCAATACGTTCATCACATAGTATGGTTTCTAATCCCTCTGTTTCATTATTTGGATTGGGATAACATCTCTTTTACCCTTGGACATAGGATAAAACATCTTATGTACGTTTATCTTTGGATAAATATTCTTGTATACACTTTTTATTGAGATAAATTAGCATCTGTTCCCTTTATATTGGGATAAATATTATCATATAAACTTTTTTTTTTGGAAAAACTCCACTAATGATCCCTTTTTCTTGGGTTAAATACTCTCATTTAGCCTTTTTCTTGTGCTAAATCTACATATATACCCTTTGGATTGGGATAAATCCTCTCATGCAGACTTTTGAGCTAATGAGATATAAAATTTACCAATAAACTAAAGGGAGATATAGGACCACACCCTCTATCCCTCTATACATATGTGTGTCACATGAAAACAATAATTTGTCTAATTATTAAGAAACAATGGAATGAAATGTTGGTTTTGCAACATTCTGAGACAGTATCACAAAAATGGACATTAAGAATGTGAATGGATGATACCAAAAAAATCAATAACCCAAAAGATTATTTCATAAGAACATTTATACGGTGATTCATGAAATATAATTTCCATGGAATCATTGGATTTAGATAATAATAATTAAATGTTAGTTTGATCATAAAATTATATTTAGGAAATGATTTTATCATTAGCATAAAAGAATAAGTTGTATCGAATTTTTTAATTAATTTTTCATAATGTGAAGTGAGAAATTTTGAAAATGAATTACTTTTAAAAATAAATTTCAATAGTGGATCCTTGAAATTATATAATGGTTTAAAAAGGAATTGTGTAATGGAATATAAGACATTTTATTTCCAAATGATGTAATTTTTTTTAATATTTTGAAATAACTTTGTTGAAAACCCACATCATAAAAAGAGGTAATAAAAATTAATTTGAAAAGTAGTAATGTAAAATAGTTTGGTGAAATGATGAAAAACATATTTTGATTTTTAAAATAATAATTTGAAGCATTTTATTGAATAATGAACATCAGAATTGTGAAAAAAATATTTAATATAGATGACATTTTTTTTAGATTTTTTTTTTCAATTTTATAAAAATGAAATCCATCGCAAAATCATCTTTTGTAACATCCTCTATCTCGGTGCCACCCAAAGGTTCCCCGAACCCAGTTGGCCACATAACCTCAAGCAAATTTCCCCAAACTCCAGAGTCTGTTGATTAGTAGTGAGGTTCAAGGTGTGATATTTGGGAAACTATGCCCTCATTGAAAGAGTATGCACAATGAAAAACAAATAGTAACAATAAAAGAAGCAGTAATACCACCAAAAGTAAAAAATGTAATTTTCTGAAAATACATCCAATAGAGGCCACAATATATATATATAAATGATGTTTGACATATGTATATAAGAATGCTTCCAAACAATTCAAAATGATGGAAAGTAATACAGAAACCAAAGATCAAAAGAAACAAGTAAACTCCAGAAGCATCGCAAGACACATCTTGGTCACATGCTCTACTACTCCAACAGAAAGAACTCAAGTACCTGATGATGAAGGGATCTTTCCCTTATCTATACCATCAATCATATAATCTGTTTTGGTCCAAATAAAGAGAAAAATAGGGTGTGAGACGAATTTCAGTAGGAGACCACCAAAAGATTTGTGCCTAACTGTTTGTGAATATATATAGCTAGTAATAGGAAAAACAAAGCAATAAACTAGAAATTACTAAAAAATAAACAGTCCTACAATTTCTAATTACATCCATTTACATACATCAATTATTGAATCTATTGAATCAAGTAACCTTGGTATCTAGCCTACACTCTGTATCCCATGGGTACATAACTAAAAAGATGTTTTAGAAGACTATATAAGAAAACATGTAAGAATAAATCCAAGCCTGTCATTTGGCATGGTAGGCCTCCCAATCAGTCAATTATTCAAAAATTAACCTTTGTGAAATTTATCATAGTATAACCCCTCTAGTCTAACATAGCATCAAATAATTTGATAATGACCCTCTGGGAAAGCTATCATGGAATGACTTCATTGGTCTAATATACTGCCAAATAATTATAAACAACCACCTGGGAAATAACTCATGGTCAAAACTCCTAGTTCTATACTAACAACATTTATAAAAAACCATATGGGCGTTATCTCATGGTCTAAACACTTGAATCAATGACCATCTAGAAGCTCTTATGGTCAATACCCATAGTCAACATAATAGTAAAAACATTCATAAATGACCCTCCCTTGGGAAGATATCATAGTCAATTCACCTTGGTCAAACCTTCATAATGCACAACTCAAGAATATTACATAATCATTGACTTCATCCTAACACAAAAGTAATGGAAAACAAGGCTTTCCTAATAGAATCCTAGACTAAACTACCAGAAAATAGTCAAACAAGGAAAACAAACCCATGGTTTACCATAATCAAGGTATATAACCTCATGTATGAGAAACAACCCCTTATCAATTATGTAAACCATAGTAGGTGAATAATATGGTTAAATTACAAATCAAGAAATACCCTAAACATGGGTATGTGGCACTTTAAGCATATATAACCCAAAAATGAACAACAAATGCACTAACCACCTACCTCGATGTTGTACGATCAATATAACATCTTTTCTTGAATCGACCTAAATCTGAAATGATCTACAAAAGGTGAAAAAATACCAACCTTTATTAACTCATGAGAGAGGAGTAATTGGGAAGAAATGATCTAGAGGAATTGAGAACTCACTGGTGGGATTCCAATACACCAAATGGCGTCTCAATCTTAGGTCAATAGGAGAATAGAGAGTTCAATATTCATTCTTCATTCCTGAGTGCTTCTATATAAATCATAGGAAGAAAAAGTCAATTTTGGACATGAAACACAACCCATTATGATATATCAAATAAAAATAAAACTACACGATGTGTTCATTAAATGTATACGCTGCGTAGTAGCCTTAACTGACCCTGAATTAAGCAGTTTGTTAGGTCATCAGACGACCATGTACTCGGTCATTATACATCCAGTACATGGCTATACACAGAAAATGTGTACATATTTTGTACTCAAAAGTACACAACATATACTAAGTAAACCCCTATTTGATTATTTTCCTAAAAAAAACCTGAAATCAAGATCTATACCAAAAATTAAGATCTTGGTTCTTACAAAATTCCATCCTTAGTGAAATCCGTCCCCGAATTTCCCTTCCCTGGGTAGTGAAGAAGGATATGTCAACCACTCTGTCCACTATTATCACACATCGATTCCCCTCTCCCATGTCTCGTACTACACTCACCTGTGTGGCTATAGCACCCGTACCAATGGAACAGACTGGCCAAAAAGATCCTTCGTGTTGTGATCTAGAATCCAAATAGGGTGATCCCTGAAGGATAAATCAAACCTTATCTCATCCTCCTCAGGTTTAAACACACGAGACGGGTCTAAAAAGTAATTTTTTAGCTGAGAAAGATTAAATAACTAGTGTATATCTAGGTAGCTCTAATGTAACTTCAACTGATAGGCAACCTGCCAAACTCTCTCCAAAACCTCAAACGGCTGGCGTATCTCAGTGAAAGCATCTCCTAACTCCTAATCCTCTTATGTCCCAACCTCGGTGTGACACCTATGAAAACCTAATCTCCAATCTCAAACTCCATAGGTCATATCCTTCAATTAACATAAGATTTTGGGCGATACTGTTATGTACTAATCCTCTTCCAAGTCAACTCCACCTGCTCAGTGGTCTCCTGGAGATGAGAGATCCCAGAATAGTTGTATCTCCTACATCCATCCAACATAGGGGTGATCAAAATGGCCTATCGTATAAAGCCTCATAAGGTTCCATCTGATTCATTTCTTGAAAACAATTATTGCAGGAAAGATTCACTTGGGGTTTGTGTCTCTCCCAAGAGACCCTGAAATCCAAGGCACATGCTCGAAGCATGTACTCCAGAACCAAAATCATGCACTTGGAATATCCATCTATATGGGGATGGTAAGCTGCACTAATAAGTTCCTGTGTACTGAAATATCTCTATAGTCCCATCTAGGAATGATATGTAAACCAGGAATCCCTTTCTAAAATGAAAGAGTGTGAAACCCCTTGAAAACATTTAATCCATTGGATGCACTACTTTCCAAAATCATCAACATTCAAGGTTTCACTAATAGATAGAAAATGTGCATCCATTGTGAGTCTTTCAACGAAAACCAATGCAACATTATTTCTTCTTGGTGACCTCAGTAAATCGATTATGAAATCCAACGTGACATCATTCCACTTCTACTCAGTAATGGGTAACTACTGTAATAGCCCTTCCGGTTACTAATGCTAAACCTTCACCTACTGATAGTTGGAACATCTCATAACAAAACTAGCTACATCCCCTTCATACATGGTCCCCAATACTAAAAATGTAGATCTAGATACATCTTGGTGACACCAGGATGAGATTCCCATACTAGGGAAAGAAAAATCTCACAACATCTCCTCAGGTATGTCGGTAGACACCCATACACACCAATGAAAATGCAACACCTCATCCTCATCTATGGTCCACCCAAGATTAGGGTCCTCATTTGATACACTCTCCCTTATGACTAGGCCTTCAGAATATGATAGCTGCCTCATTTTTACTCGATCTAGTTGAGTAGAGATAACAAAAATAGAAGAAAGAAAATTATGTCCCTGTCTATCATGCACCTCCAAATGAATCTCAAATAATAGATCCATAAGCTTTCACTCACTACTGGCCTCTTGAACTGCTTGTATCTGAGTTCTCCTACTCAACACATCAACCACTGCATTACCTTTCCCAGAGATGTAGAAAATATCAAAGTCAATAAAATGTAGGTACTTATCCCAACATCACTATCTCAAATTCATATCACGCTATGTAAAGATATACACGAGGCTTTTTGGTCAGTTTACAACACAAAATTATCTCCCAAAAGATAATTTCTCCAACAACACAAATCTTGCACAACTGCTGCTAACATGAGATCATGCATCGGGTAATTCCTCTCTTGTGTCCTCAACTACCATGACCTATACACAATGAATCTTTCCCCTACATATGTACTTCCCCCAACTTGATACAAGATGCATCATTGTAAACATTTTAACTCTTTCCTGGCTATGGAAAAATCATTATTGGTGCTGAGGTCAATATCAATTTTATCGCCTAAATGACTGAACCATAGGAATATTTACATTAGTACTTCTCACCCCGCTTAGTCAGGAACATCCATGGAACTATTAAGCATTAATATTCTTGAATAATGTTCTTGTAATAACCAGCCAGCCCTAGAAATCTACGTACCTCAAATAAATTCTTCGGTTGTTCCTTGTATACTATTGCTATCACTTTCTCTGGGTCTACTGATACTCATGCCTCTGAGATGAAATGGCCAAAGAAGTGAATCTGGTCTATACAAAATTGGCATTTTGAGAGCATGGAATATAACAGATTCTCTCTCAGTGTACTCAATATGATCTCTAGATGGATGGAATGGTCACGTTGAGTGTGAGATTAGACCAATACATTGTCCACAAAGACTACCACAAAATAATCTGAGTAAGGATAGAACACTCAGTTCATCAATTCCACGAGAACTTTTGGGGAATTCATGAGACCAAACAACATAACAAAATACTCATATAGACCATACGTGCTCTGCAATTCTATAAGATGTATATATATTTGTCTAACATGCAACTAATAATAACTAAATCTCAAGTCAATTTTCGCATACACCTGGGAACTTAAAAGGAAATCAAAGAGATCATCAATCCCTTGAAAGGGATATCTATTCTTGACCATCAACTAGCCCAAAATCTGATAATCTACACAAATCATGAGGGTTCCATCCGACTTCATTGAAAAAAGGATAGGCAAACCCCAAGGAGAAGTATTGTGTCTGATGGAACCCTTTTCTTGAAACTCCTATAACTACTTCTTGAGCTCCTGTAACTCTAGTGTAGCCATCCTATAAGGAGGAATGGACATCGGTGCTACCCCTGGAACAAGGTGAAAAGAGAAATCTATCTCTCAATGGGGGTAAACCTAAAAATTCGTTTGGAAAGACATATCTAAAACTATCCACCCAACTGTGAAGACCATATGGGAAAGTTCATCTGTGAAGTCCCCTAGTCATCCTGATATAACTAGTAATCTGGAATATAATTCCTCCCAACTGATGATGCCTAGGTCCCACTCTCCTCGCCTAGAAATCCCATTCATCCTTGTGTAGAAAAGGGCCCCCTCTGGTGATGTGAATCTCACAGTGTGGAAATAGTAGTTAACAAAGGCATAAAAGGTGACCAACTAGTACATTTTGAGAAAGAAATCAAAATCCATCATCTCTAAGACATAGAGGTCCCATAAGTAGCAAAACCCACCAACCTCTTGAGCGCACTCCTTGAACTGATATACACTAGCCATCCTAATACCCAACATAGTGTCTAGAATCATAACATCATCATAAATTAATATTCAATGCCAAAGGCTCTCCATAATGAAAATAAATATTAAACCATGGGATGCCCCGATATAAAAAAGGGAAAAAGCTAAAACTAAGGCAACTAAAATCGACCCTCTAACTGTAGAGGGTCTGGGATCCTGCTCCTTATAGGTCTGTTAGACCAAAAAAGTCTAACTTGTTCCATGGCCCTATGTCCCTGTATGGATACCCAAAGCCGGTACACCCTACTTTTACTGAGAACTTTTAATCTGGGTACCATGTTCATGACCACCTTCTTAGCCGGACAAACCCCAATTCCCTAACTAATGAGAAACAGGTGGTCCTACTCATGAATGTGGAGTCATAACAGATCCAATCTCACTCAATTATGGTGGGAACATCCTACCAAAACACTGAATATGACCAATATTGTTGCAACATCGACACTCAACATGGTCTCTCAGGTACTGTGGTCTCATGTTCCCACTCATTCTACATTAGCAGCAGACCACTTAGCTACCTAAAGAAACATCATGTGAGAGATCTTTCTGGCACTTCCTACTATCAGTTAAAATAGTACCAACCCTAGATACTGAAACACATTGGCTCAAATCTCCAAGCTCTCTAAAATTGTTCGCAGTAATTAGCACCTGATTTACTATTTCAGTCACCAAAGTTAGCCTAAAAAAATTCATTTATAATCTAATGTCGTACCTGAAACCATCCTCAAATCACCTAGCCAGTAATAACTTGTCACCTCCCAAAACAGGTGTAATGTGCTGAATCTAGGCAAAATGAGAAGAGTAATCCATCACTAAAATAGAGCCATTCTCTAAATTCATGAATTCCCAGGTTCTATCGTCCCTCAACATATTGGGGTAAAAGTAATCATAGAAGATCCTCTAAAAGCTTCCCAATCGATATCCTGATGATTTACTGCCTATGAGATTACATCCCATCATCTCTTGGTGGAATCACTTAGCATGTATGTTGCGAGAATTACCATCCTCTCAAGAGGCATATCTAAATGCTTGAAGATAGTAATCATGGCCTCCAACCCTAACTTTGTAGCATGTGGTTCTCAATCCCCCTAAAAGTGGGGGAATGTTGCCACTGGAACACCCGCATAAACTTTTCTATAGTCGGGGAAAGATGTGGTGCTCCATGAAAAGTCTGCATCATCCTTATAAAAATATCATAGAACAATTCATCAGCATGTAGGTTATGTATAACAGTTGGATCCAAAACATTAATGATGGGAGAATCCTCGGGTAGTCCTAGATCAACAATTTTCAGTGTTGGTTTATCACCTTATACCTGGAACATAAATAGAGGATGTCTCAGTGGCATGATTTTAAAAGGTCCAGCACACACCTCATTTCAAGATTATCATGGACTGCAACATAGAAGTTCAAGAATAGAACAGGAGAATGAAATCATTCAATTTTTAAAAAATAGGGTTACACTGAGTGTAGAAACATTTTACGACATGTTCTCTTAAGCTATAACATAGGCATGCACCTCTGCTAACCAGGTCGTACAACAACCTTAAACACAAAATTTACTTGAATATTCCCTCTTGGATAAGTACGTAAAATGGATAGAAATACACAGGTTATGCTGGTATAATACTACACAATGTGCACACTTTAGAAAAAACGTGTAACACGTAAGTTCCATCCACTCGCGTTGTTAGTCACACGACAAGATACATGGTCTTTTACACCATGACGTGTAATCCATGTACACGACATGTTCTACCAAATGTTTATCAACCCTTTGTCTCTACTCACACAATCAGTTACATGGTCATCATCTACACGGTGTTTACATATGGTATACAATGTGTTCTTAATAAAAGTATTTTCTTCTAGAACAGAAGCACACAAGGCGGGTGCTCATAACAACACATGCCGTGTTGTCTTGGTTTCAAGATAGTCATCCTCTAAAACATCCATGGAACCCCCAAAACATTAAAATTTGTCTATGGAATGATAGGTTTCGATCCTTGAGAGCCCATACACCATGAGAATCAAATTTTGACATTCTTAATCGTATCACTTTAACAGATTTTAGTTAATGTTCAAACATTATCCACCAAATTATAATCCAAGAGGGCCCATAACACCACAAGGACCATATCTTGAATTAAAAAAAAATGAAATTTTACATATTCCAATACCCTATCTATATAAAAGATATTTTTATAATGAAAGATATCACAAAAACATGCTTATCTAGAATAACATCTATCACAAAAACATACAATCAATAATTCACCCTAAATGGCATTACAAGAATGCATGACATATGTTCTCTAGAAAGTGCATATATGATGTGTGAGATGGAATAACATCATCTCAAAATGTACAAAAAATAAATTCAATCACAATGATATCAATCATAATAGAACAATACATGTAAATCATCTAATGGTGAAATAAAAAGTACTATAACAATCACAAAACTAGAAAAAATTGTAATATCCGGGGAAACTTGGCTTTTACCTATATACGAGATTGATAATCCCTTCAAAAACATATTAAAAACTCCATATTCCTTCCTATCCTAGTCTATTGGCTCCAAATAGTAAGGCAAAGAAAAAAATATCCTACCTTTGATACCACATTACAACATCCTATATCTAGGTGCTGCCTAAGGGTGCCCTGAACCCCGTTGGTCACATAACCTCAAGAGCATTTCCCTAAATGCCAGAGTCATCTGACTAATAGCGAGAGAAAAGGAGTGATTTTGGGGAATCTATTCACTCATTATAAAAGTATGCACAAAGGAAAACAGAATGTAACAACAGTTGAAGTAGTAACACCAACCAAAGTAAATGATGATTGTCTGAAAGTAAGTCCAACAGAGGGAAATATATATATATATATATGATGCAAGAATGTGTATCTAATAAAGTATCCATACAAGTCACAATGTGGGAAAGAAATACAAAAACCAAAGTTCAAAATAAATATGTAAACTCCAGCAGCATTGCATGCCTTAGCTTGGACCCATTCTCTCCAGAACAACAAGAACTCAAGTACCTAAGGAAGATGGGCACTTTCCCTTATCTCTAACTATAATCATGTAATATTTTTTGGTCCAATAAATAACCAAAATAGGGTGTGAGATGAATCCTAGTAGGCAACCAAAAAAATATTACCGGCATACTGTTCGTGAATATATATAGAAGATAATAGAAAAAATGTAGAAATAAACTAGGAATTTCTCAAAAGAATAAATTCCTACAATTTAAAATTAAATTCATTTAAATTTATCAATTATTCAATCCATTTAATTAATCAACCATTGGATATAGAATTATATATGTATCCATTATGCACGTAGAAAAATAGATGTCTTATAAGACCATCTAAAAACAAGTTAGACTGAATCCAAGCTTGTGCTTTGGCCTGGTAGACGTCATAATCATTTAATTATTCACAAATAACCCTTTGAGAATGTTCTCATTGTTTAACCCCTCTTGTCTAAGATAGAATCAATTAATTAAATAATGGCCCTCTAGTGAAGATCTCAAGGTCTAATCCCTTTATTCAAATATACTTGAACATAATTATAAATAACCACCTGGGAAAGATCTAATGGTCTAAACCCCCGGGTCGTCAACCATATGGAGGCTCTCAAGGTCAACACCCTTTGGTCCACATAACAGTAAAAACATACATAAATGTCCCTCCCTCAGGAAGCTCTAATAGTCAATTCCCCTTGGTCAAAACTTCATAATTAATAACATAGGCATCTTATATAATCATCGACTCCATCCCAACAAGAAATGCATGGAAAACATGGAATGCCTAACAAGCATCCTAGAGAAAATTGCCAAAACAATTGTCAATGAAGGGAAACAAACCCATGGTGTCCCATAATTATGGTATATAACCTCGTGAATAAGATACTACCCTTTATCAATTATGTAAACCACAAAATTTGAATAACATGGTTAAATTCTAGGTCATGCAATACACCAAAAATGGGTATACAGAACATTAATCATATATATTCCAAACACTAAAAATAAAAGGCACAAACCACTTACCTCGATGTATTATTATCTATATACTTGAACTCCTGCTCTGGAATTGGAATAAATCGGCATAGATATAAAAAATGTGAAAAACTCCCAACCATGAATAACTCACGAGAGAGGAGGAATCAGGAAGAAATGCTCTAGAGGAATTGAGAACTCATTGGTGGGATTCCAACAAACCTGAGGACATCTCAATCTATGGTCAGACTGAGAATCGGGGGTTCGATCATTATTCATTTTTCTCGAGTGACCTTGTATGAAACACATGATGAAGAAGTCGATTTTGGACATGAGACGTTCCCCAGCTCTGATATATGAAATTAAAAAAAACTACACATCATATTCATTAAATATCCACACCATATATTATCTTTAACTGACCACCAACCAAAGGAGTTTTCAAGGTCATCACACGACTATGTACTCGGCCGTTACGCACCCTGTACATGGTTATAAGTGGTAACTAGATACAAATGTGAACTCAAAAGTAAAAAAAGTGTACTTAGAAAATTTTCATTTCGTTCTTTTCCCTGAAACAACCTAAAATTATGATCCATACCTAAAATGAAGATCTAGTTTCATACATCTTTTAATTATAAAAATAATTTTACCCATATTGAAATGAGGAAATATAATATAAAACATTAAAAATGGATAATTTAACGAATTTATAAGAATAATTACCAAGTTATAACATCTTTAATCAACATAATGAAATATTATTGAACCAAAATCCCATAAAGATATCAAAATTCTTGAAGTATGTTTCATTTAGAAGGGGGTTTTATGGTTGAAAGGTAAATAACCAATAGAAAAGGGAACATTGAACATAATAAAAAAAATATAATAATGTTCCATAAAAATATGAAATAATTTTTAGAATAACAATCCCAACTCAATGAATAATAATTGTGTTTCCAAAAATGTTGCAGTAATGGTTACAAAAGAATAAGATGGTTACCATGAAATGAACATTCAAATATCAGGAAATGAAATATATACAATATAATTTAAGTAAATGGGACATTTAATACCACATATAAAAATAAATTATGAGCTTTAATATGAAATATGTATCGTGGATTTGAAACTATTAAAAATAAACCCTTACCTTGTTTCATGTATATTAGAATGCACTCTAACCTCATTGAGACCTTGAAATTTCTCATAAAAGACCCATAGGAAATGGAGAGATTATGATAACTAATTTAGGACATAGTTATATATAAATTATATGGGTTTATATTTGGAGGAAAATGATATAATTTTAGGATTAATTTCAAAGGTATCAGTGTTTCATGGAGCGAGGAAGTGTTCCCCTTTTATAAGTGAAGAAAATGGAACTTTTGTGAATATCTATAATATTTCAATATTGGTAGGAAACTATACAAGGGTAAATGAATATAAAAGTGAGAAATAATATTTTTGTGGTGATATAAGTTTGATAAATCATATAGAACTCATTTTCACACATTTTTTAATCATATTTTAATCATTTTAACACTTTTTGATTTATATTTTACCATTTTGGTTCTTACCTTTTTAACTACTTTTTACCCAAGTAATTTATATTTTATTTAAAATATTAGGTAATGAGTACTACCGAATTTTTGTGTAATAAACATAGATTTAATCTTATTATAATATAAATAATCATTCAAATAATATAAATTTTACTTTTAAATTGATACATTTATTATATAGAATAATGATTTTGATCAAAAAAATGTTGTTTCTACCATTATGTGTTCTTAAATTTTTTTATTATTGATTAAAAGTTGAATTAGTAATAATCTATTTATATAAATATAACATAGTATATAAAATTATTTTTTGAGAATATATTAATTTATTTTATTAGAAAAAAATTACAAAATATTAATAAAAGTTTTTTTAAAAAAACAGCTTTACAGTTGTCATGTTCATTAAATTTAATCTTCATAATCATAATTTTAAACACAAAAATGAAATTGAAATTATTACATAATATTATTATATTTATATAAAATATGAAATCCATTTGGATATATTTAATTTTTGTAAGTGAAGAAAATTATTTTTTAATATAACCGAAGAAAAATAGTTTTTAGAGTAAAATATTGGTTTAGATTTCAAAACATTGCACATGGGGTTCATAAATGAAAAATAGTATTTTAAAATGATTTATTTTAAAATATAAATTTATTATTTAAGGAATTTTTTCAATGAATTATTAGTCATCAATTTATTATGATAATGTCATAAAAGATATGATTGTAGAAAAATCTTTATTTTTTTACCATTCACTTAAATTATTGAAAAAAAATAAAATATTCACCTAATTTTAATACTAGTATATGGAATCCAAAAATTATATAATTATTTAATATAAATTATCTTAAATTTATAAATTTTTCTTTTAAATTTAAAAACAATATATATAAATAAAAAACTGATTTTTTTCTAAAATGTATTTTTAAAATATTAAATGATCTTAATCAAGTTTTGTATGCATTTTAGAATTGATTTGAATATTTTTTTACCAGTTGTTTTATTGTTCACAAATGTTTATTATATATATATATATTATGGATCATTTTAGTTTAATGACGCTTATGGAGAATGATGCCAACCATTGTATTAATTTTATTATATATAATTATATATATTTATATATTCCAAAATATCAATGTGTTACATTTTATTTCCCTTTATCTGTTATTTTATTTGATTTTTTATAGGTCATTTTTTTCTATTTTGAAGATATATTACAAACCCACCACTTCTCTTCTTGGTGATTCCTTTATGTGAGACCCCAATTTAATCATACATTAAAAAAATATCATGGTTTGGGATTATATCAATGGAATAAACTATGGTAATCATTATTTAGTTTTTAATCTTATTTTGGAAATGGATATTAGTTTATTCTAGTTGTTTTTGGTGTTTTCTCTATGTTGTTTTCCCCATTTTCCTCCCTCTATAACCTTTTATCCCCACACATCATGATATACCTCATGTTTGGCCTCATATAATGGTATTTTTTAGAATGATTGGGAGGGTGCAATGGGAGGCATTGAAGGGTGGTTATGGGTTTATATTTTATGGTGTATTATTCCTAGTATCATATCAAATTCATGTCCTTGAAATGGATTATATTTATGCTTCTGGATATATTGAATCTATTTAATATTTCTT
Organism: Viscum album; assembly: GCA_963277665.1. Taxonomy (NCBI): domain Eukaryota; kingdom Viridiplantae; phylum Streptophyta; class Magnoliopsida; order Santalales; family Viscaceae; genus Viscum; species Viscum album. The sequence continues at coordinate 783,855,415 of OY728140.1, forward strand.
TTGTTTTAGGATTCTGATATTCTTAAAAGGTATATGCATGATAGGTTTTTACCAAAGGTATCTTATTATTATATTGGGTATATATTTCATGGTGGAGACCTTCTAGAGGGATAATTTTTGTTGAAGTAATTCTGAAAGGAAATGATATTTCATGGTGTCATTAATATAGTTTTAAAGATGGTTATTATGGATCTGGTGTTGTTAATATATATTTATTTCTAGAAGGTTTATTATGATCATAGGTTACTATCGGTGGTTGAAGTTTGTGGTAGGTGGTGTTTTGTTGGCTCCATTATCCATTTTAAAAGGTATAAATGTGGTAGTGTGGGGATCAAAAATCATATGTGAATTTCACTTCCATATCAACCTAGTTCTCCACTCCTCCATCCTATCTCATTTCCATGACATGTCTTATTAATTCAAAAACATTTATTTTTGGATGTTTTATTTTATAGATCTCATTTATGTCATTCGTATACTATTTTATGCTTTTGAGTTTATTTTAATAGGTTTAGGATAACCAAAAAGGATCCCCATCATATTAAAATTTTATTACAATATATTTTTTTAAAAATAAAATCATAAATATTATACCAATAACATATTGATATTTTATGATATATTTACAAAAGTTTATTTATTCTATAGTAAGCGATACAAGAATACCTGAGTCAAAATGATCTATTATATAGCATAACGTAAGAATATAACTGTTAAATTCTCAAATTGAAAATGAATATTCATTTTTTTAAAATTATGTTACAAGGTTTTAGATAAAGTAAATATATAGATCAATAAGTAATCAATTTTTAGTGACATCTTTATTGGATTTAAAAATATATTTTTCATGAAAGTGGTTTTTATTTTTTTATAAGAAAATAAAATATGTTTTTTTCCAATTTTATAAAATTTATTTTAAAAAATTAACTTCATTTTTTAAATCATTGTTAATAAATTATGTAAGAGTGAAATTTAAATATTTTTCAAAATATTAATATTTTGATGAATATTGAAAAATATTGACTTTTATTTAAAAGATTATTTTCTATTGAAGTAATTAAGTTAATTTTTTAAAAGGGGTTTAAAATTGAAATGGCATAATTTTGATTATTAATAATCCAATTAAGTATATTTTAATTAATTTTTTGTTGTATTTTTGTATAAATATTTTTTATACTTATGAAAATATTTTTTCCTAAAAAATTGCTTTTGATTATGTTTTGCTGGTTTAATTTGTAATTAAATTATACCACTTATGTGGATTTAATTTCATACAATCAATTCCATATTTTCAATTAGAATGATTAATAGTATATAATAAGGTCAAATTAATTTTTTTTATAAAAAATCATAGAAAACTTACAAATTTGTTACCATGATTTATATTAAAATGGGTTTCACTGAGGGCTTTAACCAAGCGGTAAAGGCATGTTTTCCAATCACACTTTTTTAAATTATATTGGCTTACCATATTTAAAAAAAATATCCCAAAATCAAATACCTTTCAATTTGGATTAATTTAAATTCATTATTGCTTTATTATATTTTAATCTTTTAAGATATTCTACGTGTGACCTCGCACCCACATATAAAAGGAGACACAATTTCTAATTTGAACACAAATTTGAGCCACCTAAGTCAAAAAAACCCTTAAATATTTCCTTTTAAACTTACCCATCCTATAAATTTATTGTTTGGTCTTCTTAAATATCCATTATAAGGATCCTTAATAAAGTATCTAAACGAGGCCTAACAAAAACGTCGTAATCATCATACCTAAACTCTTTAATTTTTTTTCTTCTTATAGCTACTATAAATAGTTATTATCAATTCTAAAATTAAAAATTTAGTATCATAAATAAAATTAAATTTTATTATTATTATGTAGCCACCATTTTCACCCTATTTTCCATCAAATGGAAATAGAAAGTATTGTCTGTGTGTATTTATGGACTACTGCCTCCAAGTAGTGATCAAATTCATTTTCAATCACCATACTTCATAGAGGGTTATTATGAAGGTTTTATTTTTTTATATATGATATTTATTATAAATTATTTTTCTGTAATTATTGTATCATATCAACCAAATTACATCCTCATCCGTTGGGGAATGATAAAGTCGCTCTTGCGTATGTGTGGACTACCACCTCCACAAAGCGATGGGATTTGTTTTTAATTTATGATTCAAATAGATGGAAGAATAGATATATTTAATAAATATATATTAAATATATGATATAATAATTATTTTTTAAGGGTGAATTTCAATTTTCATTTCTTTTTTTCCACCGGTCAAAAATAATAAACCTCATTCATGCATATGTACAACCTACAGTCTATACAAATGATGTAATTCATGGTTATATCACTACCATTTATATATTGATATAAATATATATATATATATAGTTAATATATATTATATTAAAATATTTATTAACATTTTGGATATGATGGAACTATCATCGATGCACAAGGACAGGAAGTACTGAATCAAAATTCTCATGAAGAAACAAAATAGTTAACATCGGGAAATGGTGATTTCAAAATAGAATTATTAATAAATGGGTGTTAGAACATTATATGGGGATCATATATGATACTATAAGAATATAAATGACTATATTATTATATTATAATAAATTAATATTTATTATACAAATGATTAGAGTTCTTTTCAATCATGTCAATCTTGTGGTAAGATATTTTCGTCAAGACCCATTCCATATTAATGACTTATTTATTTTATGTGGTGTATATAATTATTAGAACTATATTCTAGGGTTATTATCATTATAATTATGGTGAAATAAATATCCATATAAGGTTATATATTTCTGATGGTCTTTATTCAAAAGATACCAATGTATTAATGGTGTTTTGTTATAATCTCATTACTTACCAGGATTGTGTTTGATAATGACTATGATGATGAATTTTCATTATATAACTCTTAATAAAATCATTATTTTTCTTATCTTATTTTTATCTCTATATATTACATATTTTTATTTTATTTTACACTTTTATGTACTCAATATACGAAAATAATGTTTTCATGGAAATCAACTTTATTGGTCTCTTCGGTTGAAAATCCTTTTTCTTCTATATCTATGTTGCCCAAAAAATATTTTCAAGAATGTTTTTTTATATTATTATATGGAATTTTTTGGTAATTTAACCCTTTATTTACTTTTTAAAATGTTTAAAATGAAATATATTTTTATTTTACAAAGTAGGTAATTTTAAACATTCACTAAAAACAGAGAGAAATCCTTATTGTGATATACACAACTTGACCAGAATTTACCTCCCTCATAAATTCTCAATGATATGAATAATAATTTTTATGTTTAGAAGTTTATTTTCAAAGAAAATTATTCCTTTAGTATTTGTGAAATTTAAATATTTTAAATAAGTGATTTTAAAAAGAAAAGTGTATTCTACTTAAGAAATATTCCAGATATCTTGTAAATAATTTTTTCATTTATTATAACATTTATTGATATTAATTATCTATTACTATATATATGAACAAAATATTTCATCCTTACTCACAATTTGTATGGTTTATGGTTATGATGTTGATATATTTATAAAACACATTTATTTTACATGGTTTATTTTATGATTAAATGAAAAAATTATTGTGAAACGTGTTTCCTTTCCTTGGGTTATGATATTATAATATGATTTAATTTTGTGATTATTGGTACTATAAATATTTATACCTCCAATTAATTGGGTAATGATGTATATATATTGAGATAATATTGACTATAATGGGGGTGAACCCAATTTAGTTAGGGACTATGTCCACTATGATAATTTTGGGAGTGAATATTGACTAAGAATATGATGGAAGGGGGTGTGAAACCAATCCAGAATGATTGTCATGGAAATGAAGCATGATTAAGAAAATTAATTTTAATTTTTATATATATTCCATAAACTTATGTATTATATAAATTTTATTATCTCATGTTTTTTATTCTTTTATTCCATTATGATTCATGTCTTATGAACTGCCAATATTTATTCCTTAACTTATCATTATGATGTGTGACATATTGGGTATGATATTAAAATGATAACTTCATATTATCGTTCTTTATACTCATGTTATTATTATATTATCATGGATATATCCCTTAAATACCCTTTTTGATAATTTTATGTCACCCTTTAATATGTTTCTTTTCTCGAGGATATGAATAATAGTTTTACATAAGATATTTTTAATAAGGGTTATAGTTTTGAAGAAATTTGTTGGAGATTTTATTGATCTCTTGTGAATAAGATTTTTTATGTATCCATATTTTCAAAGAAACATACCTACATTATTCTAGGGTGGATTATATTATTATATATTCAATATTCATCTAATAATATGTACTATTTATGTATGAAAATTATGGGTCACTATAGTTGGTATAATATCAAGTTTTAGTTACCTTTAGAAACAATGATGAGAAAAAATTAGTGATAACCTTAGAATAATAGTTTAAATTAGAGAATTTAAAAAGTTATGTTAAATAAAATTGTGTTATTTTTTTATCCAAACATCCTTATCTGGATACTACAAGTGGATATGGTTTTGTCACCGATACTTCTAGGGGTAATAACCATGAAATTTTTTTATCAAGTATATCTTGACCATTATTCTAGTGGAGGGTGAGCTCTCCCATATAGCACACCTTGCTTGAACATCATCGGGGAATTATTCTGTTAAATAACATTTTTTTATGAAACATTATAAAGGATATAGATAAAGGAGACCATGAATGACATAGCTTCAACTTTAGGTGTCATATAAAGAAAAAGGTTTCATGATTTATAAATCCTAAAAGATATTTTATTAATTACATGATTAATCACAAATATGTTTGATGCACATGCTAACCAATTATTTAGTTAGTAAATGAAGATAAAATAATGAAGTTAAGGTGGTGATAGGAATGCTCAAATATTAATGTATATTATTAGATCATATTAATATAAATTAATTTATATCATGAATCATTTCCAGGGATGTTAATTCATAATACCAATAATTAGATATTGAATTTTCTCTGAAATCCCAAAATGAAAATAATTTTCACATCTAACATATATGGTAATCTATAATTTTGTAATTTATTTCCTAGAAATCACATTATAATCACTATTGATATATTTTATTTTATATTAAGAATGGATTTTATTCCTTTACATAAACTCCACATCAATTTCCATGGATTGAATGTCACTATTGATATTCCAATCCATCTTATGATCATATATAATTTTGAAAATAAAGATGATTTTATAATAGAATTTACATATATTATATGGGATATGATAATTATTCAATAGGTGTGTTTATCCCAGATGGTTGGGTTTAAAATCAATATAGAATCTATACTTATATTTGATGAGTTGGTTGGTTTTCTTCCAAAAGAGTTATCATGTCTTCCTCAATATCTTAAAGCTAAGTTTTCAACATAACTCATATATAGCGTTGCACCAAATTAAAAGTCTCCATATAGAATGGACCATATTGAGTTGCACAAAATGAATAAGAAACTCTTGGAGTATCTTAATAATGGATTAATTAATCCATGTGAATTACTATGGTGTTCACCTATTCGTTTTGTTAAGAAGAAATATGGATCAATGTGATTCTACATTGATTAGCGGGAACCTAACAAGATCAAAATCAAGAAAAGGCATCCTATAACCCAGATAGAGGATGTGTTTTATCAATTAATAGAAGCTATATATTTTTCCAGGATTAATTATTTATGTAGATATTGTTAATTAAAGTTCAAATGTGAAGGCATAATCAAAATAGCCTTCAGTACGAGGTATAGACACTATGAATTTATAGTTATTAAAATTGGACTTACTAATTACCCACCTATCTTAATTGATTAAATTAATTAATTTTTATAGATTACCTTGATCATTTTGAGTGAGTATTTATAGGAAACAGTATTGTATGTTCCCGCATTAATGAAGAGCATGAAGATCACTTTAGGAATGTGATGAAGTCCGTAATTAAGGATCCGCTAAATGAAAAAATTACCATCTGTGAATTTTAATTACATAAATTTTCATTTTTGGGTCATATAATATCAATTGATTGCATGTGGGTAGATCCATTAAAGATATAAATTATTAAACATTATCATAGACTAACCATGGTTACTAAGATCCATAGTTTTCTTTATTTAGCATTATATTATCGATGCTTTGTGGATAATTTCTCACAACTGTGTAATCCACTCACTATTTTAAATCGAAGGGGAGACAAGATCATTTTTATAGATGAATATTATTAACATTTCATTAAAATTGGTATATGGTTAGTTAGCACAACGATATCACATTACGCAATAATGGATAAGGGTTTATGATATTTAGTGATGGATTAAGAAATCGATTCATATGACTCATCATCCCTAATGATATGGTGGTAGCTTATGCCTAATGAAAATTAATGGTTCATGAACAAAATAATACACCTCATGATTTAGAGTTATCTTTAGTTACATTTCATTAAATGTATGAGGCGTTATTATTATATATAAAGGAGTGACATATATCCCAATCATAAAATATTAATTTATATATTCACTCTGGTAGTGTTGAACATTTTTTGAATAAGCTTCTTACATTGGTTAAATATTTTGATTGATCAATAAATTACCACCCAAGAAAATATACAAGGTGGAAAATACTTTAATCAAAAGGAATAATGATTCCTTATCTATTATTAGGATCACAAACGATACAATATTATCAGATTTAAAAAAGAAAAAACATGAAATGTTGAAGGATGGGGATAAATATTATATTTCTAAAATATGTATTCCAATATCAATCCATGTAATGATTAAAGTGTTGCATAATAAATATGTAGAGCTGCAAAAAGAATGTAAGAAATATTATTGATTTAAACATTGAATAATATATAACGATAAGGTTCATGAATCATGTATCTGTCCCATCAATGTCTTATTTAAAGAAAGAGATATTGGATGAAGATCATAGTTCTTCATGAATGTATGAAGATGTAGAAATATATGAAAGAGTATTTCTAGTGTGACCACATAAAAAGAGATATTACGGAGTATGTATCTTGGTGATTAGTATGTCATCAAAATATGGCTGAGAGATATAATTATAAGGTGATATTACAACCATTACAAAAAACAGGATGGAAATGGGAAAACATCACCATAGATTTTGTTTTCTAACTCAAAAAACATCTAAAAGCCATAATATAATTTATTAAATAGTTAATCCCCTTACAAATTTATCACACATTATCACTACTATATAATATTTATATCTAGATTAGATTTCCATATTATACATTAAATATTTGGTATGGTTTCCTAGAGTACAATATCTCATTTTATCTAATTATGATCAGATGTTTTCCAAGAGTTTCTGATGATGAATTCTTCCAGATCTGGATTTAGAGTTATGTTTTGATACTACTAATCAATCTAATACTTATGGTCAATATGATAGATCCATTGAAACCCCAGATTACATGCTATAGTCATTTTCTATGGATTTTAATGGTGGTTAGGATCTATAATTTTCTCTAGTACTGTTTTTCCTATAATAATAGCTTTCAATCAAACATTCAAATGGATCCTTATGAAGTCCTCTAGAGAATTATGTGCAGAACACTAATAATATGGGGAAATGTTAGAAAAAATCTATTAGTATACGTTTTAGATGATAAAATGCTTGAGAAATTCAAAACCATTCATCCACACATTATGGGTGGATCATAGTCTACAAAAACTTTATATTGAATATAATCATTGAAATATATAATTTTATGTTATTGAGAAAGTATTCGTATGAAATTATATATATGTACTAATTTTATGAGATTCATAAAGAAGGTAAATCTAAAAACTTGGTATATTGTACCTTTTTATATTCTTTATTGAGTAGAGTTAATATCATATCCCTTGGTGCTTCTATTTAACCTCTATCATTTTAATGATGTATTCCATGTAGGTCTCCTAAGAAATTATATATTTGATCATTCACATAAACTAAAATCAGATAATTTACAACTGGATCGTGATCTTTCTTATGAATAATAATATATAAAAATCATAGTTTATAGAGATAAAGCTATAAGAAACAATACTAATCAATATTTTAACGTTCTTTAGAGTAATAAGAAATTCGAAGAAGATAATTACGAAACTAAAGATGTGATAAAATAGAGATATCATTATTTATTTATATTAGAGTGACATAATTTGGAGGGAACAATTATTTTTAATGAAGCATAATATTAAACCATGAGATTTTGTGATATATTTATATTTAAGTAAACTCAATTTATTTGACATATTTTGATTCATGCACACACAAATCTAAATGAACCATAATATAAAATATCAATATAACCTAGAAGATAAATTATTTGGGTAAATAAGAATACCATCATTTTTAAAAATATTTTAAAAGGATTTAGATATGTAAAATATATTGATAAGTTTGTACTCAATATTTTGTAATGTCTTTATATGCAACAAAAATATCATTTTCACAAAAATGGTTTTTATTCTTATTTATAAGAAAATAATATAATACATTTTTTAAATATTTTAAAATAATTATTCGAAAAAATAAGCTTAATTTATCAAATATTCATTTCAATATTAATTTAGAGTGAAATTTCATGCAATTTTGGAAAATATTGATTCTTCAACAAATAGTAAAAAATACAGATTTTTATATAAAAATTCATTTTCATTTCAAGCATATATAAAGTTAAACTTTGTTTTAAAATGGATTTAAAAGTAAAATTTGTGTGTTTATATTATTAATTATCCAATTAAGTTCATATAATTAATTTTATGTTTTAGTATTATATAACAACATTTTATACTTAAGAAAACATTTTTTTATAGAAAAGTTATTTTTTTTTCAGGTTTTATGTTTTTATTTTATAATTAAATTCTACTAAATATATGAATTAAATTTGATTAAACAAATTAAATATTTTTAATTATAATATTTAATATCATTTAATAAGGTTATATTAATTTTTTTTCATAATTAATAGTAAAAACAATTAAAATATTTAATCACAATAAGGGTTAAAATTAGTTTACTAAGGGGATAAAAACAAGATATAAGGTTTAGTATTACAATTAAAATTTTCTATATAGAATTTTGTATCCATATTTTAAATTTATCCTATCAGAAAATTGAAAATCTAGATATTTAGAAGCATTTTTCTTATGCATGACATTATTATATTATTTATATTTTGATAGTTTCAATCTATGTCATCTCCTCAAATTATAAAAGAAATCCTCTTCTTTAACTCATTTACACCACTATAATCAATTTATCTTGACCAAAACATACAAAAATCACATCTACAATTTCATTTTCATTAATTATATGTCCTCATATTTTTAATGATAAGATAAATGTTTTAGGATCTTGTAGAACACATAGTATGGTTTTCTTTGTGTAATGGTAGGACCCAAAAATATATAACAATACAATGAATGGGGTAAAGAATGATATATCACATGTTAATAAGGTATGAAATTGGGAGGATACCAAATTCTATATGGGACTCTTTCCACTAAGATATTCATGGGAGGGATTCTTAAATAAGGATATGATAAAATGGGGAGTGAACCCAATCTACTATGGTAATCTTCTCAATGATCATTAACTAAGGAAATTATTTAGTATTCTTCTACATATACCACACAATTATAACTTATGACAATGTTATAATCCCATAAATCATGTTCATGACTACATTGTGATCCATGTATTATTTACTGCTAAAATTTTTTCTATGAATCATGATTATAATCTATGATATGATGGGTATGGTTTTTAAATGATAAATAACATTATTATACCCTAATTACCTTGTTATGTATAAGTGATCATTGAGATCTCCATTTTTAACCCGTATTGAGAATCTAATATCACTATGTTTTAGGTTTCCTTACATTATGTAATGAAGAATGGTTTCATGAATGATATGTCCCATAAGGTTTATAACTATAATAAACTTCTTGGGATATGGTATTGATATCTTATGAATGATTTTTTAACATCAATGATTCCAAATACACTAAAACTATATTATTATTGCATGTGTGATAATGTTATGTATATAATATTCATATAATAAGATTTAATATTTATGTATGAAAAGTATGGGGTGCTATAATAACCTTATCATGTAATGAATTTAGAGTTTTAGTTATAATGAACTTTTAATGATTAATATGGTCAATGATTTTAGTCAATTGTATACATGAATATGAAATTATATGAGGCCAAATAAATTATGGAATAATTCCCTCTAAAAATTAATATTATGTGATAAAATATATTTGATACATATAAGGGATATAAAATTTCCTTAAAGGGAATCATTCATGCTTGTGTGTATTGATGGAAAAATTGATGTTGCGTTGAAATTGATTCTAATCAACTTTGGACCTAATATATGCTCCAAAATATATAACCTCAAAATTTTTCCATACACAATTTCCCATCATATAATTAATGTATCTATAATAACACAAATAAATGAACTATGAAGGGATTTATTTATAAGGGAAAAACCAAGGGTTTTATTCATTTTGAATAATTTTTTCATTAAGATGGCTTAGTAACGGAGTATACTATGACTGAAATGGAAAATGAACATTGAAGTTGAAAATTATATTACAAAAATAACGGAAAAATAAAATATAAATTGAAAATTATTATACAATGAATCTTTAAAAGGAATAAAAAAGATAGAGACAAATCAACCGTACTTTAGTATGAAAAAACCAAATGAAAAGAGACTTAATTAGAGTGAATTAATAATATTCTATAAAAAATACATTAAAGGGGGGATTTTAAACAAAAAATAAAAGAATATTATAATATTAAATAAAATTTTAAATTTTGTTACTATAAAATAATTATTATTATAAATTAATAGAATCAAATACGAACCCATACCATAATTATAAGTATGTTCAAATAACATAACCTTAAAGGAAATAAACACTTTATGATTGAATAAATACAAATAGAAGAGAAAACATTAAAGATATATAATGAGATACCATTTTTTATGATGTTTGAGAATAATTTAATTATGAAATAAGGGATAACAAATTGTACTTATAATTATCACATATAATTTTACAAAGGAATACTTTTAGATTCATTTACCTATAAAAATATTAGAAAAATAAGATATAATGTATTATAAAATCATTACTTCAAGAAGATTAATATCTCTTTAAAATTAATGTAATTTTATGAGATCATATATTTTGGTATAACTAATATATCAATTATATTACTGTATAAATATATATTTAAAACGGTTACACTTAACAGTGGCATAATAATAATGAATAAATAGTCAATTAAAATTTAATAAATAAATAAACCACATAATTGATGGTTTTAGGGTATAGAATAATTGGTGGACCAGTTCCCAATTTTGAATTTAATTAGTTTTAGTTAATAATAATTGAATATCATGATCAAGGAAACTATGGAATATCCTAAAAAGGATTCATCAAATATTATTTATATTTAATTTAAAAATATAATTACTTCAAAAAAATAATTCTTGTGGATCAATTATGATTCTAATCTTAATTTATTTATTTCTCTAGATAATTTTAGAGCGAATTCCACAATTTTTATCCACACATGCTCTATAAATATCGAAACAAAGTTATTAATATTCAGGGTGCTACCACCAAGGCACCTAGTGCTCCATGTCATTCATTATTTATTAGGAGATACAAATTTTCTTTTTATCTTATGATATTGAGAGGGATGATGAAGGATGTTCCCTCTAGTGATTAAGATGATTCTTTGAAGGGTTCCCCATTGTGAATAACCACTACCTTCCTCTAAAATTATATAAATTTCAACATATACCTAATCATATTATTTGATAATTTCATAATGCCCCTTTATGAAATATTATTTCTATGTAATTCCCCATACCTATTAATTATAAAAATACTATTATAATTATAACAGTTAACATGTATATATTTAAATATAAATCTTAATATTAATAAATAAATATTTGTTAAACTAATATTAAATAAAGAAAATCATATTTAGTTGATCCTCAACTTTTCCTGTTAATCCACATTAGTGTTTATCATACCTTGACTAATAAAATATTTATTTAAATAAATATTATTCATTCATTCATTATATAAATATTATATTCACTAAACCCATGAAAAATATTTATTTTAATATTTATGAAAGTAAATAATTATCTATATTATATAATTAATAAACCGGGGAATTAATAAATATTTATTTAAAACCTTACAAATAATAAAGAAGTGATAAAATTCAACTCACATATTTAAGATTCGAATATCAAATGATAGAATTTTTTAGTCAAATTTTTTTGAATAATTATATTTACACAATTTGATAATAATATTAATTTAGTAAATTAAATACAAGATAATTTAATAGGTTTTGGAAATATTTAGTTTATCGCTTTCAAGGAATTTTTGGAGTTGAATTATGTATAATTACCTAAATTCTAAGATTCGTATCATGAAAGAGGTCAAGAAACACATATACAATGTAAAGTCCATAAACCCAGTATTCTGGAGTTAGTAGTCTTTTTATTACATTAGTGCTAGATGTTAGTGATCACATCACAAAGAACCAAATACTTTATTTGTCTTGGAAAAGTAGATAGAAACAAGAAATTCACTAAATATTTAAAAAATTTAAATACAACATATAATTTTATATAATAAAACCATTATTCCCAATTTATATCCTTGTATATCAATAATAATAAACTTATTAGTGACATGGGGAATGCAGACATCAGAAATGGGTGAACTCCAATTCTTAGTAGGGGTAATAATAAAACAAAATCAATCATGAAAAAATAAAGTAGAATCAATATGGCATGGTAAATAATTGAAAAATGTTCCATTTAATCAATAAATAGAACATGATGAATAATATGTTCCAAATAGACTATGTTTGAAATAATTCCATATAAATCATCACATGAGTATGAATCATGTCCATAGATTTTCAATCTTTTCAAATAATTACATAAAAATCATTAAATAATCTCATCAATAGGGAATACCTAATATCAGACATCATAACCATACCATCAATGCCTAATTCCTAGACATCTTACATAAATGGGTATATCCTCAACCAAAAACCCAACCTAGTTTGTCTCATGAGACCTACCGATGAATCATGGGGCATTAGTGGTCCACACCCATAACTTACTATGCCTAATGAAATCATAATATTAAAGGGTAGGACACTGTCAACATTAAAATTCACATTAAAAAACAATCATATGAAATGCTAATACATTCCCCAATCAATAAACATGTTCATAAAACATTCATATTAAAATGGAGAATGGTATCAAAATAGTACATCCCTAATCAATCATACCATAAACCATTTAGATAAATAATAAGGATGAAATCATTAAAACATATTCTTAAGGGATAATAAGTAAAATGATGGGTTTTGACATTGATGAATACAAATACCATAAAAATTATATTAAAGATATTTTTGAGGAAAATATCATTTTCAATTTGAAAATCAATTTTCTAAAAATAGAAACATCCAAAACATTAAGAAAGACAATTCCTTTGAAAATAACCCTGGAAACATATAAATTAAGCCTAGAAAAAATGATTGAGAGTAATTCTATACATTTTGTATAATTTTTAAAATATATTATTTTCACACTATTATAAAAACATTAAAAAAGTAACTTGTTTAGAAATCTATAATAATATTACTTTATTTTTTTGAAAAATAAATGTGGGTAAATTTTTCATTGATAAATATTTTATTAAATTATGGAAACATTTTTTAAATTATGTCTATAAAACATGGATATGGAAGAAATGTTATTTTTTGAGCAATGTTATACCTAATGTCAACATTTCATGAAAACAATATCAAAATAATTTTAAGTAAAAAATAGAGTAATAGGGTAATATTACTCATAAAATTCATGGATAAAAATAAGAGATGTAAATATATTTGTTTTAAGATATAAATATGTAACACTACCCCAAAGATGGACTTAAACATGAACTATCTTGAATAATGATGAGAATGTGAAATAATGCTTACGACTCTGGTTACATTTGAATTATAATCCAAATGAAATAAATAAATAAAATTGAAACAATATATACCATTAATATAAATATATTAATGATATAAAATATCAAATGATAATTATACCCAAAAAAGAAATAAGTGTATAATATAACATATATCTCATGAATGTAAAGGTGAGAAGGCAAACCCTTACCACGAGTCTAATTTCCTTTGTACATATCCATAATTAATTTTTAACAAATATATATTCATTATAAATATATTATATTAACATAATCATATATACCATACCATATATTGTTTACTTATAGGCTTTTATCACCCATTTATTAAAAATAATTTTTTAAAATCATGGTTTCACGTGATAATTTCTTCATTTTTCTTGTATATTGTGGTTTCGTAGTTTCAGTACATTTAATTTTATCATGGATAAATATTACCAAAAATGTTCAACAAGATATAAATATAATATATAATCATAGTATATGTATTTATAATACTCTATAAAAGTTAGAGGTGGGAAAATGAGTTACATCGTTCATGGACATGATATGTCATTCATATTCATAACCACTATTTTTTTTCCATAATATGTAACATAAATTGTTAAATGATATTCCACATTTCAATAACCATTTAATTATAAAATATTTAACTTATATTCATTAATTATATGATTATTACAATATATTTCATAATAAAATGAAAAAAAACTTCACATTGTTACGAGGAGTAGGTAGTCCACATGTACAAATGAGTGATGTTGTTTTTTTCCATCGAGTGGAATATTAAAAATGTATATGTGATATTAAAATTTCATAAGTAAATTAATGTCATAAATATAATATGATTATTTTATATCCATATTTATATCCATATCAGAGACACGGAGATGGAAAAAATATTACATCGGTTTGTGAGAATGTAGTCATCCGTACACATGATCGAAAGTTTCATTTCCCATTTGATAGATGATGAGAAAGATATAGGTAATTAAATTAAAATAATGATACATAATAATTTATGACATGGAATTGTAATTATTTTATAATTTTTAGTGAATATTTTATTGAGTTAAATGAATAAGTAAAATGAAAACATATGGTTAATAACATTACTAATTATCTGGGAAACCTCTTTAGGTATAAAAATAAGGCCTTTATAGATTGTATTTATGACCAATAAAAGGACTCTATGATGTGGGGAGGGATATAAGGAAGATGTTTTGCAAGATATTTTAGGATCTAAAATGATTTTTGAGTGTAAATAAGAGTGGATAGGGGTTTCCTATTATAAGTGGCGGAGATGATACACTTGGATTTTTTGAAAAGAAAAAGTGATACCAATTTTTTCACATGAAAAAAGGATCCAAAATTTATCTTCCATGAAACATAGATGACATGATGTCAAAATTTATCCATAAAATTATAATTTTACAAGTTTATAGGTCATTTTAACCCTTATCATTTTAGTTTAACTTTCTAGTAAACTAGTTTTAACATTAACTAATATATTTAATTTTTACTAATTTTACTATTCATCATGACCAAAAATTTTGTTAAACATTTTATGTAATATTTAAAAATATAATTATATATTATAAATAAATTTTTATAAATTAAACTAATTTATTTTAAATAATACAATTTGAAATTAATTTTCTAAATTTGATGATAAATAAGTATTCCAATGAAAATG
Organism: Viscum album; assembly: GCA_963277665.1. Lineage (NCBI taxonomy): Eukaryota > Viridiplantae > Streptophyta > Magnoliopsida > Santalales > Viscaceae > Viscum > Viscum album. The sequence goes on from OY728140.1 coordinate 783,871,293, forward strand.
TTTTCATAATTATAGAATGTTTTAATATAAAAATTAGATATAAAATTGATTCCAGTGACCAAAATTGTATTGGTAAGAATATAATTGAACTAATTTAACATTAAAAAAAATTAAATAAAAATAAAACTTTTAAATCCATTAAACTAAAATGATGTTTTTAATAAATACTAAAAATTTTCACTATTCATAAAAAACTAATCCTTTCATAAAATTATCAATATTTAAATATAATTTAATTTTGAAATTATGATTTTATAAATTAAGTATATTTTTATCATTCATTTTCTAAAATTTTTTAAAAAATTAATTTTAAAATATTTTTGTAAAGCGCAACGAGACCACCTTTTAGAAAATTAAGTTTTCCCGAAAACATTACTTTTTATTCCAAATGATGATTATTATAACTAAAAATAATATATACCCATTTAATTTATTTTATACATGTGAAACAAATTCATATTTTTTAAATCCTATTCATGCCCACAAAATTAAATTCATGGTTATAACTATATTCTATTTTATTGTTATTTGAATTGAGGTTACTTGTATCACAAGCTTTCACAAGACATTAAATTTTGAGAAATATGTTTTATTGGTTGTTTAAGGTTTTTGTTTCATGTATCATAAAATATCAAACATAATCTTTCTATTTTATAATTTAATTGTTTTGCATTGTCCCAACCTTCAATAAATTTCATCATTACAACTCTAAACTATGCCTAAAAATCGAGTGTTTTCCGTTAAAAAAAACCTTTGTTGAAAACACACTTCATAAAAAGTGTTAACAAAAATTCCTCTATAAATATTGAAAGTTAAATGACAAGGTCACCTAGAATAACACATAACTAGGTTTTTGAGTAGGATAACATTGGTGGGATATGAAAATATGGACAACAAAGAAAAGAATAAATAATTACATAGAGTGATAGAGATCATTCAACATAAGAAATTAAATAATGAAGAGAATGTTAAAAAAACAAAGAAATATTTTATGAGATAAAATAAAGTTGATTCATTAGATATAATTTTAATATAATAACATATTTTTTCATGATTCATTTCTTATAGTTTAGGGATTATTTTACTATCATGATAATGAACACCAGAAAATGTACTTACTATTTCATACTTGGGTTAATCTTTGAACAATTTCTGCTTTATTTAATAATACAAGAATTTAATATCCAAGATAAATTTTTTTATGCCTGATTTAAATAAAATTAACTTTTAAGGGATCATAAAATTAATAAAAGAGTGACAAGTCCTTTCATTTGTCTCTAAATATTTACTAAAATCCAAATATTTAGGATAGTTTATCCAATATAATACTTTAATATAAAAATATCAACAACAACAACAAAATTTAAACATAATCCATTACATAAGTATTTATACATGAAATAATTTAAGTAAAAACAATTTCATATCAACTAAAACATCACATCGGCTAGTTGTCGGCATTTTACCCTACCCAACCTTCAGTTGTGGGTTTAAGCCCCACGACATTATCGAATTCCCTAGTCGGTGAGTTTTCCTTTTTACAAAACCATATTAACATGACTCTTATTATATTCCCAATAAGGTGTCCAATATCCTCAAAAATAACATTACCCCTCAAATATCTTTTTAATCACAAGGTATTTCTAGAATAATTGTTCTGTTTTATCAAAATAAAATAGTCTTAGTTGACTATTATTAACTTAGAAAAATTGATCATTTTTATCCTAGAGGATTGTAACGCACCGACCCCAGTAACCCAGAGTCGGTGCATTATTGCATAACATTGGCATGATCACAAAATTTCAAGTCTCGATAGACCGAATAGTTTAGTAGTTTTGGAAATACTAGATACATTCATAAATTTTACATTAAATCATAAAGTGAAGAACTATAATAACATAGTCTCCATAGTCCACACCCATATCCCCTTCAGACTATCCCTGCAGGTCAGTCATAAAATATTTCTTCACATCCTTAGAAAAATAAAACATTGAAAGGGGTGAACTCAGATTCTCAGTAAGGATAACAATTTATCAGAAGCTTTCATAAATAAACATAAACATTTAAGGAAATGTATAAATCAAACAAAAGCCGTTTAAACTTCAACTTCAACATAATATGGAAAAAGTAAAATGAGATAATTCCATTTACTTCTTCACAAGGATATTCTACTGGTCAAATAATCACATGCAACATCAATAACCACATTCATAATGATGGAATGCATAATTCCAGACTATCATAACCACATATCCAGGGCCTCATGCCAAGTCTACAAATAAGATTTTGTCGAGGCCTCGTGCCAAGACACTAATTTGTCTCATGAGACCTGCCGATGCAATTTTTTTAGACGATACATACATTTAAAATTTCTGAAATATACTCCAGTGTTTTTCTGAAAACAATATGGAAGCTTCTGAAAACAAAATAACTAATTCTGAGACTGCTCGCCTAATTACAGGCCATGATGGGTCCACGACCAATCCCTTCCAGTCTACCACACATGAGAGTCAGGTTTTTTGAAAACATTTTTAAGCTTGCATTAAATACGTATACGTTTTCACTGGATTTTCATATATTTGGGATAAATATCTTCTTATTGAAATCATTTAAAATCACATAATTATAAATGAAAACCTTTTGAATAAACGTAAAAGTCAAATGAGTTTATACACTGTCTAAAATAAAGTTGAGTATAAAACAAAATATGTCTCAATGAAAGGAGATTGAGAAGAAGACCCTTACAAAGATCATTTTCTAAATAAAATAGATCTATTATGTGTATTCAATATAAACACACATAATGAAATATTAAATACAAGATACGACATAATAATATCATGACATAATTAGAAAGTAGGTGATTAACCCAAAGAACAGAAATTGGGTTAAGAAGTCCCCTTACAAAGATCATTTTTTAAAATGAAAAAAATATATTAAGTGTATTCAATATAAGTACACATAAAGAATGTAAAAATACAATATAGTACATAATAATATCAAGACATAATTTGAATGTAGGAGATTAACCCAAAGAATAGAAATTGGGTTAAGAAGTCCCCTTACCTCGTGTCCGACTTGACTCGACCGTTCTTTAACCTCCTGAATAATAAAATAGAGTTAATTTATAATTTATTTAGAAAATATTTCAAGTGTATTATTCCTTTTATATCACTTATTACAATTTTATGAACATTATGTAATTATTTAAGTTAATAGCGGTCGTTTTGTCGATCTTTGGTACTTGAGTCTAAAATAAAATTCTTATAATTATAAGTTGTTCGTGTGGTAAAATATCCATTATATCAAAAATTATATTCATTATACATATATCATATATATCATATATATCCAGTATATACATGCATTTATAATATTACATAACATTTAGAGGTAAGAAATGAAATGCACCGTTCATGGAGACGGTAAGCCGTACGTACGCATGAATACTACTTTCACTCCTATTTCGTATTTAATGGAATGAAGATATAATTATATAAAGTTATAATATAATTCCAATATAATATAATGTATAATACCATTTACTCCATCCTTTATTCATCCCACATATGTCATTAACGATTCAAATCACTTTGAGGGGGTGGTAGTCCACACTTCCTAAAATGAAATTATCGCGTTTACCCATAATGGAAATTGTAAAGGTATGCCATAAATGAAAAATACAGAGTCATAATGAAAAAATATATATATATATATCATATATAAAAATAGTTTCATCATAATGGACACTATGAGGGGTGTTAAAAGAAGATTGAACAATCATCGTTTCGTGAGGCAGAAATTTGCCAACCACAGAAACAGAATGTTCTTTAACCATTAGACGATGGTGTGTGTAAGTGTAAATCAAATACCTCTCATAAAAACATCCTAGTATATTGAAGATACTTCTTTTGTTACAAAATAATGGAATAAAAATAGTTTAAGGGGTTGGAGAAGAAAAATAAAAAAAATAACATAATAGAAGACATTACCTTAAAATCAGGTAACTCTTTTTGATTTGAGCCAAAGGCATCCTTGGGAAGAATTCTGCCCAAGGTGAGGCTTCTAGAAGTAATAGAGGGAAGTTGAGAGAGTATTTTGGCAGAGGTTGGACGAGCCAAATGGCATGAAGGTGTGAATAATGTGGTAGTGGTGGGGGCCTTTTATAAGAGGAGAGGAGGGGTACTCTTCGAAAGATTGAAATGGTACTTTATTATATAATGAGTTTCGGATTTTAAAGGTCCCACACTTATATATTTCGAGGATAAGGTGATAAGGTTTAGAAATATTCTCATACAATAGGTTTTTTACAAGTTTAAGTCTTATATTTTACATTACCTTTTCATTTTATTTCAATCGTTAATTAATGAGGTAATCGCTGCATCATCATGGTGTCATAAAATATTTAATTTATTTAATGTCTAAAAATTATAAAAAATAACATCATGTATGAAATATTTTTTTATTTCCAATGAATATTTATAGTCAAAATTTTAACTTATATAACCCCATGTAATAATTGTTTTAGTGAAACAACACATGTTTGTGACAAATTTATTTTTACTTTAAATAAAAAGTTATTAATGTCATTTTCATACCCAAGTGGATCCATGGGGTCACCAAGTTGACACACGAATTTTCTTGGTCGGCCATGACTCATACAATAAGTGTAGGACAAGTGTAAAGGTATTTTCATATTTTTATAATATCATTTTTACCTTAAATTTCACTAATTTCCTTTAATCGTGATTAATTAAACCTAAAAGTAACTATTCAAAAAAAAATTATTTTAATCCCATTGAACCACATTTTACTTCATAATGAAAACAATGTATTTCAGATTGTTGAAAATTAAAACACAGATGTGGTAATGTTTCATTTAAACAAAAAATCAGTTTTTTAATGACCACTTAGTGGTTTTACTATTCATCAAAAATTGAAGTTTTTCAGAACAATGCCAAAATTTCACCTTAAGCTGTAATTGAAATTCCAAATACAAAAATGATTTATATTTTAAAAAATTCCAAACATATAAGTTGCATTAATTAATTTTATAATTAAATCCCACTGTCATAACAAATAACGAGTTTTTAAGAAATAATATATATCAAATGATTGACAATTGTTTATGTCCAATTTCAACGTAAAATTAATTCTAATGACCACCATTGGATAGAACGGTAAAAATATATTCTAATTATACTTTAAATACACTCAATAGTATAATTTATCACTATAAATTATTTTCATTAAAAAAGTTGTTTTTATGTATTTTTCACTATTCCAAAAAAATTGGAAGATCTCAGAAAAATACCAAAAATTTAACATAGGCTAATTTTGATATTCCGAATCCAAAAATGAAGTCCATTTTGAAATATAAAATATATATACTTTCAAATGGTGGGTATTACTATTTATAATGGCTATTTTGATTAGCTGTGGGGTGTTAGAATCTCGAACTTGTGTACAATGCAAGCTATTGCATTATTGAAAGAGAAGAGTAATGTGGAAGATCGGGGTGTTACATTCTCCCCTCCTTCAATAAATTTCATCCTCGCAATTTAATATTTTTCTTTGAAAATAAAATGTTGAATATAGAAAATACCTTTGTGGAAAACCCACATCAGAAATAAGGTCAATAAAAATATAACATTAAAAGAAAGAAAGAGAAGTACGAAGGTCACCCAAGATAACCCATACTAGGATTCTATGAAAATATAGATATGGAGGGAAAAAACCATCAAGGTCTGATGGAGAGTTGTATAAAATAGGATTAAGAGAATGTTAACTACAAGAAAATCACAAACTTGTGATTGGTTAAATGGTCATTGATTCCCCAATTGGAAAAGTTAACCGACAAAATTTTTGTTTTAAGTTAACTTTCATAAAGTTGAGGAATTTATTTAGGAGATTTACTAAGAATGTAAGGAAATATACTTACTTGTCATGTAGACTGTCATTCTTTAATAAATTTTTAAAACAAACCCATCCTTCACTCCAAATGGTAATAGAACACAAGAATATTCTAATTATCATAATTGTATAAGGTTAAAAATATTAACACATACCATTTAGATTAGGAAAACTTTTTGTAATAACCAGGGACTTCCTGTAGGATAGTGGTAGGTAATAAAGGCCTATCACACTATGGTTGTGGGTTCGATTCCTGTAGCTTTGTCCGACGTGATGGGTTATCCCCCGACCTACAGGTTATCCTTTTCCTAATACTATAGTATTATAATATTCCAAAAATAATCTTCATAAATGTTTTAACCATAAACAATACAATCCAATGTTCAACTTAATCCATTCAAACCTTTATAGTTATCCAAAATACTTCTGTCCAACTCGCAGTCCAAATTTTATAAGGAAGGTAAACGTAATGAAGATCCTTTTTTTCATGTAACAACATGTGAACACCTTCATCATGTATTCTTTTAAAACACTGCAACATCCTGAATTACCATAAATCCTTATTGATTACATTCATGATCCCTTATTCTTTATAGAATACTAGATATACTCCTTCTATCGAAAAATTCATACAAATCATTAATCAGTTTCAGGTAAGTTACGAATATCCAATATAATTTATCCAAATCAATCATGTATTATTCCAAAATCACTATCATAGTATCAGAGAAATATTATGGTTTATCTTTCTATCAACCATATAGTTTCCATAAATTTAACCTGCTATGGAGTCACTTTTCTTGGTTCCACACAATCTCAAGTCCTTGATGAAATAGTACTGCAGTACAATCCTTATATACACCATAATTATTATAACCAGTACATCATTGATACAACACTCAAATGACAAAATTCTTTAATAACAACATAATAACTCTAATCATTCCTCCTCATCTGTGGTAGTATCATAACTTTATTATTATCCAATAACATCATTTAGGGCATAATTTGATGATTTGGAGATTGGTTTTCATAGTTTCCCCACTCCTTGCAATTGAAGCATTGTACATTTGAAACCTTTTTCTTACCCTTGTAGTCACGCAGTTGGTGTCCTTGTTCTCCACACTTATAACAAAATACCATTCCCTTTAGGCAAGTTCCAAGGTGTTTCTTCCCACAGTTATCCCATATTGGAAAAATCTTCTTTTCCCTCACCCCTTTATCCATCATTCTCTCTTCCATCCCTTTCATATCATTCTTCCATTCAAAGCCATAAGACTCAAGGAATTCTTTACTTATCTTATTAACACAAGATACTATTTCTTCATATGTTGAGAACACATGGGAGACTATTTCCCTTCTAAATGTTGGCTTAATACCGTGAAAGATATGATCCTTCTTACTCTTTAGATCATACGTATTGATGGAGTTCACATTCCTTCTACTGGGCACCATTTCTATATGATGTCATAAACTAGGTTAGTTTATGAATTGCAATGAATAATCCCAAACTTGTAAAATACTTAATGTAAATTGAATAGTTTATGGATATAATCCATAATCATAAAAAAAAGTTTTCTTTGAGGAAGTATATACTCATAAACCCATCATAATGGTTTGTAAAAAAATTGAGAATTGTCCTAAGAATATCCCCCTAGAGTGTCGTAACCAAGAGTGCAGCAAGGCCCGTTGTCGTGCACCAGTTCCCGTTCGAGTCTAGCTCAAAGCAGTGTTTTTGGGTTTTACCCCTAGGTACATCTGTGCCAGAGCCGCCTCTACCTGCTCGTATCTAGACAGGGATGTATTTCTTAGAAAACATACAAAATCACTATAATACCAAAATTCTAGTATGTTCATCTATACTAATCCTCAAAGTCTATCATATGGTTATGTGCTCTAATCAATGTTTAACTAAATATAGCTTCCATGGTTAGTACTAAACTTCCTCTGATACCAACTGTAACGCCCCGACCCAAGTTACCCAGGGTCGGTGTATTATTGCCTATCATTGGCATGATTAGAAAAGATCAAGTCTCGAAAGACCAAATAGTTTAGTATCCATGGAAACACTAGATACATTCATAAATGTTACATTACATCATAAAGTGAAAAACTAAAATAACATAGTCTCCATAGTCCACACCCATATCCCCTTCATACTATCCCTGCAGGTCAGTCATAAAATATTTCTTCACATCCTGAGAAAAATAAAACATTGAAAGGGGTGAGATCAGATGCTCAGTAAGGATAAAAATTCAGCGGAAGATTTCATAAATAAACATAAACATTTAAGGCAATTTATAAATAAAACAAAAGCCTTTTGAACTTGAACTTCAACATAATATGGCAAAAGTAAAATCAGATAATTCCATTTACTTCTTCACATGGATATTCTACTAGTCGATTAATCACATGCAATATCAATAACCACATTAATAATAATGGAATACATAATGTCATACTATCATAACCATGTAGCCAGGGCCTCGTGCTAAGTCTACAAATAAGATTTTGTCGAGGCCTCGTGCCAAGACACTAGTTTTTTTCTCATGAGATCTGCCGATGCAATTTTTTTAGACGATACTTACATTTAAAATTGCTCAAATATACTCCAGTGTGTTTTCTGAAATAAATATACAAGCTTCTAAAAACAAAATATCTAATTCTAACACTGCTCGACTAATTACAGGCCATGATGGGTCCACGCCCAATCCCTTCCAGTCTACCACACTCAGGAGTCGGGTTTTTTGAAAACATTTTTAAGCTTGAATTAAATAAGTATACATTTTCACTATATTTTCATATATTTGAGAGAGATATCTCTTTTTTGATGTCATTTAAAAATCACATAATTATAAATGAAAACCTTTTGAATAAAAGTAAAAGTCAAAGGGGTTTATACACCGTATAAAATGAAGTTGTGTATAAATCAAAATATGCCTCAATGAAAGGAGATTGAGACGAAGACCCTTACAAAGATCATTTTATAAATAAAATAGATATATTATGTGTATTAAATATAAACACACATAAAGAAATTATAAATACAAGATATGTCATAATAATATCATGACATAATTAGAAAGTAGGTGATTAACCCAAAGAATAGAAATTGGGTTAAGAAGTTCCCTTACAAAGATCATTTTTTTAAAATGAAATAAATATATTATGTGTATTCAATATAAGTACACACAAAAAAAGTAAAAATACAATATAGGACATAATAATATCATGACATAATTTGAAAGTAGGAGATTAACCCAAAGAATATAAATTGGGTTAAGAAGTTACCTTACCTCGTGTCCGACTTGACTCGACCGTTCTTTAACCTACTAAATAAAAAACTAGAGTTAATTTATAATTTCTTTAGAACATTTTTCAAGTTTATTATTCATTTTATATTACTTATTACAATGTTATGAACATTATGTAATTATTTAAGTTAATAACGGTCATTTTGTCGATCTTTGGTACTTGAGTAAAAAATAAACATCTTATAAATACAAGTTGTTCATGTGGTGAAATATCCATTATATCCAGAATTATATTCATTATGTAGATATCATATATATCATATATATCTAGTATATAAATGCATTTATAATTTTACATAACATTTAGAGGTAATAAATGAAATGCACCGTTCATGTAGATGGTAAGCCGTACATACACATGAACCCAACTTTCATTCCTATTTAGTATTTAATGGAATGAAGTTATAATTATATAAAGGTATAATATAATTCTAGTATAATATAATGTAAAATACCATTTACTCTGTCCTTTATGCATCCCACATATGGAATTAATGATTCAAATCATTTTGAGGGGGTGGTAGTCTGCACTTCCTAAAATCAAATTATCGTGTTTACCCATAATGGAAATCATAAAGGTATGCCATGAATGAAAAATACAGAATAATAAGGGAAAAAACATAATATATATCATATATAAAAATAGTTTCATCATAATGGCCACCATGAGAGGTGTTAAAAGAAGATTGAACAATCATCGTTTCGTGAGTCAGAAATTTGCCAACCACGTAAACAGTATGTTCTTTATCCATTAGACGAAGGTGTGTGTAAGTGTAAATAAAATCCTTCTCATAACAACATCCTAGTATATTTAAGATACTGGTTTTTTTACAAAAGAAAGGAATAAAAAGATTTTAAGGGGTTGGAGAAGCAAAATAAAACAAAATAACATAAGAGAAGACATTGCCATAAAATCCTGTAACTCTTTTTTGATTTGAGCCAAAGGCTTCCTTGGGAAGAATTATGCCTATTGTGAGGCTTCTAGGAGTAATAGAGGGAATTTTATAGATTATTTGGGAAGAGTTTGGTCGATACAAATGGATTGAAGGTGTGAATAAGGTGGTAGTGGTGGGGGCCTTTTATAAGAGGTGATGAGGGGTACTCTTGGAAAGATTGAAATGTTACTTTATTATATAATGAGTTTCAGATTTTAAAGGTCCCACACTTATATATTTCGAGGATCGGTTTATAAGGGTTCGAAATATAATCATCCAATAGGATTTTGACAAGTGTAAGTCTTAGATTTTATATTATATTTTCATTTTATTTAAATTGTTAATTAATCAGGTAATCGCTGCATCATCATGGTGTCATAAAATATTTAATTTATTTAGTACATAAAAATTTAAAAAAAAATCATGATGTAGGAAATATTTTTTTGTTTCCAATGAATATTTATATTCAAAAGTTAACTTATGTAACCCCATGTAATAATTGTTTTAGGGAAACAACACATGTTTGTGACAATTTTATTTTTACTTTAAATAAAAAGTTATTAATGTCATTTTCATACCCAAGTGGCTCCATGGGGTCCCCAAGTTGACCCATGGATTGTATTTGTCTTACATGACTTATCCAATAAGTGTAGGACAAGTGTAAAGGTATTTTAATATTTTTATAATATCATTTTTACCTTAAATTTCACTAATTACCTTTAATCACGATTAATTAAACTTAAAAGTTTCTATTCACCAAAAAATTATTTTAATCCCATTGAACCACATTTTACTTCCTAATAACAACTATGTATGTAGGATTTTTTAAAATCAAAACACAGAAGTGGTAATGTTTCATTTAAACGAAAAATCAGTTTTTTAACTACCAAATAGTGGTTTCACTATTCATAAAAAATTCAGGTTTTTCAGAACAATGCCAAAATTTCACCCTAAGCTGTAATTGATATTCTGAATACAAAAATGATGTATATTTTACAAAATTCCAAAAATATAAGTTTCATAAATTAATTTTATTATTAATTCCCATTGTCACAACAAAAAGCGTGTTTTTAAGAAACAATATATATCAAATGATTGACAATTGTTTATGTCCAATTTCAACGTATAATTAATTCTAATGACCAACATTGGATAAAATGGTAAAAATAAATTTGAATTATAATTTAAAACCACTCAATATTATATTTTATCACTATAAATTATTTTGATTAAAAAAGTTGTTTTTAAGTATTTTTCACTATTCATAAAAAATTGGAAGTTCTCAGAAAAATACCAAAAATTCAACATAGGTTAATTTAGATATTCCAAATCCAAAAATGAAGTCCATTTTGAAATATAAAATATATATAATTTCCAAATGTGGGTATTACTATTTATAATGGCTATTTTTATTGGTTGTGGTGTGTGAGAATATCGAACTTGCGTACAATGCAAGCTATTGCATTATTGAAAGAGAAGCGTAACGTGGAAGCTCGGGGGTTACAAGGGTATCTATACCTTCAATGTTATGTCTTAAAAATGTGAATGAATTATTAATTTAATAAATATGTCACTAAAAAAATACTAAACAAATGGGTTGTATTTCCATAAATGTCAGCACAAAAATCCTTAATATGTAAAAAACTATCATTCTATAAAGCCTCAATTAGGGGTGTTTAATACATTGAACTTACGATAATCCTTAGATACAAAAACCCAAAGTTTTATATATAAAATTTAATTTCATATTAAATTATAATATATATGCTTCCAAATTTAAAAAAATCTATATATGTTTCATGATTTTTATAACCAAAATATCATTGGTAAAAATAACTATACATAATAATTTTTGAATCCAAATACCCAAATTCCAGAAAATGATGTATTTCTAGAAAACAAAACCACATAATATATTACTCACTTAAAATTTAGGATGTTATTCTATAATTATCCAAAAATTATTTCTTAGGGTTATATTTTCTATTTATATGTTTTCTTAAATATAGTTCCCCAATTTTCCCATAAAATTTCTCTAATAAAAATAATAAAAAACAAGACAATAATATCCTAGAGTTGGTGATTACTTTATTACATTTGTTCTAGATTTATGAGATCACATCCTAATGGACTGAATAGTTTAGTTGTCTTTGAAAACTAGATACATAGATGAAATTCATATTAAATTTGAAAACTAGAATACAATATATAATCTTCTTTTGTAACACAAGTATTTCATTTTTAATATCCCAATATATTTTTCATAGTACAATTTTTGGAATCACATGGAATGTAATAATAAAAATGGATTGATATTAAAGGCTCAGTAAGAGTACGCATAAAACATAAACTATCATGAAAAATTAAGGCTAATCAATATGGAAATATAAATAAATTAAAGATGTTTTATTTAATCAATAATGTTAACATGATGAATAATATGATAAAAAAAATATGATCAAAATAATTCCATAAAAATAAAACTTTCTTGAAGCTTTTCCAAGGATATACTAGATAATTTACTAATCACATGGAAATAAATTAATAATATGAAAATTTGGGAATTAAAAATAGAAGAAATAATAAACATATAATTAAGGCCTCATTACACTATATCTTATATAAACGGGTAAGGCCTCATATAAAAACCCACAATAGATTGTCTCATGAGACTCACTGAAGTAGATATTAGATATAAAATGACCCACCCATCACTTTATATGTCTAATTCATTAATTATAATAATGGTGAGAAACATAATTAAAATAAACAATTTATTGTAAAAATATCAAATTAACTATTAATACTTTCCCCAATCGGTAAAAATAATCATACACCATACAGAGAAATATAGAGAATAACATCAATATAGTGCATCCCCAGTCAAAATGATTATTAACAATCTAGAAAAAATAATAAGGATCATATCATTATAATATATTCAAAATATATCATAAGTAGAACGAAGGTTTCTTTTATTGATTAAGATAACTACCATATAAATTCCTTTTAATACATTATTGAAAAAATATCATTTTCATGTTACAAATCACTTTTTCCAAACTAAAATTTCCTATAATATTAGGGAAAAAATTATTTTAAAAACATCATGGAAACATTTATATTAATATTTAATACAATGATGGTGGGTAATTATTAACATGTCTTATAAGATAAAAAAAATTCTTTTTTCACATGGTTGTAAAAAGGTTTAAAATTAAATTTTTTAAAAAATGACAAGATTTTTTATTTAAATATTTTTTTTATGAGAAAAAAGGGTGAAAATTAATTTAATTAATAGTTTTTTAAATATTAAAAACATTTAATTTTTTTTAGAAAACATGTTTGTTGAAGAAAATATATTATCGACCAAAGAGAGATATCAAGTCAATTATTCCTATAAACATTTTAACAATCATTTGAACTACCAAAGTGAATGAAATGGTACTATTACATGAATGAAATAATGAATAAAAATAGTATAAGATTTTATATTTCGTTTAATATTTTAATATTAAAAAATTCCCCCAATAGATTCTTAAATAGAATCAATCTTGAATCATGGAGAAATTATAAAATAAACCCTTACTACATTGGTATCATTTGAATAATATTCCCCATGAAAGAAATAACTTCCAATGAAACATTAAATACCATGAAGATAAATATATTCATTATATAACATATAGAATGGAAAGTATATAAACCAAGAACAAAATAAATAAGTGGTGAATATGACATATGTCTCAAAAATGTAAAAGTGTGATGAGAAACCTTTACCTCAGGTTTTATTTTCTTCATACATGTTCATAGTTAATGTTATATAAATATATATTAATTATAAATAAATTAAAAAAATATAATAATATAGATCATACAATATATTATTTAGTTATAAAATTTTACGACCCATTTATAGACAATTATTTTTTAAAATTATTATTTCGGGTGATAATTACATCATTTTTGATGTATGTTTTGGCCCGGTAGTTTTAGTAATTTTACATTGATAATGGTTATATAATACAAATAAATTTTAAAAAAATATAAAAATATTATATATAATAATTATATAAAAATTTATAATATACCACAAAATTTAGTGGTCAGAAAATGAGTTACACCATTCATGGAGACTGTATGTCGTACGTTTGCATGAACACTATTTTTCCAAAACAATTAACATAAAGGTAAATAATATTAAAATTTAAAAAAATTTACTTATATTCATTAAATATATCGTTATTACCATCTATGTCAAAATAAATTGAAAAAATAACATTGCTACGTAGATGTGGAAGTCCACAAGTACGCTCAGACAACGTTATTGTTTTCTAACGGGTTGAAAGGTAAGAAGGTATATGTTATATGAAAATTACAGAATTATATTAACATAATAAATAATATATATATATATATATCTGTGTGTGTATATATATATTAAATCCATCATTATATCTTACTGAGTGGAGTGATGTTGGATATTGAATGACATTGGTTCATGATGCGGTAGTCTTCCGCAAACATGATTGACAATTTAGATTGCCATTTGATGGAAGGGGATATGTATATAGGTTATTAAATTAAAATAAAATAATATTATTATATATTATATAATTATTTTTTTAATTTATGTCAATAAGATAATATTTAAATGACTTAGAAGAATAAGTAAAATGAAAATGACATGTTAAAAACATTACCTCTTCATCCGAAAACTTCTTGGGGTTTATATATAATGCCTTCCTATGTTTCTTTTATGATAAAAAAGGAATATAGTATCTGTGGAGGGATGAAAATAATATATTTTTCTATTTATTAGTACAAAAAATTCATTGGACGTCTGAATAGGGAAGGATAGATGTTGACCTTTTATAATTGCGGTAGAAGACACACTTAAAATTTTTGAAAAGAAAAAGAAATACCCAAAATTTTCACAATAGTAAAGGATAATGAATTTATAATTATATAATAATGGATGTTATAAGGTAGATATGTGATCATATAATTTGAATTTTAAAATTCTATAGGAAATTTTAACCCTTATCGTTTTAGATTAACTCATGATAGATATCTTCTGACCTTAACTGTGGTAATTAAATTGTAGTATTTTTACTATTAATTAAGAAAAACATTAAGTTGAAATTATTATATAATATTAATAATTATAATTAAAAATATATAATCATTTTTCTAAATTAAATTCATATATGTAGAATAATTTAATTTAAAATTAATCCTGCAAATGCGATAAAAAAATCGGTTTTCAAAAGAAAATGTTTTCAAATGCGTAGAATGTTTTAATATCAAAATTCAATATGAAATTTATTACAATGAATAAAATTGTATTATTTGTTTTATAATCTGACTAATGAAACTCTAGAAATAAATTTGAATCAAAATGGACCTTTTAAATTCTTTAACAAAAAAATACGTTTTCAATAAAAACAAGTATTTTTCACTATTAATAAAAAAATAATCTTTTAAGAAAATTATCAAAAATTGATTGTAAGATATTTTTGAAATTATAATTTATAAAATTAATCCCATTTTTTCAAATAAATTCTCTATGAATAGTAAAATTAAATTTTAAAATTTGTATGCAAATCATGATGAGATGGCCTTTTAGAAAAATACAAATATTCAGAAAACATTTATTCTTCATTCAAACAATTATTATTTTATTTATAATCAATAGATAACAGTTGAATTTATTTTATGAATTTGAAAAATGTATGAGATTCATAATTTTGTTAATCCTATTCATACACACTAATTTAATGGCTTGTTTTAAATGATAATCTATTTTATTGTTCTTCTAGTCATGGGGTTACATGAAGAGAAGCTATCAAAGTGATTTTATTGAAAGAAATATATTTCACAGGTCATTTTAGCTCTTTTTTTTTTGTGTTTTATATTATATAAAACACAATTTTCTTATTTTATAAACTCATGGTGTTACAGATAAAGAATATAATTTAATTATTAAAAAAACAAACATATAGATTATACAGTTTAAGATAATCCATTTGTCGCAATATCTCATCCAGCATGATGTATAATTATTTTATAAACCCAAAATTATTGATTTACCATTAATTATATATATATATAATAAATTCATTTAGGAACTATTAATTCCGTGGATTAAATTAGTTAGTTATACTTTAATTAATGCTTTATAGGTATAGTCTTCTATTAACTCAGATGTAACAAATCCTTTCTTGACTTATTCAATCAATGTCATACCACAAATGATGTAACTAACATAGGAAACTTTATTGTAAGAATTTTCCATTATGGTTTTCATACAGACATCAAAGTAAATGACTTATGATATACATTAACATTAATTTCAAGTCTATAAACTAATACACATATCCAACATGTGTAATTTTATTGCAAGGTCTCTCCCAATAACCTTGATACATGTAGATAACCAAGTGTGGACTTTATAAGGAGAAGTATTAATGATTTATATGACACAAACACTTGATAATAAGAAATCACTTTAATATTATTCTATAGTAGTTATCTCAACTATAATATATTTAAATAATAATATTTTCCTATAATTTCTAGGTTCTCTTTATTGTGAGAATTTTTATAATATTTTAATTAGAAAATAACTATTAGGATATTATCACATTAATTATATATAGAAGAGAAATCATTATGTGATAAGAAATTTATTAACATTATAGTAATCCGAATTAAAAAATTCAGTTGGTTATAAGAAACTACCTTTAACATAATCTCACCTATACTAGGGCCAAATTCTAACAGATTTCAGTCCACTATCTTTCATAAGATATTCATACTTATGTTAAGATAATTAGTTAGTCAATTGGTCTTATATGATCTCTTTTTCAAAAAATCAACATTCTATGAGTTGACCCTTTTAGAAAAATAACTTAAAATGCGGTACTTTTAAAGTATATGCTTTATTTTTTAATGTTACATAGGCTCCATTTTAATAACAATTACTTTATAATTATCACAATATAGTGTTATAACTTCATTACTAGTAGTTACAACATCGATATTCTAGAAAATAATTCATTTAAAAACTTATACTTTAGATTTACCAGATATATCAATATACATAGGCACTATTAAAGAATTAGTAAAAACTAGTTTCTTAGAACACTTTCTATACATAGATCCCCCATTAATTTAAAACAAATATCCTTACTATGATTTTAGATTACTATAATCTACTTGAAAAATAATCGTATGTCTATACCCAAATAGTGAGTTCATCGTATCCTTTATTAATAAAGAACATATCATTTTTAACCTCATATTCTTCAGGATAGCCTCTAAATACAACAAATGTGGATCTTCAAGTTGTTCTTGACACATTCCTACCATGGTAGAGACATATATAATATAAAACCTAATACATAAAAATTCATACAAGATATATCCTATTATCGAAACATAAGAGATTATACCTCCTTATCTTTAACTGTCCTCTTGTGTCTTCGGACACATTTTTTCATACCCATTAACATTGTTAAAAATCCACTCCTGTATTTATCTATAATTAATCTCCTAAATGCCTTATTAATGTTTGTACCATGACATAGTCAGAGTTTCCTCATATATCTATATCAGAAAACTATTATCCCAATAATTTCGAAAACTTCAACTAAGTCAGTTACGAAGAATCATTTCCTTAACAATGTATTAAGTGACTAAAAGTCCATCTTGTCATTTTCCATCAGTAATATATAATTAATATATACTACTAAGAAAACTATTTCACTACCAGTAAACCATTTATAGACATATTTTTCCCTTTTATTCCTTATGAATATGAATTCCTTCTTGGCTTCATCAAAATATATGTTTTATGATCTTCATTCTTGCCTCAATCTATAAATGTCATCCACACCATATTGGTATCTTTTTCTATCACAAAACCTTCCAGTTATTAGATATATATATATATATCTACCACAAGGTTTTCATTGTGAAAAATAGTCTTCAAAATCTATTTTCAATATCCAATAATCCTGGTAATCTACTAGGATTAATAGAATTCAAATATTTTTCCATATACCCACTGGTTATTTTTTTCTGAGTTTATACCCCAACATTTATTAAACCCTTTATCAACTATTATTTCATTATTTATACTAATTTAACCATATATGGCTAGTTTATTATGGAATACACATTTTCACCATACATGAATTACATAAACTAGAGGATCTATCAATCCCATACATGGTTCTCATATAAATAATCTATTAAAAAGTTAATGATTTTCTCACTTTTCAAATTCTTAGTTCTTTACTTCATTCTTATAAGAAAATGTTTTTTTTTCAACTAATATCTTTTAACCATACATGGTGATTAGAAAACATTATTTCTCTATTTATCTTATCTCTTTGGCAGTCACACATATTATTTGTGTCACTTGAATGATATCTCCCTCTATGCCTTATGGATTCTATTACAATGAAAATTTTTGTATATCATTAGCATCAAAATCATAAAATTTCATATTTCTCAGTCTTTATTATTTTGATATGTGATCCCTTTCTAGAAATATGTCTTTTAATTCCCCAATAGTACATATATGAAAGGGATCATATATATAATATGATATTTTTTTCATTGGGAAATACAACAAAGATACACTTACTAGCTCGAGATGGATATTTTATTCTATGAATAACCTTAACAAATTATTCACATTCCCACATAAATATATGTAATAAAAAATATATTTCATACTATACCATTAATTATAAGTAATTCTATTTATTACTTTAATTTAAACTTGGTTTCATGTGTATGTTATTGTTTTTAATAAATATCCCCAAAAGGATAATGGAATACATGCATGACTCATGATATATCTCACTATGTCCAACAAGTTTGGTTTATACATCCACTAATTCCATTCCACTATGGTGCACATGGAATGTGTTGGGATAATATTACAAAATCTATTACATAATTAATGAACTCTTGGTTACGATACTTCCAACCTCATTCAAAACATAGATTATTTATCTTCTTATTAATATGAATCTATACTTATTTATTATAGTCATTATATTTCATAATGTAATAAGATGTAGCATCATCACCTAAATGCCACTGAATAATGTATTGAGCTAGTGGGACACAAGTCCTCAAGTGTGCCTCCCCATACGATATAGGTTAATGGATAGCAGTGAGCGCTAAGGGTTTGTATTTTTGGAGACTATTCCCTAACATCAGTGTGTAATATAGCTGTGTAATCTTAATAATTAATACCAGAAGAATGATATAAAGTAGAATATAAGATAACATCCCAAGGACTTTAATAAATTGATAACCTAAGTGTAGTGTCATATAGATAAAACGATCATGTCATTTCTTTATAATGTATGAAAATAGGTATACAATCATCCAATACAATTCATGTGTCTAAAGGTACTAAAAAGAAAAAATGAACTATCTTTAGATAGAATCACAATCCTATATTGGTCATGTGCAACCCTAATCCTATGTAATGATCTAATCAAGATTCATAAAGTTGGTGCTTACCCTAGTATCAACCTAGGTCCATGATGTCTATCAAGGTACCCAATAAAGGCCTAAACATGGTGTCAAATAAAACTCAATAGGACAACATGGAAAATGTCTATAAATGGTCTAGTTATGTGTAATATAAACAAAATAAATCTGAAATATATCACAGGTACAACAAAAATAAATCTTAAGGGTCAAGAAGATATAATCTTGGCAAGCCAAACATGGCTCCCTATGAGTAATAGTCATGAACCCATAATAAGGGATATAGTAAATCATCAAAAATATGTATAAAAAGTCTTTTATAACACCTATAATCAAATACCAAAACTAGTCTATCTGTAAGAATGGAAAAATACCTGCAATGACCATGATTTGTAATCAAATGTAAACATCAACAATGGCCACACCATGTAATCATGTGTCGGACCATAAAGATCTAGATCTATGTTATAGAAGACATATGATTCCTCATTTAGACCAATGAGAATCTCTATAGAAACTTGGTAATAAATTGTGTGGATTCAAAGGAATAGGTCCACAAGCATGTCTAATACGATTCTAAGAAAACTAGATCAAAGGGGTAGAAATTCCCTTCGTATCAAATGGTATTAGGATCCAAGGATCTCTTCCAAGGAATACACTACTATAATCAAGATCCATAGTGTAGAATTATCCATGTAATCTATTAGAATTAGGATCCAATGAGATCTTCTAAGTAATCCACTACCATATCAATTCATCAATCAAACCATTTATCATTCACATTTCATTCAAAATCAACTAGTTCATCGGACTCACTTCCATAATCCCATTCATTCAATTTATTAAAATTAACATCATGAATCACATTAATAGGAGGAATAACCTTATAATAATCCTTCATTCAGTTATAATTTAATAAATAATATATTCCAAGACAAGTGCTAAGATCACACTCACCCATCAGGGTGGTATTCCATATTGAAGATACAAGGGAACACACAATGGGTAGCCTAGGCTGAGGGTAATAACATGTAACCATATAAATAACACTAAGTGGGAGACCTAAAAGGCTCCAATTAAATTGTATAAAAGAATTTAATTAATGTTAAGTGAAATTATAGAAGGTATCTCTTGTGGCACAACTACATCATGTTATAAAATAACCCAACCATAAGGGACAAGGTATAAACCATCTACCGTATATACTTGGTAGAGAATGTTTACAGTATTGAAATCTAATTCATTCAAAATCAATAAAAAAACAAGGAAAGTTGGAAAAAATGATATAGGTCATATTATAATTTACCCAAAAAAAACTCATTTAATAAGAATGAAAATGAGAAATGACACAAGATGATCCAAGAAATTACTGACATAGACTCAATGAGATGATCAACACTTGAATCAGATGCTGTATGGAGAATAGGGACTAAAACCTACATTAGGCTTGAATAAGTAATAAAATCGGATTAAATAATGTTCTTTGTGTATTTGATCAACATAATAATAAGAGGTATAAAAATATAAGTAATTAAGTGTGAAAATCTAACTTCCCATGAAAATCCTGAGTCACATTGTTTGACAACATGGTTGGCCAAACTGTGTGCTAACCATGAATCCCTCACTTCCTCAATGGGGACCTATTATGGTTCTTGCACATAGTTTGGGAAACCATGAAGAAATCCTACAAAAACCCTTTACTAAAAACTGAATAAACTTCCCAAATGAGCATTCGTCCCTAGATGAACAGTTTCATAAAACCATGTATCCCTTATATGTCATCTAAAATTCCTCATGTATATTAATAAAACCATGGGGATTGGGTCACATTGTTTATACTAATCACATATCCTAGATGAATTTTCAAAAAAACCAGGCTCCAGGATACGAACAAGCACTAAACACCCCCAAAACTCCCATGATCTCATTAGAAACTGAAATTTAGCTATAAAATTAATTTAAACCACAATAAAAAATAACCATAACTAAAGAAAAACCAGGAATATTACAATACCCCACATAAATGAATCTATACTAAAATTTCCCTTATAAGGGGGGGGGGTCACGTTTATCCTTACAATATATCTTTCCACTTAGAATGTATGTCGACCTCCATCTCCCAAGTCTCATCCTATAAATGGTCGTGCTGCCAAAACACCCAAACTTGAAGAATTGTCTGGCCTTGGAGAACCTTCCTTACCATATGAATGATATCTGTAGGATGCTTCAATAAGGAACATATACCCATAACTCTACCTTTTATGGATGTAGAGTATGAGATACATCTTAGTGATGACGATTTAGCTATGAAACATGGAAGACATTATGTATGGATTGGTACCTCTATGCTAACTGCAAATGATAGGCTACCAAACTAGATCACTCCAGAATCTCGAATGACCCGACATATCGTGCTGATAACATACCCTATCTCATAATCATTATGTGCCTCTGCCTCATTGAGATATGTAAAATGTCTTGATCCTAGAACCCAAACATGGGAGGAAATCAATAGTGATCGATGTAAGATATATATCAAGATTTTATTGTAGTTTTCAACTATCTAATCAAACAAAATTTATCCAATGTTTCCTACAGGATATGGGGTCCAAAAATGCTTAATATCATACCTCCAGTTAGCACGGAGGTGGTCAGAATGTAATAACATAAAAAACCTCATATGTTTTAAATTATATTGTCTTATGATAACTATTGTTATTGGTGAATTAAACAAGGGGTAGATTCCCCCTTAAGAACCCCCAAAATAAAGGATGCATCCTTGAAGCATGTACTCCAAAACCTGAATAGTGTGATCTGAATAGACATCAGTAAAAGGGTGCTATGTTTTGTTATAATCACTTGTGTATCCCATTCCATCTGCAGCCTCTTCCACATCCAAGATACAAGCCAAGAATCCCTATCTAATAACATTATATGATGAACCCCGTGAAGGTTAACTATTTCATGGATATAAAATCTCCCAATATAATCTACTGATATGGTTTCACTAATCTGTAGGAAATGCATGACCTTCATTTTTATATTCTCCAAACAAACATATAGCATCACTTCTTTGAGGTAACCTCAGTAACCCGATCAGAAATCCATCATGACATTATACCATTTACTCTTGGGAATAGGAAACTATTGTAAAATCCCAACTAGTTTCTAATGACTATATTCACCAAATAATAAGTGGAACAGGACATGAAAAAACTAGTTACCTCACATTTCATGCTCGACCAGGAGTATTGGAAGAAAAATTCAGGATACATCTTGGTAACATTATTACATACTACCCAAACTGAGGTATAAAATTCTCCCATTAGATCATTGTGTTTTTTTGGAACTCAAACACAACAATTAATATGTATAATTTCATCCACTCCCAAAATTCAACTAGGATTTGTGTCCTCACCTATCACACTCTCCCATAGGACTATGCCCTCATCATTAGATAAATATCTCATCCTCACTCTATCCCGAAGGGTGGGAGTCCCCACAAAGGATGATAGAAAATTCTAAACAAGACTATCCTGAACCTCAAAGTGAATATCTAAAAACAATTCCTTATCTAACACTCACTATAGGACAATTGAAATTTTTATATATGGTCCCTCCTACTCAGTGCATTGAAAAATTCTTTTACTTTAGCAGGTTTTTACGCAAACTCAAAGTCAAAATACAATAGGTATTCTACCCACCTTTATTAACTGAAATGTATATCATGCTATTCAAATATGTAACTGAGGATTTCGTGGTTAGTGTACACCACAAAATTCTCTCCTAATAAATTGTGCATCAATAGCTCAAGTCATGTACCACAACCGAAAACTCAAGATTGCACGTCGAGTAGTTCCTCTCATATGGCCTCAACTGATGAGACCTATATGACATGACTTTCTTCTACTCCATCAAAACTACTCTCAACTCTATACCTGATGCATCAAAAAATATAACATATCTTTTTCCTGGATCTAGTAAAATTAGAATAGATGATGAATTCAGTCTCACATTCATCTCCTAAAAGGTAGTCTCCTAGGAATATGACCATATAAACTTCACACCCTTCTTATTCATTCCCTTTATAGGTGCATCTATGTGTGATAATTCCCATATATAAAACATGAAATATCAATCTATGTCCATGAAACCCCATATGTAAAATATGTTGTTGGTATACTCCTTGAATAATATATCACTCAAATTCTTTGGGAAAACGGATACTTCAATATTTGAGATAATGTATCCCAATAAGTGAATCTTATACATCTTACAGTGGAAATTTTTGAGATTACCATATAACTAATACTCTCTCAATGTATCAAAAAATTATATCATGTTGTTGTCATGGTCATGTAGATTGTGTGAATACACTAAGATATCATCTAGTAATACTACTAAGAATAAATATAGATAAGGATGTAAATCTATGTTCATCAGTGACATGGAAACTGTTGGAATATTCTTTAGACCGAACAGTATATCCATATAATCATATACACCACACATGATATGAATAGATACAAAAGGTAAATATGAAGGTCAAGTATTTACCTAGTGATAACTCTATCTCAAATCTATATTTGATAAAACCAAAGCACCTCAGATATAGTTAATGTGATCTTTTATACAAGGTAAATGATACAAAATTTTAACCATCAATTTGTTCAATTTCTAATAGCACACACATAGACATAGGGTTCCATTATTTTTTTCACAAAAGGACCAACGAATCCCATAGATAAGTACTGGGTTGTATAAACCCATTCTATTTGAAATCATATATCCTCCTCTAAAGATCATGAAACTCGATAGTATATATCTTATAAGGTGGAATCAATACTTGTGAATCTCATAGAACTAGATTTAT
This sequence comes from Viscum album, assembly GCA_963277665.1. Lineage (NCBI taxonomy): Eukaryota > Viridiplantae > Streptophyta > Magnoliopsida > Santalales > Viscaceae > Viscum > Viscum album. The sequence goes on from OY728140.1 coordinate 783,895,847, forward strand.
GGAAATATGTAGCTATCTACTAGGAGGTAAAATAGAAAATATTTCTAATAAACATCCTAGAAATGATCAAAAACTAGATAGAAGTATTCTTGATATGTTTCCTAATCATCAAGTTATAAACTAGAAATCTTGGTTTCCATCACACCCATCCCATGATGCTTGGTTATATATCTACCTTCTTAGACATCCAATTTAACATTGTGAATAAAAACATCACTCTCTAGTGATGTAAAGGCCACCCTTTGATGATAGAAATCAATGTGATCTTCATAATAAACTATCCATTCCATCCTATGTACAATATCAAAACATATCTTATCAAGGGAAATAATTTCCCATATGTAGTGAAATGCTCCAATCTAAAGTGGTATTCCCAGAAATAACCTACACCCTCCATGTTGACCCCCAACGAAGTATCAAGTGCGTTGACACCATAATAAAAAAAATCAATCCCATGAATCTTTAAAATAGTTACATTTGTGATGTTATGTTGAGAACCTATGTTAGAAAGAGAAAATACTATAGTAGAGGCTTTTAATATTGTAACTCTCATCATATATGACCAGACGCTATTCAACTCAGGTGTAGAATACACATAATATATATGTTCTGAACCGAGACACTGTGAAAAAATCACTCTAAAAATTCCCAGACCACTCTATTTTCTAGGTAAAAATGATGGATGGGTTCCTCGAACATGAACACAACCTCACCCTAAATAGTTTTTGAAACTCTAGGCCCCATCCTAATGCGTAGCTATGAATCTCAATACTGAACATGGAGTCAGAGTCAATCACCTTCAACTATCTTCTAGAGGGAACTTCCTATAAAAAATATGTACATGGGATGTCCTACCACAATCTCAAAACTCAATTGGGTATATATAACACTAGTTCCTCACAACCCACTACCACCAACACTGATGATCAGAGTCAAAAATAATAGTAATAACAACCGAGTGGGTACTTCCATTATGAGAATTCTCAAAACGGTGATTCTGGCCATAGTAAGATGAAACACTTGGCTGAGAATGTCAAATTCTCTGGTCTACACCCCCAAAATTCTTCAAGATCCATTCATTAATAAGAATATTATACACTCTCTCTACAATATTAGTCAACTTGAAGATATTGGCCTATGATATAATGAAATTCCAAATACCTTCTCTGGAGTGTCTCTCCCTCGATCCCTTATCCACAAGATAAATTGGTGTAATGAATTAAAGCTCCATAAAGAGTAAAAAAATACTCCCTAACAGTCATAAAACCCTATTCCAGATGAATAAAATCACTCGCCCTTTCATCTATTAGGGTCTTAGTAAAAAATAGTCATAAAAAATTTATCAAAAATCCCTCTAAAAAATATCTCGTAGTGCATTATCCTAGTACCAAACATCCGACTAGAGTTTAGTTGATCCTCAAAGCATATATGTTATGAGATTTACTATCCTCTCAAGAGGTGACACCATATTATCTAAGTTAAAAAAATATAGTCTCAATTCCTAGAATAGTATAATGTAATCCACCATCCCCTGAGAATGTGGGAGGATATTGATTTTGGAACTCAAACATAAGAATTTCAATAGATATGGCAGGATGTGGGGTTCCCTAAAAAGTTTTCATAATTTATAGGAAACCTTCAAAGATCTAGCCATTAACAACCACATTTGGAATGAACACTTGTTCCATGGGAGGCACCATAAGAGGATCTACTAGATTCATAGCCCCCCCCCCCACCGTCGGAAGATGATCATCACCACCCTACTCGTACACGACTAGAGGTCTTCAGGGTTGAACATCTCTACAATTCCAAAAAAAATTACCGTAAAAGAATTTAGTAACAACCTTATCAATGATAAAAACATATAATAGGTCATAGACTTCTTATAACCAAGTCACACCTCTCGTTATCCTTCTAAATAAATTATTGAGAAAAGGAAAAAAGTTGTATATAACACCAGAGACATTACCTACCACCCACTCTAATTTCGGGTCAAGGACACGTTATCAGTTTCAAAATTTCAATTACATTTAAATTTATATTTGTTTAAAAATTATATTTAAATGATTGAACTGGATGGTTCATCACTTCAAATCCATTTGGAACCATACACTATATAAACTAAAGTATATATTCAACTAAATCCATGCCATAACATATTCCATCCTATGCAACCAATGATCCTTGGCTCAACATGCCACTGTTGACTGATTAGAGTTTATGTAATAGACTTAGCAGAAAAAACTATTTTGGTTATGAAATGAACTCTATGCTCTAATTATGTTTCTCAATCCCCAGTAAAAATCATTTATATATAAATATTTATATCACTCAAGTCACACATATTAGAAGTCATGCAGTCAAGAAATGAATCCTACATGGCATGGAATAATATAGGGAATGTGAATCCTATAATGTTCCTGAATGAGGCATGAGATGGAATACCCTAATCTGATGAGGCCATGATAATATAAAACCCTCAATCATAGAAATAATAACATCAAAATTTAACTGCATCGCCTAATGGTGGAATCAAATCAACTATAACAAGCGAAATAAAAAACATCAAATTCTTAGCCTAATAACATTGTATTTTTTCTACACATGGGTTAGCTAATCTCAAACACAACTCAACAAAAAATTCCAATTCATTTAAAATTTAATTTCTATTATCATGAAATAGTAATGTAATAATGATAAGCCAATCTCATAACACTTTTTAACATCCCAAACAGGATTGTACTGAATAGTGCCCCAAGACAGTGGGTCCCATGGCCTCCTGCATACCTCCCTGTATGCCAGAGGATGCTTAATAGAATCAAGGGCCTATTGTGTGTCTATAGAGATAATATTACCTCATGTTGGAGTGTAAATTTGACGTATAAACATGATAATAATAGAATAATCATAATATAATCCAAGATAGAAGATAATACCTAGAACACTGTAATAAATCAATATGTCAAAAGTAGTGTCATATACATGTTTTGATCATGGAATGTCTCTACAATTCCTAACAATAGGTATACATACATATAGTACTATACATGTATAAAATGGTGAAAAGGTAAAATGAACCATATCCTGATAGAAGCATGAGACTAGTGCAGTCCCATGCTACCCTACTCATAATCAATGATCAAATTAGGTATCATAATGTAGAACTTGACTTGGTCCCTACTTGCATCCATGGGGTCTTTTTGGGTACCCAACTATGTCCTGAAAAGGATGTGAGACAACACTTAGTAGAACAGCACTAATGGTGTCTATAACATGTCCAGTCATGTGAAATATTAAAAAAGAAATTGTGTAGAATATGAAAAGTATAACAAAAAGAAATGTAATATACATGATGATATAATCCTATATATCCAAATGTGGCTCCCTATGATCAATAGTTAGGAACCCATAACAAGTGCTTTTGTAAAGTATAGAAAATCAGTGTAAAACCGCGCAGTACAATAACTATTACCGGATACCCATACAAGGGATATCTATAAGTATACCCAAGTATCCAAAAATTCCTCAAAGTGTAATCATGTGTAAACGTCCAGAACATCCATGTTGTATAATCAAGTATCACACCACAAAAGTACATATCTAAGGTATATAAGACAAAATAATCCTCATTGAGTCCCAAGAGAATCTCGATTGAAAAACAATAATTACTTTGGTTGAGTCCAAGGAGAATGTCCAAAATCACTTCCAATTTGTGTCCATGTAATCCAAATCTTATGTGTACTAAGGCCCTTGGAATGAAATGGAATCATGATCCAATGATCTCATTTAGGGAGTCCATTAGAATAATTATAATCCCTTGAGTATAAATGTCTATGGTTTCTAAAGGAATCAGGATCAAAGGAACTCACTCAAGGATTTAACAACCATTTCAATTCATTAATCAAGTAATTTATCATTCACATTACATTCATAACATATGATTTTATCTAACCCAATTACAAAATTAAATTCAAAAAATTTAATAAATTTAACATCATGTATCTAATGGAAAGGTGGTATAACACTCTCTTAATCATTTATTGAATTCTCATTTAAACAATAAAGTCCCACAATACATGTTGTGAGCACTCACTCACCCAACAGGGTAGTATAACTTAGGAAAGATCGATGGCACACCCCATGGGTGGCCTAGGTTGAGGATAATTAGCTCTAACAATAAAAAGGGTACTAAGTGGAAAACCTAATTGGTTTCAATTAAATTTTATCAATGCATTCAATTGATTTTTGGGGAAATGATGGATGGTCCAGCATATAGAAAAACTAGAACAAGACATAAAGAAACCTAATCATAAGTGAGAAGGAATAGACCATGTACTGTGTACAAGTGGTGATGCAATTTTCCAATATAGAACTCTTATACAGTCAAAATAGAGAGAAGAAATAATAAAGGAGAAAACCTGAAAATAATGAATATTATCTTTCACCTGAACAACTCTATTGATACAAGGACATATGAGAAATAACAAAAGATGATTGAAGAACGTAGTGGCATAGATCCAATGAGACGATCGACTCATGAATCAAATTTGATATGGATAATCAGGAAAAAATCCTACCCTTTGGCATGAAAATGGTTTCAAATCAATGAAAATAATCCCCGATAAGAATTGGAATAAAAATAAGAATATGGGGTTTCAAAATATTTTTTATTAAGGGAAAAAAATATAATTTCAAATCAAATTCTTGCGTTATAAATTTGGGAAAACCGTGCACCAACCATGAATCCATCACCTCCTAAAGTGGTACCTCACATGGTTCATAGTCATGGTTTTGGAAAAAATGTATAAAATATGAAAAATTCCTATGATAAATTCTATAGAGCTACCTATATGAGCATGCATCCCAGACTGAATGGTTTCCTCAAACTATGTGGCTCTACTATGGCCTCCAAAACACCGTGCATTATTTACTCAAACCATACATCTTAGGGTGCATAGTTTCTACTAACAATAAATCAAAACTAACTTTTCTAAAAACCTGGGATCTGAGCTCTGAGTAAGCGTCATACACCATTGAAACATGCATTATCTCAATAGACACTCAAATTAATACTCGTACAAGAATATAAACCAAAATAAATATTATCCACACCTCAAGAAGAACCAATTATATTAAATTATACAAATACATCATGAATTGGATATATACATATATTCTAAATTTATTGGAAAATTTTATAATGGTAGTGTATCCACCTCTATCATCTATTGATAAATTTACTCACACATCATTATGAAATAATTCACAAACCTTTGATGCCATTTCACCTTCTCCACTTAATGAAGCATTGGGAAATTTTACATGAAATCAACAAAGACATATATCTATGAGTTTTAGTTCAAAATAATCAAAATATCAGTTTTTTAAAATTATATATAATTATTCTCATTTTTATGACTACCCTGATGATATCATAGTTGGGTGTTAAATACGTCCTGTGAAATTGTTTCCTTATCTATTTCTAGGACTTTATTTTAATATTCTTGTATATAAATATCATTTTTAAAATTATCCAACTCATACCATATATTATAATTATTAAATTAAGACCATTTATTTATGAACTTTAATATAAAACCATCCACGTCAAAACTAGACACAAAAATGATGAATTATTTACACTATGAACAAAGTTACAATTATATAAAAATAAAAAAATATATCCAAAAGTTTGATATGGTAGTCTCTAATTTATATCATAGCTAATCACACTACATTGGTATCTCAAATACCAAAATCACCTCTACTAATATTTTAGAATCTTCTTGGTTCTAATATGTGTATTAAAATGTGATAACTAATGGTTTTTTTATAATAAAAAATTATGAAAATATAAATATTAAACATGATAAATAAATGCACATAGATCATCCCATTTCTTCTATATTGAGGCATAGGTCTTCTTCTATCATCCATTCCTTCCACTAAAAATCAATGAATCCTTCCCCTTAGACTCTATATGAATATGTTTCCTTTAAGAAGGTTGACTAAAATGTACCTAAGACTTAGAATTCATATTAGAACTCTTCAACCTTCCTTTTCATGTATTCACCATAAATAAAAAAAGTTTTTCATACGTCATGTCTATAAATATTTTTAGAATTATATTTATGATATTTTAAAGATATTTTTATTAAATTTTTCATGTTTAAATTCATAATAAAATATGATAACCTTGAAGTAAGTAATATGAGTATGAGTAATGCGCATAATTCCTTGGGAAGCATAAATTATTGAAATTTTAAAAACAAAATATTTTCAATTATTATGACTAAAATATTTAAATTTTGGATTATTTATATTAGTTCTCAGGTAAAGGGTTCCTGGGATATTTTATACCTCTGTTTTCTTTCATTCTCTAGATAGAGATAATTGAGATGACATAGCTTGGTTTATATAACCATGTCTGCATGAAGCATCTACATCTTCCTAGTCATATATAATAAAATGAGGTATTATACATCCAATAAATCATCTAGGTATTTTTAAAATATGATTTGTACCTCCTCATTTTCCCCCTTATAAGGATTAATAGAAACTACGGACTGAGTACATAAGATTTCCTCTCCCATAATAGTATAATGAATAAATTCCTGTACATATTTTGGATGTAATCACTGGTAAAGAGGTTATATTTTTTCTATATGGATCATAAGGATGATTATGTGGCCAAATTTCTTACCATATTCTATAAAAAATGAAATAATATTTTTACTAATTTATCTTCATTACTAGTTAGATATAATAAATTAATTTTATTACACTAATTATTTTTAAAAAATCCCACCATCCCTCAACATGATATTCTTAATATAATGTTTCTCTAATATTGTATTGGAAATTATATATATTTTACTTTAAATAATACAAATGGGGGATTGATAATTTTCTCAAAAGTTATTTTGGTAGGATTTTACTTTCAATTTCATTAACTCGTAGCTCCTTTATCTATTTAGTTGACTCCCCAATCCTAATATCCTATAATTACAATTTTCAATATTTTTCTCAAAGTAACAAAATTTCATTCTAATGACAGAAAAAATTTATGAAATCATTTTTAAGGTAGTATAGTAAATTATTTATAACTTCTTAATAATTAAAAGAACCCCACCAAGTACATTGAACTATAGATGCAATCTGACCCATATTATGGAATGCATTTACTAAGATAATATTTTATTCAAATGTTTTTTAAATTATTTTATTTTTTTAATTTTTTGTAATTCTTTCTAAAATTATTTAGATAATATATAATTAATTAACCATTATCTATTAAATAATTAATCCATAGAATCTAATTTTATAATATATTAGTATCGATGTTAATTTCTTTAATATATATGAACATTTGTAGTCATCGAAATAAACCATCCATCACATAAAAAAATAAATAAAAATTCATTAATAAAATATGTGATAGGAATATAATATTTTACCTAATGTTTGATTGATGGTGTGGTCGTAAACTAATCTTGACCCAAAGGGAAATAAATTCTTGATTCAATAGCTCATAGAAGTTGAATAAATCCTTTGTTAACATATTTATTTCATTGGTTAGTATCATATTGAATTGTGACGTCAACCATATCCTCTCATTATGAGTTATCATCATTTAAAAATTCATACAAACTCACAGGTGAGGGGTATCGAGGGTTTAGGGTTATATAAAATATACATTGAACATGTTGTCCCATAAAAAATAATGGAGTGTGGGATGTGTCACGACCCGCCCTCGGGGTCCGTGCCGTGACTACCCCAAGCCCGCCTTCCATAGGCCAGGGGCTGGCGACTAGCACCAAGGCGTAGATCCCAGCAAATTGGGAAGGCATTGCCTTTGAAAAGTAAACACACACCACAGAGTAAACAAGCGGAAAGTAAACACTAAGCAAGCAGAGTACAACTGAAGTGCGGAAAAGTAAATGGGCCAGAATACAAACCCAAACTGAAAGTAAAGTACAACTCGAAAAGGGAAAAACAGCAACTGAAAAGTAAAGGCCGCTACTCCGTGCTGTCCACTGGAAAATCCCACCTGAAGGGTGGGTACAGATAGCTCCTCTGCTCCACGGGTCCCACCGTCCGCTCCGTGCTCGTTCCGCCCAGTGGTCCACCTCCGGGTACCGTCCCGCTCCGCAAACCTCAGCTAAGGTCAACGTTGTCCGTCGTCTGCAACCAACACAACGTAGTGCGGGCGAAGCCCGTGCAGGGGTGAGTATAAGCTACTCAGTAGGGTCCCCGAGACCCCTGAAGGTCTCTCAAAATCCACAAAGGATAAACCACGAAGCAAAGTACAATCACGAAGTAACAACCAACACTGCTTAGGTATATGCCCATACATATACCTAAGTCATCAATTCAAATACGCTCCAACCTCCGAGCCCAAGTATAACTCAGTCCACGCAGGAAAGTATACGTATTCCACAAAGGAAAGTAACAGGATTCAGCTCACACAGGTATACTTCTTTAGGGACGATAAAGATGATCACTGATCCATCTAAGTCGTCGGACCCACGAAGGATCGATAGGTAACTAACCCCCGCAAGACCCACACAGGATCGGGCTCACACAGAACCTGTAGGCGCTGGCTCACACAGAACCGCTGAGCGCAAGGACCCACACAGGATCGGGCTCACACAGAACCTGTAGCACTGATCCATGTAGGATCGCTGAGTGTTGTAGTCGTCGTCGTCGAATCCACACAGGATCTCTGTACTGTCGTCGTCGAATCCACACAGGATCTCTGTACTGTCGTCGTCGCAGTCACAGTAGCAGTCGTAGCAGTAGAACAGTCGCAGCCAGCACTAGGGTTCCCGCACACAGCAAGCTCGTACGGAGGATCCGCTCCACGAGCCGAGAGGCTGATACATCAACTGTCATGAAGACCGAAGTTGATGTATCCAAAAGTTCCGTATCGTCAAAAGGAACTCAACGCATCAGACGGCGCGTCGATCGGACGCCCGGTCTGAGAGATAATGGCATTTTCGTCTCCGGGGCCCGGTTGGTTTTTAAGGCAAAACCAACCCGACCGTACTCCACCTGCGTCCAAACCTCGGGCGGAGTATGCCAAAAGATCCGTCTCACTAAGAGGAACACTACGCGACTGACGGCACGTCAATCGGACGTTCGTAGCTCAAGATATGAGCGTTTTCGCTCCGAAGGCCCGGTTGGTTTCGTGAATGAACCAACCCGGCCGAACTCAAAGTAACCCGAAACCTTGAGTGCGATATACCGAAATGATCGTCTCGATCCAAGGATCGCGTTGCCGCAGACGGTTCGTCATTCGGAGGTCCGAGGCTCAAGTTATGAGCCAAAAACCTAATCTGGTCCGAAACGGGGGGTCCGGGTCCGGGCCGACCCGGCCCGACCCCCCCCCCCTCTGGACGGCGCGGCGGCCGGTGGCGGCGGACGGCGGCGGCGGACGGCGGCGGACGGCGGCGGCGGCTGGCCGCGTGGCGGCGGCGGCGGCTGGCCGCGTGGCGGCGGCGGCGGGCCGCGTGGCGGCGGCGGCTGGCGGACCGCGGCGGCGGCGGCGGCGGGCCGCGTGGCGGCGGCGGCTGGCGGACCGCGGCGGCGGCGGCGGCGGGCCGCGGCGGCGGCGCTGGGCGCCGCACGTGATTGGCACGCGGGGCATAGCCCCGCGTTTTTCTTCAAGCGGCACGGCTCAAGGCCGTGCCTTTGACAAAAACGGCCCCCGCAAATGGGGGCCGGCTTGATAAAACCGGGGGGCTGTTGCCCCCCCCTCTTTAAATGAACCGCCCCCCTCTTTAAGAGGGGGGTTTGAAGAGCCGGCCGGGGGTTTAAACCCCCGGTTTTTATGATATCCGGCCGGCCCGCTGGCCGGCCGGTTTTTACTAACGGGACCGGAAAATTCCGGTCCCGCCCTTGATTTCCGACGCCGGCGGCACGGCCGCCGGTCTTTCCTTCCGCCGCGGCCCGGAACCGGCCGCGGTCTCCTCGTCTCACCGCGGCCCGGAACCGGCCGCGGTGTTCGTCGTCCGGCGCGGTGCGACGGCACCGCGCCCCTTTCTCCGTGCCAAGAATCCTCCCAACGCGGCGCGACGGCGTCGCGTTCTTGAAATCTCTCCTCGACGAAGCGCGACGGCGTTGCGGAAAATATCTGAACGTTCATCCGCGTGGTGCGACGGCACCACGTTACTTGTTTCCTCCAGCATGAACAACATGAACGATGGAGGGGGATTCGGCCGTGTTCGTGCGGTCCGGTCCCCCTCACGTTAAAGAAATAAAAACGGAACTTAAATAAAATAAGTCACACGTTAAGTCATGCTAAAATCCACGATTCAAGAAAGGAATAAAAATAATCAATAAAGATCATCCCCTACCTCTGGTTTCAAGAACGAAGATCGTCAACGACCCGCGGAAGACGCGTCGTGGTGGTCGGCGTCACGGAAGAAGGACGTCGATGTCGTGAAGCGAGGATTCGAAGTTCTTTGACGACGATTTCGTCGCGGGAAAAGATGACGCGGAAGAAGACTTCGTCGGTGTCGCGGGTATGGCGTCGCGAAAGACGATTCCCGAGTACGTGGCGTTCTTCGTCGATGTTCGAAGGTTCTTCGCGTTCTTCAAGGAGGAAAAAGAAGTTCTTCAAAGTGTAGAACTCTTCCTCTCTCAAATCTCCACACAACACAGCAACCCCCAAAATAAAATAAGCTACCCTTATTTTATTTTCACTTTGCCCACCTTTCAAAAATTCAAAAGTTGAATTTATTACATTAATTAAAATCTTGAGTTGTCAAGAAATTAAATGGAAAGATAAGTTGGCAAGTTTTAATGTAGGGGAGAGTCACAAATTAAAGAGGGGGTTTAGAGGGGTTAGGGAATTTGAAAAGGTGGGGGGTTCGTGTGGGCCCCACCTCCCTCATAACCACACATGGGAAGTTGGGTGGTTGCGGGCCCCACCAACAACTTCCCATGAGAGAGTCTAACCACCTAGAATAAAATAAAATTCACACACAATTTTATTTTACTTATCTTTTAATCCCCAAAACTAACTTTCAACCCGCAACATACGCAACTCCCGAAAGGGTCTCTTTAAGCGAATATCGGCACTGCGAGTTCATCGGTGCCCTCGGATTTCAATTCCGAGCACCGGATCAAAAGTTAGGAATTCCCGCTCGTTCGTTCACTGAACGTACCCGAGCCAAACTTCGGAAATTAATTCCGGGCACTCCGGGCCTCGGAATCAGGTGCCGTCTGAAACCGCGCTCTTGTAAAAAAAATCCAAAGAAAATTAAGAAAAAAATTTCCCTTGAATTTTACGGTCTTTACATTACTCCCACCTCAGGGCTTTACGTCCCCGTAAAGATACAACAAAAACTAGGGGAACAAATGAGGGTACTGAGCACGCATCTGAGCCTCCCGCTCCCAAGTGCTCTCCTGGAGATTCCCGTGCTGCCATCTGATGCGCACAAGAGGAATCGATCGCCCACGTAGGACCCGCTCCTGTCGATCCTCTATCTCCACCGGGACCTCCGTAAAAGTTGCCCCATCGTCAACGTCAAGCTCCCCATGGTCAATGATGTGCGTCGGGTCGTGCACGTATCTTCTCAGCTGGGATACGTGAAAGACGTCGTGCACCCGGTGCAACTGAGGTGGTAGAGCCAGGCGATAAGCCACCTCGCCAATCCTGCTGAGAATCTGAAAAGGTCCGATGAAGCGCGGAGATAACTTGCCGCCTCGGCCAAATCTCCGAATACCACGTCGAGGTGAGACCCGCAAGAAGACGTGGTCGCCATCCTCGAACTCTAGTGGTCTCCGCCTCCTGTCAGCATATGACTTCTGCCGGCTCTGAGCTGTCCTCATCCGCTCCTGGATGACCTGGACCTTCTCTGTCGTGGCCTGGACCATCTCCGGTCCCACTAGTGCTGACTCCCCTGGGTCTGTCCAGCACAAAGGAGATCTACATGGTCGGCCGTACAACGCCTCGTACGGTGCCATCCCGATGGTGGAGTGGTAGCTGTTGTTGTATGCGAATTCCACCAAAGGTAGGTGGTCCTCCCAGCTACGACCAAAGTCAAGGACACATGCACGGAGCATGTCCTCGAGAGTCTGAATGGTCCTCTCCGTCTGACCATCCGTCTGAGGGTGAAAAGCTGTGCTAAGACGTAGCTGCTTCCCGAACGCCTCCTGCAACCCCTTCCAAAGCCGGGAAGTAAAACGGGCATCACGATCGGAAACGATAGATGATGGCACGCCGTGGAGCCGCACAATCTCCTGAACGTAGAGACGTCCCAAGCTCTCCACCGAGCCCTGCTCTCTGATGGGTAAGAAGTGTGCCGACTTGGTGAGTCGGTCAACAATCACCCAGATGGAGTCGTGACCTCTGGAAGTGTGTGGAAGTCCAGTCACGAAGTCCATAGATATGCCGTCCCACTTCCACTCCGGAACCTCCAAGGGCTGTACCAAGCCTGCTGGTACCTGGTGCTCTGCCTTCACCTGCTGACAGGTAAGGCATCGAGAAACGAACTCTGCTACAGCCTTCTTCATGCCCGGCCACCAATGCTGTCGTCTGAGGTCCTGGTACATCTTCGCCACTCCAGGATGTACCGCTAAAGGTGAAGTGTGAAACTCCCTCAACACTTCCTCTCGCAAAGCGACTGGTACCATGGTACGTCCTCTGAAAAGGATGTCGTGCCCTGCTCCAAGGGAGAAACCATCAGGTGTCTGTCCCGAGGATATCTGTGCACGCCGTGTCTCACAGTCAGCGTCCCCATGCTGTGCCTCCCTGACTCGCTGCAGTAGTGGAGGAGTGACTGTGAGAGACTGTAGAAAGGCTGCTCCATCTCTATCCACGAAGGATATCTGCAAAGAGGCTAGCTGCTCCGTCGCCTCCTCAAGTAGTTGAATGCCCGTCCTCCTGCTGAGGGCATCAGCTACTACGTTCCCCTTCCCAGGAGTATAGACTATCTCAAAGTCATAGTCCTGGAGGAACTCGAGCCATCGTCGCTGTCTCAGGTTCAGGTCCTTCTGCGAGAAGATATACCTGAGACTCTGATGATCGGAAAAGACCGTAAAGCGCTCGCCCATCAGATAGTGTCGCCATGTCTTCAGAGCGAAGACCACTGCTGCTAACTCTAGGTCATGGGTAGCGTAGTTCTGCTCATGCGGCCTCAACTGACGTGATCCATAGGCGATCACGGCCCGCTCCTGCATCAGAACACATCCGAGTCCGGTCCCTGATGCATCGCAGTAGACTACGTACCCTACTCCCTCCTCAGGCAACCTCAAGATAGGTGCGCTAGTCAATCTCTGCCTCAGCTCCTCGAAGCTCTGCTGACAACTGTCTGACCACACGAAGGGTTTCCCCTTCTTCGTCAACGCTGTGAGTGATGCCGCAACTCTGGAGAAGTTCGGCACAAATCTCCGATAGTATCCAGCTAGTCCCAAGAAACTCCGAACCTCAGTCACGCTCCTGGGTGGCTCCCATGCTAACACAGCCTCAATCTTCGCGGGATCCACTGCAACTCCCGCCTCAGAGATAACGTGTCCCAAAAAGTGGACCTCACGTATCCAGAACTGGCACTTCGAGAGCTTACCATAAAGCTGGTGCTCTCGGAGTGTGTCAAGAACAACTCGCAAGTGATAGGCGTGCTCCTCCTCTGTCGTAGAGTAAATCAGAATGTCGTCGATGAAGACCACGACAAACCGATCGAGGTATGGCTGAAAGATCCTGTTCATGAGAGCCATGAACACTGCTGGAGCATTGGTTACACCGAAAGGCATAACCAAGAACTCATAGTGGCCATACCGACATCTGAAGGCCGTTTTCTGCACATCCTCGTCTCTGACTCTGAGCTGATGATAGCCTGACCTGAGGTCTATCTTTGAGAACCACCGTGCTCCCTTGAGCTGATCAAAGAGGTCATCAATCCTCGGTAGCGGATACTTGTTCCTCACTGTCACCTGGTTCAGGCGACGATAGTCAACACAAAGTCGCAAGCTTCCGTCCGCCTTCTTGGCGAACAATATCGGGGAAGCCCAGGGTGAAACACTGGGTCGGATGAATCCCTTGCCCTGCAAGTCCTCCAACTGTACCCGTAGCTCTCGAAGCTCGGCGGGGGCCATCCGATATGCTGGAGTGGATATCGGGGCTGTCCCGGGGTACAAGTCAATATAAAAGTCTACCTCTCTGCGAGGAGGTAGCCCTGGAACATCGTCGGGAAAAACGTCCGCATACTGATCCACCACTACAGGAAAACCAGGACTCCGCACGTCAACTGCTCCAAGGATAAGGCTAGCCAACTGATGAGTGATGGGCTGTCCTCTCCTCCGCGGAAGTCCATCCTGTGCTGCTAAGGCTCCCTTCTCGCCGGTGAAGGTGAACCTGCTCCCGTCGGTGCGTACACATCGCACCTTGCGCCTAAAACAGTCAATCTGTGCATGGACCGTGGACAGCCAATCCATGCCCAAGATGACGTCGTAAGGCCTCGACGCTGCTACAAGAAGATCCCAGCCGAAGCTCTCGCCTCCTAGAGTAAGCTCACACTGCCGGCACCAGTGCGTGATCGTCGAGTCTGCTCCCGTAGGAGTCTCTAGCCGTAAGGATCGAGCCAACGGCTCTGTCGGAATCTCCGAGCTCCGAACAAGGGCAGCGGCTATGAAAGAATGACTCGCTCCTGTGTCTATAAGAACTGCAGCAAGGGTGGAATAGACACAGATAGTACCTCGAATCATCTCGGGTGCGCCGTGGTCGTAGGCCTCTGCTGCCTGGAGCTGTGCCTGTCGCTGCCCGCCAGCTCCCTGTGGTCGGGGTGGACCTCCTGGTGGTGGTGGTGGTAAAGCCTCAAAGCGTCGGCCACCACCAGCTGCTCGTCCAGCTCCTCTGCCTCGTCCGCCTCCTCCCTGCGGACCGCCACGGTCGACCCTCTGCCTCTGCCTCGGTGGTCCATCTACTGACTGCTGCTCCTCGGCACGGCGGGTCGGGCAGTCACGAGCCATGTGGCCCTGTCCGCCGCACGAGTAGCACTGCCTGCCTCTCGGAAGACTGGCTCCGCGCTGTGTGCCCCGCACTGCTGAGCCAGTGCCCTGAGATCGTCTGCCTGAAGGTCTGGTCTGTCTGGACCCCTGAGTCATCCGTCGACTGCCTGCTGCAGATGACTCTGCCACGTGCCGCCCTGCGGTGGGTCGCTGTGCTGGTGTAGACTCAGCAAGGAAGCTCTCGATCAGAAGAGCCCGCTCCAGTACTCCTGTCTGAGTCGGTATGCTGAGGGAGATCAGCGATGCCCTGATCTCGTGTCTCAAACCCTGCTCGAAGGTCCGGGCCCGGAAGAATGGGTCCCGTACCATGTCGGTCGAGTAGCGCGAGAGATCGGTAAATCTCGCCGAGTACTGGGCGACCGTCATGCTGCCCTGCCGCAGCTGTAGAAGCTCCTGGATACGCACCGCTCGAAGGGTGGCCGGGACGAACTCAGAGCGGAAGAGGCTCTCGAAGTCCGTCCAGAGTAGAGATGCCTCATCGTGCACCTGGAGCATCAGGCTCCACCATCGTCCTGCTGCTGCGTGTAGTAGGCTCGCAGCGAGGATCACCATGAGGTCTGCTGGTGTCCTCACTAGCCTAAACACTCGAACCACTGCCTCCAGCCAGTCCTCTGCTGCCTGGGGATCCGTCTCCCCGCGAAACCTGGGCGTTCGCTGTCGCTGAAACTCATGCAGTGCGCTGAGGCGACGTGCATCGTCAGCGGCTGCTGCTGGAAGCATCGGGGGCTCGGCGGGTAAAGCTACCGCCGGTGCCACTACTGGAAAAGGGCCCTGCACCGAGGCCTCGTCGCTCGGTGGGCTGTCGTCTCGCTCGACCATCGGAACCCTAGCTGGCTGTCGTCGTGGGGCCATCCTGAAAAGGAAACAGGTGCGCCACGGTTAGAACAGTATACCTGGTGAGCTGAAATAAGTAATCACAAAGAAAACTTGAAACACACACGCAATCAATGTTTTTGTGCATTAAGTCGGAAATCAGAAGTCAGGGTCCTGGTGTATGGATACGTCGGCCGCCGCACCAACACTGGACTCCCTGGACTGATAACCACACTCAATACGCTAAACATTATTGCTTCACATAGAAAAGATCAGAGTTCGCGGTAGAACCGAACTCCTCTGATACCAATTTGTCACGACCCGCCCTCGGGGTCCGTGCCGTGACTACCCCAAGCCCGCCTTCCATAGGCCAGGGGCTGGCGACTAGCACCAAGGCGTAGATCCCAGCAAATTGGGAAGGCATTGCCTTTGAAAAGTAAACACACACCACAGAGTAAACAAGCGGAAAGTAAACACTAAGCAAGCAGAGTACAACTGAAGTGCGGAAAAGTAAATGGGCCAGAATACAAACCCAAACTGAAAGTAAAGTACAACTCGAAAAGGGAAAAACAGCAACTGAAAAGTAAAGGCCGCTACTCCGTGCTGTCCACTGGAAAATCCCACCTGAAGGGTGGGTACAGATAGCTCCTCTGCTCCACGGGTCCCACCGTCCGCTCCGTGCTCGTTCCGCCCAGTGGTCCACCTCCGGGTACCGTCCCGCTCCGCAAACCTCAGCTAAGGTCAACGCTGTCCGTCGTCTGCAACCAACACAACGTAGTGCGGGCGAAGCCCGTGCAGGGGTGAGTATAAGCTACTCAGTAGGGTCCCCGAGACCCCTGAAGGTCTCTCAAAATCCACAAAGGATAAACCACGAAGCAAAGTACAATCACGAAGTAACAACCAACACTGCTTAGGTATATGCCCATACATATACCTAAGTCATCAATTCAAATACGCTCCAACCTCCGAGCCCAAGTATAACTCAGTCCACGCAGGAAAGTATACGTATTCCACAAAGGAAAGTAACAGGATTCAGCTCACACAGGTATACTTCTTCAGGGACGATAAAGATGATCACTGATCCATCTAAGTCGTCGGACCCACGAAGGATCGATAGGTAACTAACCCCCGCAAGACCCACACAGGATCGGGCTCACACAGAACCTGTGGGCGCTGGCTCACACAGAACCGCTGAGCGCAAGGACCCACACAGGATCGGGCTCACACAGAACCTGTAGCACTGATCCATGTAGGATCGCTGAGTGTTGTAGTCGTCGTCGTCGAATCCACACAGGATCTCTGTACTGTCGTCGTCGAATCCACACAGGATCTCTGTACTGTCGTCGTCGCAGTCACAGTAGCAGTCGTAGCAGTAGAACAGTCGCAGCCAGCACTAGGGTTCCCGCACACAGCAAGCTCGTACGGAGGATCCGCTCCACGAGCCGAGAGGCTGATACATCAACTGTCATGAAGACCGAAGTTGATGTATCCAAAAGTTCCGTATCGTCAAAAGGAACTCAACGCATCAGACGGCGCGTCGATCGGACGCCCGGTCTGAGAGATAATGGCATTTTCGTCTCCGGGGCCCGGTTGGTTTTTAAGGCAAAACCAACCCGACCGTACTCCACCTGCGTCCAAACCTCGGGCGGAGTATGCCAAAAGATCCGTCTCACTAAGAGGAACACTACGCGACTGACGGCACGTCAATCGGACGTCCGTAGCTCAAGATATGAGCGTTTTCGCTCCGAAGGCCCGGTTGGTTTCGTGAATGAACCAACCCGGCCGAACTCAAAGTAACCCGAAACCTTGAGTGCGATATACCGAAATGATCGTCTCGATCCAAGGATCGCGTTGCCGCAGACGGTTCGTCATTCGGAGGTCCGAGGCTCAAGTTATGAGCCAAAAACCTAATCTGGTCCGAAACGGGGGGTCCGGGTCCGGGCCGACCCGGCCCGACCCCCCCCCTCTGGACGGCGCGGCGGCCGGTGGCGGCGGACGGCGGCGGCGGACGGCGGCGGACGGCGGCGGCGGCTGGCCGCGTGGCGGCGGCGGCGGCTGGCCGCGTGGCGGCGGCGGCGGGCCGCGTGGCGGCGGCGGCTGGCGGACCGCGGCGGCGGCGGCGGCGGGCCGCGTGGCGGCGGCGGCTGGCGGACCGCGGCGGCGGCGGCGGCGGGCCGCGGCGGCGGCGCTGGGCGCCGCACGTGATTGGCACGCGGGGCATAGCCCCGCGTTTTTCTTCAAGCGGCACGGCTCAAGGCCGTGCCTTTGACAAAAACGGCCCCCGCAAATGGGGGCCGGCTTGATAAAACCGGGGGGCTGTTGCCCCCCCCTCTTTAAATGAACCGCCCCCCTCTTTAAGAGGGGGGTTTGAAGAGCCGGCCGGGGGTTTAAACCCCCGGTTTTTATGATATCCGGCCGGCCCGCTGGCCGGCCGGTTTTTACTAACGGGACCGGAAAATTCCGGTCCCGCCCTTGATTTCCGACGCCGGCGGCACGGCCGCCGGTCTTTCCTTCCGCCGCGGCCCGGAACCGGCCGCGGTCTCCTCGTCTCACCGCGGCCCGGAACCGGCCGCGGTGTTCGTCGTCCGGCGCGGTGCGACGGCACCGCGCCCCTTTCTCCGTGCCAAGAATCCTCCCAACGCGGCGCGACGGCGTCGCGTTCTTGAAATCTCTCCTCGACGAAGCGCGACGGCGTTGCGGAAAATATCTGAACGTTCATCCGCGTGGTGCGACGGCACCACGTTACTTGTTTCCTCCAGCATGAACAACATGAACGATGGAGGGGGATTCGGCCGTGTTCGTGCGGTCCGGTCCCCCTCACGTTAAAGAAATAAAAACGGAACTTAAATAAAATAAGTCACACGTTAAGTCATGCTAAAATCCACGATTCAAGAAAGGAATAAAAATAATCAATAAAGATCATCCCCTACCTCTGGTTTCAAGAACGAAGATCGTCAACGACCCGCGGAAGACGCGTCGCGGTGGTCGGCGTCACGGAAGAAGGACGTCGATGTCGTGAAGCGAGGATTCGAAGTTCTTTGACGACGATTTCGTCGCGGGAAAAGATGACGCGGAAGAAGACGTCGTCGGTGTCGCGGGTATGGCGTCGCGAAAGACGATTCCCGAGTACGTGGCGTTCTTCGTCGATGTTCGAAGGTTCTTCGCGTTCTTCAAGGAGGAAAAAGAAGTTCTTCAAAGTGTAGAACTCTTCCTCTCTCAAATCTCCACACAACACAGCAACCCCCAAAATAAAATAAGCTACCCTTATTTTATTTTCACTTTGCCCACCTTTCAAAAATTCAAAAGTTGAATTTATTACATTAATTAAAATCTTGAGTTGTCAAGAAATTAAATGGAAAGATAAGTTGGCAAGTTTTAATGTAGGGGAGAGTCACAAATTAAAGAGGGGGTTTAGAGGGGTTAGGGAATTTGAAAAGGTGGGGGGTTCGTGTGGGCCCCACCTCCCTCATAACCACACATGGGAAGTTGGGTGGTTGCGGGCCCCACCAACAACTTCCCATGAGAGAGTCTAACCACCTAGAATAAAATAAAATTCACACACAATTTTATTTTACTTATCTTTTAATCCCCAAAACTAACTTTCAACCCGCAACATACGCAACTCCCGAAAGGGTCTCTTTAAGCGAATATCGGCACTGCGAGTTCATCGGTGCCCTCGGATTTCAATTCCGAGCACCGGATCAAAAGTTAGGAATTCCCGCTCGTTCGTTCACTGAACGTACCCGAGCCAAACTTCGGAAATTAATTCCGGGCACTCCGGGCCTCGGAATCAGGTGCCGTCTGAAACCGCGCTCTTGTAAAAAAAATCCAAAGAAAATTAAGAAAAAAATTTCCCTTGAATTTTACGGTCTTTACAGGATGATTCTAAAATCATCATATTTAATTCAATAAAAACATTATCATATAAAACCCATGTGGTCAACAATAAAATTAAATAAATCCAACACATAAAAAGGTTAGTCAAGAACATGATGAATCACATCATCAAACAAAAATGCATTAAGAGTTTCTCAGATTAATTGAAACATGTTTTAATTAAGATAAATTTACTATAATTAATTATTTTATCAAATATTAAATTAATTAATCTTTTACCTTAAAATTTTACCAAACTAATACTTGAGAGATAATAATATTAGCCTAGTATATTCATTTAAAAAAAATATAAATTTTATTTAAATATAAAAATTAATTATGAACATGATATACACTAATTTAGCATCATAGAAACTACCTTGATATTCAGTTAAATGTTTTTCATATAACAAAATAAATACGTAGTTTTTACTCTAGAGGTGACATAGTGTATACATTCTGCATTAGATTGAAATTAATTCTACTGTTTTATTGTTACACAGAATGTTATATCACTCAATATGTCATGTGAATTATTATGGCATAAAAGACTTGGTTCACACCTGAATAACAAAATCCAATGGCCACTTGACCATATGAACTCCTCCCTATATTCTAGTACCATCCAACTAGAAGCGTAGGTTAGTGATGTTACAGTGGGGAGACTATAACCTCATGATAAAGTAGAGCACATCAGGGAAACATATGAATAAACTAAAAAGAATTTGTAATAGATGTTATATCACTCAACATGTCATGTGAATTTTTATGGAATTTAAGACTTGGTTCACTCATGAATAACCAAATCCAATATCCAATTGACTTTAGAAACTCCTCCCTGTATTCTAGTAGTTTCTAACAAGGAGGGTAGGTCAGTGATGTTATGGTGGGGTGACAATAACGTCATGATAAAGTAGAGAACATCAGGGAAACATATGAATAAACTAAGAGAATCAGTAATAGGGGAAACAATGGAATAAAACAATCTTGATAAATAAAATTAGTTGGGTCAATATCTAGTATCACATAACTTTTTTATTTCCTGATGTTGTACAACAATGGGGAATACAAGGGGAACATGGTAGAATAAATACACAATAAATGCATTGAAAATAAATAAAAATATCAAAGTCTGTCTATAATAACATCATGAGAACCATCTTATTCCTCTACTCTCATACTTCAACCTAATATTGAAAATAAGGTGTCTATAATAGGGTGTTTTCCTTTGTTCCTACATACATCCATAAAGTTTGTTTGAGTACCAAATGAAATCTCAAACATGATGCGAATAAAACATAGTGAGAAAAAAATAATTGTGTATAGTTATATCCTATATAAGAATATATAATAAATAAATGTATAGACAATATTAATAATAATAAGGAAGTAAATGAAACTGACAATTCCTTGATTTGTCCAAGTTACCAACATATAATCTTTGTGATACTATCTGCTTATATCTATGTCAGTATATCTCAAAATCATTATTAGTTATGATTTATTTATGTATCAGCTTCGTAACCATGAATTGTATCCAAGAGGTCCTCAGATAATGCTATTTATATTAACGGTGAATAAGACCCATTACATTAATGATTCAATAAAGAAAGTAAATGAAGGATTTCATGTATGTAAATATTTGACCAAATCTAGAAATGTTATATAACTTGGAAGATGAATCATCTAATTGATAAAAATCCTTATCCCATCCAAGAAATTCCAAATGGGGAATTTAGGTATCATTATAGGTGTACTTTAAACCCAACACCCAATGTTCCCATCATGGAATTTCAAAAAGGAACCCCGGTATGACTCTAGGAATTGTATATTGACCTTTCCCTCTTATCCCATCCAAGATATTCCATATAGGAATAAAATGGTATTTATGGAATAAAATTAATGCATCTTCCAAGAGATCATATCCATGTAATTCCATATGGTAATCCATGTATTGCCCATAAAATTAGATAAAACCAATTATAATTAAGTTAATTTTATATGCATGATGACCCTATCTAATGTGTTTCACATAGGGAACCCAAGTATCACCATTGGAATAAAATGTTGAATGGTCATTGTCTAATAGGATAAATGTAAAATTTAATCATTCACTCTATATATGATGTTTATTTATTTATAAGGAATATCTTAAGCATGAAGTAAAAAAATGAATCCAGGAAAATGAACACGGTATCACCATTCACCTTCCATTTAATTCAGTTACAAATTTCACTTAATTCATTTTAATATCCCAATTAAAAAGGGGAATACCAAACACCTTGAAAGGTGATTTAATTATATAAGTAACAAATTGTTACTTCATCAAGTTTAGAAACACACCCTTTTGGTGGTTCTAATTGAGGCTTCCAACATTTTTTTATTTTAATATGTCTCAAGGGTCATGTAGGTCCATGACTATACATTTAATTAATGAAGAATGTGTTTTCTAAAAGAAATGAACATAAGGTCTTGTGTATGAAACAATGGAGAATAACACACACTTATAGGAATTCAAGGAAAAGTAATAGACCACCTAATATATACTGTTAGATGAACCCTTATCTAGTATCAGTCTTTAATTTTGGATAAAATAGGAGAAAACAAAGTAAAGGAAAAACAACTTGAAAATTGGGATTAATACCATACACAAATATAACATTAAATATGGGATGGTAAATGAGGAAAATAGGTAATAGTAATCATAGTACTACTAAGGGGTATCCAATGAGATGAGAGAAATTTTAATCTAAGATAAAACAAGAATGTCAGTACAAAGCTTATATGGAGAGGAAAATGGATCTCTCAATGTGCAGTATGCTATTCAAATAGGAAATGATAAGTGAGTTTTAGATTTTAGAGGACGGAGAGGTAGATATTTCATCCATTTTAATGGGGAAACGTGTTTTGGACACTCGGTTGGTCAAACTAACCATGAACTAACACTATCCCATGGAACTCAACCTCCATTGGCTTATCACACAGTTAGAAAAACCATGTGAAACACATTCATGCCTACTTTCAAAGGGGTATTCCCCCTCCTATGGAAACAGGAACAATTTGATGAACCCTTTGTGGATATTGATCGTCATACATACAATTTCTTTCAAGTTATTTATAGTCATATAATCAACCTCACATGGTTGATCTAACCATGTGGCATCCACTATGGTCTTCATGGTTGAGTAATATAGTTAGAACTAATAATATAATAATCGTACACCTTATCCAGTCCATCCATAATTCTTATCTCCACTCTCCAAACAATTCCAAACTCTTCCCAATCCTTTCATATGAACATAAGACCATTCATTTTTATAACAATAAATATTAAAATAAATTTTTTAAATATCATACATCAAGAGAAAAATAATTGGATCAAAAAACCTCCATTACATAAAACAAATCATCATTGAGCTTCCCTTTTGAGGGCGGTTGATTATCCTTAGATAATAAATCTAACCACTAATAACAAATTTTATCCTCTCTCTCCATATAATAATCATTTTTATGGATGTGAAACTATTCAACCAATATTTGAGGAACTATACTTCCTCAGAGTGAATTCATACTTTTACCATTTGATACATAAATGATAATCCTCAAATAAAACATTAACCCTAAAATCCACCTCATTAGGATAATAATATGTGATGGGTTTGATTCACAATGACACAAATGATAAATATGAAAACATTTGTACATAGACCTATATCTATGAGTGAGTGATATTTCAGAAGACCTTGGTTTTATCCTATCAAAAAAATCAAATATTTTGATGAATCTAGCTGATAGATTACCTTTTCTCCCAATCTGTCCATACCCTAGTATAATATATAAACATAAAATAGAATTAATCTCTTAAATTAAACACCATAGGTCATCTATTGCAATCGACATATGAATTCTTCCTAGAATTAGTTGTATCCATATGTTTTATAATATGATTTACCTTCTCCATTGTATCTTAAACAAGGAATGGTCCTATTAGCACTAACTCTACTACCTCTAACAGGTGTAGGGGTTAATAGAATGACCTACTATATAGGGCTGTCTAAAGGGACATCTAAACAATATATTGGAAACCATTAATGTAAATTAATTCAACAAGAGACAAGTGGTTCTCTCCATAACCTATAAAATCAAGGACACATGCTTATAGAATATCTTGAAACACCTATATCATATGCTCGAAATGACCATCAGTCTGAGGGTGAAAGCATGTACTCAGAAATACCTACAAACCCAAGGCCTTCTTCAACACCTATAAGAACAATGATGTAAAAAAGTGTCCCTATAGTATACAATTATACATGAAATCTGGAAAAGCCATATAATCTCTCGAACATAAATCCTCCCAAACCAATCTACTGAGAAGTTATCCTAAATAGGTCAGAAGTTGATGACCTTCATTATCCTATCCATGATAACCCATAATATACCCCTAAATCA
The DNA here is from genome assembly GCA_963277665.1 of Viscum album. Lineage (NCBI taxonomy): Eukaryota > Viridiplantae > Streptophyta > Magnoliopsida > Santalales > Viscaceae > Viscum > Viscum album. Next base: position 783,920,000 of record OY728140.1, read on the forward strand.
TGGTGATTTGAATAAGATAATTTTAAAATAAATGGAAAATTCATCCCATTTATACTCTAGAATAGGTAATGGTTTTAAATTATTAGTATATCATTGGTATTCCTCCTTCACCTGCTGGCATGTGGGGAACCATATAAAAAAGAGCACTATCTGTATATTTATACCCACCCACCAATACTGGTATCATATGTCACAAAGCATCTTGGTATTTCATAAATTGTAATAATCCAAGATTTTATGAGAATTATTCTTTTTAATTTCATTGATGTCTTGTGTTGTACACGAAACCAAAATTATATTGTTATATACGCAACAACGAATACACAACACTATTTTTGGCTCGTGTTACACAAAATTTCATGTTCGTTCAATATAAGTTATTCTACACAACATAGAGTTTATATATATATATATATATTCAATGTATGAATGATATACTGTTGGATTATATTATACACAAAAACAAAGGAATCTTGAACTACACGCAACCCTAACATGGATTACTTTACACGCAATCACGACCTTCCACGATAGCGTGTGTTGTACGCAATACCGAGTTTCACTAAACAACGATATGTTATTAAAATATTATATAAAATAGCCATTATGAATAGTAATACCCACTTATTGAAATTTTATTTCTCAAAATGCACTTGATTTTTGGATTCGGAATATCGAAATTAGCCTAGGGTGAATTTTTTGTATTTTTCTGAAAACATTCAATTTTTAATGAATAGTAAAAACACTGGGTTACTATTTAAAAACCAAATTTTTATTTAAATAATTATTTATTTTATTTAATTTATTTTAGGTAAAAATTTATACATAATACCTATATAAGTTGAATTTAATTCATTGGAGTAATTTTATAATTTTTTTAGATATATAAAAATTTTATTGAACTTTTCACCATCTTTTACCTACTTCCTAGGAGCTTTTTGCGAACATACATAAAATGTAATTTTATCGCTTCTATGAGTGGAATTTCCAAAATCCAAGAGACACAGTTAATATCAAAGAGTAAAATGTGGTTCAATAAGATAAAAATTATTTTTGGTGAATAGCGACTTTTTACTTTTATTTAACACGTTTAAAAGTAAAGAGGGTAATTAAGGGTAAAAATGATATTATTATTAACCTAACACGTGTCCTAATTATATTGGATAAGTGTAATTCGACCAAAAACAACCTTAGAAATAAAATATTTCCCTTTAGGTCCACTTGGATTAGATTAGGACATTTATTATTATTTTATTTAAAGAAGAGTTAAAATAGATAAAATCAACATTTAATAACTAAAACATTTTTAATATAGGTTTATACATAAGATAAATTCGACTATAAATATTAATTAAAAGATAAAACAATTTCCTACATAATGGTATTTTATTTATATTTTTTAAACATTAAATAATTTAATTTATTTATGACAAATGATGATGCGGTAATTATATTATTAATGGAATATTAACATAATTGATGTTATAAATACCCAAATAAATGTAATTTGAAACTTTTTATGAATTAAAAAAAATTGATAGGTTAATATGACATATTATTATTGATTTAATTATATTTTTTTGAACTAATCATGCTGTTATCAGTTTCAAAAAAACAAATTACCAAATAGTGTTAAAATTGGCATAAAATAGTTTTTAATACAAATATTATATTATTAATTGATATTATATTCTAAAAAATATAAGGTTATGAAAAATGACTTATATAAGGTTATATATATTAATAATGAACCACTTGGGGTTCTTTTGGCTTGTTATAGTATGTTTATTAACCATATAGTTTAAGAAATCAAGAAGACATGATAAACTTTATATTATTTAACTAAGAGTTAAATCTAAATGATAAGTTTAAAATATTAACCTAAACTTGTCTAAAACCAAATTTTTGAGACGCTTTCGACCAATACCCACCTTATCTTAGAAATAAATCAATTTGGAGCTATTATAAACCGAATATGACTTTATTATAAAATAATATCTTCAGTTTTATCAAAGGTGCCCCTCTCCTCCCTTATAAAAAGGGCACCCCTTCCCTCTTCTCTTCACACCCTTTTGATCCTTGAGGCCCTGAAAAACCCTGAAAATTCCTCTTCTCAACTTCCCTAGTTATATCATAGAGGTTTTGGTCTTCTCAAAATACCAACTCTAGTTCCCTAAGAAGACGTTTAATGGAGGTGCGCTGAGGAAGAGTTAATCTATTCTACTAAATCTTTCATGTTTATTTCTTCTTCTACTTACTCTTCATTAGTTTTTTCATTATAAAGTAATAAAATAAGTATTAATTATATTCTAATATGTTATTATAAATTTTAAACAACCCTATTTCACCTTCTATCCATCCTACGGAAAACGAAATCACTGCGTGTGCGTACGTACGGAATACCGTCTCCACGCTGTGGTGTAATCAGTTCATCCACCACCACCTTAATTGGATGGGTATAATGGTGTAAAGAATAACTATATACGATTATTATAACATCATACTACTTCTAAGATATTATATAATCCACTCCAATTACATTCAATAAATATGGGAACGATATCATCGCTCGTGCGTACGTACGGATTACCGTCTCCACGACGTGATGAGATTCATTTTCCAAGTTATCAATTAAAGAATTATTATAAAGTATATATAATAAGTAATAATGTAATATATGACATAATAATTCTACTAGATTTATGTATATATATATATTTCATCTACTTAATTCCATTCAATCCAATAAGGAAACGAAAAAAGCGTTCATGTGTACGTACGGCCTACCGTCTCCATGAACGGTGTATTTCATATCATTCATCTATCTATTATATATATATATACTGAATATATATGATATATTAATCATTATTTAAATTCTAGATATATGTAAATCATGATATAAGAAATAATAGTATCATGAACAACAAGTCCAAACATGTACGACAAATGAATAGTATATTACCCCAAACGTTGCTTTAACATGGAATTGAAAAATGAATGGGTAATATAAATACATAAGTGAACCATATATTATATCATAAATAATATTATGATACTTTTACAAGTTAAGAATATGTTTAAACCCACTATATAGGAGTCTCAGACACATACAGATGAAATTGGACATAAGGTAAGGGATAATTATTCCAATCTCACACTTATTCGAGATTGTTTATTTATAAGTATTTACTAGGGTTTTATTTTTCATCCATGTCCATGAAAATGTTTTTAAAAAAGTGTTTAATATTCTTAAATGTGTGTTTAAATCAATTATTACCCCTCTCTGACTTTTATATTATGTTATAGAAAGAATCTTTCTTGGGTTTACCATATGAGGCATTTTTTTGACTTTTCTGGAAAAAGAACGAGAAGAATGTTATTTTTAACTTATACAGTGTGAACAAGTTTTTACAGTTTCATAACACCTAATTTCCTTCAATCTTACTCTCCAAGATTTTATTACTATTTTAAACAAAATTCTTTCCTTTTAAAAATACATGGCATTTTGTGAAAAGAAAATTATTTTGAGGAAGAAATGATATTTTCCTCAAGAATTCATTTCATGTGTTTTATCAAAACCATTTTCCTTCTAAGATGAAATTAATTCATATGTGTATTTTTCATGTATGATGTCTCTATTATTTACATGGTTTCACATTTTTTATGACAAAATGATATCCATTTGTTTTATATGGATTATGTTTTGATGGGATGATGTTTATTAAACCCATTTTATTCTTTGGGTTATGATGAATGATTTATGTTTATGTTGTGGCACACGTAAGAATGATTTCATTATGAGATCAGTGGGACTTATATCTCCCTCTAATGCATTGGGTAAAGATTTATATCTCATGGGATATACATGGATGGAATTTTAAGTCAGTGATACAGGACTGGAATGAAGAGTGAACTATATCAGAACGGGACTTTGTCCACTAAGATGGTCTTGGCAACAATGCATTGGATACCTATGAAAATAATATCATGTGATTAATATTTTTCCACAATTACATGTTTCTTTATGGTGGTATTTTATCATGATTGATTTTCCATTATGATATATGCCTTATGTACTTCCACGATTTGGGTCTCTACATAAATGCACAGACCATTTGGAGGATTGAGATTCCCACATCAAATGCTCTCACTCATCAGTATCAACATTGATGCACCTATGAATGTATAAGATTTCATCCTCATCAACAACCCAACTAGGTGGTGGGTCCTCACCTAAAACACTCTCCCTAATGACTAATCCCACAAGATTAGAATTATATCTCATATTAAATCTATCCAATAGTGGAGAGGTCATAGAATATGATGGAACTATAGGATACCCATGATGAACCTTCACCTATAAATTCATCTCAGAAAACAAATCCATCTACTTTCATTCACTACTAGCATCCTAAAATTCTTGATTTTATTTATTCAAGCTCAGAACATCAACCACCACATTCAATTATTCATGTATACTGACAATGTCATAGTCATAATATTGTAGTTATTCAAACCACCTCCACTATCTGAAGATTAAATCATACTGAGTGAATATGTATTTAATGATTTTTGACCTAGGTATAAAATGAATCATTCTACCAATAAATATATCCTCTTAAAATGTATGGAATTTATATCTATTGCTAGATCATGGTCATGTTTCATGTAATTACACTCATAAGTATGCATCTACCAAGACCCGTATCACATGGATTTCTCATATTTCATTAGAAATTACCATAACCTCATTCCTAATGAATTATAATAAATTATATATCCATTAATGAGATTAGGTGGAAATAGTATCATCCATGAGGTAATAATTCTATTCAACTCCTGAAAGCCCCCCTCATATGATTTAGACCATAAGAATTTATCACCCTTTTTTAATCCATTAAGTGGAAATTTATGTATTGAAAAATACTAAATAAAATTCATATAATATCTAGATAGACCTATGAAATTATAAATGCCAAAAAATTTCCTAGGATTATCCCAAAAAAACTGTTCTCTTACCTTCTATTAATCCATAAATACTTCTTTATCTAAGATAATATACCCTATAAAGTGATCATTATCAATCCAATAGTGTAAATTTTCAAGATTATAATATAATTTGTGTTCTATCAGTGTTATCAATATGATATAATATTGTTTGGAATTATTATGTAATGCTTGTGAGTACATTGAGATTTTTTTTCCTGAAAACAACTACAAATAATCTATATAAATGTGGGGGAATGTATTCATATTGTATATTAAAAGATAAAACTTTTTCATGAGACCAAACAATATAAAAAATCATTATACAATCCATATGTACACTATATTGGTGTACGAGGTATGTATGAGGGTCTAACCTTTACCTGATGACAGCCTAAACTCAAATCAATCTTTGAGAAAACATGACCCCCTCAGAGATGATCAATGAGATCATCTACTAAAAGTTGTGGATAGTATTTCTTAACTATAAGCTGATTCAACCACAGGTAATCCCCATAATGCTTGCAGGTCCCATCTATATTCATGTATAATTACATTGGTGAACCCCAAAGAGATGTGTTGGGTCTTTTAGAACTAGTATCCTGTTAGTCACCCAACTATCTTTTGATTTCACGATGCTCATTTGGTTCCATCATATAAGGAGGTATATATTTTACTCTTTCTCATGGAACTAGAAGAAGAGTAAACTCTACCTCTCTCAGAGTAGGTGGACTAGAAAATTCATCAGGGAATACATCTCATAAATGATACACCACTGGAGGGAAATATTCCTAACGTGTTCCCTTTTCCCTCAATAAAACTATAAATAAAAGATAACACTCCACCTAGACCAAGATTCTAAGCTCTGTCTCAAATTTCTTAAACATCCCATTCTCCTTTGAAAATATTGTTTCCACCGTCAGTTTGTGTGAATGGCATCATATAATGATATAAATTGATATGAGTGTGATAATGTACTATCTAGTCCATCCTGAGAATTATATCAAAGTATGTAATGTTGAGTATGAAAAAGGTTACATTAAAAATGGTAACCACTTCACTTAAGAAAGAACTCCTTATGTTCATGTACACATTCTAATTATACACCCAACATATTATTGAGAGTCATCACTCCACAAAAAAAAGTTGATCTCAAGGCCTATAATTTCATGAATTCACAAATGTGAAATAGTGTGAAGCTCTTATGTAAAATAGGGTCAATACTAATGTTTAGGATACCAAAATCGTACTTCAAATTATAGAGGGCTAGACACTCTAATACTTAGATGTATGTATAATTTCATAAATTTAGTGTGATATGTATCATTGAGGTACATCCTAACTACCATGAGTACTTCCACTTCACTAGAGTTAAATATTAGAAGTCTAGAACCCTATTCTAGGACTACTACCTCAACCCGATGAACCTGTAGTAGTCCACCATCTGGCTTGATGCATATCTATAGACCCCACTCTAGGATATGTATTTGTGTAGATCTTACTCAATAGAAATTAGAGGACAGTTCTTGAAAAACCCCTAAATATTCCCCATTATTCTATAAGTTTAACATTGATTGGGGTCTCTAATAAACAAGGGATTCTTATGGTCTGACCCCCCAAACTAGTGCTATACCACCCTACAAATAGTGTAGATACTCCAAGAGCCACTTCCCTGATGAGAAACCTCTACCTGATACCTCATGCTATTGGTCTAAGTGATACCTAATCTAGAACTCAAACCACCATGGACTACACCATTAGATTCTATTAAATTTATCTTAGTTATAAGGGCATTATTTACTATTTATGATACGATAATCAGCCAGAAGATGTTCAATTGCGATCATATGTTGTAACTATGACCATGCTTAAATCACTATATATGGGTATCTCATAAACCAAATAATTGATCAAAAGTGTTGAATATCAATAAAATGAGAGGATTACTCAATAACAAAAATATTTCACTCCTAGAGGTGTATAAAATACCTTTCTTAGTCAACTCTTAGTGTATTAGGATAGAATTAATTATTGATGGTAGTCTCGATTTACCTATATTCAATAACACGATGTTAATCTTATTATGTGATAACATCCAACCATATAATGGTATATTCAAAATGAATGTACGTAAAAATATTTTCTCTAATTTCAGGAGGTGTCTCATGATTGTTGATGATAGATGGCATGGCTTCAAACTATTACTCATTAGCTTGGGGACTTCTTTGTCACAGAAAAGTAGAAAGGTGATTCTTCCTGAACTACCTAGTCAAAATTTTCATAGATAGTGAATGCCTTGGAGATCCTTATATAAATTACAATAGTATTGAGGAAAACTCTCAAAACTAAGCACTGTTGTCTTGATAAAGAATAAAAGGGGGTTACATAGGTGGATATACATGAGCTAAAATGACTGGTACATGCCCCACCACCATGGGACCATGGTCATTGCCACCTTCTTAGCATTCAACCCAAGGCTTTCATGGAGTCATATATCTAGAGTGCTAAGAACATTCCTCAAAATATAATTTTATAATGGAATATATCAATGAAAAAAGGTGTATTATAGGTACAATTCCTTCCAACCCAAGAGTCACCCCAAATATCTACTACTAAGGTTAGGTTTGGTTCAATGTTTGAGTCTCCTATCATGGGGTCTGATATATATATATATATATATATATATATAGTTTTAATTGAAAGTTATAGGGAAACAACCTCTTTAAGATTAAATTGGAATAGTCATTTAATAACAACCATCAGTTTTTAACTTTCTAAAATACACAAGTTAATTTTTTTTAAATGGTTGAGGGACAACCCCCCTTTATTAAAATATATAAGGAAACCGCTTTTAAACATGGTAGTAGAGGGAACCCATTACAATCAGGGTAATGACCAAATAAAGAGATAGAAAAAATGTCTTAATAGACCCAGAATCTCAAAGAGAGGAAATCATTAATGAAAACACTATAGGAGCCCTCACTGCTCCCCTATATAGGAATTTCACTAGTGGAATTAGTCAAAATGATGCACCACCCCCTCATCCATGAAGTTTTACTATGTTGGATGTGCAATGTGGAAGAGCACCTCTCAAACCAACACAAAGAGGAGGGGGAGATCCGGGTGAATGGTGCTAGCACACCCTTCTCTCTTTCAAGCCGCCCACACAACAAATCATGTAAGTGATGACATCAATGTCATCCTAATGCAGTGTAAAATCTGACAAAAACATTAATAGAATTCTAATAAAGGTTCCAAGTCATCCATCAAAGAATACAACAATTAGATGAATTATGGGTTTCATCACACCCAAAGCTATTTTGAGGCTGCCCACCTAGAAACACCAATAACTGATTCACCATAATCCAAATTCAATTTGGATGAAACTAGAGAATAAAAAAAAATATATCCCAATAAACAAGCATAACGAAGAACTAGAATATATTCAGAAGAGCAAAACAATTAGAACACCACAACGGTCAAAAATGATACCTCTTACATCTATATCCCATCACCAACCACTACATAATACCCTTAACAGCATCATCATGATCTCCAACTCATATATCACATTTCATGAACGAAATTCAAGACAAACATCAACCCCTAAACACCACTAAGAGAGACAAACCACCATCTAGAAGATACGCACCGTCGTCTAGAAAAATGATGCAGTGACACCATACATTAAACATGCACCTTCCATGATACAAAATGCTACATTCAAATGTTAATCTACACCAGGGGAGCCTAGATCTGTATCTTGATCTAGGGAAGAATTTAGTCAAGGAAGTTATGTAACATAAGAGAAAACCTAATTAGAATGATGGGAAAATCCAAGAAGCACAGGAAAAAGGAGAAGACCTAAATGAAGATTTGATTAAGCAACACCCACCAAATATAAACAAGCATCTATAGGGGAGAATCCACAACCAACATTATTTATCTAATCTAAATGAATATCCACTCCATATTAGAGTGTAAGAAACCCTATAAGATAGAGTCATTGGTCCATAGAATTAGAGAGTGATCAAATTAAAAAAATAAATTTATTTATATCTCTTTTACATTAGAAATTAAAATAATATATAGATAAAGAAACCAATGAACACAAGCATACTTGAGGAAACACACATAGAAAATTTACCTAGCATGGAATATTAATGATATATAAATCCTCAGGTACCTATAATGATACATGATCGATCCAAGGGTAGAAGAGAGTGCATAATAATAATAATTAAGGACATAAATAATGTTTTTCACTCATTAGTAAAATAAATAAAATTGAAATAAGTAAAAAACTGGAAAAACGATTCCCAACATAGGAAACATTGATTTTATCCCTACATGTGTTAGCTACTCATAGTGTCATGCTCATTACCAAATTATACAATTTTAATTATCTTGTATTCCCTCCAAAAATTGCATGATATGGAAAAATGAAAGGATTTGATACCACTTTTTGACATCTTAGACCTAGTTCACCTAAGAATAAGTTATCCCAGTATCCACATAGACTCAAGAGAACCTATCCATATGCATGATTCCGACAACTAGAAGTGAGATTTAGTGATGATGTGGTGGGGGAAATACTATCATGATTAATGTGGATCATAGTGGGGAACTATATGAAGAAACAATATGATGAAATAATAAAGGAATCAACATAGAGAAACCATCATTATAAATATAAATAGATAATTTAATATCCAGTCTATTTTAAAAAATGATGTTGTAATGATGCTATAAAAATAGGGAATTTAAATGGAAATGCGTAGAAAGCATACACAATGGATGATATAAAAAATTAAAAGGGAAAATTATCTCTGATAGCATCAAAAGAACCATCTTTTTTATCTTCTCCCGTAATCAATACTAGTATAGATAATCAAGCATCCATAGTACAATGCTTCCTATTATCCCTACGCACATCCATAAATTCTTCTGGAGTACCAAATGGTGGCCTAAATAAGGATTGAGTGAAACATAGAAGGCCACCACAAATGGTGTATAGTGCTATCCAATCCATAAATATATAATGATAGAATGTTCTGAAAATATTTATAATATGGTTGTAAATGATAAACACAATTCAAATATTGGTCTTGGTTCCCAATTGGAATCTTTCTTGATACTACCTACTTTGGAATAAGCTGGTATATATTATAATTTTATTAATTATGATTTAATTGTATATAGTCTTGGGACCTAACTCACATAGAAAAGGAATCCCCATATAATGACATTTTTATAATGGTTGAATAAGATGTATTACATTTATGTCTCAATAAAGGAAGTAAATCAAGGTGGTCATGTATGTAAAGCATTGAATAAATACATATATTTTCTATGACTTGGAAGACACTTCATTTAACTGATTGGAATCCTAATCTGATCCAAGGTATAGTGCATGGGGATCCCAGGCATCACTTATAGAATACTATAAATGAAACACCCAATAATCCCATATATATAAATAAATATTGAAACACAAGAATCACTCTATGAATAGAATAATGACATTTCAATCCAAGAAAATCCAAGGTATTCCATATAGGAATCCAATTTTCACTCATGGTATAATATAAATCCATCTTCCATGTGAGTGTGTCCAAGAATTTCCGCAGGGGAATCCATGTATCTCTAATGATGCGAGATAAATCAATTTATAAATCATTTAATTTGATGTGTCAGAAGAGTCTATCCAAGGAGTTACACATAGGGAACCCATGTATCCCCCTCTTTATGACTTCCTGAATAGTAATGGGATAAAATACTAACCATACTATATAATCATTCACATGATATATTTCAGTCATTCATTTAAAAATAATAGCTCAATTTTTTCGTAAAATATGAATCAATGCAAAGGAACATGGTCTAAGTATCCACCTTCCATTAAATTAAATTTTAAATTTCATTTAGTTTATTTCGACATCTCAATCAAAAGGGGAAAATGAAAACCCCTTGAAAGTTGCTATATTTACCAAAGCAAAACATGTTTATTTAAAGTATTTCAGTAACACACCCTAGAGGCCATTCAAATTGAGTCTTCAAAACACCATTGTTGTAAACGGGTCCCAAGGGTCATGAATGTCATGGAATATACAATTAATTATATAAGAATATTTTTTTATAGTAAATACAAAAAAGTTCTAGAACATGGAAGGACAAAACAACATATAAAAATGGAGACTTATTGGGAAAAGTACTAGACCACCTACATTATACTGGAAGATAACTCCTCTTCCAGTGTCAACCTTTATTTCTATTTATAATTAGGGAAAATAGTCAAATAGACAAACACCTTGAAAATAGGGAATATTTAATTTTAAAAATTTATTATTTTATACAGTAAAGATAGACAATAAAAGAAGAAAGTGAAATCAAATTCTAAACTAGGGGATCCAATCATATGAACAATGCTTGAATTTGGGCTCAAACAATATTGATTGGCCAAAGAATAAGTGGAGAGGAAAATTGATCTCTCAATATGTAGTCCATTTTTAAAATGGGAAAAGAGAAGAGAGTCTTATAATTAATAGGTATGAGGGGAAAATATAAGTTTAACCAATTTTAAAAATGGTACACAGTTTTGCTACAAAGCTGGCCAAACTGTGTACTAAACATGTGCCATCATTATCCCATGGAACATAGTATGTAAATGATCAATGAATGGTTAGAAATGTTGGATCGAATATGTATAATTATATGTATATTAGATGGAACAATACAAGAGGGGGTGAATTGTATCTTTAAAAAACTATGAGTTTAAACACTTAAGAGAATAGTTTAAAAGATCTTAAACTAATACAATTCGTAAAACCATAATTTTATTAAATATAAAGGTATGATGTAATGTAATACTATTAGAAAAGTAAAGTAATTGTTTTCAAGATGAATACAATAATCAGAGTAAAACAAGTTTGAGAGATTCTACCATAAAGTGTATAGAATCTATTAATACAAAATGTAATAGGATAACTATAATTGAAACAATTACAATTGAAAGTATAATGAAAAAAGGAAACAATACAAATTCATTTCTAATACATATACTAGTGGAAATGTAAAAGTATTACAATTCTTTTGACACAAAGAGAAGGGTTATCCTTTCACCTAGGATAAGAGGTATGTCTTACCACCACCTTGGTAAGCCTTCGATATGATGATCGGATCATCTGTCTGCCTATCCCTGGAAGCCCACAATACGATGATCAGAACGTCTATCTGCCTATCCCCGACATCCCTCTATACGCTTATTGGAACGTCTATCTGCATATCCCCGATAGCCCTCTATTTTGTAGGTAATCGGCACCTCTATCTTCCAATTAATAGAAATCCCTCGATACGAAGATCGGACGCACAAAGCACAAAGCATGAGAGAAGTCACAATGTATCTCTCTAGAACTTGATAGAAGCAAAGTATCACAGTTGTATCACCGTTGTTCACCACCACCTTTCTTGGCATCGAATGACCTCATATTTATAGGCCTAAGGTTCCAACGGTCACATTTACTCCAACAGTCATATTTCTCTGAAAAACTCGGAGGGACTTAGACACCTGACATATAACGATCATATTGAAACAGAAAGCACGACATTGTTTTGATTAGTTTGTAACTAACTCAACTACATCGTATTGGTTAAAAGATATATGAAAATGATAAACAAGATTACAATTATAATGAAACATGTGTTTTTTTACTAAGTACCAAAACAAGAAAGTAATGAAAGTATGAGTATTATACGTATTACTAAATGTAATGTATTGATATGATACAAAGTAAGTTGAAAAAATGTGAGTACTATTGACAGAGTTAGTACGATCAATCGACAGAGTCAGTACAATATGATTGACATAGTCAGTATGATATAATTGACAGATTCAGTATGATACGATTGATAGAGTCAGTATGATACAAGTGACAGAGTCAGTACGATATGATTGACAGAGTCAGTACGATACAAGATAAAAGACATTTGTGATTTCCAAAACATGATATAGAAGTCAAAGGAAAACATTTGACTCAACAATCACCCACTTTTTGTAAAGCACAAAAAACATAGTAAATACTACAAGAAATATTTTTCTCCCACTAAGTTATTGGAAACTCTTATGAATATGAATTTGAATACCACTAACTTTCCCTTAGGTGTAAACTTTTCAAAGGATTGTATTCATATATTTTTCTTTATTTAGAAGTGTTTGTTCAAAACATTATGTCTTTGTAAAACATTCTCCCCCTATATAAAAAATTCTCCCCCTTTGTGATTTACAAAAAGAATGGGGTATCCTTGAGTTGCCTGAAAGGGTTAGAGACAAGAATTGTAGGACAAAATAAAGAGTAACATAAATGTCATTAAAAAATAGATAGGTTTCATATGAAAGGAAAAACAAATATAACATTAATTTGTTTTCCCTTTCATTTTCCTTATTTATCAGCTCATGAAGAATAGCTTTCATCTTTTTGATCTCTTTCTTGTCTTCAGAAATTGAATCACTCTGAGTTCTAAAAAGCTCTTTTTGTTCTACGAAAATCTGATCTTGATTCTTGATAGTCTCCTCCTGGACTCTGATTACTTCCTCAAGGGTATCAATTTTTTCTTGCAGATTCTTGTTATCTTTGGATAACACAGAATTTTGTTTCTTCAACAAAACCATTTCATCCTTGAATGATGAAAACTTTGAGAATTTAGACTGAAAGACATTCATTCTCTTTTGAAATTCTTTCACTTACAGAATATGAGCTCTATGAGTTACCTGATTCAGCCTTTCAACGGTTTCATTGTCAAGCTTATTTAAAGAAATCGCAAGATCATTTGATAACCTCCTTATATCTTCAATTGATATATCATGGTCATTCACCGAGATTTCTGTTTTATATGACCAATTGGTCATCCTGTTGCATGCCTTCTTATGAGCAGCCGATGTTTCAGAAAGAACTTTCAAAATGGCTTCAACTAACAAAACATTATTTCTCAATTCTATTACAGAACCAAACTTCTTTTTTTGATTGATAGTAATAAAATCAATTTTTCCTTCCAGCCTGGGAAATTAAGGAATAGTCTTTTCAACCCTTCTTAAAACATGAACAATGTAATCACTCTTCCTGAGAGAGATTGTGTGTTCTGAATCAGTATCCTCATCGAACAAAGGCAATTCATTTGATCAGCTTGAGTCAACAACTATCTTTTTCCCTTTTTCTTTTTCTTTTTCTTTCTCTTTTATTTCATCTACTTTGTCACTAAGGACAATAACTTTTTCAGTTTGAGAAGATTGAGCACCTTGCTTTTCTTGAGGGGGAGTTTTTTCCGAAGATTCAAGAGATTCAATAGGTGCTTGATCGACATGAGGGGTTTGTTGAATTCCTTCACTCTTCTTTTGATAAAATTCTTCTCTACTCATTTTCAAACTCTGAAGGAATTCTAAAATAAAATCTCATTCATCTTCTTTAACTTCTTCTATTTCTTACAACATTTGAATTCCTTTTTCTTTCTCTGGAACAGTCTATATGGTGGGCTCTTGATGCACTTCTTTTGTTAGTTGAGCACTAGAATCCTCAACAATTCTGAGTACTTTAGAGATATCAATGTCTTGAGCCTTTCTTTTTAAAAAAGTCTTCTTTTTCTTTTCAGCTAGATGGGTTTCCTCTAATCTTATTCTTTTTGTAAAAGCATCAGCTGGGTCAAGACCAAACTTTGGATCACCTTCCTTTCTCTGTTCCTTATCCTTTATCTATTTGGCTACAACCTCCTTACTGTACTTTGGCTTCTTCTTTGTCTTGGAGCTGGTTTTCAGATCAAACTTTTGAGTAACACCAATAGAAGGATTTTCTTTGGCTGTCATAGGCGCCGATTGATTCGTAGCTGATTCTGCTTCTAAATATCTTACAAAAAGTTTTGAATTCGGGTCAAAAAAAATATTCAAATTCTTCAAAGTACAATTGCTAATCCAGGAGGGATTAAAATCTATCAGGTTTCCTTTCAAAGGAATATTACAAAACTTCATAATCTTGAGAATGAATTTTGTAAGAATAGTTGGATACATAATCATTTGGGACATAATTCCTCCTGTCTTAAGATTCTTGATGGTTTCAAAAACTTATCCCATGAGATTTACTTTTCTCATATTTACAAGATAGTCAAGCATAAAAACATCAGAAACTTTCAGATTTTCTCTATCTATTTTCCTTGGTTTAATAAAACCTTGCATCAAAAGAGTCACAAACCTATTGTCCAGAGAAAGATGAGCGACTTTCCTCTTTTCTTCATTTATTATAAACAATGACTTTTCAGCATTCTCTTTGTTAAATGTACCAACTTCCTCTGGTAGTCTATGAGATGGACAGAAAGAATCGCCTTATATCGGAACATTCAGAAAATGACATGCTTGACTCACAAACATAGAAATATTTTTATCGTACATAGCAAAGTTGATTGTCATATTTTTATCAAATGATACAGTTTTATAAAACTGAGTGACTTCATCAAAAAGAACTGGATCTTGAGACACTGGTTTTTCAACACATAGATGTTCCCAGCCTTGAAATAGAATGATTCTTCTGATTGTAGAATCATATGAATCAAAAAAGACTCAAGAAACTAACTTTCTCTGAAAAATTCATTCTCTATAAAAGTCTATAAAGACATTTCAGCCGGAGTATTAGTAGAGGACTGATACATATATGTGAAGATGCTTGAAATATTGTACGATGTCTTAAATCAGTGGAGGAGGGCTTCACCACAAATTGTGAAAGAACCGGTGTGGGATCAGGGAGGGGGGGTCTATTTATAGGTGATAAAAAGGTGACCGTTGATCTTCTACGGTCATGATTAGAGGAAAAAAGATCAATAGTTAGGTTTAAAAAGGAAAAAAATGGAAATTACCTACCATAGAATGTAAGGTAATTGTTGGTTTTAGTATAGTTCAAAATAAAACACAAACGTACGTAAATAAAAAGATTACTTTCAATCATCATGCCGATGGTAATAAAAGTCATTACCATGAACTGAAAAATCGATGGAAAACAAATTTGTTACCATGGACATGCCGATTGAAAAGAAATTCAATACCATGATCTGACGATATGTTTGAAAAGAAATTCATTACTGTGATCTGACGATATGATGGAAAAGAAATTCATTACCATGATCTGACGATATGATCGAAAAGAAATTCATTACCATGATCTGTCGATACGATGGAAAATAAATTCATTACCATGATATGTCGATACGATGGAAAAGAAATTCATTACCATGATCTGACGATACGATAGACAGACAGGTGAATAATAATAAAACTGTCAATACGATTAAACTATCAATACGATAAACAGATAAGACATAAAAACACATTCTAAGAGAATATATAATTAAAGATCATAAGATAAGAAGAAACATATTAAGATACATAGAAAGAAATGTTCTCCCCCTTTCTAGAGGAGTTGATTGATGTAAGGAGAAATGTAAAACAAGAAGTGGATATGAATGATTATTTTAATGTAATCATTCCTATCTTCTGTTTTATGAACTCAAATCTATCAGAAGGTAATGGTTTTTTGAAAATGTCAGCAAGTAGTTCTTGCGTTCTGATAAATTATAAAATAATATCTCTTTTCTGTGTGTGATCCCTAAGAAAGTGATGCCTAACATCTATGTGTTTTGCACGAGAGTGATGTGTTGGGTTCTTACTAAGAGCTATGGCACTAGTACTATCACATAGAATTTGAGTTTTGGAAAACCTCAATCCATGCTCAGTGAGTGTATGTTTCATCCACAACACTTGAGCACAACAACTTTCAGCTGCTACATATTTAGCTTCAGCAGTGAAAATTGCTACTGAGTGTTGTTTCTTAAAGGACTAGGAAACCAGAGAATCTCCTAAGAAATGACATATTCCAGATGTAATTTTTCTATCCATTCTACAACCACCAAAGTCAGCATCTGAAAAACATTTTAAAACAAAATCATTTCTAGAAGAATAAAAGAGACCTAGATCCATAGTGCCTTTTAAATACCGAAAGATTCTATTTACGGTTTTTAAATGAGACTCTTTTGGATTAGATTAGTATCTCGCGCATAAGCATTCACAAAACATTATGTCTGGTTGACTAGCTATCAAGTATAGAAAACTTCCTATCATACCTCTGAAGATTGTTTGATCTACTGGTTTCCCAGTTTCATCAAGATCAAGTGTACTTGAGTTACCAATTGGAGTGCTGATACTTTTAGTTTTTCCATAACCATACTTTTTGAGTAAATCTTTAATATACTTATGTTAGGATATATATGTTCCTCCTAGTTTTTTAGAAATTTGGAAACCTAAAGAGAATGTTAACTCACCAATCATACTCATTTCAAACTCATATTTCATTAAATTAGAAAAAGAATCAGTTAAAGATTTCTGAGTTGATCCGAATATGATGTCAACAACATAGATTCGAACAATCAAGACATTTTTATAAAAAGGTTTTGATATGTTGTACCTTTTGTATAATTGTTTTGTAAAAGAAATATTGTATGACTATCATACCATGCTCTAGGGTCTTGTTTAAGACCATATAGATATTTGGTAAGTTTAAAAACATGATTAGGATGTTTTGGGTCTAGAAAACCAAGAGGGTGTTTGAAAAAAACTTCTTCTTGAACAAAACCATTTAGAAAATCACATTTAACACCCATTTGTAATAGTTTGAAGTTAAAGTATGCTGTAAAGGAAAATAGAATACGAATAGATTTATGTCTAGCTACAAGAGCATATGTTTCTTCATAGTCTATTCCCTCTTGTTGATTATATCCCTTAGCAACAAGTCTTTCTTTATTTCGTACAATGATTCCATTTTCATCAAATTTGTTTCTAAAACCCCATTTTAAACCATTTACAGTTGTTTCTATAGGTCTTTCAACTAATGTCCAGACTTGATTTCTTTTAAATTCATTTAGTTCATATTACATTGCTTTGATCCAATATTCATCACCTAAGGACTCACTTAGACTTTTAGGTTCAAATTGGGAAAGAAAAGAAAGATGTTCTATTTTATTTCTTAAGGAATTTCTGGTCCTTACAGGTTGATTAACATCACCAATGATGTTATCACTGGAATGATTCCTCGGAAACAATTGATTTGGGTTTTTTAAAACATGTTCCTCAATGTATGGTAGAAAATCATCTGAGGTAAAAGTTTCAGAAATACATCCTTGAACGTTTTCCTTATCAGAAGAGTCTTCTAATAAAGGTTGATAAACAGTTTGTGAAAACACATCTGAGGATGTAGGTTGGGGTGATTTGAAAACAAATGGATCAGTTTCATCGAATTTTATATGTACTATTTCCTCAATAGTACAAGTGTTTTTATTGAAAACACTATAAGCATTAGATGTTGTGGAACAGCTGATAAAGATTCCTTCATCAGATTTTGGTGTCAATTTGTGTAGATTATCTTTTGTATTCATAATGAATACTTTCTATACAAAAACTTTGAAGTATGAAGCATTAGGTTTTCAGCCATTCCATAACTCATAAGGTGTTTTATTAAGAAATGGTCTGAATAAAACACGATTTATAGTACAACAAGAAGTACTAACAGCTTCAGCCCAAAAGTTCTTAGCAATTGAGTATTCACTCAACATGGTTCTAGTCATTTCCTGAAGAATACAATTTCTTCTTTCAAAAACACCATTTTGCTAAGGAGTTCTTAGAGCTGAGAAATTGTGAGTAATACCTTTCTTTCTACAAAATGTTTCAAAATCATAATTTTGAAATTCACCACCATGATTACTATGAATAATTATCAATGGTATATTTTTCTCATTTCTAACTTTGGCTCTAAAAGTTTTGAAATAGGAAAAGGCTTCATATTTCATTGTTAAAAAATAGACCCATGTGAATCTTATAAATTCATCAACAAAAATTAAATACATAGTATTTTCCTCCAATGCTTCCAGTTTGTGAAGGACCAAAAAGATCTATATGCACTAACTGTAATGCATTAGAAGTTGAAACTTCATTAATTTATTTAAAGCTAGTTTCAAGTTGCTTGCCAAATTGACAAGGATCACAAACTTTTGAAGAATCATATCTATGATCTGGTAGTCCCTTTACAAGTCTTTTCTTTGAGAGTTTACAAAGATTTCTTAGATTGCAGTGTCCTAGTCTTCTATTCCATAGCCATGATTGGTATTCTATTTCACTTAATCATGGTACGTTTTGGATCCTAAGGTCTTATAAGTTAATAGTGTATACATTCTATTGCCTATGGGTAGATAAAATGAACTCATCCTTGGAATTGTGAACTAGACACTTATGATTCTTAAAATTCACAAGGTAACCTTCATCACATAATTGACTAATACTGATGTGATTGTGCTTAAGACCTTTTACAGACAAAATATTTGAGAAAAGAACTTTTCCAAGAAAAACAATATTACCTATACCAACAATCATTCCTTGAGTATTATATTCGAAAGTAACTTTTCCACCTTTTGTTTTGATAACCTTTTCAAATATATCTTTGTTTCTGGTCATGTGTTGAGAACAACCACTATCCATGTACCAAATATTCTTGTTGGAACACTTCTCATTTTCCTAAAAGAGAAACAATTAGTTTTTCGGAATCCAAACTTGTTTGAATCTAGAATAGTTAGATAATAGAATTTTAGGTATCCATATTTGTTTTGAAAAATGATCTTTATGGAATCTTAAAGACTGAGTTCTATTAAGAGAACACTCTCTCTTCTAGTGTCCACCACTTTGACACTTAGAATAAAAAGGTGTTTTTTTAGGATCAAAATAGTTATTACTAAAAACCGGTATGGAATAAGTATAACCAAGTCCAGAATAATTCCTCAAAGGTCAGATTTGGGAATAAATTTTGTCAAAGTTCTCCTTTCCATAAGTAAAGTTTGACAAACATTTTTTCAAAGGAAATATTTCTGTCTTTAGTTTTAAAACTAAATCTTTATCCTTCAAAACCTTTGATTTTAAACTAGAGTTAGGCTCTAAAACATTTTTCATTGAAATCACATTTTCTAGATCCTTTGAAAGATTATCCTTATCAGATTTGACATTCTCAAGGGTTTTTAAAATAATTTCAAAATCAGATGTTTTCACATTAAGAACATTAGAAAGGTCTAATACTTCTTTAGTTAAAACAAAAATTCTAGAGTTTTCTTTCTCATGCTTCTTCTTGAGTTTAGAATATTCATTTTCAAGAAATTTAGAAAATCTAGATACATCTTCAAAAGAAGGTAATGTATCATCTTATGATGATGAAGATTCATCATTTTAAGATTCATAATATTTATCAGTATAATTTGCATTTGAAGTGACATTTGTAATAGCTCCAGCATTATGTACCTTTGCCATGAGATAATGATCATCAGTTGGTAATCTGGCTATAAGTCCCATATTTTTTTGTCCTGAGGACTCATATTCTGAAGAATAATCTAATGAATCACTACTACTTTCTCTCCAAGTATCATTTACCTTCAAGACTTTCTTTGTCTTATAATACTTTTTCTTGTTTCTTTTAGAGTGTTTTTCCTTTCTGTCTTTTCTCTTTAGTAAAGGACAATCAGGCATTATATGGCCTACTTTCTTACATTCATAACCAGTTACCTCTAAATCTTTCATGTCCTTCCTATATTTATTTTTGAATCTATATTGGAAGTCTTTCTTTCCCACAATCTTGTTCATCTTTCGAGAAAGATTGGCTAACTCATTATCCGAGAGATTACAACCACTTGAATCAGATATAACAACTTTCTTGGCATTAGATCATGTAATCCTTTCAGGTGTTTTAGCTTTATATGTAAAAGCTACACTACCATTTCCATTCTTCATCTTGTTAAAATTAGCATCTCTTTTCATTCTTGTTTCATGCTGTAAAAGCGTTCCAAAAAGTTCATCAAGAGTAATCTGGGAAACATTTCTGTTTTCATCAATAACTGTCCTTTTTGACTCCCATTCATTTGGT
The DNA here is from genome assembly GCA_963277665.1 of Viscum album. Classification (NCBI taxonomy): domain Eukaryota; kingdom Viridiplantae; phylum Streptophyta; class Magnoliopsida; order Santalales; family Viscaceae; genus Viscum; species Viscum album. Next base: position 783,940,972 of record OY728140.1, read on the forward strand.
ATTATATCAATAAACTTATCTACAAGAGCTTCATTATCAAGACCTTTTTCCCCCATAGATTTTAAGCTGTTGACAAATTTCATAAATCTTTGTTTCACTTTACATACTGTCTCTCCATAAGGAAAAACAAATCCATGATACTCTGCTCGAAGCATTGCTCTCCTTGTTTCTATAACCTTGGATGTACCAAAATGAGTGACTTATAATTTCTTCCAAATACAGTTGGCGGCTTCACATGAAGTTATCTAGCTGTATATATTCCTGGTCATATAACATAATAGAGTATTGCGTACCTTCTAATTCAGTTGATATTCTTGCTTCTCTTGGTTAGTGAAAGTACTGACTTCTTTCTCAGGAATTTTGTAACCTCCAGTAAGAATAATAAAATTGTCTACACAAATATTGATAACAAATGTCTTCATTCGATCTCTCCAGTACTCATAATCATTCACATCAAAGAATGGTGGTCTAGAAGGATTTAGGTTGTAAATTGACCCAATATCCATCCCTGCCATCTAATAAAACAAAAATCTTTTCCACTCCACACGTTAGTGTAGTAAGTAGTTTAAAAGAAAGTTTGAAAGTATTAAAGATAGTAATACAAATAAGTGGAAACCTCCTCTGATACCAAATTTTGGATCGAATATGTATATGTATATGTATATTAGATGGAACAATACAAGAGGGGGGTGAATTTTATCTTTAAAAAATGTTGAGTTTAAACACTTAAGAGATTAGTTTAAAAGATCTTAAAATAATACAATTCATACAACCACAATTATATTGAATATAAAGTTATGATGTAATTTAATACTATTAGAAAAGTAAAGTAATTGTATTCAAGATAAATATAATAATTAGAGTAAAACAAGAGTGAGAGATTCTACCATAAAGCGTATAGAATCTATTAATACAAAATGTAATAGGATAACAGTAATTCAAACAATTACAATTGAAAGTATAATGAAGAAAGGAAACAATACAAATTCATTTCTAATACAAAAAACATTGGAAATGTAAAAGTATTACAATTATTTTGACCCAAATAGAAGGGTTATCCTTTCACCTAGGATAAGAGGTCTTTCTTACCACCACCTTGGTAAGCCCTCGATACGATGATCAGAACGTCTGTCTGCCTATCCCTGGTAGCCCTCGATACGATGATCGGAACATCTATCTGCATATCCCCGGTAGCCCTCAATACTATGATCCGAACGTCTGTCTACCTATCCCTGGTAGCCCTTAATTTTGTAGGTAATCAACACTTCTATCTTTCAATTACTTGAATGCCCTCGATACGAAGAGCGGACACACAATGCACAAAGCATGATAGAAGTCACAATGTATCTCTCTAGAACTTGATAGAAGAAAAGTATCACAGTTGTATCACTGTTGTTCACCACCACCTTTCTTGTCATCAAATGACCTCCTATTTATAGGCCTCATGTTCCAACGGTCACATTTACTCCAACGGTCATATTTCTCTGAAACCCTCAGAGGGACTTGGACAACTAGCATATAATGATCTTATTGAAACAGAAAGCATGACATCGTTTTGATTAGTTTGTACATAACTCAATGACATCGTATTGGTTAAAAGATATATGAAAATGATAAACAAGAGTATGATTAAAATGAAACATGTGTTTTTTACTATGTACCAAAACAAGAATGTAATGAAAGTATGATTATTATACGTATTTCTAAATGTAATGTATTGATATGATACAAAGTAATATGCAAAAATGTGAGTACGATTGACAAAGTTAGTTTGATGCAATCAACAAAGTCAGTACAATATGATTGACAGAGTCAGTACGATACAATTGACAGAGTTAGTACGATACGATTGACAGAGTCAGTACGATACGATTGACAGAGTCAGTACGATACGATTGACAGAGTCAGTACGATACGATTGACAGAGTCAGTACGATACGATTGACAGAGTCAGTACGATACGATTGATAGATTCAGTACGATACAAGATAAAAGACATTTGTGATTTCCAAAACATGATATAGAAGTCAAAGGAAAACTTTTGACTCAACAAGAAAAACTATGTTTAGCCTATGGCTTTCCATCATCCAAGGGGTATCCCCCTTACACAGTAAAGTGAACAAGTAAAAAAATGATGTATAGCCCATGCTTAACATTTCAATAATTTTCTATTGTTTTTTATTGACTGCGAATTCTCTCACACATGATTGAACTAACCACGTGGAACCCCTTATGTGAACACAATTGAGTATCATGGATAACCTTAACCATCAATCTCAACCAATCCTTCCAAAGTTCATATATTCGGGATCTGAATAAGCCTTAAATCCTTCGATACCTTCTATAAGATCTTATTCATTTTCATTTATAGAAAACTAAATGTTCAGACCGAAATTTTAGAGGATCGTACCTCAATAGAAAAACAATGATCTTACACATATGAAATGTAAAGTCCTTTTAATTGTTTTTGTACTTATACGACACTTATTACTATATGATGTTTTATAATATACACAATTTGTTAGTTTCTGGGTCAATCCATGTAGTATAAACATTATGTATGACCACATGACTTTCAATAAATATTTACTTCATTTACCGTTGTTAATGTGTGTGAATTACAGGGAATATACGATGACCAATACACATCTGGTGGTTATAAAATTATTCATATCATAATTACTAAACATTTATATTTACAAAAGAAGTCAAAAAATTTGACTTGTACATAGTTAGAATAAAACATTCTATACAACATGTATTGATAGATTTATTCAAGGTAGTTTATGTCCACAATTAATTATCTATGTTTTAACACACACGAAAATCTTTTCTAGGAATGTACATTGTGTGATTTGGAACGTGTTATACAACATGTATAAATATCTACAAGTTGCGTAATCATCTATTGTAGAATCCTAAATCATATCGAGGGTTACTGGGCGTACAATGCATGAAATTTCTTAAGTTACACGACATGTACAACAGGATACATGATATGAAATTTATATCAACCATCACAGCATGACTGGAAGTCAATAAGTGGTCTGTAATGAAACCATATAGTTGACCACATGAAATTTCATAATTAATATGGGGTCTAATACTGTGAGGTTACAGTGCATGTATATGTGATAAATATCATGTAATCCCATTAAAACATCATATCATGATGGAATTCAATATATGGCATATTTGGATACCACATACCAATCCACATAGCATATCATGGTTAAAGTGACTTGAACCTTATTTTATTGAACAATGGTACACAACATGTAATTTACCAGTACACAACATGTATATGTGTCATGCATCTAGAAACCATAACACCTCCATATGGAATATTCATTCCTTATACATTTCTTCTCGTAATTTCTATTTTTATATGTATATGAATGAATCTATTGTCACATATTTAGGAAAAAAATTATCTAATGAAAAGTAGGAAAAAATATGAAAAATAATCAAATAAATAATAGATTATAATAAATTATAACATAAACACTCTGATACAACTTAAATGTTCTAGGGTGTAGTAGACATGTAAGAAAGGTACCCATTTTTTATTTTAATTAGTTTCAATACATAACATCTAAAGTCCATAACAAGTGAAAAACCTAAATATCATAAATAGGATCCTTAATGTTTAATTTATAATTAATTTAAAATAAGAATTCCCTTCAATTGATAATTCTTCTTGATCAATTTTGATGCCACTATTCTTGTGTTTTTTTGGTGGGGTATTGAAGCAAGGATTCATCAAGATGTATTAAAATGTTCTCCACAAATAAACAAAATATTCTCCTAGTATTTTAGGTGATGCCTTAGAGGAACCAAGTGGTTGAAATTGTTCACCATTTATTTTATCAAAAGGATTCTCTTGATCATGCTTTCTCTTGAGAGGGCAGAGCAGGATATTACAATTATATTTTTATTGAATTTCTTGATGGGTTATCTATTATTCACAACCTCTCTCTTCCTCTAAGATGATATAAATTGGAATATATACATAGAGTTAATATTTTATAATTGAACAATATATCTTTATATAATATATTTATTCTATATTTTCCCTCAAGTTTAATAATAATAATATTATTAATATTATTACATTTCTTGATATTCCCCTACTTAAATATAATTTTTAAAATAAAAAAATCATTTTTATTGAAATTATATTAAATAATATATTGGCTTTCTTTCTGAACCATGACACTTCTCAATAATAAAACTTTGTATTTATCCACCAATGAATAATAAAACATTTTTAGAATATATATTATTCATTTAATAATAAAATAAATACTTTATTCCCTATAATCGTGACTAAATATTTACATATATATTTATGTAATTAAATAGACATTTATATTAATCTATTTACTATACTGATTAATATAGAAATATTTATATATTACACCATGAATAATAAACAATAGATAAAATTAAAATCTTCTATTATAACTCAAAAATATAGTTATTAAAATTATTCATTCAACATTTGATAAAAAATAATTATTCCTCATAGTGTGAATCAAATTTATCTTTAATATTAAATTTAATTAAATTTCATTTAATTTTTGAAAGGATAAATCTTATTTTTTTCCTTTTAGTAAATGGGTTAGAGATATTTTCTTCCCTTGACATGTAATAGACCAATCCTTTCTTGAATTATTAAATCAATTTCATATAAATTATGGAAAACCGAATATATGCTACATCACCACAAGAATATGCCACCATGGTTTTGAATTGTACATTATGGTATGTGATTCTTGATATACGTTAATGATAATCTCAATTCTAATGACTATTAAAATTTTCCGTAGAGAGGAATATCATATGACACATAAACATATAGAATTATTATTGTTGGGTTTGTCCTCATAGCCTCCCTTCTTGAATATTACTAAGTGTGAAACTCAAAATAAGAACTCTCGCTATCTAATGAGCATTCAAAACCTGATAGTCAAACACTATATAAGTATCATAAGAGAGATTTAATATAGTCTATGATACATATGTTTAAAAATATTTTAATTACATATTTTGTATCTCATTAAAGATGTGAACTTTTATACCCATTTTGTTTGACAATTTTTCTTATTATAATATCATCATAATGTTTTAGTGATGAATAATCATTATGTGAAGAGATATTTGTTAAACAAAATTTAATAAAATGTGAAAAATTGGTTATAAGGAACCAAATCAAATAATACCTTTATATTATAATTTAAAACAATATTTTTATTCAACATATATATTTTGTATATAGTCCTCTTTTTATTATCAACCCTACTTTTAAGAGGTAAAATGTTTTTTAGATATTATGAGTTATGACTTATCATTTATCTACTATTACTTCTAATATTAATAAAAATTTCAAATTCATAATTTCATGAATATAATGAAAATTTTATTCCATGGACATTGTGTTTCATTATTTTTATAAAAGTGCATAAAATTGACATCCTATTGTCGTGAAATTTACTTTTATTTATTTATTATTATATTAAAAATTAAATATAGTCAGTTTATATTATTTAATTTTATTTTTATTTATCTATGTAATAGATATAAATTTATCTAATAATATATATTTTTATATAATTGATATTACTCCATAGGTTTGTTTCCTAAAAAGGACAAAATAAAATATTTGAGAAAATTATAAATGAGAGCTTTGGCATTTTACATTCCCCTAGGTTATATAAAGAGGGGCCTAATAATTTCAACTTAATAACTACCATTAATGGCTATTCCTAGTTAATTAATATTACGACTTAGTAATATTTTCTCTTGTAATGTTTATGAAAACAAAATTCATAAAATAGTTAAAAAAACAACAGAAGTCCATAATATATCCTAATATAAATACAGTGAAATTTTTAACCCAATATAATTATATAACTTACTATTTTATGAGTTCACACAAACTATTGATTTTATAAAATAATATTTTCCTTCCAAACACCAACAATAACATCAAAATTCACAAAATTATTGATACACTGATTTGATACTACATTAGTTTGGTTATCAATACAATCCAAAAAAATTTATAATGCTTCATTATCTACCGGTGGAATATCATTTTTTGAAAAATCGTACTTTCTATAAATATGGAACATTTCATTTAATTTCTGATATTAATGCTTTATTTTTTTCACATAAGAGATATATTAATTATTAAACCCATATCAGATGTTTCACTATAATTTATATTGTTTTAATTATAGAGACAATGCTCCTTACCTATGATGATCTAATTATAGTACTTACAGTTTTTACTAAAAATATTCTACTACGAACTATTACACCCCAACCCTTTCTCCCCCATAGTTTGTCGGTTATTTATTATTTTTTAATTGTATTACTAGAGAAAACATACCGAGGATCCAAATTTTACTATCCCTAATGAAATTTGATCCATAATGAACATTAAATTATATTATTATTATATAAAATCAGTGGAACATGAAATAATTATCTAAATTAATTACTATTCCACCATTAATTTTATCCTTTGAATTTTACATATTCCACTCCTCCTCATTACACAGTGGAAAAGGGAACATTTGAAATGGGTTATCTCATAATGTTAATAAGGGATAAATAACAACTAAATTTACATGTGATATAAGGGAATAGAAAATTTAGTAAGGGTAGACAAACAAATGATAAAATAAAAGGGATACACAGGAATAACAGAATCTATAGATTTCATGAAAATTAAAATCAATAATCACATGGGTAGAAATAACAGATCTTATAATAAAAGAAAAAATAATTTCAAAAATTATAACAATTTATAGGGAACTCAAACTATATAGGATAAATGGATATACCGTCAGGATACAATATTCTATCCGCAAATGAAAATTTTTTATATCCTTGGGAATACAATTTAATCTAAATAAATAAGTAGTGGGTATTTACATCATATTTAATATAATAACATATGTTCTGGTAATTATATTTTCAATGAAAATTAATTAATAATAATTTCAATGTTAATTCCATTGAAACATTTTTGAAATAATAAGGTATTAACAATGTTATTTTACGTACCTTATAAACCAAATATACAAAATTAGATTTATCAGGTATTTGTAAATATGAAGATGAAGAATGCATTAAAAAAATTTTATATGTGTAGTTTAAATGTTAGAAAACCAATTATGTTATTTATTAATCCTTATTAAAAATTTTGTGTATAATTTCACACATATTTGATATGAATTTGAGATATAAATTTATGGAATAGGAAAATAGTATGCCGATATGATTTCATGGAAAAGCTAAAATTGTTCCCAAATTTAGTTTATCTCTCCCGAGACAAGCTAGAGGCCCCAAGAACAAAAACGTCCACATACTTCCCTACAAAGAACATATATTTGAAATAATACATATATATTAATCAAATATTTCACATAAATATTGTTTTTTATCATTGAATTATATAGAGTTTTATGCCTCTTGGGAGAATTTAAATATTATAAAAGATTAGAAATGAATAATAATGTGATTAAAAGTGATTCTCAAAAGAATTATATATCATGGTGAAAATAATTACGATGATATAACATAAATATTGTAATATGATCTTGGAAATAAAAAAGGATACAATCATTGAAATATAAAAATTAATTCAAAAGGGATATGAATAGAATGCTTACATTATTATGATAATGACATTGGAAAAGGGGGTTTAATGAGTATAAATGAAAAATGTATTAGAAAAACAATACTTTAGCAGGATGATATTAAATGATAAATAAAAGTATATTACCACACAACTTGAAATATCAAAACTAATTACTATAAAATAATCACAATTGGAAATATGGAGAGTTAAATATGAAACCTTGCCTTAGTTATGCATCATTAGTTAAAATAGAATCCTATAACAGCCAAAAATATTTACGATTAATGTGATATCTATAGAAGAGACTACATAATAATGATATAAATATGAAAATTTTAACTTTTCCGAAGATAAACGAGATGAGTGATTAGTTATTTTTAAGTGGGGTTAGTAGAATTTCATGGAATAAAGTAGTAAATATTTTGTTTTTTAGTTATCTTTTGTTGTATGCTAATTTAAAAGTTTACAAATTAAGGCCCTTAATTATCCAATATAATGGTTAGTGCTAAAATTATTCTAAGTCAATCAAATTGGTAAATTTAGTTCATAATCTTTTATATATCATATCACATCAATTGTGTGTTACTCTATGTCACTATTTTTACTGTATTTTATTATTTTTTTAAAAATTAAATCCTCTCGTTATTTTTATTTCCTAATTTAAAATATTTAAACAAATTTAATAAATTTAAATTCAAAAATATCGAAAAATATCCCATTAATTAAATTGTCATGAAAATAATTTTTATGGGATAAGGGTTACACAAAACAAATAAACTACTTTTCCAATGACCATATTATTTTTAATCTAAAGTATATAAAACATATGATATCTATTTCAGGATAATAATATTACTAACTTGATATATTAATTATTAAAAAAAAATTGTAAATTCTGTATAAAATTAATGTTTTTCTGTAAAATAATATTCTTAACTATTTAAAATTATTTTTATAAAATTCAAACATGAAAATAAAAATTTTCATTAGTTTAAAAATATATAAAAAATTATTTATAAATTATTTATAAAAAAATATTTTAGTAAAAAATATTTTATTTAATATTCTGGAATAAATATCATATTTTACCATATAACCCACAATAAATAATTCACGATAGCTATTTTTCATGAACCAAAATTCTATTAGATTTTTATTCTCCTAATAATATTCCACAGTGTCACAACCCAGGGTTGATCTTGCAGAGGCCGCTCACGACACATTAATTTTCTACTAACAATATTATAAGATAATTCATAAACTTCTAACATATATACTAATATATAATAGTGGTTTTAAAATTGATATGATATAAAATAATAGTATAATAATTCAATTCATGTTAAAACATCAAAATAGTGATTTTAATAGAAAGAATAAAGGTACATGTTATTGGAAGGTCATGGTGATTATGTCATTATTCAGAGGCAATCACAATATTCATTTTAATAATTTCATATGGACTAGTCACACCTCAACTTATCTTGTTAATTTTGTTTACACCATACCAAAACCTATACATATAGGGAAATAATCTTCTAAAAATCATCTAGGAGACCTCTTAACTAACCATCTCCCTCTGTTTAATGATTCACCATATGCATGACACAAATAGTGATGGGAAGAATGATGATAAATTGGATGAAGAACATGAAATAAAGATAAAATGGGGTGACTTCTCACCATAATTGATTTAAATATTGCCAAAATTTCTAGAATTAAAAAATTATATATAAATTTAACACAACTAAATTAATTAAAAACACCACGAAAATCCTTTGAATAATCAATGATGTTAGTTCTCCATTTTAGTGAAATAGATAAGGAAATACAGTGGTATAACACAAAAAAAAATAAAATTGAGATAAGTGGGGAATGAAGAAGAAGACGATAATATATTTAACATATAAAAATATGATATATTATAAAATAACCTCTAAATATATAAATAATGGACTGTAATTTTCCAACAACTTGAAATGGGGAGAAGATCAATTTTTATACATTGTGGGGAGAATAATTTTATCTCAGAAAACCCTCATAATGTTTTCACATGGGAGTCATAATTAATAGACGTATTGGGAAATATTTTCTTTTATAATGTTGTTCCACTCAAATTTTATATGGATTGAAAAAATATATTCTTCATTTATAGTAGGAGAATGGAGTTAGAGCCTATTTAATTTGGAAACTTATTTTTTCTGGGTGAGAGTTTGAATTCCCATTCTAAAAAATCCAATGAATTTATGTTCTTGAAGTTGGAATAATTAAATTTGAAGGAATTACCTTGATACTTCTATAAGCCTATATAAAATTCTAGATTTTTTAGGTTAGCCCTTTTATGGAATAGTCTCATATTCAAACATCTCCATATCATGGAAAATTTCATTTCTTGGATTATGATCATGTTTTCGGCCTCAAACTATCAGATTGAGCTTTATCTGTAGTTAAAAAACAAGAATCCAAATTTTTATGGAAGGCTATAAAAATAAATTTAATAACATAAATTATTAAATAAAAAGTTATTTATGGAATAGAAAATTAAATTTAAGACATTAAAATCCAAAATTGGTCCATTATTGAAAATAAGCACAAAAAAATATTGAAACCATAAAATGTTCAAGTTTCCCATAAAATATAGATATTGCGTAATTAAAAACATTTAATTTCATTATAAATTGTGTGAAAATGTTAGTTTCATCACTCCCACACACATAACCATTACACTCTTGGTCAATCATCAAATCTTAAAATCAAAATCCACCTGATAATCAAAAAATGAGAAAACATACATTATCTTTTCCAAAATAGAATTCCACCTTTTATCCTCTATGAAAAACAATTTCCTTTCATTTTATTATCTCATATATAAATTTTTCCATATCACAAAAACCATCCATGGGAGATCCAAAACGAACACCACATAGAATTTTCAGCCACTCTTCACTCAAGTGGGATTAAATATGGAGTTGTGGTGAGACATAAAAAATTTCATGTATAACCATATTCTTAGGAAAATTATCAAATATCCACACAATTATCCATTAAAATATTTACAATCATATGGTTTTTTACATGTAATTTATAAAATTTTCAATGGTCGGTAAAATTATGTAAAAATTTAAGGAAAAAAGAAGAATTTGAAATCGTAAGAATAGTGCATGAATATTAAACTGAAAAATTACAAAAACTATTCACACAATTTCCCTTAAAAATATAAAACACAACATAACCAATTTTTATGACATGATAAGTGAGTCATGTAGTGACTGAAATGAATGATATCATCAAAATTCTTCCCTCTATTTGTTTCTCTCTCACACTTTTTTTATTTTAGGGACAATGAGATAAAAATTGAATATAATTAATGAATCAAAATACCTATCCTTTATTTTTGAATGGTTCACGAGTCACAAAAGTAATCATAATGAATAATTGAACCCCTTCTCTATTTTTTTCTTATTCTTGTTTTATCATTATTTATACATTTTTTACTTTTTCATTTTTTTGAAGGAGAACCTGATGTTAAAAATAATGAAGAATGAGATGATAAATCAAGAATGGTTATATCTATATCCAATTCCGAATATAATGTATCACACATCACACCACACATAAATGAAACACATATAAATAAAAAACATGATATCCCCTTCCCCCCACTCAAAAACATGAAATATCCATAAAAAATATTAAGAGCACAAATTGTTAAGGAATAATTGGGTTTTAATGTAACTTACACCAATAAGATAATTCTAAGAATATATAGGATAATAGGGTTTTTGGTATAGACTATTATTATGATAAAATATGAATATCCAATGAAATATCTCTATCATATAAAATATAAAACCTGAAATCCAAATATTTGAAAGAGAAAAATAACAAGTTCTGATTATCCCATATCATTCAAGTTTCCTTTAATAAAGTCTGAAAATTTAGAATAATAAATCAAAATGGTTCAAAATACTTAATATAATAGGGAAAATATTTTGAGTTAGTTTTTTATAGACATGGATTTCAAACATTAGTAAACCTTATTTTTTTAAGATCATATTCAGGTAAAACATCTCCACAATAATAATAATTTAAAATCAATTTTTTTTTCAAAAATCAAGTCAAAAATATAAAAATTAAATGAAGTGAGAAAATTATATGGATTTTAATGTAAGTTAAATGTTTCGAAAAAAGAAAAAAGAAAAATAAAAATAACCAGAAACAACTAAGAATTGTGAAACTAACCCCACAATTAGATTCGATAACTCTTCATTTCCACAGAACTAAATATAAAGATAAGGGCATCAAAACAATGGAAGGAAATGATCAACATAATATTATTTTCTAGTATAATACATGAGTTAAGATACTAGATACTACCATATATAAAAAGAATGTAAGAAAAAAATAACATAAGAAAAATAAATAAAAATAAGGAGAAAGGTAAAAGAGGATAGATCATGTTCTGGACCCTCGATATGGGTGCTATGTTTTTACACACCCTAGTAATACAGGTGCAACTGATCATCCCCAATCATATGGTGGTTGTGGTTTCTTTCTCAGGAAATTTTGAAACATCTTACTTCTAGTTATCTTCAACTTTCCCTAGTCCTAGAATTACCCATGGATATGGTACATTAGTTCCCCATCCTAGAAAATGTAATCTATATTTTATGGTTATGGAAAGAGAAAGAAAGATTCATCATCTTCTTTGGCAAAGACTTTTTTTACAACTTTATTATCTTCATCTAAGGCTTGAATGAGTAAATTTTATACATCAATAATTTTAGGAATGGTAAACTCAGTGACAATTTCAATGTTAAGATAATTAAACAAAGTTGAATTAATAAATAAATATGCCACTTCATTTAAAGTAGATTAAAATTTTAAATTTTTAGGAAAGACAACTAGAAAATCAGTCTCAATAAGGGTATTGTATACATAATCTTCCAAATCAAGAGGGTTGTATATAGGAACTGATTTATCATTTTTCAAAAAATTTAAATCACTTAAATTTTAAGAATCAATGAAATATAAATAATTTTATTCATTGTAATTTATTGATCCCACATTTATATGAGTTGGAATGTCTGATTCAGAATCCTCTTCAATAAATTTCCAATGGTAGATGATTTGATCTTCAGGATTCATCATTATGTCTTACTAAGGTTATTAAGCTTTAAATGTAGGTGGAATGGGATTTAAATCTCATTCATTAACTTTTTGTTACTGTTTTTCTATTAAAAAACATAACTTCATCAAAAATGGTGGTATGATTCTTTATTTGGTTTCTCATTTCTTCAACCATCTTGATATTATCTTTAAGAGTCTAATTATTTTGTTCTATTTAGGGAGAAATTTGTTCCATTTAGTGGTCATTTTATTCCATTTTAATATTTAATGGCTATTCCCTAATGGAGTCACTAAAAAATTAGTAGGAAAATAATATAAAATATCATCATAAAAATACATTCATACCTATGAATTTAAGTTTATTCGTTAAATATATTTTATGAAATTTATGGAATTTTTATTTTTTAAGAAAAACAATATGTTAAAGATCTTGGCCTCACCAAAAATTATTCTAAATTGATGAACATAGTTTGTAATTAAATATTAGTCATTAAATTATTGTTCTCCCAATAATATACCATTGTACCACAACATAGGATTGATCTCATGGATGTCGTTCACAACACACCTATTTTCTACTCTCACTACTATATAATAACTAATTTACATATAAATTATAAACTAATATTTAATTTAGGTTTTAAATTCATTATATATAAATTAATAATATAATAATTCAATTCATTCTAACATTTTAAAAAATTTAATTTAATAAAAATAATGAAGTAAAATGTTATTGAGGTGTCATAGTGATTGATAACATTGCTAAAATAGAATCTCAATATTTTTTTCAGTGAGGTGATCAATACCTATCCCACCTCTCTGTATCATTTAAAAAGTTATTACCTTATACCAATACCAGTAAATACATATAAATAATCTTGTAAATGTGATATATGAGTCCTATTATTCAAACATCAATATGTATTCCATGTTGCACCGTATGAATGACACAAACAGTATTGGGAATTTTGATTGATAAATGAGAAAAAGAACCTGAATGAAAGAGAGAATAGGAAAATAACTCAAATTAATTGATTTAACCAACAAATAAATTCTTATAGTTGAATAATGATATTGAAATTTAAGAACAATAAAACTCAATCAAATCATTATTCCCTCCATCAAATAATCTCCGCGGTTAGTTCTCCATTTTTTTTGGAGTTGAGAATGGAAGATGGTGGGAGAATATATAAACATAGAAAATAGATAATAGGGGAATAATTAATAATAATATTATATATTAAAATTATAAAAAATATAATATAGTGGGAAATAATCTCCACAACTACAAAGAAATATCTAAAAATTTTAAATCACCTTGAAATGTGAAATATATATATTTTTATGGGGACATGGGAGAATAATATTAGCACAAAAACATTATTATTTATGTATTCCCATAGTAGGATTAACATATGGTTGAATTGGAATGAGTTTTATTCTAGAATGTTTTCCATATCTCCCTTTCTTGTGTTCTCACTAATTTACAGATTCATTGGACACTAGATATTAGATTTATGTCTAATTTATAAAATAAAAATTATTTTTATTTGGTGACTATTATAATTCCAATGTTCTATATTCCTCTATATTTATGGGCATAGAGGAGTAATAATTAGTAATGAACATAGTTAATTAAATTTTCCCATGACATATTCTCAATATTCATGTTGAATTTCACCTTATTTGTCGTGTCCTTTTTGTACTATATGCCGATCCTTCAAATTGTAATGGCTCAGACCCTCCTGGACCATTAAATTTCCAAATTTATGGTTTTTGGGGGATCTTAGGGCCCATCAGTGACTCAATATAGAGTTTTTCCAAAAACTCAGTCCCACCAATTGGTTCCACTGAAATTGTCACACACTGAAATGGTGGCACCGCTTATGGAGGAACCATATATGGTGTCTTATTTTTACGCTGAAACCATTATGGTGGCACCCTTAAAGTGTTTCACTAAACGGTGTCCCCACCCCCCTTCAGTTTTTTCCCAACTTCCTGAGTTTTTTCATTTCTACCCCAATAACGTATCTTTTTACGTAAAAGTGTGTCAGTACCATTTATAAATCTATTTAATGCTAGTAAAATATGTTTTAAATTCCCATGAGTCGGGAGACCCTTCTGTCACCAAAATTTCTGGATTTTTCCTTTGTGTTTCACCTTTCCCCGTGATTTGTAGTTTCGCCCCAATTACATGGTTTTCTTCTGTTTAGAAGATATCTATTTACTCACAACTATTATCTCCACCATTATTGAGGATAATTATTAAATAACAATTAATCTCGACATGTGAAACATCCCAACACATAGTTAAGCCATGATCCGACTTCTAGTACTTCAAAATCGTCTCCCTAATTTTAGGGTTTGGATTTTCTTAAGCTAAGATTCTCTCTTCCTTTTTCCTTCGTATTTCTCTAAGTACGCCTACAGACTTAATCGAGAGACAAATCATGTGATCGTGCTAGATCCCTTTCTGGTTATCCTTGAAGCCCTTGAGTTTTCCTTTCTTACAAGTCGTGCATCTTTACTTCTTGAAACAAGGATAAAAAATTTGATCCTTGATCATCCATGTAGGTTTTTTCAATTGTCTCTCTTTATTGTGTGTCATGTATGGTGGGTGTGATAGTGTTTTCCTCGGGATGTGGATAAAAGCAAACCATAATGAAGATAATAAATAGACATTAGGAATTAATTGGTGTGATTGATAGTGATATTGACATACTCATTTATCATTTCTTATATGTTGTGAATTGAGTGGGCTTATGCCCGTTGAAAATAGTGGCTATTTGTGGTCTTTTGTTGTGCACTAATGAAGCTCTGTTTTCAAGATAATCTTATGATTATAAGTCTGTAAAATGGAAACTGGTTAATCACATAACTTTGGTCAATAAAATGGATTCCCAATGAATAGGAATCCTTGTGTGAACACCCTAGATAACCAAACTGAAATAAAGAACTTGATAAATTGTTTGGTTAAATTTGAAAACTCCATCGCTCGGTTCTCTAATACACATAATTGTTCTTCTTGATGCTTGTGTAGTGACAAGGATGGTGATGGGAACTAGTTTTTTTAGCTATTGGTTATGGATTTGAGGCTGTGTGGGGTTGTATGTTGGGGCTTAGTTTGGTTCTAGTACATCTAGGGATCTCGTAGATCTCTTTTGTTGTTGTGACATTACAAGAGAACTAGGTGTGAAATCTTAAATTGTTGTTTGTCATTTTTCCTTCAATTATTGTATTGTCTTGTAGCTATATCTACTAGTTTCTTGGTAGTGAAGGAATATTTAAATGGAATCAATTGAACATGATAATGAGAATGGGTACAGTGGGGGATTTTTTTTCCATAAATGGGTTGTGATCTCGTTGTGGTTTTTGTGTGCGTGTGTGCATGTAGGGTTACTAAAGAGGGAGGTTGTTATTCAAAACCCTTAGATTTGGATGAGTTTTTGATTACATATATGTAAAAAAAATCAGTTTCTTATATGTAACCCACTCATGTTGAGCACTACATTCTGAACACACCCATTCAATGGATATGGTGTTTTTCCCAACATTCTTACGAGTGGTAGGTTATTATCTCCTTTCATATCCCTTTACTAGGTATCCCAGGACTCTTTGTGTCGGTTGAGATGGAAAAAGGTACTTCATGGTTCAATAATATTTGGGCAGGGTCTGTTGTGGTGGTTGGCCTCGTTGTGTGTGGGAAGGTTTGTTTCCCAAGTGTCTTCAGGATGATTCCCAGGTGTCTTTCGGTGTGACAATGGTTGTTCTGGACTAGGAATCATCAGGTGTGGTAGTGGTAGTGGTTTCCCTAGTGTTTGTGGGTATGGTTATGTGTGGTTGTGGCAGCCCAAGTGTTTGAGGGTGGGATGCATGGTGATGGCCCAGAAGGTTTTTGTTGGGGAGGTAGTGGGACTGCAGTTAGATTAGTGGGGGAGTTCTGACGCATACTATGTCATAAAAAACCATAGTGAATGTGGTGTGGGGTACCCAAATATCAATGTTCTATTTCAATTATCTTACCTAACTTGTGTTATTTGGGGAGGGTTCCATGGTGAGGTTGGGTGGATAGTTTCCTTTCTAGGTTCTTTGGCTATCTTTATTTATCACCGGACAGTAGAATGCATCCCTACTTGAGCACAAGAGCTATTGGTTTCCCCTAATGAGTATACATGTATACTCACCCTATGTATATAAAACTACTTTCAGGTTTCTAAGAGGACCTTGAGGTCCATGCTAGAATTTTCTAGCTCGGGCTACAAGAGTTTTTTCTTCTTTTCATTCTTTTGGTCATTTTAATCAGAGTTTTCTTGTGCCTTATATCATTTTATTTTGAGCATGAACATGTGAGGGGATTTTTGGGTTTACTATTACATCCAGTTTTTGGATTTATTTGATAATTTACAATTTTATCTCCTAATCTTATTAAATAAAAATGGAAATGCCTTCCATTTTTTTCTCTGATATTTTATACCCTTGGTTCTAGTCACCTCTTCGGGTCCTACTGAAGGTAGGACTCGAGAGGACATTATCCCTCCTTCAACATGAAGAAGGAAGGGTTTAGTAGGTTGTTGTCCTTTTTCTCATCTTGGTGAAGGTGGGTCCTGATAGAATGTTATCAATGGTGATGGTTGGGTGATAGGTTGGAGTTTGGGGTTAGGAAAAGTGAGAATTAAATAGGGTGTTAGGGCAATAGAGTTAGTAAATCTTGATTCATGAAATATGATAGGGAAGTCTGGCTAGGAAACAATAATTTTTTGTCCCCCCTGTGATCCGATGTAAGGACTATGAACCTACCAAATGACCAAGTGAGGCTACATTGATTGTAGGGTAAAGGCACTCAGAAAGGTACATTCATCTAGATTACTTGAGTTCATGTGTTTTTTTGGGTGTTCTAGGGAATTTAAAATGAATAAAAAGTTTATGAAAATTTTAAAAAAGTTCTTCTACACTACTCAGTCTTAAGCATTCCTTGTTTACCCTCCAACTGTGGCACTCGAATGACAACCATGAGTAGTTTGGATGATTGAGGCCCAGGAAGCTGATTTTGTTGATCAGCGGAGGGATGACTGGGAGGAGGAGGAAAACTAGTGGCAGAAGACACTACATTCCTTTCAACAGTAGACCCTCGGGAAGTACATAGGTAGTATCACTGATGTGGAGACAGAGATCTAGCTCGAATATTTGGTGATAGATTCTAGGTTGATCCAGGCTCTGATAGAGTACTAATTTACTATGGTCAGAATCTAGATGTGGAGAGTGGCACATCAGTGGTGGATACTCTATCTCGAAGAGAAGATGGTGGTTGAGGTTTTAGGGTCCAACTTCGAGAGGGAGTTTCATGTGGAAATCCTTTCTCGTAAAATGAAAGATGAGAAGAGGCAGTAGTTACTCTCCCTCCAGTTGGGGATTATGTCAGTGAGGGAGTCAGGGACCAAGTTTAAGTATCTCTTTCTTTTTTCTCTAGACCACTTTCTGGATGAGGAGTCATAAGAAATACTCTTATATAAGGATGTTTGCATTTTCTACAGAATATTGTAACTCCCTTCACTCTACTAACATACTCAGAGTTTTATAAGAAGGCTGAGGTGGTTTAGAAGGTGCACATGCAGATAGGTGTGTCAGGAGGGGGGATCTAGTTGAGCTCGTCGAAGGGGAAGGTCGTTATAAGCATGCCCCCAACATCAGGGCTATCCAGGTTTCAGCCAACAGGGAGTAGACCCCAGCCATTCCAATTTCAACCTCCTGGTCCTCACCCCTTCTCCGTGAGCCTATGACCTAGGTGATTTATCTGTGTAAGCTGTGTTTAACTCTAGAATGAGTTCCCAAACTAATTGTATTACATTAGAGGTGGTTAGGTTTAGCGCCCAACTCAACAACAGTAGTTTACAGCCAAACCTTTTTAGTAGTCGCCGCAACAGCAGGGGTAGTGAGCTCCCATTCCATTGAGGGAAAATGATGCTGGTGGAGGCCGACCCTAGGGATCTCTTTAGGGAACTCGAGTGGGGTGTGGTCGGGGAGATGGCTGACAGTCGAGGTGTAGGGGATCTGGGCCTGGAATGTTACACACCATAGAGGTTGCACTTCCTACAGGGCCGAAGGTCGTTCAGAGTATGATAATCTTGTTTTATACTCTCGACTGTGCCTTGATTGATTCAAGATATTATAACACTTTTTTTGATCCCACTCTAGACTATTCCTTGTTCCTAGACATATATATACTCTCCTTTCAATTTCGGATGAATACACCAATTCGAGGTCAGACCATCGTGTTTGATGTTTTCGGTGATACAGACTGATGTTTGGGCTGCATTAGTATATTGGGATATCTTTCTGTTGCAAATGCTTCCATACAATGTCATCCTTGGAATAAAATAGATGTTCTTCATACACATATTTATCGACTAATTTTAGAGGAAGGTTGTGTTTTCAGATATGGGTGGCTAGCATGTAACCTTCTTTGTCAATTAGGATTTCTAGGAGAGAAGCCAACGAGTGAAGCCCATCCTTTCCTTCTTAGCTGAGTTGTCAGTGGAGTGGGAAGACACAGAGATGGTGGAAGTCTTGGGGATCATTACTGAGTTCTTGGAAGTCTTCCCTAGAGAGTTGGAGACTCTACCCTCTCAACGTGGTGCTATGTTCAAGAAAAACTTTCAACTCGGTGCCCATATGATTTCGATGATTCCCTATTAGATGACAACTTCGGAGTTTCAGGAGTTGCAGATCTTGGTTGATAACCTCATGAAGAAGAATTTTATCAGACCGATCTCATCTCCACGGGGTGATCTAGTCTAGTTTACGAAGAAGAAATATGGTGGTCTCGTGATGTGTATAGACTAGGGACGACTAAATCAGGTGAAGGTCATGAACAGTTACCCCCTACTGAGGATCAATGACCTTTTTGACCAGTTAATGGGATCCTATTCGTTCTCTAAGATTGACCTATGGTTGGGATATCACCAGTTGAGGTTAAAGGAGGGTGACATCTCAAAGACTGCTTTCAGGTGAAGATATGGGAACTTTGACTTCATGGTCTTGTCGTTCTGTGTTATGAATGCATCAGCCCTGCTTATGGGACTCATGATCTCCATTTTCTTCAAGTATCTAGACCAGTTTGTAGTTCTGTTTATTATTGACATCCTGATCTGCTCAAGATCAGAGGTGGATTACACCGAGCATTTGAGGATAGTTTTGGAAGTCCGTTGACACCACCAGATCTACAAGAAGATGTCTGTGTTCATGTTCTAGAAACGAGAGGTGTACTTCCTTCGACGCGTAGTGTCCCATCGGGGGATAGTAGTGGACCTGTCAAAGGGGTAAATGATTGATTCCAAGGAGTCACCCAAAAACGTGGAGGAGGTTCATAATTTCTCAAGACTGACAGGTTACTACCATAGGTTTGTTCCCGACTTCTCTCTAGTTACAGCACCATTGACATCCTTGAGATATCTATAGGGGAAGCTAGTTAGTTCCCTAGTGCTGTGGTTTCCAGAGAAATGGGTAATATTTGAAGTGTTTTTTGATTATTCTGGGCTAGGCTTGGGATGTGTGTTGATGCCGCAGGGATGATTGATCTGTTATGGGTCAAGGAAGATAAATATTCACGAGTGTAACTTTGACTCTCATGACTTGGAACTTGTATTGGTTGTGTTTGTGATGATGTTTTGGTGGCATTAACTTATCGGGGAATGCTTCGTGGTCTTAATAGATCACAAGAGCTTGAGGTGTGTCTTCTACCAGCAAGACCTGAACATGCGAAAACAAAGGTGGATGGAGTTTTTCAGGACAATGACTTTGAGATCTCATACACCATAGGAAAGATAAAAGTGGTGTCTGATTCCTTGAGTAGGAATTCATAGAAGGATGTGGTTCGAGAAACATAAGATTCATGGAAATCAATGGAGGAGTTGTCTACTTTATGTCTAACAATGAGAGTAGAAGATGGTAGAGGCTCTCTATTTTGGATGATTGTGTATTCTTCCTTGGTAAAATAAGTGTAGGAGTCTCTGTGGGTGGACTTAGAGGCTGAAGTGATGTTTGATTGCGTTATCTAGTGATATACTATAGAAGGACGGTCAAATGATGTTCAGAATCCAATGCTTTTCCATGGAAAGTAGTTTGTCCCAGAGACGATTCATGATGGAGTTCTCTGTGAGTTCCATAACTCACCTCAAGCAGTACTCCGATGACTTTATAAGAAGTACCAGGGCATGATGGGTTAGTTTCGATGGCCCCAGGTGAAATAATCAATGCATAGTTTTTGGAAAAAGTGCCTCTTGTGCCAGCAGGTGAAGGAAGAGCACCATTTTCTGGGTGATGTATTGCAACCTTTAGATGTACTGGTGCAGAAGTAAGAAGAAATCTAGATAGATTTAATCATGGGACTACTGAGGGTTCATGGAGGTTGTGATGCTATCTAGGTGGTTGTAGACCAGCTGATGAAATCAGCTCACTTCCTAAAAATCAAGGAGTCAAGTGTGGTGGATGCCTTAGAAGAGAGATACATGGATGAGGTGGTTCGGTTAAATGGAGTTATGAGGTCAATAGTCACGGATCATGATGCAAGGTTTAGCTCACAATTCTGGAAGGGTTTACAAGGTTCTTTTGGCACCCATCTATTCCTTAGCACTTATTTCCACCCCCAGACAGACGGGTAGATAGAGAGGACCATCTAGATGTTTGGAGACATGTTACGGGCATGTGTTTTGGACTTCAGGGGATCATGTGCATGACACTTGCCTGTGGTGGAGTTTTCCTACAACAATAGCAATCATTGTACCATTGGCATGGCTCTATTAGAAGCCTTGTATGGATTTTCATGTCATTATCTTATGTGCTGGACCGAGGATGGCGATGTTGGTGTTCTTAGCTGAGAGGTAGTACATAGCATGAGGGTGAAGGTTCATCTTGTGCATGAGAGGATGAAGGCGGCACATGACCAGAAGATATCATATCTCAATCCAAGGAGAAGACCCTTGGAGTTCCAAGTTGGGGACCACATGTTATTAATGTTATCTCCTTGGCGTGGGAAACATAGGTTTTGTAGGGGGAGTAATTTTTCTCCCTTGTTCAGCAGACCCTTAGAGGTGTGGCGGTGGGTCGGCGATGTGGATTATCTGCTGGCGCAACCTCTGCCGCTACAGAGGGTCCACGATGTCGATGATAATACAACATTCATGGAGAAACTAGTGATGATTGAGGATCATGAGGAGAAGTTTCTTCATGGACTAACCATTCCCATGTTTCATTTCTTATGAAGGCATGGTGACCTCGAGGAGAGTACCTAGGAACGAGAGGTGAAAATGCGTTCCAAGAACCTACAGTTGTTTTGAGATTTGTTTTGTGTTTTTCTTGAACATGATTATGGTATAATTTTTGGCCTTGTTTTCTATAATATAGGATGTTTTAATTTCTGAAAATTTGTGTAAAAGATATCAATTTGGGGAGGTGGGACCTAATCATTAATCAAGATGCATTAAGGTGGATGCGACTAAACCTGTGTGGGCATGTCAGCTCCACCCAAAGAGGATAGTATCTTGACATGGAGGAAGAGACTCCCTAACCCATCTATACAAGTGGTGTGACATTTACAAATTTGTGTGGATACTTGGGGGAGAAGGGTACTAGCATACGCATAATTTTTCAGGAGATAGATAAGAGAGAGGTGTTCCTAGATTTTGAGGTTGTTAGTTCATTGGAATGACTCTAGAGTGGATTGTCCCTAAGAGGTATCTTACGAGGTAGTTGTTCGTACCCCTCTCTTCTCGTTAGGTTTACTCTTGTATTCTCGAGGATGAGAATAGTTTGATAGGTATCTGATGTAATGGCCCAGAACCTCATGAACCATTAATTTTCCAAATTTATGGCACTTGGGGTATCCTGGGGCCCATCAGTGACTCATTAAAGAGTTTTTCCAAAACATTGGTCCCACCAAATAGTCCACCGAAACGGTGGTATAGTTATGATGACACAGGTCTAGGATGAACCAATCACAGTTGCACCGATCACGGTTGCAAGGTGATGTTGGCACCGTGACGGTGGCACTATCACAATTACACTGTCACGGTCGCACACCGAAATGATGGCACCGCTTACAGTGTCTCACCATTACAGAGACAACATCACGGTGGAACCGTTATGGTGTCTCACCAAATGATTCGCCACCCTTTTTCAAATAATCTACAATTTCTTGAGTTTTTCTAGTTCCGACTTGTTAATGTATATTTTTATGTAAAATTTTATTAACAAGATTTTTAAATCCATTTAATTATAGTAAAATATGGTTTAAACAACCATTAGCCGAGAGACCCTTCCATCCCAAAAATGATTGGCCTTTTTCCTCAGTGTGACACTTTTCCCCGTGCATTCCACATTTTCCCCTGTAACATGGTTTTCTTCTATTAAGAAGATATCTATTAACTCACAAACATTATCTCCATCATCTCTGAGGGTAATTTTAAAATAATAATTAGTCCCAATCTGTGAAACTTCCCAACGCGTGGTCAAACCCCGATCCTAATTCATGTACATTAAAATCATCTCCATGACATTAGGATATATTTTTTTTAAGCTGATATCCTCTCTTTCATTTTTCCATCTAGTTTCTCTAAATATGCCTACACACTTACTCTACAGACAAATAATGCACTAGTGATGGAGCCATTCCCACTCAACGTTGAATCCCTCTATTCTTCCATTTCCTTCATGTCATAAATCCTTAGTTATTGATGTGAGGAAAAAAACATTGATACTTAGTCATCCAAGAAGGTCCCTTCCTTTATTTCTCTTTATTAATCATCATGCGGGGTGGGTTTGATAATATTTCCATTGAGATGTGGATGAAACCAAACCATAAAGAAGATAATAAACTATCTTTAATGAATGAAGTTCTATATGTTTTGGTAAAAATTCTGTACTCTATTATCTTTTATTATATGTTGATAATTGCATTGGCTTATGACAGCTGAAAATAGCGGTCGTTGGTGGTACTTCCATGCCCACAAATGAAACTATGTTTTCTAGATAGTCTAGTGATTATATTGTTGTACCATGGAAAATGGTTAATCACATAAATTTGGTCAATAAATGGATGCCCAATCAATAATAATCCTTGTGTGATCACCCCAGTTAACCAGGCAGAATAAAGTATCTTGATAAATGGTGTGGTTTAATTTGAAAACTACCTTGTTCTTCTCTCTAATACACATGGTTGTTCTACTTGATGCTTGTGGGGTGACATGGATAGGGATGGGATCTCCTATTTTTTAGTTTTTGGTTATGGATTTGATGGCATGTATGGCCATATTTTGGTGTATAGATTGCTTCTTGTACTTTGAGGAATCTCGTGGATCCCTTTTGTTGTTGTGACTTTACTATAGAACAATGTTTGAATGCTTAAATTGTTTCTTGACTATTTTTATTCAGTTATTGTCTTGTCTTGTGGCTATGTATGTTAGTTTTCTGGTAGTGAAGGAATATTTAATTGGAATTACTTGAACATAATAAAGAGAATGGATACAATAGATGATATATTTCTAGAAAAGGGATGTTCTCGGGTTGTAGATGTTGTGTGTATGCATGTCGATGCTCCTTTCCATCATAGAGTCCAACGAATGGCAAAGGGGAATACTGTAAGCCCAATGAGGGTCACCCTTTGATGAAAATAAAAAATTGACAAAGCGATAAACTAGGAACTCGTTTGGATGGCATCGCGCACGTATCATGCACACTGCACAGGTCACTTGTGTGCCACATATGGGTCGTGAAAGTCACTTGCATGCCCTATCCTTTTTTTCGCCCAAGGTGCCTAGTGGCCTATAAATAGCCTCTGTGGGCCCCCCATTCCAGGGATGAATTTTCCAAACTCAGATTCAAGCTCTAGTCGCCCAAGTCTCTATCTGAAGTCTTCTGAACACTTCTAAGGTAATTCTCTACCTAGAAGGGAATATATAAAGAGGAAGAAGAAGGACTAAGTATTAGAACTCATTAATAATTACACGCCTAAGTGTCCAACCCTTATGGTAAATGAAAACACATGAGCCCTGCCTTTCCCTCTCAAAGGAACTTGAACAACAGCCTTTTGAAAGCCTCTAGGGATGATAGTAAGGGCTTGAGTTCCAAGTCGCCTAAGTATTACCCTATAGGTTCTTTGTCGCCCAAGGTGACTCATATCGCGCAAGTATACTTGAGTGACCATGACATGCATGCCAGAAAAATACTTGCATGCCTCTTTCCTAGTCACCTTATTTCCTCAAATCCACCTCTCCTCTTCAATACATAGCCTTCAAATCCCACTTTGAAGCTATTTATGGAATGGTTCCTATGTTGACTTCCTTATCTAAATGGAATTCTTTGAGAACCTCTCCCAAAAACCTCATGACTTACAAGCCTTATGTCAACATGGTTAGGGGTTTCTTGTAGAACTTTATTCTTTAAGATTAGAGGATATTTTGATTTGGTCCTCCTTCTCAGGATTAAGCCCTATGTTTTAAGTCTCTTTAGCCTGGGCGTCCTTTTCATGTGTAAGCCCTATGTTACAAGTATTTTTAACCTGGGCCTCCTTCTCAGGAGTAAGCCCCAAGTTACAAGTCTCCTAAACCTGGGCCTCCTTCTTAGGAGTAAGCCCTAGTCATAGTTTCCCTTAACCTGTGCCTCCTTCTCAAGAGTAAGCCCAAGTCATAATTTCCTTTAATTTGGGATTCCTTTCTAGGAGTAAGTCCTATGTTAAAATTCCAAATTTCCATAAAGTACAAATTCCATTATGGACCCTACTCTTGGGATTCTTTCCTAAGTACTGGTCTTCATTTACATGGGTCTTCACACATATGTAACCCCAAATCCTATCTCCTAACTACATATTTCATGGGACTGTTGTCAAGTTTACTGATACTTCTTGTTTCTCACTCCGAGCATGACTCATGTGGGATTAGAATGTAAAAGTAATCATGGAATCTCTTTTTGGGCCATTTAACTATGCATAAACCCCATATTTCTTTCCCCAAACTATGTGTACTTTGATCTCTACCTTAAAAGTAGAGTACATAGGAAGCCTTTATAAGGTTCAATACCATCTTTCATTAATTATTTTCCATCAAATATGACATTAAAATATATCTTTTTTATCGAACTACATGGGTTTTGATTCCTTTTTAACAAGGATACGTTGGTAGCCCATCTTTGGGTATGATCCCACCTATGAAATAATCCATGTCTTTCTGAATGAGAATAAAAAGTTCCCCACTGAGTGGCATTAAAACCAGTATGGTCATCATAATGACAATGAGATTTTTATATAATATATTGAAGGATACCATTGACTAATAATCTATAATACATAAAAATGATTCTCTATTGATGAAGAACATCAAATACATATAAAAGTTTCTCTAAATCCCACACATATCAATCATTGGTTGCCAAATCCAAAGGAATACTCATTTTCATGCTGGGTGAATTAATAAGGATTTGTGAACATAACATAAATCTATAAGAGAGTCCCAGAGTAGGTAATATTTCCCACAAAAAAAGATGTCATGAGCCTGACCTCCCATCCTCCCGACCAATGAAAATTATCATACCTCATTGGTCCACAACTAATGAGAACCTACCTTTGGAATGTAGGTCCAAACAGATATTGAATCATTGGGTGTTGTTGGTTCTATGAATAAACCCGTTAGAAATCGATTGGAATGTTTGAACCTTAAAAAAACAAGGTCATCCCCATTTCTAGAAGAAGGAAAAAATGGTGAACCCCACGTGAATCTTTAACCATGTTAAAATGATGATTTACTTATTTGTTAGGCCCCTATTAAATTCAATATGAGGGCCAACAAAGAAATAAAACACATATGTGTTCATCAAAAGATGTAGTATAGCCAAGATTATCTTGATTAGGTCTGTTAAATCAAACAGACACTCTTTTCCAAGATCTCTCTGCAATATAGAAATGGAATCTTTAAAGTTCACACCTGTGAATGCCTCAGCTGCTACTTTGATTGGGTCCTCGTCTGCTCTGAGGACGATATCACCTACTCAGCGTCTTCAACGCTGGGTCTTGAATGTAATGGTAAGGTAATACTGTCAACACAGCACAATCCCGACTCTAGAGGCTGCTCGACAAGCCCTCCAAGTTAATAACTCACCCTAGTTGTCTGAACAGTGACGACCAGTGGTAAAAAAGTAGGTGGTTCCAACCACCGTTTCCAACCGTTTTGGGTCATTATCCCTGGAAGCAACCACTATTCTGTCCCATATTATAGGGAGGTGAATGAAGAGGTCACTCAAGGCCTCAGTTTAAGAAGACCGGATCCCTTACTTAGGACACCCTCCAACAATCGACGCCAGACTCGTGTGGTAGTGCGCCCTCAACATGATGACGGTATCACATATAGATGTTCTGCATAGGTCCCTCCGACCTGATAATGCAAGACGAATCATCAAAGGTTAAATTTGGCCAATAGGGATAAGGTTCTTACCTCTACCCGCTCCAGAGAAGTCCATCAACCTAACATGATGCAAAGCAATGAGCGGGTATATACACCCATCCGTCCTGATTTCACAGCCCAACAGACTCATCTAGCAGTAACACACCAATCATGCTAGTAAATACCAATGCAGTAATATAGGCCTACACATACACCTGTTTACAATTCAGCATCTAGTTGGCAGGCTCTTCTGACTACATCCAAAGGAGCTCGCCAATCAAATGTGGTGACCACCTATAAACAGGCACATACACCTGCTTACACTCATCAATTCTACCAGAAGTCTCGTTTTCTAGTCTTGAAAGAAATTCATCAATCATATTTGGTGGAGAACAATCAAAAGGAACATACACCTGTGATTCATCAAGCTAACCAACAGTCTAGTTTGGTAGCACCTGGAGATGTCAATTGGAAAGCTCCAATGACAAACAGGAGGAAGACACAAATTTCTTCCCCCACACATGAGTACTATCAGAATTCACTGATAGGAAAATGAGGAAAATAGCAGGAACACACACCTACCCCAAGCATATAATCGATGTTTATTCCCATTCCGGCAGCTAATGTCACCAAGAACATTTTGAAAATGATGAAAGAGTAGAAGAAAGTCTCTGACCATATTCTGGATAGCTCTCTGAATATTATAATAACTCCAGTGACATCATAGGGAAAGAAACATAAATCTATCCTTTTAAGTGGAGTGACTCATCAACATGTTACCCTAGAGTAGATACGCACCTATGTTCCAATCCAAAAGGGTTGTGGGGTATACTCCCCCATGTCTTACAGATAATAAAATCTGGTACATACACCCGATTTAAATGAAGATAATCAGCATAACCTGACCATTTATCCTGAGAAAGCACATACACCTACACATTATAGAAACTTTCGTCAACAAGTGGTTTCCCAAGTGAGTAAGAAGGCATCTAAGAAAAACAACCATCCATCATAGTTGAAAGATCAAGATCCAATCTGCAATAAATCCTTGCTCAATTCTAGAATTCTTGAATCCCTCAGACAATTGCCTTTGTAACTCATGATTCTACTCCATCATTTCTAGATTTCAGAAGTAACATGAATAATTCTAAAGGACTTCATCACACACTTCCTCATGAAGGAATTCTTAATTATAGTTTAGTCAATCTCGAAGTATTTTCTTCAGATGAAAGCCATGATTACCCTTTACATGGCCAGAAAACCAAGGAGCAAGAGGTCTCATCTTTTGTAGTAACCAACCAAGGTGGTCCTCCCGATGATGATGAATTTAGCTGCGAGATTCCTCTTTGCGGTAGTAATTCTCATTTCCTAGAAAATTCTTCAATGGAAAATGCAGTAACAAGAAATCCCTCTTATCTGGAGGTGGATGAAAATTTGAAGCAAGTCATGTTTGATGCCTTACCGCTAGGAGGTGAAATAAATTCACAATCAGAAGATAGCCCGGGGTGTAGGTCATTCTCCGAACCAACCCTGGGTCATTCATCTTCTAATTTGACAAATGATTTCTCTACTAATCTTGTTGAATATGATGAAGCAACAAAGAAGCATCATCTTTGGTCCATTCATGTAGAATAATCATCATTGAATGACAAAGAGGAAGTGCTAAATATTAAAAAACAACTGGCGAAATGGGAAATACCAGTCATGTTTTGGCCTTTGGATGAATCTCATTATGATATTCCAGAAACGTTGATAGAAGATTGTATTCATGATATTTGTCTCAACATATGGAAAACTCTTTTTCACTTAAAAGATAAAATAATATCTAATTATTAATATCAAAATAATGTCAAGATAATTTAAGGGTTGAAACTCCAAATAGACTTGGAATCTCTCTCAATTTCCCGACATCCAAAGGATTAAAAGTATCAGAGAGCCCTTCAGAGTTCATGCCTTGGTGTGTTGAAATGGTTGTTACAGTTAATTACCAAATCCCCATATGGTATTCATATTAGGGGATGGGGTGTTCATGGAGCATTGCATTTCACTGTGCTCTCTAGTCAACAAAGCCCACCAAAAGTGGTCTCATGTAATGTTATTGCCCATGGCTGGCCAAATATAAATGGTTTTGTGTGTAATCAAATAATTTTCCAAGAACAGGCCTCAACTAGTTCTTCCCAAAGGTAGGCATATAAATAACATGTTGTCAAATTACTCTTGCATCAAGAAAATGAGAATATCGAACGGGATTATTGTTTAAATCATGCACATCATCAGGTGACAGAGGGGTCAAAAATAATCTAGCAGCCTTCTGAGCTATGTGATTTGAGTAGATGTAGGTTGATGCATTTGACCAATTTTTGGGTCAAAATCTACAAAATCAGTAGGTCTTTTAAGATAGTTTTAGATGTAGTTTCTCAAGAGCCACCAAAACTTGCCAAGCTGGGGACTCTTTTAATCCATCCCTCGGAATCAACAGATAGGATTCAAGGAGTTGAGCAGGAAAAACAGGAAGAGCCCTAATCCATCGGACTTAGGACATTTTCAACCTCTCAATCTCTCCCTCAATGGAAATTAGTCTTCTCTCGATTAGGGAAGAATCCACAAGAGGAACGCAGAGCAAAATTAGCAGGATATTCCTTCCAAATTACGGTTCATCAAGAAGTTCTTGAGAGATCAACTAAGCAAGTTTCAATGACTCATAAAGGACATGGAAGAAGATAGTTTCTAAGAAGCACTAACAAAAAGGATTCAATCCGTTATGCATCGATAAATTTCATCAATTTCATTCTCACTAATCCCCCGTAACATGAGGCCTTCTTAGAGCGATCAGATGAAGAATTACCTGTTCAGGATTTTGTACACATTGAAAATGATGAAGGAGGTGTGCGTACCAGAAGACATAGGGTTTCCCAGGGGAAAGACATTTTTTCGGGTAATTCCCTTCCATAATCCATAAACTTGCATACCAAGGAAAAGGGTAAAAGTCAGGTTACATTCCAACCTAACTCTAGGGAAGGACAATTAACCTCAATAGCGGAATGGATCGCAATGCAAGAAGAAGAAATGAAGGAATTAAGAAGGATAAATGCAGAACTACATCATGTTAGTCTTCCTTATAATCATTTTGGAGTTAATGAACCATGGGAATTTTTTCTAGCTATTGGGATGGATCAATAATACCCCTCTTTACAAGTACACCCTCACAAGTCCGATCCTATGGGTCATATGTGATAGTAATTGGCAATACAACCATCAGTGGCAGTACCGGTCTCTACACCCGCCCAAACTCCAGTTATTGCACCTGCTCAGGTCCAAGGTCCACTAGATGTTTCAAAAAATTAATGAGTAACATTGAGTCAGTAATAGCTTGGTTGGAAGCTATAGAAGGAAAGCATGCACAAGTTCAAACAGAAAAGATAGATTACCTTGAATGGGTAGATGAAATCCCTCCCCCATCAAATTTTGAAAATACCACATTCCCAATTTTTAATGGTTCGGGATATCTAGAACAACACTTAACACATTTTGTTTCTTGTTGTGATCCTATGATGGGAACTCTCCAAGAAAAATAAGCAGTTAATCTCAAGTGTTTTGTGTATTCATTACAAGGACCTGTTTTTTTCTCGTATATAAGTTTTCAATCTCGGTCAATTACTGGGTGGGAATATCTCTGTCAAAGATTTATTCTTAAATTTTGCTCAACGTTCCCAATGACAATAGTTTTTTATCTTACCAATTGTAAGCAAAGGGAAAATGAAAGGGTTTCAGATATCAATGATCATTTTAAGGGATTAACATATTACTTATGTTTAGCACTCCCTCAAGAAGAACTGTTTTCAATCTGTGTGTAAAATCTGTGTGATGAATTATGCACAATGTTGATCCCTATGAAATACACAGGAGGGTTTCCAGACCTTACATAAATCGCTCAGTAGATCAAAGACTCTATTAGAATGTCTAAGGATAAAATTTCTGTAATTTCATCAGTTCCAAGAAGGATAATAGGGAAAGCATAGAATGCTACAGTTACACTTAAACGGGCACTTGTACCTACTTCCACTTTGAAACATTCATCATATCAAAGGACTCCACCTCTTGAGCTTCAACAATAATGGATTCCTCATAAAGATGATAAAAGTGATCAAAGGCGGAAACATTTTGAAGATTTGAAAAATAATGTTTATTATTTCCAGAATGAACATGTTCATGGATACTTCATCTCGGGTATGGAAAACAATCTAGTTCAGTTTCCAAGGCCCAAAAGGCCAAACAAGGAAGGAGATGAAGACCTCCCCAACTATTTCCCATTTCATAATATGTTGGGGAATCCCATTCAAGAGTGTTTTGTCTTCAAAGACCTACTGCAAAATATGGTGGAATATGGATAGATAAAACTGAAAGGTTCTGCAGCCCAAGTATCATGTGTTACTGCTACTGATCTAGAGGTAGAAGTTGAGTGGCATGAGTTCAAAAGTAAAAATGAGTAGAAATATGATGATTGGATAGTCAAGAAAATGATCAATCGAACTCATAAAATTGTACGAACACAATTGAATCAAACAATTGTGTCTTCTTTAGTGAATGCCAAAAAACCCCACTTCATCAGAAGGAAAATTTTCAAAGAATCTACGCAATTTGAAGAAAGAATAGCAGTTAGAAGAAGACGAGATCATGTTAAAGCCTAAATTGTCTTTTACTCTAGAAGATTTTATGCCATCTACTTCAAATGAACGGGCATCGCCCCATCAAACCGCACAGCTTGAGCTGGATAAATAGGCAGAATCATAATCAGATGAAGAATTGATCTTTGGATCCGTTAACAAGATTCATTTAGCAGATCCTTATTTCAATGACAGTTTTGATTATGATGAGCCTAAGTTCCTTGTATATAACAAAGGAATTAGAGGAAGAGACATAAGGTTAGGATATCGGGGAATATATGGATATTCCAGAATCCACTATTTCAATCCTACCCCTGATAGAACTGTATATACTATAGAAATGTGTGGAAAAGCACTTCAGTAAGATCAAAAGGAATAAGAAATATCTTCCAGACATGGTAGATTCGGTCCTGATGCAGTTATTTTGGAAGACCATTTAGAGGTCATACCTTCTTCCTCTCAGAAAACAACAAGACCCAGTCAGTCTAATTTACAGAATCTAGGATTGTTTCCAACTCCTACCCCGTTACGAGATGCATCTACTTCTAAAGCATCAACTTCCAAGGCACCTACAAACCCACATTTTCCTGATGGTAAATGTAGACCTTAGGCCAAATGTATGTTGTCTTGAAACATTTGTCCCAATTATAGGCTATGTTATCAATTCTGGATGCCATGAATCTATCAAAAGATCATTGGGAGGTGCTTATTGAGGCTTTGTCAAGTCCTCAAGAATTCAAAACTAAAATTGTTGCGGCTGAGGTTTACCATATAGAAAAAGATCCTACAAAATTTCATGTAGGGATATGTTTCACAGATGAAGATGAAGATTATGTTGTACATGGACATATCAGACTTTGTATCTATCAGGAAAAGTCAATGATATAGACATCCGATGAGCTGTCATTGATAATGGCTCAGTAGTCAATCTCATTCCTATTCGTACACTCCGTCGATTGGGGATCACTGAATCTGATTTATATCCTTCTAAATTGATGTTTCAAGGATATGATAATAATGAACAAGAACCTCTGGGTGAAATTACACTCAGAATTTAGTTTGGAGACCTTGTTTCTAACTCTGATTTCATGGTTGTTTGTCAGAAACAACTTTAAACATTTTTATTGGAAGACCTTGGTTACATCAACATGCGTCTGTACCTTTGTCATACCATCAATGAATCAAATTCTGTTTCAATGGTCAAATTGGGACATTGTATGGTGACAAAGACCCATTCAAAACATGTGAATCTCAATACATTAAGGTAGAATTTTATCACGTCATGGAGAATAAAAAATCAACGGTAAAGAAGGTCGCCCAAATTAATGCTTCAAGTGGTTTGGAAAAGATTACAATAACCCCATTCATATATTTGAGTACATATTATGTGTTACCTATCAGTCAAATTAATATGATAGACCTAAATCTGAACACTCTTATGGAAACTTCTATAATGTCAGTTATGGTAATCGAGCCAGAAAGCATGGGAGATATTGTTGATTTTCCAAGTAGTGATGAAAGTTTAAATGGAGATGTCTTAATTTCATCCACTAAAATCCAGAAATTCTATACATCATCAACCAGGATAGAAGAAGTTATAGAAATGCTAGAGGAAAATAATGATGTCGATTCTCAATCCATCATCTCTTATCTATCACATCAGAAAGACCCTTCAACATCAATAGGGTCAGAAATGGAAGCCTCTTCTTCAAGATGTTCATGTTGTAACTTCTCCCCTGACCATAGAAGTTTTGCTTCGTCATCTAGTATGCAAGTAGAAACAGAAAAAGTAACACATATTGATGAAGAAGAGTAAGATCTCAGATATGCTCCTCCAGTATTTGGAGAGGGTATCTCTACCACTGTAGATGAACTCAGAGAAATAAATCTGGGTAGAAAAGAAGATCCACACCCCACTTTAATTAGTGCTGCCATGACTTTTGAAGGGAAAGAAATGTATAATTAATTTTTAATGAAAAATCTAGATGTATTTAATTGGAATTATACAGAAATTCTAGGTCTTTATATTGATGTTTCCACTCATCATTTGGGATTTCCAGAAGAACATCGAGGATTCGGGCAAGCCGCAAGAAGAACACACCCAACCTATACCCCCAAAATTGAAGCTGAAGTTGATAAGATTATCAAAGCTAATTTTGTCAGAGAAGTTTAGCATCCCAAATGGCTGGCTAATATTGTCCCTATGAAAAATAATAATGGAAAATTTAGTATTTTCATTGACTTCAAAGATTTTAATCGGCATTGTCGCAAGAATGATTTTCCATTTCTGATCACAAAACTCTTAATTGATGCAACAGCTGGATAAGAAGCTATTTCCTTCATGGATGGTTATTCTGGGTAAAATCAAATAGGAATGGCCCAAGAGGATGAGGAGTCTACAGCTTTCAAAGCTCCTCAAGGTGTGTTTTCCTATCAGGTAATGCCCTTTGGCCAGAAAAATGTAGGTGCAACATATCAATGTGCCATGCACCATATCTTCATTCTATTTTTAGGGAAATTTGATGAATGATATGTTGATGATTTAGTGGTTAAATCCAAACAATTTTCTGATCACTT
Source organism: Viscum album (assembly GCA_963277665.1). NCBI lineage: Eukaryota > Viridiplantae > Streptophyta > Magnoliopsida > Santalales > Viscaceae > Viscum > Viscum album. The sequence continues at coordinate 783,975,423 of OY728140.1, forward strand.
GGCCGATCTAGAAATCATATTAAAAAAACTTCGACAATATAATTTGAAGATGAACCCCTTGAAATGTTCTTTCGGGGTAACCTCAGAAAAATTTCTCAGCTTTGTTGTATGCCATCGTGGTATCGATGTTGATCCTGAGAAGAGAAAATAAATCCTTTGTATGTCACCTCCCTGAAATTTGATAGAATTAATAGGAATTCAAGTACACTTGGCATATATTCAGCGTTTCATTGCTAATTTGGCAGGAAAGTGTTTACCCTTCACCAAATTATTGAAGAAAGGAGTCACCTACCAGTGGACTGAAGAATTTCAAAAAGCATTCGATATTCTCAAGAGATATCTCTTGATTCCACTGGTATTAATGCAACCCATTGAACGAAGACCACTTATTCTCTATGTGACAGGTTTAGAGTGATCACTAGGTGCCTTCCTTGCCTAAAAAAATGATGTTGGGAATGAAAACAACCTTTATTATCTTAGTCGGACTATGCTTGAGGTATAAACTCGATATTCAAGTATTGAAAAGTGCTACCTAGCATTAATCATTGCAGCTCAAAAATTGAGACACTACCTGCAACGTCATGAGGTCCAATTGGTATCTTGTAATAACCCACTCAAATTTATCCTTAGTCATCCAATGCTTACAGGACGTCTAGCAAGGTGGATAGTTATGTTGCAGTAGTTTGATATCTAGTATGTCTCTCAAAATGAAATAAAGGGCCATGTTCTGGCTGATTTCCTTGTTGAACACCCATCTGTAGAAGATACCTATTTAAATATTGAACTTCCTGATGAGGAAGTCTTCTTTATTCAAGATAATCTTCAAACATGGGAAATTTACTTGGATGGTGGCTCCAGAAGTCCAATGGGGAAGAAAATGGAAGATCCTAAATTCAAGAATGTTGGGTTAGGAATCGTGATTATTTCCCCAAAAAAGGTAGTGTTACCCTATTCCTTCTTATTGTTTGAAGGTGTACAAATAATGAAGCAGAATATCAAACTCTCATCGCGGGCTTGGAATTGGTGCTTCAGGAATAGGTAAATCACTTCAGGGTAAAAGGTGATTCAGATTTGATAATCAAACGAATAAATGGGTATAATTCCATCAAAAGAGAAGAGTTAATCTCTTTGTGTGATTATGTTAGAGAGGTAATGGCAGAATTTCCCTCAGAACCGACATTCTCTTACGTCCCGCGATCACAAAATTCCCAAGCTGATGCACTGGATAATGTATTTACAGCCCTGGAAGATCCAAATCGAGATGAAACAATCATCAGTATTGCCCACCATCATTTAGTTTCATCTTTTTAACAAATCAGAATAGAGGAAATCAATGAAATCGGTCCCATTTCTGAACCATATGGTCATACTACAGGATGGATGACACCTATCAGGGAATACCTTCAAAATGGAACACTCCCACCTGATAGAGCCAGGAAAGAACAAGACTGATGACGGGTGGTCACTTTTACTCTTTAAGATCACCCAAATCACCGAAAAATTATCTACAAGCGAGGTTTTGATGGAATTCTCTTCAGATGTATTGATGTTGAAGAGACAATGGCTGTCATGAATGAGCTTACTGCCAGAGTTTGTAGTGACCACCAGTTGGGACATAGAAATTCTGGTCAAATCTGAAGTCATGGATACTTATGGACTTCAATGATGCTAGATTGTGTTAATTTCACTAAGAAGTGTCATTATTTCCAAGTATGTTCCAACTTCATTTATCAACCCCCAGAGTTTCTTCATACAGCTAAATACTCATGGACATTTTCCACATGGTGAATGGATGTAGTTGGACCTTATCCTCCGGCTACATCCATGTAGTTTAAGTATATTCTTACTGCTACTAATTTCATTTCCAAATTGGCAGAAGAAATACCTCTCAAAGAAGTTATTTCTAAAGGCATTGTTAGCTTCGTCATGTCTAGCATCATTACCAGATTTGGTGTCCCTCATACCATATTGACGGACAATGGCACCAACTTTTGTTCATCCTAGGTGAGAAAGTTGTATCACGAATACAATATCAAATCTAACCATTCATCTCGGTATCATGCAGTAGAGAATGGCCAAATAGAAGCCTTAAATAATACTATTTCAAACATACTACAAAATATGGTGGATAATGATAGTTAATAATGGTCTAATAAGATTTTTCATGCTTTATGAGCTTATTGGACCACCACCCACACTGCTACGCGGTCAACTCCATATTCATTGGTATATGGAACAGAAGAAATCATGCCCATTGAGGTTGAATTACCATTACTTAGAGTAGCCATTTGTGATTAGTCATCCATAGATGAACAATATTAGAAGCGATTTTATGAATTGGAATGATTATATGAAAAAATATTGTGCACCCTACACCACATAGAAGTGTATCGGATTCAAATAGCATGAGATTTCAATAAAAAAGTTCATCTTCGTTCATTCATTCAAAAAGAATTGGTATTGGTCCTTAGAACTCCAATGATACTAAGAAAGAAACCTCCAAATCGTGAGCCAAAATGGGAAGGACCTTATTCAATACATAAGGTCTACTCTAATGGAGATTATTAATTAATCTCAATTGATAGAGAACTCATTACAACTCCAACCAATGAAAGATTCTTGAAGAAGTATTTTGTGTAACACAAATACACCCTTTAGTCCTCACTACAAGACATTAAAATGCATGGTCCCTTTTGTACCTACTGCTGGACATTAAACTACATAGCCCCTCTATCATCCAACATGACATTAAAATATGTCCCCTTTGTTTTCCAACATGAGGTTAAACTATTCATCCGATCTGCAAGACGTTAAATTTCCAAGCAGACCATGTCTATGACACATGACATTAAAACTATGAAACAATTCCTTATACATCCTACATGATGTTAAAGTGTGCATCAATAGGGTTTTTGAAACCTTTTGTTCATCACACCGATCATAACTCACGTGAGCATAGAGTAAGCTTCAACCATAACACCCTCCCAGGGCTGCTAACCACACGTAAGTCCCAACACCATCTTTGGGTTGTACACGATTAAAACTCGATCACCAATTCATTAATAATCAAACTACACATACTTTGATCCTTTCCTTCTAGTCTGGGTACGTAGGAAACCTCCCGAGGTTCAAGACCAAAACCAATATCTTCACATCGGTTCATCTCCATGTCATACAATGTTGATCCGTGTACCCCCCCCCCCAAACAATTTATTCACATTGGTTCATAATCGTCCATCCTATATGAAGTTAAACTATACACTCCCCCATTGTCCTCACCGCAAGACATTAAACTGCATATCAATACATCATAGCTACATGACACTAAACTATGCAGTACCCGTCCATGCATATGACCTTAAACTTTTCACACTTTTTTCTTGTACGAAAATAAAATAAAACAGTCTCTAACACCCTCACCTGAGAGGGAATAATTATTGACATTGATCTCCAATCATGTTATATTCCAAGGACTACGTGCATATGTGGTAATGCCCGAACCTTTAATCTTTGATCCAAACATCATTGCACTAAAATCCCCTTTCAACCTTCACATGTACGAACCAAATCTATATAGAGGGTATTTCAAGAACTACGTATAGATTGATTCTCATCCTTATGGGATACGTAGGAACGTTGGAGCATCCCTCAGACCCAGACCATGTCTTTGGGCCTAACCCCAAACTCCACTATCAGTCGTATGGATGAAAAGTCCCCCTATGAGCACATGAATGTTGTATGAAAACCATGGTCTTTATTTACATCAGGTTTATAACAAACACACAATGTGTCTACCTCATTATGGTCCGAAGTATACAACCCTAAACTAATATCTCCTACACTCTTGTCTCAATGACGTTAAACTGTATTTCAAGAACTACGTATGTCTTGATTCTCATCCTAATGATATATGTAGGGATGTCCAACATATCAATTTAGGACCCAACCACAACATTATTACAGTCAGCATTGATCTACGCATCTCTTTCATGCATTAGAAAATACCCATTTTTATGTGTCATACTCCTAACCTTAAATACCTCCAAATATCCATAACCATTTTCTTGACTTCTGGTCACAAAATGTCTAATACCTGGGAATTCTTTTTCCTAAACATACAGCATGTTCCCATAGGCGTCCTTGCATAAGTTGTCTACATAACGGACCTTTCAGACAAAAGATGCTATTATTTGACTATGCAGCTATTGCCCTTAAGTGGCCCTGCATAATTCAAACCCCCTAACAGGTTTTTCAAATTGTGGTAACTTCATTATTGGGGGGAAAACCACTTTTTTCCTTATTGGTCTTAATGACGATATATAGGGATCCGCAAAAATAGCCATCCATAACATATTTGTCCCATACTCTTTTCCATGATCTGAAAGTATTGAAGTCTAGGATTTATATTTCCCTTCCCTATTTTTGGGTCAGACCTTCAGAGGAGTGACATTCATCCATTTTTTTAGAATCATTATTGGTAATATCCTCTCCATATTAAAGTAACTATCTACATACAGCAGACTCTGTGCATTGGAAAATTTGAATCTCTATAAACTTCCACTGGCATTTAGCAATAGAAAAGTAAAGTTTCTTAGAGTTCTTTTGCTTGACTCTGTGGCACGTGCCCCTAGGTGGCCTTTCATAAGTAGTATACATGACAGACCTATCAGCCAAAAGATGTTATTATTTTACTATGAAGCCAATTCCCTTAAGTGGCCCTGCATAATTCGACCTCCTAACGGGTTTGTCAAATAGTGGTAACTTCACTATTTGGAAATACTTCCTATAATGCATTTTAGCCATTTTTTTATATAATCCCTCAGATTCAAAATTTATTATGTGATAATTTACATTTTTTCCCCCTTATATGAATGTGATAATATGTTTTCAAAAAAAATATCAAGGAATTTAGTAAATTTTAATCCATTCGGTCGAAGCTTTTCGAACTTAAACATTACCCTTTTTTATGTCCGACATGCATGACTTTAAACTGCCAAAAAAATACAGGGTACTCATTAAATTGGGAACTTGTAAAAGGAACTCTAAACAAAAGTCGGGTCCCAGCTTGCTAAACGTATATATTGTATGATTTAGGCAATATTGAGCAACAAATTATGTAATGTTTGTGGGGTTGTTTGTATAATCATAGCAAAAATAAAACTATGATTACTCGGCCCATTGGCATAGGTAAGAAAAATACAATATATAAGTAATTAGAAAGAGAATGTAGGTACAAATGATTGAAGATGAAATGCCTTTTTCATTGATGCACAAGATTAGAAGAACACCCACATATTGGAGTTTCTTCTCTATTTCAATAATTACAAGAGGCTTTCAACATAACTTTTATTTTGATTTACAGAACCTCGAGCTTCATCCGTAGCAACTTAAAGTTCATTCACTCGACTAGATTCACTCTTTTCAGATTGCTGGAGTGCCTTCTTTGTTCTGTGTTGGCTTTCATGCCATTATTTTAGACTCCTTCCAATGAATTGTTATGCTGGTCAAGGTCCCCAGTAACAACATCTAACTGTTGGTGAAGATGCATTTACTGGACAACTTTCTCCTTGATCTTATGGTTTATCTCCTTTAGCATTGCAGCATGATCAGCCTTAGCTTGGGACACCACAGCCATCAATTCACCGATATTGGTCAACAGCCTCACTCTGGTCAGATCTTAATGACACTTTTGCTCCTGCTCCCTCCATAAGATGACTTGTTTCACCACAGTATGGATCTCTTGGTATCCAAAACCACCAAGTACCCACATGAAAAACAAGGATGACCATCACAGGATCTTTAAATATATCTCTTCAAGAGGAACCTTAGATATGATCTTCCATATATTCTTCCATGCCTTACGACGTGAGAATTAGAGAGCCTTTTTCACATCTGGGTCTGATTCAGCATCACTATCACAAGGGGGAATATATTCTAGGATTAATGCACATAAGGAAGTGCACTGTTTGTCTCCTTCCCCCCTGACCCTTGGTACTTTACATTCTACTTCTGTTGGGGCTGAGGATGAGTCATCACCTCCGGATCTATCCACTAAAATTGGCAGCCTTGTATAGTCAATTAAAATCTTTAGTTATTTCCAAAGTATAACAAAATTTTATTAGCCGCCTTGAAAATTTTGTACAGCCATAAATATTATCATATTTTACCCAACAGTGGATTAGTAGCAAGAGAAGGCTCCTCCCCATATTTCCTAACTTCAAGGGGATTTTCTAGTTGGATTTTAGGAAGCTCGGTTGGGTTAAGATCCACTTGATCTAGTTTCTCTACAATGATAGGGTTGTCTCTACCCCCTTCAGGAAATGGCAGATCAGCAGCTTTCTTAGATGGAGCTGCACATTTCAACCAATCATGGTCAAAGATGTAATAAAACATTTAACAGGATGAAGGATAAAACTCACGTCCAAAATATTTTAAATCACATGGTAATTTACCATGATCTAAAATTTCATCAAAAGACGCACCAAGTTTCATCATTTCATCCATTGATATGTCAAATTCCTGGTTAGTATCACCAGTGGGAGAATTTGACATGTATTCTTGGTGACCTTCCTCTTGCAACCTTCGACCCAGAATATCTTCCTCAGAGAAAATTGCAGAGTCAGTTGCAGTGGTCACCTAATGTTCTATTGCTGGTGTTGAACCTAAAGAATCACATAATGGAATTCAGTTGATGTCGTCATTCAACGTTCTCTGAAGTATTGATAATTTACCATAACCAGGCTCTTCTCTCCATGTAGTAGAAACATGTACAGTACTGGGAATAGAAGTTGGCTCTTCTTCTCTCCTCGTTTCTTCAAGTGCAGCCAGGTCAGCATGAATTTGCGACTATTCACCCACACCCTCCGTCATCCTCAAAGGAGGGTTAGTCCTCTTCTTTAAAGGGGAAATCGAGGAAGCCCCTCAAATCCCAAGAAGTATGAGAAATCATTTGATGTGTTATGATTCATGACTATCTGAAGGACTTACCACTACTGATGAAGCATATACCTGTGTAATTCTTCTTTCTATGCCTTTACTTATTTGACTTTTTGGGTGTGTTGACATCGTCACCTCCAAATAAAGGTATTCGAGAGTGAAAATCCATTTCTAACACATCTTCCGTGGTTTTTCTGCCTGGAGATACCTCGCCCGACTCGCAAGTAGATTCAGCGTCTCCATGAGCGGTGCCACCAGGGATATACTGCGGTGAAAGGACTTCAGCAGTTACTTTTCTAATAAGCTGCAGGATAAAGAAAGTAATTTCCTTGATTAACAATGCTTTGACTGAAAATAAGTTGTAATGCAAATAAGGAAAGAAATTTACATCTTCAGAAGCCACATAATCATTCCACTTCTCATCTACTAAAGTACCAATCCCCTCAGTGGTGCCACGATTAATCATTTCATTCACCCACATGGTAATAGGAATGGAATCATCAGTGGAATATATGAGCATTTCCATATCTTTGATGCAAGACCGCTCTTCATCGGGGATATCCTCGAAGCGGATATCAGTAGAAGCCTTGATATTCCCCACTCCAAGGATATGTAGCCCCTCAAATAAGTCCATCCAGGAAGTTTTAGCATCACAATATAAACTCCTCCATGCCTGGACAGCCTCTGGTCATAAATATTCAACATGTGCACCAGAAGGCCATGAGGAGTGTCCTACAATCTGGGACTTCAACTTCTTCCCAGCTCCTACAATCACAGATAAAGGATAACAAAATGATAGTTGTTTCTCTATAAAATAATTGTGACTATATTTCCTCAATGATATATCTCACCAGGAGTCGATGGAGTAGGTCTCTTGACACTAGTAGGATGATTATATCTTGCATGAGGCCACATTGACGCATGTCATGCCCCATCATACCCATCCTGGGAATCCGGTGAATCAACCCTGGGTGAGGAAACTAGGGAATTAGCTTCAGGTTTGGAAGAATCAAGTTTCAGATGAAGGGTTTCTTTCCTGACAGATCTCTTTTTTATCCCCACCTGAGGGACCAGATGATTCAGTACCCCTTCAGGGTATGATTCTTCCCAGTTCTCAGCATACCATGTAGTCAATTGACTCGCCGCTCCAGTAACTAGTATATCAAACACTGCCCCAGTTTTCTCCATAGCTTTCAGCAACCATATTTGTTAGCTACTATTGGATGCTTCTCGGACCTGACATGCACAAGAGGGGATTCAACAATTTGCTGCAGACACTTGAATTAGAATGCAAATATATTTATAGCATAGGCCTCACATATAATCTCTGCATCAATTCTGGTGGCCAACACACCATCTCTGCAAGCCAGCATATATAACCTCAACTCCAGGATAGCTGCTCCATCATCAACAAACCGCCCGATTGACAGGTTTCCATAAGGGAAAAAATGAAATTCCTTGAACATGCTCAGCCTCACCTTCAGATCATAGGAATTGAGGGACAACAGGGAAATTCTGGAAAATACCTGTATCGATGTCCTAAAATAACATCCATGAACCTGTACTCTGCTCTGTACAGTGTATGTCCTGAAGTGAGTGGTGATCCATCCCCACAAAATATGGAATGGTCCAACTATTCTCAAATGAGACGTACCCATAGATACATGGAGTATGCTCCTTTGAATCTTCGCCAAAATTAGGGTGTCCAACCCAACCATTTTTCTCTCATCCAACTTGGCTGCAACAACGAAGATCTCTGGCTTAATTCCTCCATTTGAATCCCTAACTAGAAGAAGCTAAACACCGAGCCACAAATCTAAAAAGCCTGCCAGATGGGTCTTCTCTGGGATTATTTGATCCACTTCATACCCCCAATTTTAAAACTCTTATGCTTCCTGATTTGGATAGAATGTGCCAAGAGAACCCCTCTTCTCTGTTCTGGGTCAGCAGTTAGGATGAGTACAGGTTGGCCCCTTCTCTTTCTTCTTGATGAGAAATATATCCATCCACTCCTCTAGATAAATATCTTTTCCAGAATGTGTTTTGGTGGACTTTGAATTATGGAGCTTGTGGAAAATTTTCAATAACTTTAGAGAGAACGCCAGAGTCTTCTAAAAATCATTCTAGATCACCTTGGGGGGGTGAATTCATCATATATATCTCCCAAAATTGGAGCCCCTGAAATCTTGTATACATCCCACATGCTGATGCCTACTTCTCCATGAGTCAGATGGAATGATTTGGTTTTCAGGCTCCAGTGACTGATTAGCTTCGACACAAAATTATCATTCCTCTAGACATATGTATGCCCAGCCTAGATGTCTTCATATATTTCATCTCCCATCAGATCCTCCACAAACTCTGCACAAGTTTGTTTCACCCATTATGACCACATCCAAGTCGGCTGCACACCTCCTCTAGGATGGAAATACCAACTCTTATTCCATCCCTTGGATTAATCCATCTGAGATTTTTAGAATATATAGGCATAACAATGCCGCTACAGATCATGCTTGTGAGACTTCAAATATGGAGCACATGACCAATGATGCATTATGAATTCCTTGTCCACTGTTCTATAATTGACAAATGATCCTGCAACTGAGACATTTGCTGAAGCGAAATTGGTGTAAATCTGAAACTAGGAATGAGAAATATAATTAATTGCCTATGGAACATTGACTCCTTGCAAATGACCATGGCTATATAAAGGCAAGTAAATGCTCTATGGGAAGTTGACATGATATTTATTTAATTACACAGCCAAATCTGGAAGTGTGCTATCACAGATATAATAATAGTCATGGCCAAAGATATTCATCATATCATTTATTCTCTTGCTTGCTAACTCATCAGCTGATCCAATTCTTTTGGGAGCCATTGAATCTGTACAAAGATCTAACATTTAACTTTTAAGTAAGTCTATTTTTATGAAATACTTGCTAAGAAAACAGAATAATGGATAAGGCATTTAGGCACGCATTTTTGGTCATGCAAGTTTGGCCCCACAAGTATTGTCACATAAGTAATGTCACGCAAGTCAAAATCCTTACTAGAGAAGTGTGACAAAAAAGGAGAGATCGACCAAGGAGATGAAGACACTTGCATGAAGATAGCTCAAAATTGGTGAAGTAAAGATGGATTGTGTGAGGTGATGCCCAAATATATAGGCGATCCTGCAACCCTACGTGCCGGAACCTGCACACCAACACCTGTGCGCCACCGAACCCTTGTTTCTCATTTTCCTCAGAGTCAAATACTATTTCATTTTTCGAATCCAACTCTGAGGGGGGAGTTTTTTTTACTCTCCTTTCCATCACAGATTCGAACGAATGGAAAAGGGGAATACATTAAGCCCAATGAGGGTCACCCTTTGAAGAACATCAAAAATTGACCAAGGGATGAACCATGAACTCATTTGGAGGGCGTCGTGGAAGTATCTTACGCACTGTACAAGTCACTTGCGCGCCACATATGGGACATGCAAGTCACATGCGCTCCCTATCCATTTCCCCCCCCCCAAGGTGCTTGGTGGCCTATAAATATCCCCTGTGGGCCCCCAATTCCACTAGCGAATTTTCCAAAACACAGATTTAAGCTCTGGTCACACATGTCTCTGTCTGAAGTCTTCCGAACACTTATAAGGTATTTTTTAACCTAGAAGGGAAGCTCTAAAGAGGAAGAATAAGGCCTTTGTATTAGAACTGATTAATACTTTTTCACTTAAGTTTCAATCCCTTAAGGGAAATGAATACACTTGCATGTCACCTTTCACTCTCAAGGGAACTTGTGAACCACCATTTTGAAAGCCACTAGGGATGATACTAAGGGCTTTAGTTCCAAGTATCCCAAGTATTACCCTATAGGTTCTTCATCCCCCAAGGTGACACATGTTGCACAAGAATACTTGCGTGACCAGGAATTTCATGCGATAACAGTACTTGCGCGCCTCCAACCTAGTCACCTCATTTCGTCAAATCCACCTCTCCTCTTCAAGACATATCCTTCAAATCCCTCTTTAAAGCCATTTAGGGTATGGTTATTTTTTGGATTTCTTATCTGAATTGAAATTTGTGAGAACCTCTCCAAAAAACCTCATAACTTACAAGCCTTATGTCACCATGGTTAGGGGTTTACTAACTTACCTTATCCTATGAGATGAGAGGATATTTTGATTTGGGCCTCCTTCTCAGGAGTAAGCCCCAATCATAATTTCCCTTAACCTGGGCAACCTTCTCAGGAGTAATCCCCAGTCATAATTTCCATTAATTTGGGCTTCCTTTCCAGGATTATGTCATGTGTTAAAATTCAAAATCTCCATAAAGAACAAATTCCATTATAGACCCTACTCCTGGGCTACTTTTCTAAGTTCTGATCTTCATTTACTTGGGCCGTCATACATATATAAGCCCCACATAATTTCTTATAACTGCATCTTTCTGGGAACCATTGTCAAGTTTAATGATACTTCTTTTTTCTCACACCGAGCATGAATCATGTGGGCTTAGAATGTTACAGTAATCATTAAATCTCTTTTTGGTCCATTTAACTATGCATAAACCCCATATTTCTTTCCCTGAACTACGTGGACATTGATCTCTACATTAAAAGTAGTGTACGGAGGATGCCTTTATAACGTTCAATCCCATCTTTCATTAATTTTTTATGTCCCATAAGACGTTAAACTATATCCTTTTTATCGAACTACAAGGGTTGTGATTCCTTTTTAACAAGGATATGTATGTAACCCATCTGTGTGTACGATCTAAACTCTGAAATAATCCCTTTATTTCTGAATGAAAATAAAAAGTTCCCCACTGAGTGGCTTTAAAACTAATATGGTCATCATAATGACCCGGAGATTTTTATATAATTTATTAAAGGATACCATTGAATAAGAATCTCCAATACATACAGATGACTCTCTATCAATGAAGAACCTAAAATACATATAAAAGATTCACTAAATCTCAAACATATCAATCATTGATTTCCAAATCTAAGGGAAAACTCATTTTCAAGCTTGGTGAATTAATAAGGATTTTCAAAAATAACATAAATCTATATGAGAGTCTCGATGTAGGCAATAATTCCCATAAAAATGTTTGATGAACCTGACCTCCCATCCTCTCAACCAATGAAAATTCTCAAACCTCATTGGTCCACAACTAATGAGAACCTACATTTGGAAAGTAGGTCCAAATAGATATATAATCATTGGGTTTTTCTGTTTCTACGAATGAACCCATTAAAAATCCATTGAAAAGTTTGAACCTTAAATAAACAAGGTTATCCCCATTTCTAGAAGAAACAGTTCGTGTAGGGATAGTAAAGGGGGTGGTTGTACTATAAAACCCTTAGGTTGGGATGAGTGTTTGATTACCCATATGTAAAATGTGTAGTTTTGGTGTTTCTTATATGCACCCCACCCATGTTGAGAACTTCGTTCCGAACACACCCATTCATGGGGGATGGTGTTTTTTCCAACATTCTTATGAGTGGCTGGTTATTAGCTCTTTTATGCTCCTTTTCACAGGTAGCCCAAGAATCAATAAGTATGCTATGATGGCCTAATGTATATTATATGTCAAGACTCTTCGGGTGGGGTGTGTTGTGTGGTTGGCACAAGTGTGTGTGGATTGGTTTGTTTACCAAGTTTCATCGGCATGATTCCCAGGTGACTTTGGGCATGACAATGGTTGTTTTGGACTAGGTGTCTTTGGGTGTGGAAGTGGTTGTGGTGGCCCTGGTGTTTGCGGGCATGGTTATGTGTGGTTGTGGTGGCCAAAGTGTGTGCGAGAGGGTTGCATGGTGATGGCCAATATGGTTGTTGTTGGGCAGCAGTGGTATTGCACTGAGACTTGTGGGGGAGTTCTAATGCGTATGATGTCCTAAATAACCTGTGGGAAAGTGGTGCAGGGAACCCAAATATCAATATGTTATTACTATTACCTTATCTGACTTGCGTTATTTAGGGATTATTCATTGGTGAGGCTAGGTGGATAGTTTCTTTGCTAGGTTCTTTGGTTATATCTATTTCTCAAAAGGTATTATAATGCCTCCCTACTTGTGCATGAGAGATTTTGGTTTTCCCTACTCAGTATACCTATATACTAACCCTATATATATAAAGCTACTTTCATGTTTCTAGGAGGACCATGAGGACTATGACAAACTTTACTAGATCAATCATTGGGAGTTGTTGATGATTTTCATTCTTTTGGAACATTTCATCAAAGTTTTTTTGTGCCTTGTATCAGTTTATTTTGGACATGCACATGTGAATAGTTTTTTAGATTTACTTTTACTTCCAGTTTTTTGAGTTGTTTGGTAATTTTCAGTTTTATCTCCCAATCCTATTAAATAAAAATTGTGATGCATTCCATTTTTTACGTGAGATTTTATACCCTTAGTGCTAGTCGCCACTCTAGGGACTATTGAATGTGGGAATCAGGGGGTTATTATCTCCCCTTCCACTTGAATAATGAAGGGTTTGGAAGATTTTCCCTGTTTCCTAATCTTGGTTAAGGTGGTTCATGATATGAATTGTCCAAAATAATGAACTGATTTCGAGGACCATATTGTGAGCTTATTTTTGGCCTCATGATGTTATATTGATCTAAATATCTAGCATATTGAAATTAAATAAAATATGCATGTAATCCTACAATAAAAAAATTTCAAATAGAAATAATTTTAGATAAAATTATAACTGAAATATAAAAAGAAATATTTTAAAATACAAAATTATGCCATTTTAGAAATGAATCTCAAAATAAAACTAGAAACATGAAAAATAATTAATTATATAATAATATGTGGGAAATTTTATCTTCATCTATAATATATGAAATTAAAATGCATATAATAACATAAAACATGATTTTTAATGGTCACATGCTAAAATTAAAATTAAAATTTACTAAATTCTACATTATCAATTACATTTATATTTACTCATTGGTATTATAACAAGAATATTAAAAGAAAACAATAATTTTGAGAAATGTTTTTATCATGGAACCATAAATAAAGAAAATGATATTTTATATAACTATTTAATGAAAATATAACTATTATTATTATTTTTATTTGGAATATGAATATAATACCATTATGAAATATGGTTTGTAAAAAATTATTTATTTTTTTCTAATAAATTTACCAATGGATACATATATATATTATAGTAATAAATATATGATAAATAAAATCCATAAAATATTATAAATCATCATTTTAGCATGAATGGTATTTTCATACCATTAATAGAATTTCATAATATAATTTATTTATACATAACTAATATATAATTTATAATGATGTATAATTATATATAAAAAATGTTTTATCAGAATTATTACATAATGATAATGAACATATACTAATTTATAAATTATAAAACAAATAACCACAATACATTTATTTTATATTTATAAAATAATATTTCTCATACAATATATATATCATTTATTTAAGCTTATTTCTTATATATCATGATTCTACTAGGTACAATGTTTTTCAGAGATAATGGGTTACAATATATACAATTTATCAATATTTAGTTCTACTTATTATAAAATAATGTTAATTTCATGATTTGATGAAAGAATTTTTTATTACATAACTAACATGTTTCATTATTTTAGAAGAAGAACATGATATTTCTAACCCTCAGAAATGAAATTTCCCATTATTAATTTCATATTGTGTTTCAAATTAAATATGGTTAAATATATTACTTATTTTTAAATTACTTTAACTGTATAAATAAAATATGTTTATCTTATCGTATTATTTTATTTATCTATGATGGTATTCTCTAAGTCTATTTCATTAAAAAGAAATGTAAAATCAAAATATTTATATGAGAAAAATATATAATTGAATTTCATGGGGTTTCAATAATCTCTAGAGTTATTTACCTAGGGATATTATAGTTCCATAAATAAAATTATGAGTACCTTGTCCCTATGATTATTATGATTTGATAGGTGATGATGACATGAATAGTCTTGAGGATTACATGACAATTTTTATTGAGTATTTATATGAGTTATAAAACTATATTATTAGATGGAAACATAGACCAATCAATATATCTCATTAAATAGTTATGTTGAATAATGTAAAATATATAGTTTAATTTATTTATTTTTTATCATAGTGATGATGGTATTATTATTTACCTACTCTATCACATTATATAATCGTATTATGTGCAATACAACGTCTAATTTTTCTATATTAATCAAATTGAAAGTTTAATCAACCATTCATCAGTCCATGTGTTTTTTATTCTTTTTATATAGATGCAATTAATGTGGACAACGTAAATATTGAATGATTTGGATAGTGATATGGATCTAGTCCTCATGGGTAAACATGTTTATGAATTCATATGATAGTGATTCAGTCATAGGATTATACTAATTATGGATATACATGATACTAAATTGCGGGTGTTGGTTTTAAGAGACCATCTAATAGAAATTGTCATTTAGCGACTGATTTATGTGTTTGTCTTAGCAGATAGAGTGATTTGATGAGTCGGGATTATAAATTTATCATGTAGACTACCTGAACTGAATGAAATTTTATTTAATATTTTATGAGTCCTTAGGGATAATACATTTCACTGGTTGATGTTTTCTATAGAATACCCATAATTAATTTTTTAGCAAGAAAGAAACTATCTATTTTGATTTTATAGTTTTTATTATTATGAATACAAGATATTTAATTATTTATTTATCCATATAAATATTTTTTATTTATTCATCTCTACATTAATATACATTTCGCATGGATTGTTTGGTAGCTTCTTTTGGTTTTTTATATTGACAACGAAAGTTTAAAACATGATATTAGTTTATACGAGTGTTTCCTCAACCATAAATATATAAAAGTTATCCATTTTTTTATTATAATTTAGTGTATATTACTTTAAAAACCCAAGAATTTTTAGAATTCATAACTTTCATTTTTATTAATACCCATTTACACTAGTTTTTAGAGTTAAAATCATTATTATAATACTATGTTATTTTTAAGTCAAAAGGAAAGTGCATTATTTCTAAAAATATTGGATTGTTTATACATTATATGTTTTTATTTAAAAGATTTATATCAAAACAATATAATTTTATTTTGAAATAATAATATATATTATTTAATTCACAATGTCAAAATTATCTTAGGTTGTATTTTTGATATTTTTTTGAAAAAAGTTGGATTTTTCTATAAAGACTGAAAAACATTGATCTTTATTTGAAACTATATTTACATTTCATTTATTTACTAAGTAAAATTTTATTTCAAATTAGTATTAAAATAAAAATGGATATGTTACATTAATTAAAATCCAATTATGGTCTTCGGAATGAAATGTATACTTGAATTTGGTATAAAAACACTTTTATACTTAAAATGATTTTTTTGAAAAAAAAAGAATTATTCATCACGTGTTTAAATTTAATTTTAAATTAAATTATTCTATTTATGTGAATTTAATCATGAAAAATGGATTCCATTTTTGGAATAATTAGTCAAAATTTGGTAAATATATCCCTTTTATATTTTTTGTAATTATGAATTGTAATCATGGTAATAAAAATATCCATGTTAAAGGTAAATTGGTGTAATTAAGGGTAAACATAATTAGATAGGGACGAAAATGTGGCCCTAACACTCACCATAATTTTAATTTCTTTTTTATTTCATCCATAATCATAAATAAATCAATAAATGAAATTTTCATTCCATAAGGATATGATTTTTTCTTTATAATATTTTATGTAATGAAAAGTGAAAATTTTCATTCTCTTTATTTTATTAAAATTAATTTTTTACATAGGGTTTACAAGAAGTTTTTTTCATTTCTAAATTTTTAGATTAAATATAGTTTATTTTTTATCATGATTGTATATTTATATTTTTTACTAAAGAAATTATTACCTTAAATTATTACACAACATAAACATAGTATTTATTCAATTAATAAAGAAATAAGTAAACGATTTCAAAAAGTATAAAAGTAAAATAATTTTAATGAATTATTTTTTTCCAATAATTTTTTAGAAAAATATATCATGTTAGAAAAATTAATTTATAAAATTTTAATTCCCTTTATGTATTGATTTTATTGATGTCAAAGTAAATGAAAAGTAATAAAATTTAAATTTATTATATTTTACATTAAATAATATTTTATTAAATGATTTAAAATTACTAAATATATTATCCTTATAAAATTGATTTTTATATGGTTTTAGATATCATTCATGCTCTATTTATGGGATAATATTAAACTAATAGTAACTATTTTGACCCATATAGAATAAAAATTTGATATCTTTTTACGTGTCAAAAGGCTTGATGGGGGTTTAAAATAATATATAAGGGTTAAAATATTCTTTAAACGTGTACAAATTTGATTGGATATGATGATATTTCCTCATACACATTTTATATTTGATTATTTGTAATTTATATCCATTTTATTATGAAAATTAATTTGTATTAATTTAATAATATATGAAATCCCAACAATTACCCTCCACACAGTTATAAAAATGTACCTCCCCTATTTTATTAGAACTTAAAAAAATGGCTCAGAAAATAAAAATAAAAAATCCTTTCCAAAGATACCTCTTCATCTCCTATAGTAACTATTTTGATCATAAATCCAACCAAGTAAAGGGTTTGGTGTAAACATTAATTTGTTGTCCAAAGAAGCAGTATAGACCTTAACCAATAATTTTCTGTTTATTTTAATTTAAATCCAACAAATATTCTTAAAACATGATGAAATAATAACAATAGTATCTAAACTATACTTATTCACTATTATGTTAATGAAATAAACTATATCCATCTCCACTTAAATAAAATGGGATATGAAACCATCGTCCATGTGAACAGAGTACTACCGCCTCACGAACCTATGTATTTTATTTTCAATAACCACTTTTAACAGCTAGTTATAATGATTTGATAAATTTATATATGTGATACAAATGAAATATTTTCATTCTGGAGATTTAACATATCATATTTTTCTTACCTTTAAATCCATTAAAAATTATAACATCATTCATGTTACTTGTGGATTACCACCCCGATGAAGCGATGTGATTCATTTCTTATCATTAAATCAGAAAGATGTCATATATAATTTTATTAAAATAAAAAATATAGTATTTAAAATATAATTACAATTCATTAAATATAAAATAATACATAAATTATTTATATCATGATTATTGAAAAATAGAAACATTACTCTTTCATACATATGACATATTATTTCCATGATGGTAATATAGTTCATTTTTATAACTATATTTCATGGTTTATTTTAAATGTATAATTGGTATGAAAAATGATAATTATTTCATGATTATTATTTTGGATATGATATAATAATGACCCATTCAACCATATTCAACATACCAAAGTCATTTTTAATGTTTTAATGTTCTTGAGCAAGGTTATTATGAAATTAAATAATTAAAATAATTTTATTATTCCGGAATATAAAAATGTACATGATTATTCAAACTCAAGGACCAAAAACTATTACTTGAAAACCACTTTTTAAATGTTTTAATTACTTTTTTTCTAAATCATTTTCTTCCACGTCCATAATTTTTTATAGATATATTTATTTTGATATAAATTAATTTAAATGTAAATTTTATATCTCTTTTTAAATTCTGTTCAATGATTTTAAAAATTAATCATTTTAGGCATTTTATATGTAATTTATTGGTTTTTTTACCAAAGACAAAAGGAATATTAAATTTTAGTGTTTATAGAGACAATGAATTTCCCTGTTACCATAAACATCATTTATTTTTTTATTACTTTGTATGATTCTATGTTTTATTGATATATAAAATATATTTCTCTTTTTTTCTAGGAATTTTAGTTTTGGAAACTGGTCTTTAAGAATGGAAGGGTATTTTGATATCTGAATGTGTTCTGTATATAGGTTCTAATATGTTTTCCATGATATTTATGAGGAAAAGGTAAAATATTAAAATTAATTATTCAGGATATTTAATTGAATATGATTTTTTTTCTCCACCCATGTTTTAAAATTCTTATTCTCATGGTTTAGGGATGAGTAGGAACAAATAATTAGTCATGTTGAAAATCATAAGTATATCCATGATATAAAAACATATTTCATTTTAAATGTGTTTTATTGTGTAATAAATGGACACTAAGAGGAATATCACAACATATATTTTATGGATTTATTATATAATATTTATGACCTCATTTTCTGAAACTATAAACCTAAAAAGAACCTCAAAATATAATATAGTGAATTATTTTCTAAAATTGAATGTATGGGTTGAATAAAGATTGGGTCCCTATATTACGTATCATAGGTTAGTTTGAATAATATTATAGGTTATGATAATGAAAACATATACTCTTAAGTGATTCTAATTTAAGGTTGTTAAATAATTTGATGATTACTATATATCTCTGTTTAAACCATGTCACTTTAGAAAGTTTTTTCATAGGCGAAATAGGGAAACTAAATTGTCAGAATTCGAACAAAATAGTTTGTTTCTGTAATTTATAAGTTGAAAGTGGTTATAAATGGTGGTTTAATTCATGAAAGGGAGAAACCAAATTCAATATAGAGGAATATGTCTATAGTAGACCATTTTATGAAACAACCCCCTCCAATGTTTAGTCTATCTTCTGGACTAATGATATACCAAATATGGATTAAATCCATATAAAATATATTCAAATTCATGGGTTGTTTAGATTATTAAATGTTAAAACATCCCATTTATCATTTATAATTTGAATCTAATTAGTGGTGGTCAATGTTTTATAATATTATTGAGAGTGAAGGGATTGATATCTATGGATTGGGATAAATTTATGATTTTTTCATTGATAAATATTTTCCTAAGGCTATTTGACCTATATTGGAAAATGATTCTTGAAATTGAGAGAGAATGAGGAAAATTTAGTGGCCACAAAAAAATATAACATTACATGATTGGTATGGTATACACCAAATTGTATCCAAGTTCATTATAATAGAATTATTCAATTTCAATTTTTATTGAAACATTGAAATTAAAGTAAATTTGGTTCCCATGAATTCCAAAATTATGAGAAAACTATTAGATATTTTGAGGAGGTATAAATGGACATTTCTAGTGATTATGTATCCCATTAAAACATTCATAAGAAAAGACCCTGATGGAAGGAAATGGGGAAGAATATATCAAGGTAATATAGAGGTAAAAAAATGAAGTTCCCTTCCTGAGATTAGTGGGGTAACAATATTAATGGAGAATGTATTATAAATTATAGTAAGCATTTCCAATGTATAAAATTTGGACATGCGACTCATTCCATTAAGTAAAATGATCTGATAAATAATGAAGAAATGATATTAAAATGCATTAATAGAAATGATTTGGGGTATTATGCTAATGTATGACTAAATTTAGTCAATAATTGTCGAACTCATCAATATCCATTGTTAAAAGTTGTGGAAAAATAATTTCCAATAGTACAGTTGATGTTGATCCATATATTGAAGTGGTGAAAGGTATGTTACTTATTTATTATAATTATAACCATTTCATAGTTGGACTCTGGATCTCACACTCCTTTATTTATGATAAATATTCAATAAAAATTGTAATATCACCACATGAAATGAACATATATCATATAGTGAAATCTCTAAGTGTAAATATTAAAGAAATTTTTTTTATAATAATCGTCATGTTATTATTAATGGGATGGCATTTCCAAAAAATCATGTTGAACCAATGATTGTAGAGATTGATATTATTTTTTTAGGAATTGGATTTCATTTTATCAATATATGATAGATTAAAAATATAATAAAGTGTTATTCATTGATTTTATACCGATCATAACCTACCATGATGGTGAACATTTTTAGATATGGCCTTTAAAGATACCAAGTTCATGTTCTTGAAAAGATAGAAGTATTCAAATTGGTGATGCACTAATATTGAATGAATATATGTATTTATTTATTAATGATTTGTTTAGTGTTATTAAGTATTGAGAGGTTTAATTTACTATTTATTTAATTCTCGATGGTAAGCCAATTTGGAAACCCCCTTATCGGCACATGAGCCTCAACCCAATTAGTGAGGACTCCTCAAGTGCATCCAAGAGACCTAGGATCAAATCTAGGTGGGGGATAATTTCTGGGTTACTATAGCAGCACTGTAGCAGCACTGTAGCATGTGTTGTACTTGGTACTGTGGGGAACTGTAGCAGGTACTGTAGCGGGAACTGTAGCAGGCACTATCTGTCATTGTAGCAGCCAAGAATATGCCCCCATTTGGGCCTTCGGGCCACCGATTTGGTCGCCGAGTCCTTTAAGGCCTTTGGGCCACCCATGTATTTGGATCAGTAAAGCCTTCGGGCCAACTCAAGGCCTTCGGGCTAGCTTAATGTGCAAATAAAAACTAGACAACCTACAAGGAAAAAGCTTCAGAAGGAGGAGGAGTAAGGATATTTCACCAAAGCAGAAGCTAAACGGATTTCTTGAATAAGAGGGTATGGAACCTGCCATCGGGAAAATCATGTTCATGCACGGGAAAGCCTAACCAATAATCCATGCGAAGGTGGAGAGTTTATTTCACGATGATGATGTTGGGGACGAGCAGTTCTAAGTAGTTATTCTGGGTTGTATGCAATGTTCGAAGCCTATGGGAAATGAATTCCTCTAAGGCCTACGGGCCATGTAATGCTTATGCCTACAGTCCTTGTAAGGGTTCCATCTCACCCCTTGATAGGTGTATTATCAAAAATCAATAAAAAAATCAAGTCCTTCGGGCCATTGGAGGAAACCCCCTTATCGAATGGAACATGTATAATGTTTTGAATTGAAATGTAGTTGCAGTTGTTATTAGAAAAAGGTCTCATTAACCAATGAAATTTTTCATGGGGTGATCCTATATCATTTATTAAAAATAAATATGGGTTATCTAGTCTTTCCAATGATTACATGAAAATTAATAACATTAATGTTATGAACTAATATCATTTTCCCCATATCGATGATTTGTATGATCACCTACAGGGAGCACACAAATATTTTTAATATTGATATTAGGTTATGATACCATTAGTTAATGTTGAAGGATAAGGATATCCCAAATACTGTGTGTAATAATATATATAAGAATTATGATTTTGTAGCTATTCTATTGCATTTTTCTAATGAACAAGATACATTTATAAACCATATAAACAGAGTTTCTTGTGAGTTATTAGATAAGTCTATTGTTGAGTTTATTGATTATAGTTTGGTATATTCTAAAACTCTTGAGGAATATGATGTAAAACTATTGATTTATTTTCAAACCTTAAAAGAAAATAATTGATTGATAACCCATAGTATGTTTAAATTTTGTTGAAATATATTTTATTCCTTTCACACATTGTTTATAATGATGGAATAACTCTTAACCCTACGAAAATTAAGTAATTAAAGAATGGTAAGTAATTGAAAATTTAATTTATAATCATAGATTTATTAGATAATTGGGTTATCATTATATGATTATTGAAACATTTCTTGGTTTTCAAGATCAATCACTAAGTTAACTCAAAAAAAGAGTCACATAAAAATGGTTAAAACAATATGATGAATGTTTCTATAGAATGAAATGAATATTTTTAAATGTTCCAGTTTTGGACCCGGACACTAGAATTTGATAATATGTCATCTATAATGATGCTTCAATGAATGGAAATTTATTCATTCTGATTCAAAATGATCTGGTATTTTTTATGCGTAACGTTAATTAAAACCTTATCGATTAATTTATTCTACAAAATATCAGAAAATATATTTTGTATTTTTTGGGTTAAAAATATTGATTCAATATTTTTATATATTAAAGTGTGAAATATATATTTATCATAAAATTTTGATGTATATAATCACTTTGAAATATTTGAACATGAGGCATAGAAGATAGATGAAACTCACTATGGATTATGAATGCATGATTCATTATCATCATAGGAAAAGAAAACAATGTAGACAATGATTTGAGTCAAAGATATAATTATATATTAACCATGTTATGTTTCAGAACATGATATTTTGGTTAAATATTTGAATAAATTTGGAAAAGAAATTATGCATGTAAAAACATCCTCTATATTGTTTCATGTTTCAGTACAGTCATCTCTATTAGAAATATTTATGAAGGCACAGAAGGAGGATCTTGTTTTGTAGAAAAAGGATTAATTTTTTAATAAATTCAAGGTTATAGTGTTTAATATTGATAAATAAGGTATTATTATGTTCAAAGAAATATTTTATTTATCTTTGATTCGTAGTTGAAGAATGAATCATTGAGTGAATCTCATAGTTCCTTGTTTTCGGTTCATCTTTGTAGCATTAAGACATACTGAAACAATCAAGAGTTTAAATAGTGTATTTTATTAAAATGATATTTTTCTAATGTTCTTATTAATTATTTAAATTTTCAATACATTAATGTAGAATGAAAATTATATAAGGGGATGCTTCATCCTTTTCCATTGCTATAGTGGAAGTGGGAAAATATACAAACAGATTTGATAGTGGGGTTTTCAAAGGAATATTCAGGTAATATCATGATTTAGATTATTTTTTATTAAATAACTAAATATACACATTTCATTCCAATTCAAGATACTATGAGTTTAGATTATATTTCATAGATGAACTTGAAGGAGATAGTCATGTTACATGGAGTTTCTCTCTCTATTGTATTTTTCTTTAATCTGAGAGTCACTTTTATTTTTTGGAAATGACATCAAATATCCTTGGATATTGAATTAATATTATGTAAAAAAATTTATCATCAGTATGATTGATATTATGAGACAATGATTTAGAAATGGATGAAATGAATCATTCTTATTCAATTGATTTCCAAGGATATTGGGATCAACATCTTTCTTTGGTTGAGTTTTATTATAAAAAAAATTTATTCTACCATTTAAATAGAAAATTTTGAGGAAATATACAAAAAGAGGTATCAAACTTCATCTTTTTGGAAATAATTATGATTAATGAGGTTTATGGGATTTCCGATTATAGAGAATGTGGTTGATAAAGTGATGATTATTTAGCAATAATTGAATGGTGCTTATAGAATATGGAAAAGATATGTAGATAACCGAAGGAAATATATTTATTTTTATGTTGGGGATATATTTTTTTCTTAAAGTATATACTTTGAAATTTGTTATGATTTATTTAAAAAAGTTGAAGATACTTCCACAATTCATTTGTCCATATGAAATCCTGGAATAATTTGTTCTAATTTTCTATTGATTGGTCACACCGCTGAGTTTATCCCAAGTACACATATTTTTTATTATTTTGATGTCAAAATATTTTATCAATATTGAACTCATGTTTTGATCCATAATTTAGTTTATCTATATGATATATAATGTCCTATTATTTTTATACATAAATATTATATCATTTAAAATGAATATTTAATACATTTATGAAATAGTTTCCTAAGGATCATTAACGTTTAGTGTCTTTAGAGACTAGTTACATGATATTTTTATTTCATGATAGATCTCCAACATCTGACATAAATATATTTCCATTTATTAATCTTTATATACATACCCTTATTAAACCTTTCTTCGTAACCTGGGGAAATGAAACAAAAGAAAATGTGACCACATATTCAAAGTATAGGTAATCATAGAAGATATGTATCGATGATCATATGAATTGAATAATATAAGTATAGGGGTATGATATTATAAATATATATTATAGTGTTCATACCTAATCTATCATAGATCTTACACATGATCCATGGCCTAAAAAATTATCATTTCAAATGACATGAACCAATAGATTAAGAGATAATCAAAAATCAATATAGAACCGTAAGTTCATGTCATATAAGTGTGGCAGTATCATATGTATAGAAACAATTTCATATGTTAAGGATAAAACTAGAGACTATAAAATAATAATTTATTTGTAAAAAATAACTGATTTAATATTTCATAATGGTTTAGGGATAATCACTTATTTCGCATAGTGTATTAATAACATATGCATATTTTCCTATAGCAGATAAAGCACATCAGATTGTTTCCCATAATTATCTCATAAGATATAAAACATTAACCAATGAATTGGAGGGATATATAATTCATGGACCACCCAACCAACAATTAAATACATAAATATTTGTGACATAAAATCATTAAACATTTATCATATCAAAAGAATATAACCTATGAAAATAAATCCTGATTAATAAAATTTCATAAATCTATTATAACATATCCCATTGAAAATGAATGGGTTTCATAAAAATCTAACCATCATAATCCATATAGATAATGAATAAGGATGTTAACCTCAAATAATATCCCTAGTAAGACATTTGAAACAACAATGGGTATTGTCATTAATGAATATAAATTCCATAAAAATATAATTAAAACAGTCTTGAGGAAAATATACTTTATATTTAAAAACCAGTTATTTAAAATTTAAAAATATCCCACTTGTTAATTGTTTTTTAAATTCCATGGGAACCTATAAAATAACATTTAAATTATTGATTGTTTCTGATGGTGGAAAATACTATTCATGTTGTACATGTCTAAAATTATTCCTCTCACATTTCCCGTAAAAATTCAAAAAAACCTTTTTAGGAAAATGAAAAGAATTTTTATTTTAAACCTTTTAAAAAATAAACATGTTTAAATATAACATTAAAAAATCATTTTATAATAGTAAAAAATTCATGTGAAATGTATTTAGAAAACACGTACATGGATGAAAATTTATCTACGATCGAAGATAAAAATTAAATGGATTTTTCTTAAAAACTATATTTTGGTTACCTTTGTCCATTAAGAGATGAAAATAAATTTAAATTTTTTATTCATTATATATATTAATAGTAGAATAATTAACAAGATATTTTGAGAGGTATATCATAATATTTAATTATTAGAAACTTAATCATAAAAAATGCTGATAAACATTGAGATTATAGCATATAATTTTTACCACTTTGGTAACATTTGAATAAATAGCCACATTAAAGAATAAATTTAAATAAAACATTAAATATAATGAGAATAAGTAAATTCAACATATAACATGTCAAAATGGTTTTATATAAGCCTCATAAAATAATATAGGTGCATAACATAACATTTTTTCCAAAGAAGACAAATTGAGACAATAATTCCATACCATAACTCTTTAATTAATTCAAATTTGAACCACCAATATAATAAAGATCATTTAATTATAAATTTATTCTAAAACTGTAATTGTAACACCCTGAGATTTTATGAGAAATATTCTTTTCAATTTCATTGATGTCTTTTTTTTATGCTACACAATGATTGACTTGCGCTATATGCAACACTGTATTATATTGAATTATATGCAAACACTATTCTGGGCTTTTGTTGCACGCCATACCAACAATCCATGATAGCGTGTGTAATACGCAATACCGGGTTTTGCTAAACGACGATATATTGTTATAATTTTATTATGGACTAGCCATTATGAATAGTATTAACTAAATTTTTAATTTTATAATATTATTATTAATCTTACACATTTCCTAGAACATGATATGAGAACAAAATAAAATTTTTGGGTAAAATAAGTATTTTTCAAAAAAGTGCAGTTTGGCAGCCTTTTAATGGCATACCCACATTAAATATAGTTTTTGACATATTTATAAGTTCAAATTGACAAAATAAAATTCTTCTTTGGAATCAGGATATAAAAATTTATATTGGATAAATTTTTCATATTATTCTGATAACTTTCATATTTTAATGAATAATAAAAACACGCTATATTTTAATTAAAAACAAATTTTTTCATCACAATAATTTATATGGTTTAATTATAACATTGAATGATTTTAAAGTATAAATTGAATATATTTTTACCATATAATATAATTTATATCACTACCATTAATTTTACATTTAATTTTTAGGTAAAAACATTTCAATCTTTGGCAATGTTTTAACATTTAAAACATGTTTTCTTAACAACATGATTAATTATAAATTAATTAAAAAAACTTCTGTATTTTTAATTTTAAAAAATGGATTCCATATTTGAATTCATTGGGTCCAAATTATGTTAATAGGTTACTTTTATTTTTTTGATATTATGAATAGTAACTACAGTAATTTTTATTTACTATAGTTAATGGTAAATTGGGTAATTTAGGGTCGAAATAAGATTATAAAATTACCCTAACAGCTACCAAAATTCTATTGTATGACTAAAAGTCGACCCATATCACATAAGGGTTGTATTAGATTCATTTTATGGACTTTTGACCAAGAAAACAAGATAATTATTATTAAAACCAAAGAACGTGACAACATGTCACTCTCTTTAATCTTATAAGTATAAAAATTTTAATTTACTGATAAACATCATGAAAACTAGATCAAGAATAGTCACCAGAAATATAATAAGATTATCTAAATCATGTAAATTTATTTATAATTTTTAAGGATTAAATATTTATCATTAAAGGTGACATAATAGTGATTTTGAAATTATTTTATTGATTGAAATATCAAATAAATGGTTTTAAAAATATTAAAATAAATATTATATACACTATTTAATGAGCTACACAAATTTTCTAGATAAATATGGCATGTGAAGAATCTATTGAACTTTTATCTCGAACATATCTTTTGTGTAGGATTTTATTTAAATTCAAATAAATGAATAGTGTCAAAATTGACACTATTGTTATTTTATAAAAATAACATAATATAAAATTATTTAAAAATCAGAAAACTATTTGAAAATTATAAATTCAAATTTATCTGGTCTAAAATTTCATAAATTATCCAATTATGTAAAATTTTCAACTCGTAATTAATTATTTATAACAATTTAAATTTTAGAATCTTATTACCACAAATAAAATTAAATAGATTAAATGAGGATATATCACTTGATAATGTTTAAAATAGATTTTCAACATGTATAAATTTTATTGTATGATGATATTACAACCCTATCTCATCTAATATTAGAATATGATTCATTTTTTGAGGTTTGTTAAGTGGGGTTTGATTTATTATTAAATAATATTTTTGAGGTTTCCAAAGGTGCCCCTCTTCTCCCTTATAATAGGGCACCTCCTCACTCTCCTCTTGACAACACATTAAGCCTTAATTCTCGAAAAACCCCTATCCAGTTTTCATATGAACTTCCCTAAAAAATTCTTCAGGT
This sequence comes from Viscum album, assembly GCA_963277665.1. NCBI lineage: Eukaryota > Viridiplantae > Streptophyta > Magnoliopsida > Santalales > Viscaceae > Viscum > Viscum album. The sequence goes on from OY728140.1 coordinate 784,003,678, forward strand.
TCTGGTCTTCTCAAAATACCAACTCTAGTGCCTTAAAAGGAATCTTAAAAGAGGTACGTCGAAGAAGATGTAATATCTTACACTGATTCTTTCAAGTTTCATTCTTATTCAACTTCTTCTTCATTAGTTGTTTCATTTTAAAGTAATAACACCAGTTTAAATAATATACTTATATGTTATTATAAATATGAAACAACCCCATTTCACCTTCTATCCATCCTACGGAAAATGAAATCCCTGCACGTGCGTATGTACGAAATACCGTCTCCACACTGTGGTGTAATCTCTTTTTCCACCACCACCTTACTTGGATGGGTATAATGGTGTAAAGAATAACTATATATATGGTTATTATAAAATGATATTGATTATGAGATATTATATCATCTACTCTAATTCCATTGAATACTTATGGGAATGATATCATCGCTCGTGCATACGTACAGATTACGGTCTCCACAATGCGATGAGATTATTTCTCCATGTTAACCATTCAAGAATGATTATAATGTATATATAATTAATAATAATGAAATATATGACATAATGAATCTATTTATTTATATATATATATTTCATCTACTTACATCCATTCAAGTCAATAAGGAAAGGAAAACAGCATTCATGCGTATATACGGCCTACCGTCTCCATGAACGGTGTATTTCATTTCATTCATCTATATATTATATATATATACTGAATATATATGATATATAAATCATTATTTACATTCTGGATGTAAGTAAATCATGATATATGTAATAATAATATCAAGAACAACAAGTCCAAACGCGTACGATAAATAAAATGATTTTACCCAAAAACACTGCTTTAACATGGAATTTAAAAAAGAACGGGAAATATAAAGTCACAAGTGAATGATATATCATATCACAATAATTAATTTGATTCTATAATAAGTAAATGACATTATTTAAATCATTATGTAGGAGGTTTGGATACGTAAGAAGCATATCAGACCTATGGAAAGGGATAACTTTTTCAATCTCGTTTTTATTTGAGATTGTTTATTTGTAAGTATTTTCGGACGTTATATTTATCATCCATTTCCATGATTTCAAAAAATGGTTTCATGTATTTTTAAAGTCCATTTGACCCATATTTTACCTTTACTACATGTTATTTAAGGAATGGTTCTTCTGTTTACCATACGAGGTACTTGTTGACTTTTCCAGATAAAGTATGAGAATAATGTTTTTTATTTATACGGCATGAACGTATTTTTACGGTTTTATAACACATTATTTTCATGAAGATTACTCTAAAATATTTCATGGTTATTTTCAATAAAATCATTTTCTTTTAAAATTGTGTTGAATTTTATGAGAATAAAATGATTTTTAAGGAGAAATTATATTTTCCTCAAGAAATAATTTCAAGTATTTTATCAAAACCATTTTCATCTAAGATGAAATTATTTAATATGTGTATCTTTCAAGCATAATGTCTCTATGATTTATATGGTTTCACTTTTCTTATGATGAAATGATATCCATTTGTTTTATATGGATTATTTTATGATGGGATGATGTTTATGAAACCAATTTTAATCTTTGGGTTAGGATGAATGATTTCCATTAATGTTGTGGCACACGTAAGAAAGATTTTATTATGAGATGGGTGGGACCTATATCTCCCTCCAATGCATTGGGTAAAGATTTATATCTCATGAGATAGAAATGGCTGGAATGGTAAGTTAATCTGATTCAGTGACACAGGACTGGAACGAGTATTGAACACGATTTAGAAAGGGACTTTGTCCACTAAGATTGTATTGGCAGCAATACCTTGGCTACTATGGAAATCATATCATTTGCTTAATGTTTTTCCACAAATACATGTTTTATTCCCAATCTATTTGATCCTTATTGATGTTCCATTATGATATATTCCTTACGTACTTCCAAGATTTATGTCTTTGATCAAAATTTTGATGTTCAGATTTTAGGTTCATGTTTTTGCATTCAAATGTTTATGGATTTTTTTTTGTTCTCTATGTTTACCCTTTTAGAGAATTTGATCTCACCCTTTTTATGTTTTCTTTTCCATAGGATATAAAAAAAGGTCTTAGCTAAGAAAACAAATGGGAAGATCATTATGGGAGATGTTGAAGATCTTTCACCATGAATAGAAGATTATGTTCCATGTTTCCAAACACAGTAAACTTTTACGGTCCTTTGGTGTCTGTTTTTGTTCTTTATTAAGTATTCTGCAAAAGTAATGTAATGTACAAGTATGTCAAGATTTGGGTCTCAACAGTTGGTATCAGAGGAAAGGTTTAATCAACCTTTGGAAACTAGGATGCGAGAACTTTAGTGATATCCCTATATATGTTTCTAAGGTATGTCTAGGGATGTCCCTAAGGTTAAGTATAAGTATAGGTTATAGTCCTAGAATTATGGTAACGATATTAAAATTAAACCTAAAATGTTAAATATTGAAGGTACTCCCCCTATATTATGTTGTTTTCCTAGCATGATTTTTCCCCTCACACTATTCTTTTTGGGTTTTAGACGATGGCTGGAACCCAAAGGAATAGTGTTGATAAATGTAATAGACAATGCAATGATTTTCCTCCCAAAAAACCAAATGTGATGGGATATGGAGTGAAAAATTTTATTTCTATATTTACACAAGATAAGAATCATTATGGATTTCCAAATTATTAGAGAAGGAAACAATATTCTATTGAGTCCATTATGAGGCAACGTCCACTATCTTTTAATGGGTCTTCTAATCCACATGTTGCTGAACAATGGATCAGTACCCTTGAAAAGATAGTTTCCATACTTCGCTGTTCAGAACATGAAAAATGCATTTGAGCAATTTACCATTTAGAGGGTGAAAGAGACCAATGGTGGACTCTAATTAATAATACAAGGCCCTAAGATGAATTTGAATCCATGGAATGGGACGAGTTCAAGAACTTGTTTTTTAGTAAGTACTTCCCTCATATTCTTTAAACGAAGATGGAAAAGGAGTTCCTTGAGATTAAGAAGAAGGATGATGAACTTATTGGTATATATGAAGCGAATTTTACAAGACATGCAAGGTATGCATCTGGCATTATCATCCAACCTAAAATTAAAGTTGATCGGCTCTTCAGTAGCTTAAAACCAAGTCTTCCAAGGGAATTAGCTATAAGAGACTTCAGTAGCTATGAGCAAATTGTGTGTTGTGCAGTCAAGGTTGAACTGGAAGTTGGTGTAACATATCCATCTCATGGTTTTGACAAGAAACAAATGATGGAGTTGAAGGAAAAACCTCCGAACAATGGTGACAAGAAAGTGAATGTTTCATTATGCTTAAAGTGTGGAAAGAAGAATGGTGGAGATTTTTTAAAAGGTACTAGAAAATATTTCAAGTGTGGAAAAGAATATCATCAGACAATTGAGTGCCGAAGTAATTGGAAAAAGGTTTCTAATGACGCGAATAGAGAAAAGAATACAGAAAACGCTCCACCAACACTTCAATTCTTCAAGTGCAAGGAAATGGGTAATTATGATAATCAATGTCCTAATCTAAGGGTTAATGATGATCGACACGACCAACCTCATAAGGAAAATAACAAAGGAAAGTCACATGCAATCACTATTGGTGATGTTGAGTATGACAATGATGTAGTGGAATTATTATGTGTTTATATAACGGGTTTCCAAAATAATGTTGTGGAATCTAATTTATAGTAATATTGAATATTGGAATATATATGTATTGGATTATTATGGTTTTCAATAAATATACGGTACCGATAACCATGAAAAGTAATTCAAATATTTTGGAAAGCAGATGATATGCACATAATGAATTGATAATGAGAAAATAATATTAATGATCTCATGACTGATATAAGGACAAAGTGATATCATGGTTTGAGTATATAGAAATTTTGGGATTTGGGAATGTGGAAAGAGTTACCTTTTGACAGAATTCATGTTTTCACTATGGTTCTATAGTAATTCATGTTTCAAGAGAATACAAGATTAAGGTATTCACTTGTTTGGAATGTGATCTACAGGATATATCTTATGATATATGGGGGATAAATGATGGTATTCACATGCCTGGTTGATGACGTTTCTTGTAATAGTTTTATTTATACTTTGAGATTGGAGAGATGTATTTTGGATAAGTCTAAAGACTGGAATGGATTATGTCAGACATAAGATATTATTGTTTAAGGCTAGAACTTTTTTTGATATTATTTCTGTATTGTTAAAATAGTGAAGTTTTAGAAAAAAAGTAAACATGTATGACGGGCAACAACACATTGCGTCGGACAAGTCTGTGGGAATCGAACCCACAACCAAACTGTGACCGGCCTTTATTTCCTACCACTAGCCTATAGGAAGTTCTTGGTTAGTAGAAACTAGTTTTATTTTATTAATCAGTTTGATAGATGAAGTATAAGTCCATTTTTGGAATCATATACGATTAACCTCACCCTAGATGGACTTATGTATATTTGATAACTTTTGGTAAATTTTGTTGGAGACATTTAAATAGACCCATCATTCTATTAGATGATCTACTAACACTTCATGAATGATAAATTCAACTTCATTTCTTTAAGAGATGAAGTGGAAATTGCTCAAGGCATGAACAACGGTGAGATTATACCGAAATAATGTAAGTATTTCTTCTAATTCAAATTCATAAACTTTAGGGAAATGATATTGAAAACCAAAAATGTTGTCCTAGTACCCTCATACCTGATGAATTAGATGGTACCATAAATCATCACAAATTTATGGCTTTGTGATTGATGGCTTTTTCATAGCCATGTTCTTTACCACTCTCCATCAGAACATAATGGTTATATTTCTCTTCCATATCCATATTTTAACCTATGTTGTCCTATGTGGAAACCCAATGCTGAGTTACTTTGGGTGATCGTTATGGTTCTAAATTCCCTTTTTTAAATGAATTTTTAATTTTCCTTTTCACAATGTGGGTTTCTATGAAAGAAACATTGAAGTAGTAAATGATTTATAACCCTGACAAATTTCGAGGGTGAAATTCATTTTAAGGGGGGTAGAATGTAACTCCCTGAGAGTTTATGAGAAATATTCTTTTTAATTTATTTTATGTCTTGTGTTGTACGCTACACCATGATTGGATTTCTCAATATGAAGCATTGTATTATCTTGCAGTATACGCAAACACTATTCTCGGCTTGTGTTGCACGCCAGAGCAAAATTCCTCAATAACGTGTGTAGTACGCAATACCGGGATTCACTAAACAACGATATATTGTTTTAATATTATTATGGACTTGCCATTATTAATAGTATTAACTGAATTTTTAATTTTATAACATTATTATTCATCTTAAACATTTTCTAGAACATGGTATGAGAAAAAAATAAATTTTTCAGGCAAAATAATTATTTTTCAAAAAAGTGCAGTTTTTCCATCTTTTGATGGTGTACCCACAATAAATCTAGTTTTTAAATTGTTTATAAGTTCAATTTGACATCATAAATTTATTCTTTGGAATAATGATATAAAAATTTACTTTTGATAAATTTTTTATATTATTCTGATAACATTCATATTTTAATGAATAGTAAAAACACACTATATTTTAATAAAAAACTATTTTTCCATCACAATAATTTATATTGTTAAATTATAATGTTGAATTATTTTAAATTATAAATAGTATATATTTTTAATATTTAATATAATTTATTTCATTACCATTAATTTTACATTGAATTCTTAGGTAAAAACATTTCAATCTTTCGCAATGTTTTAACTTTAAAAACTCATTTTCTTAACAACATGATTAAGTTTAAATTAATTACTGCAACTTATGTTTTTTAAATTTTGAAAAATGGATTCCATATTTGAATTCATTGTGTCTAAGTTATTTTAATAGGTTACTTTTATTTTTTTGATATTATGAATAGTAACTATTGTAATTTTTATTTACTACAGTTAAATGTAAATTGGGTAATTAAGGGTAAATATAAGATTATAAAATTTCTTTAACACCTGAAAAAATTCTATTGGATGAATAAAATTATACCCATATAGCCTAAGGATCGGATTAGATTCATTTTATGGACTTTTTAACATGAAAATGAGTTATTTATTATTAAAACCAAAGAAAGTGACAACACGTCACTCTCTTAAATCTTATAAGTATACTAATTTTAATTTAGTGATAAACATAATGAAACTTCAAACATGAATAGTCTACATAAATCTAAAAAGATTATCTACATCATGAAAATTTATTTAGAATTTTTAGGGATTAAATAATTATCATTAACGGTGACACAATAGTGATGTTGAAATTATTTTATTGATTGAAATATCAAATAATTGGTTTCAAAAATATTAAAATAAATATTATATGAACTATTTAATGAGCTACACGAATTTTATAGACAAATATGACATGTTATGAATCTATTAAATCTTATATTTCGAACATATCTTCTTTAAATGATTTTATTTAAATTCAAATAATTAAATAGTGTCATAATTTACACTATAGTTATTTTAAAAAATAACTTAATATAAAATTATTTAAAAATCACAAAAATATTTAAAAATAATAAATTAAAATTTATATGGTCTAACATGTCATTAATTATCTAATTATGGACAATTCACAACACATAAGTAATTATTTATAACAATTTAAAATTTAGAATCTTATTACCACAAATAAAATTAAATAGATTAAATAAGGATATATCATGTTGATAAGGTTTAAAATAAATTTTCAACATGTCTAAATTTTATTGTTTGATTAGATTACAACACTATATCATCTAATAATAGAATATAAGTCATTTTTTGAGGTTTTTTAAGTGGGGGTTTATTTATTAGTAATTAATATTTTTGAAGTTTCCAAAGGTGCCCCTCTCCTCCCTTGTAAAATGGAACCTCCTCCCTCTACTCTTAATAACACATTGAGACTTCATGCTCGGCCAAACCATACACATTTCTCTTATACACTTCCCTAGAAACATTCTTTATGTTCTGTTCTTCTCAAAATACCACCTCTATTGCCTTAAGAGGAAGCATAAAAGAGGTGCATCGAAGAAGATGTAATCTCTTCTACCAATACTTTCAAGTTTCTTTCTTCTTCAACTTCTTCTTCTTTATTTGGTTCATTATAAAGTAATAACATCAGTATAACTAATATACTTATATGTTATTATAAATATGAAACAACTCATTTCACCTTCTATCCATCCTGTTGAAAATGAAATCACCGCGCGTGCGTACGTATGGAATACTATCTCCACGCCGTGGTGTAATCTGTTTTTCCACCACCACCTTACATGGATGGGTATAATGGTGTAAAGAATAACTATATATAGGGTTATTATAAAATCATAATGATTCTGAGATATTATATCATCTACTCCAATTCTATTCAATATTTATGGGAATGATATCATCGCTCCTGTGTACGTATGGATTACCGTCTCCACGATGGGATGAGATTCATTCTCCATGTTAACCATTCAAGAATGATTATAAAGAGTATATAATGAATAATAATGAAATATATGACATAATGAAGCTATATATATATATATATATGTGTGTGTGTGTGTTTCATCTACTTACTTTCATTCAAGCCAATAAGAAAAGGAAAACAGTGTTCATGTGTACGTACGAACTATCGTCTCCATGAAATGTGTATTTCATTCCATTCATCTATCTATTATATATATAAACTGAATATATATGATATTTAAATCATGATTTACATTATAGATGTAATTAAATCATGATATAAGTAATAATAATATCAATAACAACAATTCCAATCATGTTTGATAAATAAAATGATTTTACCCAAAACTCTGCTTTAAGATGGAATTTACAAAAGAACAGGTAATATAAAGTCATAAGTGAACCATATATGATATCATAACAGTGAATATGATTCTGTAATAAGTAAATGAAATTATTTATATCATTATACAGGATGTTTGGATACGTACAAAGAATATCAGACCTACGGTAATGGATAACTTTTCTAATCTCGTTTTTATCCGAGATTATTTATTCGTAAGTACTTACTGGGGTTATATTTATCATCCATGTCCATGTTTTCAAAAAATAGTTTCATGTATGTTTAAATTCCTTTTTACCCATTTTTGAATTTTACTACATGGTATGTAAGGAATATTTCTTTTGTATACCATACGAGGTACTTTCTGACTTTTCTGGCAAAAGTACGAGAAGAATGTTTTTTACTTGTACGACATGAATGAATTTTTACGGTTTTATAAAACATTATTTTCATGAATATTACTCTACAATATTTCATGTTTATCTTCAATAAAATCCTTTTCTTTTAAAATTGTGTGGCATTTTGTGAAAATAAAATGATTTTTAAGGAGAAAAGATATTTTCCTCAAGAATACATTTCAAGTATATTTTCAAAACCATTTTCCATCTAAGATGACATTATTTCATATGTGTATTTTTCAAGTATAATGTCTTTATGATTTACATGGTTTCAATTTTCTTATGATTAAATGATATCCATTTGTTTTATATTGATTATTTTATGATGGGATAATGTTTATGAAACCCATTTTATTCTTTGGGTTATAATGAATGAATTATGTTTACGTTGTGGAAAACGTAAGAATGATTTCATTATGAGATGGGTGATACCTATATCTCCCTCCAATGCATTGGGTAAAGATTTATATCACATGAGATAGACATGGATGGAATGGTAAGTTAATCTGGTTCAGTGATATAGGACTGGAATGAGGAGTGAACTCGATTCAGAAAGGGACTTTGTCCACTAAGATTATCCTGGCAGAAATGCCTTGGATACTATAGAAATCATATCACGTGCTTAATGGATTTACACAATTACATGTTTTCTTCCCATGATATTTGATCATGTTTGATGTTCCATTATGATATATGCCTTACGTACTTCCATGATTTATGTCATTTCTCAAGATTTTGATGTTTATATTTTATGTTCATGTTTTTGCGTTCAAAATTTTATGGATTGTTTTATGTTCTCTATGTTTAACCTTACTGAGCATTTGAGCTCACCCTTTTTATGTTTTCTTTTCCCTAGGATATAAATAATGGTTTTAGGTAAGAAAACAAATGGGGAAGATCTTTATTGGAGATGTTGATGATCTTTCACCATGACTAGAATATTATGTTCCATGTTTCCAAAGAAACTAAACTATTACCGTCCTTTAGTTCCTATTTTTGTTATGCATTAAGTATTCTGAAAAAGTAATGTAATGTCCATGTATGTCAAGATTTGGGTCTCTACTGTTGGTATCAGAGGAAAGGTTTAGTCCACCTTTGGAAACTAGGATGCGACAACTTTAGTGAGATCCCTAGAGATATTTCTAAGGTATGTCTAGCAATGTCCTTAAGGTTAAGTGTGAGTATAGGTTGTAGACCTATAATTATGGTAATGATATTATAATTAAACCTATGATGTTAGATATTGAAGGTACTCCCCCGTTATTATGTTGTTTTCCTAGCATGAATTTTGCTTCTCACACTATTCTTTGTGGGTTTTAGACGATGGCTGGAACCTGAAGGAACTGTATTGATCAATGTAATGGAAAATGCAATGATTTTCCTCCTGAGAAACCAAATGTGATGGGGTATGGAGTGAAAAATATTATTTCTACACTTACACAACCTATGAATCATTCTGGATTTCCAAATAATCAGAGAAGGGAACAATGTTCTATTGAGTCCTTCATGAGGCAACGTCCACTGTTATTCAATTGGTCTTCCGATACACTTATTACTGAACAATGGATTTGTACCATTGAAAATATATTTTCGATGCTTTGTTGTTCAAAACATGAAAAGGTTATTTTACCTGTTTACCATTTAGAAGGTGAAGCAGACTAGTGGTGGACTCTAATTAAGAATACAAGGCCCCAATATGAATTTAAATCCATGGAATGGGATGAGTTCAAGAACATGTTTTTCAGTATGTACTTCCCTCGTATTCTTCAAAAAATATGGAATAGTAGTTCCTTGAGATTAAGCAGAAGGATGATGAATTTGTTGGTATATATGATGTGAATTTTACAAGACTTGGAAGGTATGAATTTGGCTTTATCATCCAGCCTGAAGGTAAAGTTGATCGATTCTTCAGGGGCTTAAAACCAAGTCTTAGAAGGGAATTAACTATAAGAGACTCCAGTATCTTTGAAGAAATTGTGCATTGTGCTATCAAGGAAGAACTGGAAGTTGTTGTTTCATATCCATCTCATGGTTTTGACAAGAAACGAAAGATGGAGTTCACGGAAAAACCTCAAAACAATGGTGAAAAGAAGGTGAATGTTTTTTTATACTCAAAGTGTGGAAATAAGCATTGTGGAGATTGTCTAAAGGGTACTAGAAAATGTTTCAAGTGTGGAAAAGAAGGTAATCAAGCAGCTGCGTGTCGAAGTAATGGGAAATAGGATTCTAATGACGTGAATTGAGAAAAGACTACAGAGAACGCTCCAGCAACACATCAATTCTTCAAGTGAAAGGAAATGGGGCATTATGGTAATCAACACCCTAATCCAAGGGTTAATGATGATCGACGTGAGCAACCTACTATGGAAAAGGAGAAAAGGGAAGTCACATGTGATCACTATTGGCGATGTTCAGTATGAAAACGATGTAGTAGAATTATTATGTTTTTATGTAACAGGATTCCAAAATAATGTTGTGGAATTTAATTTATAGTGCTGTGGAATATTGGAATATCTATGTATTGGTTTATTATGGCTTTCAATTATTATATGGTACCGGTAACCATGAAGAGTAATTCAAATATTTTGGAATGTAGATTATATGCACATAATGAAGGGATAAGGAGAAAATAATATTAATTAGCTCATGACTGATATAAGGAAAAAGTGATATCATGGTTTGAGTATATTGAAATTTTGGGATTTTGGTATGAGGAAAGAGTTACCCTTTGATAGAATTCATGTTTTCACTATGGTTATATGGAAATTCATGTTTCAAGAGAATACAAGATTAAGGTATTCACATGTTTGGAATGCGATCACCAAGATATATCTTATAATATATGGGGGATAAATGATGATATTCACATGCTTGGTTAATGAAATTTCTAGTAATCATTTTCTTTATACAATGAGATTGGATAGAAGTATTTTCGATAAATATAAAGACTGGAATGTATTATGTCGGACATGATATAGTATTGTTTAAGGTGAGAAATGTTTTTGATATTATTTCTGTAATGTTATAATTGTGACGTTTTAGAAAGAAAAAAAGATAACCTGTAGGACGGCAAAAAACCTGTCGCGTCGGACAAGGTTGTGGGAATCGAACTCTCAGCCGAAGTGCGACATGACTTTATTTCCTACCACTGGCCTACAGGAAGTCCCTCGTTAGTAGAAACTAGTTTTATTTTATTATTCATTATGATAGATGAAGCATATGTCCATTTTTGGAATCATATACAATTAACCTCACCATAGATGGACTTATGTATATTTGATAACCTTTTCTAACCTTTTGTTGGAGACATATGGAATGACCCATCATTCTATCACATGATCTGGTAACACTTCACGAATGAAAAAATCAAATTCATTTCTTTAATAGATGAAGTGGAAATTTCTCAAGGCATGAACAACGGTGAGATTATACCAAAATAAAGTAATTATTTCTTCTAATAGAAATTCTTCAACTTTAGGGAAATCATCTTGAAACCGAAAAATGTTGTCCTAGTACCCTCATTCCTGATGAATTAGATGGTACCTTAAATCATAAAAAATATATGGATTTTTGATTGACGGCTTTTTTATAGCCATGTTCTCTATCACTCTCTTTCAGAACTTAATGGTTATATTTCTCTTCTATATCCATATTTTCACCTATGTTGTCCTATGTGGAAACCCAGTTCTGAGTTACTTTGGGTGATTGTTATGATTCTAACATTCCTTTTTTAAATTATGTCTTATTATTCCTTTTCACGATGTGGGTTTCTATGAAAGAAACATTCAAGTACTAAACGATTTATATCCTGATGTATTTTGAGGTCGAAATTCATTTTAAGGGGGGTAGAATGTAACACCCTTAGATTTTATGAATAATATTCTTTTTAATTTCTTTGATGTCTTGTGATGTAGTCTACACCAAGATTGTCTTGTGCTAAATGCAACACTATATTATCTTTCAGTATACACAAACACTGTTATGGGCTTGTGTTGCACTTCAGAGCAACATTTCTCGACAGCGTGTGTAGTACGCAATACTGAGTTTCACTAAACAATGATATATTGTTATAATATTATTATGAACTATATGTTATCAATATCATTAACTAAATTTTTAATTTTATAACATTATTATTCATCATACACATTTTCTAGAACATTGTATGAGAACAAAATAAAATTTTCAAGCAAAATAAGTATTTTTCAAAAAAGTACAGTTTTGCCACCTTTTGATGGCGCACCCACATTAAATCTATATTTTGACATGTTTATAAAATAAATTTGACAAAATAAAATTCTTATTTGAAATAAAGATATAAAAATTTACATTGGCTAAATTTTTCTTATTATTCTGATAACTTTTATATTTTAATTAATAGTAAAAACACGCTATATTTTAATTAAAAACAACTTTTTTCATCACAATAATTTATATGGTTAAATTATAATATTTAATGATTTTAAAGTATAAAAAGAATTTATTTTTATCATTTAATATAATTTAAGTCGTTACCATTAATTTTACATTGAATTCTCAGGTAAAAACATTTCAATCTTTGGCAATGTTTTAACTTTTAAAACTCATTTTCTTAACAACAGGATTAATTTTAAATTAATTACTGCAACTTCTGTGTTCTGAATTTTGAAAAATGGATTCCATATTTGAATTAATTGGGTATAAATTATTTTAATAGGTTATTTTTATTTTTTTGATATTATTAATAGTAAATACGGTAATTTTTATTTACTATAGTTAAAGGTAAATTGGGTAATTAAGGGTAAAAATAAGATTATAAAATTACCATAACACCTTCTAAAATTCTATTGGATGACTAAAAGTCAACAAATATAACCTAAGGGTCAGATTAGATTCATTTTATGGACTTTGGACCATAAAAATAAGTTAATTATTATTAAAACCAAAGAAAGTGACAACATGTAACTCTCTTAAATATTATGAGTATAATAATTTTTATTTATTGATAAACATCATGAATCTCCAAACCTTAATAGTCTCAAGAAATTGAATAATATTATTTACATCATGTAAATTTATGTATAATTTTTAGGGATTAAATAATTATCATTAAAGGTGACACAATATTGATGTAGAAATTATTTTATTGATGGAAATATAAAATAAATCGTTTTTTAAATATTAAAATAAATATTATATGAACTATTTAATGATCTACACGAATTTTCTAGATAAATATGACATGTTATGAATCTATTAAATCTTTTATTTCAAACATGTCTTCTGTTTAGGATTTTATTTAAATTCAAATAAATTAATAGTGTAAAAATTGACACTATTGTTATTTTATAAAAATAACATAATATAAAATTATTTAAAAATCACAAGAATATTTAAAAATTATAATTTAAAATTTATATGGTCTAAAATTTCATTAATTATCCAAATATCTGAAATTCAAATTACTTAAGTAATTATTTATAACAATTTAAAATTTAGAATCTTATTACCACAAATAAAATTAAATCGATTAAACGGAATATACCAACTTGATAAGGTTTAAAATAAATTTTAAACATGTCTAAATTTTATTGGTGGACGAGATTACAACCCTATATCATCTAATATTCTAATATGAGTCATTTTTGTTTGCTTTTTATTTGGGTTTTGATTTATTAATAATTAATATTTTTGAGGTTTCCAAAGCTACCTCTCTTCCCTTATAAAAGGGAACCTTCTGCCTCTCCTATTCACAAAACATTGAGCCTTAAATATCGTCCATACACTGACCACTTATCTTATCCACTTCCCTTGAAACATTTTTGAGGTTCTGGTCTTCTCAAAAGACCAACTCTAATGCCTTAAGAGGAAGATTAAAAGAGGTGTGTCGAAGAAGATGTAATCTCTTCTACAGATTCTTTCAAGATTATTTCTTCTTCAACTTCTTCTTCTTTAGTTGATTAATTATAAAGTAATAACATCAGTATCACTAATATACTGATATGTTATTATAAATATTGAACAATCCCATTTAACCTTCTATCCATCCTTCGGAAAATGAAATCATCGCGCGTGCGTACGTACAGAATACCATCTCCACCCCGTGGTGTAATATGTTTTTCCACCACCACCTTACATGGATGGGTATAATGGTGTAACGAATAAATATATATATTATTATTATAAAATAATAATGATTTTGATATATTATATCTTCTACTCCAATTGAATTCAATAATTATGGGAACAATATCATCGCTCGTGCGTACGTATGGATTACCATCTCCATGACGAGATGAGATTCATTCACCATGTTATCCATTCAAGAATGATTTTAAAGTATATATAATGAATAATAATAAAATATATTAAAAAATGAAGCTATATATATATATATATTTCATCTACTTACTTCTATTCATGTCAATAAGGAATAGAAAACAGCGTTCAGGCGTATGTACGGCCTACCGTCTCCATGAACGGTGTATTTCATTTACTGCATCTATATATTATATATATATATACTGAATATATATGATATATAAATCATTATTTACATTATTTATGTAATTATATCAAGATATATGCAATAATAAAATCAAGAACAACAAGTCCAGACACCTATGATAAATAAAACGATTGTACCCAAAACGTTGCATTAACATGGAATTTACAAAAGAACGGGTAATATAAAGTCATAAGTGAACCATATATGATATCATAAAAATGAATATAAATATGTAATAATTAAATTAAAATATTTAAATCATTATACAGGAGGTTCAGATACATACGAAGCATATCTGACCTAAGGTAAGGGATAACTTTTCCAATCTCGTTTTTATCCGAGATTATTTATTCCTAAGTATTTACTAGGGTTATATTTATCATCCATGTCCATGTTTTCAAAAAATGGTTTCATGTATGTTAAAATTACTTTTTAAACATTTTTGACTTTTACTACATGGCATGTAAGGAATCTTTATTTTGTTTACCAAACGAGGTACTTTTTGACTTTTTCGGAAAAAGTACGAGAAGAATGTTTTTTACTTATACGGCATGAACGGATTTTTATAGTTTTATAACACATTATTTTGATGAAGCTTACTCTACAAGATTTCATGTTTATTTTCAATAAAATCCGTTTATTTTAAAATTTTGTGGCATTTTGTGAAAAGAAAATGATTTTTAAGGAGAAATGATATTTCCCTCAAGAATTCATTCCATGTATTTTATCAAAACCATTTTCCATCTAAGATGAAATTATTTCATATGTGTATGTTTCAAGTATAATTTCTCTATGATTTACATGGTTTCACATTTCTTATGGTGAAATGATATCCATTTGTTTTATATGGATTATTTTATGATGGGATGATGTTTACGAAACCCATTTTATTCTTTGGGTTATGATGAATGATCTATGTTTATGTTATGGAATACGTAAGAATGATTTCATACTGATATTGGTGGGACCTATATCTTCTACCAATTTATTGGGTAAATATTTATATCTCATGAGATAGACTTGGCTGGAATGGTATGTTAATCTGGTCCAGTGATACAGGACTGGAATGAGGAGTGAACTCGCTTCTGAAAGGGACTTTGTCCACTAAGATTGTCATGGCAGTAATGCCTTGGCTACTATGGAAATCATATCATGTTATTAATGGTTTTCCACAATTACATGTTTTATTCCCATGCTATTTTATCATGATTGATGTTCCATTATGATATATGCCTTACATATTTCTAATATTTTTGTCTTTCCTCAAGATTTGGATGTTTAGATTTTATGTTCATGTTTTTGCAATCAAATGTTTATGGATTGTTTTAGGTTTTCTATGTTTACCCTTACTGAGCATTTGAGCTCACCCATTTTATGTTTTCTTTTCCCCGGGATATAAATAATGGTTTTAGGTAAGAAAACAAAAGGGTAAGATCTTTATGGGAGATGTTGGGGATCTTTCACCATGATTAGAAGATTATGTTCCATGTTTCCAAAGACACTAAACTATTACAGTCCTTTGGTGTCTATTTTTGTTATGTATTAAGTATTCCAAAAAAGTAATTTAATGTCCATATACTTCATGATTTGGGTCTCTACATTTGGTATCAGAAGAATGGTTTAGTCAACCTTGGGAAACAAGGATGCAAGAACTTTAGTGAGATCCCTAGAGATATTTATATTGTATGTCTAGGTATATCCCTAAGGTCAAGTATAAGTATAGGTTATAGTGCTATAATTATGGTAACGATATTCGAATTAAATATAAGATTTTAAATATTGGAGGTACTCCCCCTTTATTATGTTTTTTTTCGTAGCATGATTTTTTCCTCTCACACTATTATTTTTGGGATTTAGATGATGGCTGGATGCCGAAGGAACCGTGTTGATCAATGTAATGGACAATGTAATGATTGTCCCCCCGAGAAAACAAATGTGATGGTAGATGGCGTGTAAAATCTTATTGCTATACTTATAGATGCTATGAATCATTTTGGATTCCCAAATGATCAGAGAAAGGAAAAATATTTTATTTAGTCCTTCATGAGGCAACGTCTACCGTCTTTCAATGGGTATTCTGATCCACTTTTTTCTGAACAATGGATCAGTACCATTAAAAAGATATTTTCCATACATCGTTGTTCAGAACATGAAAAAATCATTTTATCTATTTACCACTTAAAAGGTGAAGCCAACCAGTGGTGGAATCTAATTAAGAATACAAGGCCCCAATATGAAATTGAAACCATGGAATGAGATGAGTTCAATAACATGTTTTTCAGTAAGTAAATCCCTTTTATTCTTCGAACAAAGATGGAAAAGGAGTTCATTGAGCTTAAGAAGAAGGATGATGATTATATTGGTATATATGAAGAGAATTTTACAAGACTTTCAAGGTATGCATCTGGATTTATCATCCAACCTGAATGGGAATTTGATCGATTCTTTATTGGCTTAAAACCAAGTCTTCGAAGGGTATTAACTACAAGAGACTTCAGTAGCTATGAAAAAATTGTTAGTTGTGCTATCAAGGTAGAACTAGATGTTTGTGTAACATATCCTTCTCATGTTTTTGACAAGAATAGAAAGATGGAGTTCAAGGAAAAACCTCTAAACAATGGTGAAAAGAAGGTGAATGTTTCTTTATGCTTGAAGTGTGGAAAGAAGCATGGTGTAGATGGTCTAAAAGGTACTAGAAAATGTTTCAAGTGTGGAAATGAAGGTCATCAAGAAACTGAGTGATGAAGTAAAGGGAAATTCTTTTAAAATGACGTGAATAGAGAAAAGACTATAGAGAAACCTCCCCCAACACTTCAATGCTTCAAGTGTAAGGAAATGGGGCATTATTCTAATCAATGCCCTAATCCAAGGGTTAATGATGATCGATGTGAGAAACCACTTGAGGAAAAGGACGATGGGAGGTCACATGCGATCACTATTGGCGATGTTGAGAATTGCAACGATGTAGTGGAATGATTATGTGTTTATGTAACAGGATTCCAAAATAATCTTGTGGAATCTAATATATAGTACTGTGGAATATTGGAATATCTATGTATTGGTTTATTATGGTTTTTAATAATTATATGGCACCGGTAACCATGAAAAGTAATTCAAGTGTTTTGGAAAGAAGATGATATGTGCATAATGAAGGGATAAGGAGAAAATAATATTAATGAGCTCATGACAGATATAAAGACAATGTGATATCATGGTTTGAGTATATTGAAATTTTGGGATTTTGGTATGTGGAAAGAGTTACCATTTGACAGCATTCATGTTTTCACTATGGTTCTATAGTAAATCATGTTGCAAGAGAATACAAGATTAAGGTATTCAAATGTTTGGAATGTGATCAACAAGATATATCTTATGATATATGGGGGATAAATGATGGTATTCACATGCTTGGTTAATGTTATTTCTAGTAATCGTTTTCTTTATACTATGAGATTGGACAGATGTATTTTGGATAAGTCTAAAGAATGGAATGGATTATGTCAGACATCAGATAGTATTGTTTATGGCTATAATTTTTTTATATTATTTCTGTAATGTTATAATCATGATGTTTTAGAAAAAAAGACAACATCTAGGATGGGTGACAACCCGTCGCGTTGGACAAGGCTGTGGGAATCGAACCCACAACCGAAGTGCGACAGGCCTTTATTTCTTACCATTGGCCTACAAGAAGTCCCTGGTTAGTAGAAACAAGTTTTATTTTATTATGCAGTATGATATATAATGTATAAGTCCAATTTTGGAATCATATACGATTAACCTCGCCATAGATGTACTTATGTATATTTGATAACTTTTGCTATCCTTTTGTTGGAGACATATGGAATGACCCATAATTCTATCAAATGATCTGCTAACACTTCACAAATGAAAAATTCAACTTCATTTCTTTAATGGATGAAGTGTAAATTGTTCATGGAATGAACAACGTTGATATTATACTAAAATAAAGTTAGTATTTCTTCAAATTCAAATTCTTCACCATTAGCGAAATGATCTTGAAAACCAAAAAATGTTTCCTAGTACCCTCATACCTGATAAATTAGATGGTACCTTAAATCATCAACAATTAATGGCTTTGTGATTGATGTCTTTTTCATAACTATGTTCTCTACCACTCTTCATCAAAAATTAATGGTTAGATTTCATTTCCATATCCATATTTTCAGCTATGTTGTCCTATGTGGAAACCCACTGCTGAGTTACTTTGGGTGACCGTTATGATTCTAACATTCCTTTATTAAATTAATTTTTAGTATTCCATTTCACGATGTGGGTTTCTATGAAATAAATTTCAAATAGTAAACTATTTATAACCCCTACGAATTTTGAGGGTGAAATTCATTTTAAGGGGGGTAGAATGTAACACCCCGAGATTTTATGTGAAATATTTTTCTTAATTTCTTTGATGTCTTGTAATGTATGCTACACCAAGATTGTCTTGTGATATATGCAACACTGTATTATCTTACAGTGTACACAAACACTATTTTGGGCTTGTGTTGTACGCCAGAGCAACATTACTCGATAGCGTGTGTAGTACGCAATGTCGGGTTTCACTGAACAATGATATATTGTTATAATATTATTATAGACTAGCTGTTAATGATATTATTAACTAAATTTTAATTTTTATAACATTATTATTCATCTTACACATTTTCTAGAACATGGTATGCGAACAAAATATAATTTTCGTGTAAAATAAGTATTTTTCAAAAAAGTACAGTTTTGTCGCCTTTTGATGGCGCACCCACATTAAATCTAGTTTTTGAGATGTTTATAAGTTCAATTTGAAAAAATAATATTTTTCTTTGGAATCAAAATATAAAAAATTACTTTGGATAAATTTTTCTTATTATTCTGATAACTTTCATATTTTAATGAATAGTAAAAACACGCTATATTTTAATTAAAAACAACTTTTTTCATCGCAATACTTTATATGGTTAAATTATAGTATTGAATGATTTTAAAGTATAAATAGAATATATTTTTACCATTTAATATAATTTATTTCATTACCATTAATTTTACATTGATTTCTTAGGTAAAAACATTTCAATCTTTGGCAATGTTTTAAATTTTAATACCCATTTTCTTAACAATAGGGTTAATTTTAAATTAATTACTACAACTTCTGTGTTTTGAATTTCAAAAAATTGATTCCATATTTGAATTCACTGGGACCAAATTATTTTAATAGGTTACTTTTATTTTTTTTGATATTATGAATAGTAACTACGGTAATTTTTATTTACTACAGTTAAAGGTTAATTGAGTAATTAAGGGTAAAAAAAGATTATAAAATTACCCTAACACCTGCCAAAATTCTATTGGATGACTAAAAGTCTACCCATATAACCTATGGGTCGGATTAGATTCATTTTATGTACTTTTTAAAATGAAAATAAGTTAATTATTATTAAAACCAAAGAAAGTGACAACATGTCACTCTCTTAAATCTTATAAGTACAATAATTATTTTATAGTGATAAAATTCATAAAACATCGAACATGAATAGTATCCAGAAAGCTAATAAAAGTATCTACATCATGTAAATTTATTTAGAATTTTTAAGGATAAAATAATTACCATTAAAGGTGACACAATAGTGATGTTGAAATTATTTTATTGATTGAAATTTCAAATAAATGTTTTTAAAAATATTAAAATAAATAGTATATGAACTATTTAATGATATCCACGAATTTTATAGATACACATTACATGTTATAAATCTGTGAAATCTTTTATTTCGAACATATCTTCTGTTTTGGATTTTATTTAAATTTAAATAATTGAATAGTTTCAAAATTGACACTATTGTTATTTTATAAAAATAAAATAAAATAATATTATTAAAAAATAACAAAAAATTTTATAAAATTTTAAATTATACATTATATGGATTAATATTTCATAAATTATCCAATTATAGAAAATTCAAAACACATAAGTAATCATTTTTAACAATTTAAAATTTAGAATCTTATTACCACAAATAAAATTAAACAGATTAAATGAGGATATATCAAGTTGATAAGGTTTAAAATAAACTTTCAACATGTCTAAATTTTATTGGTTGATGCGATTAAAACCCTATATCATATAATATTCAAATATGAGTCATTTTTGAGGTTTTTTATGTGGTTTTTGATTTATTATTTATTAATATTTTTGAGGTTTCCAAAGGTTCCCCTCTCCTCCCTTATAAAAGGGCACCTCCTCCCTCTCCTCTTCACATCACATTGAGCCTTCAATCTTGTCCAAAACCATCCCATTTCTCTTCTACACTTCCCATGAAATATTCTTGAGGTTTTGGTCATCTCAAAATACCAAATCTAGTGCCTTATGAGGTAGCTTAAAAGAGGTGCATCGAAGAAGAGGTAATCTCTTCTATCGATTCTTTCAAGTTTCTTTCTTTTTCAACTTATTCTTATTTATTTGTTTCAGTATAAAGTAATAACATCAGTATCACTAATATAATTATATGTTATTATAAATATTAAACAACCTCATTTCACTTTCTATCCATCCTATGGAAAACAAAATCACCACGCATGCATATGTACAGAATACCATCTCCACGTCGTGGTGTAATCTGTTTTTCCACCACCACCTTACTTCGATGGGTATAACGGTGTAAAGAATAAATATATATATGTTTAATATAAAACCATAATTATTCTGGGATATTATATCATCTACTCCAATTCCATAAAATAATTATGGGAATGATATTATCGCTCGTGTGTACGTACGGATTACAGTCTCCACGACGCGAAGAGATTCGTTTTCCATGTTAACCATTCAAGAATGATTATTAAGTATATATAATGAATAATAATGAAATATATGAAATAATTAAGATATTTATGTATATATATATGTTTTTCATCTACTTACTTCCATTCAACTCAATATGAAAAGAAAAATAACATTCATGCGTAGGTACGGCCTACCGTCTCCATGAATGGTGTATTTCATTTCATTCATATATCTGTTATATATATAAAATGAATATATATGATATATAAATCATTTTTTAAATTATGGATGTAATTCAATCATGATATAAGTAATAATAATATCAATAATAACAAGTCCAAACATGTATGATAAATATAACTATTTTACACAAAACACTACTTTAACATGGAATTTATAAAAGAACAGGTAATATAAAGTCATAAGTGAAACATATATGATATCATAACAATGAATATGATTCTATAATAAGTAAATGACATTATTTAAATAATTATACCAAAGTTTTGGATACATATTAATCATATCATACCTATGATAAGGGATAGCTTTTCCAACCTTGTTTTTATCCGAGATTATTTATTCATAAGTATTTACTGGGGTTATATTTATCGTCCATGTGCATGTTTTAAAAAAATGGTTTCATGAATGTTTAAAATCCTTTTTACGCATTTTATAATTTTAGTACATGTTATGTAAGGATTCTTTATTTTGTTTACCATACGAGGCACTTTTTGACTTTTCCGGCAAAAGTACGAGAGGAATGTTTTTTATCTTATACGGCATGAACGGAGTTTTATGGTTTTATAACACATTATTTTCATGAAGCTTACTCTACCAGATTTCATGATTATTTTCAATAAAATCCATTTCTTTTAAAATTGTGTGGCATTTTGTGAAAAGAAAATGATTTTTAAGGATAAAGGATATTTTCCTCAAGAATTCATTTCAAGTATTTTATCAAAACCATTTTCCAGCTAAGATGACATTATTTCATATGTGTATGTTTCTAGTATAATGTCTCTATGATTTATATGGATTCCATTTTCTTATAATGAAATGATATTCATTTGTTTTATATGGATTATTTTATGATGGGATGATGTTCATGAAACCCATTTTATTCTTTGGGTTATGATGAATGATTTATGTTTATGTTATGGCACACGTAAGAATGATTTCATTATGAGATGGGTGGGAACTATATATCCCTCAAATGAATTAGGTAAATATTTATATACCATGAGATATACATTGATGTAAGGTTAAGTTAATCCAGTTCAGTGATACATGACTGGAACAAGGAGTGAACTTGATTCAGAAAGGGACTTTGTCCACAAAGATTATGTTGGCAGGAATGCCTTGGCTACTACGGAAATCATATCATGTGCTTAAGGGTTTTCCACGATTACATGTATTCTTCCCATGATATTTTATCATGATTGATGTTCCATTATGATATATTCCTTTCATACTTCCAATTTTTATGTCTTTTCTCAAGATTTGGATGTTTAGATTTTATGTTCATGTTTTTGCTTTCAAATGTTTATGGATTGTTTTATGTTCGTTATGTTTACTCTTACTGGGAATTTGAGCTCACCCATTTTATGTTCTTTTTTCCCCAAGATATAAAGAAAAGTTTTAGGTAAGAAAAAAAGGGAATGATCTTTATGGGAGATTTTGAAGATCTTTCACCATGATTAGAAGATTATGTTCCATGTTTCCAAAGGCACTAAACTATTACGGTCCTATGGTATCTGTTTTTGTTATGTATTAAGTATTCCGCAAAAGTATGTAATGTCCATGTTTGTTAATATTTGGGTCCCTAAAATAATCATATATACCATATCATATTTTATTTAATTTTGACTTCATAATACCCTTTCATTAACAATTTATTATTAAAATCACGTTTTGGTTAATAACTACTTAATTTTTCACGCATATTTTGGACTGGTTTATTTAATAATTTTACTTTGATATTGGTTCCATCATCGATATCATGTTAAAAATGATATAAATATAAATAATATTCATTATATATTTATTGATAGTAATCAATAAAATTAAATGATAAAAAATGAATCACACCTTTCTTGGATATGGTTGGCTTTTCATATTCTTGAATGATATTTCAGTTTTTCTAAAAAGTTGGAGATGGAACCGAGTTATAATAAATAATATGAGGATCATCATAAATGACTTTTTTCATCGTAGATGAATTGACTTATGTTCTTTGGAATTTATCTAAGGCTTATTCATCTTTGTTTCGGAAAGAAGGGGATGTTTTCTCCTCGATATATAAGACCTTTTGAGTAACTTGAATTAGTTTTTGAGGTGGAATATTGGTTGAAATTGGCACCATATTTCATTTCAATACACAATGTGTTTTTTACATCATAGTTGAAAAATGAGGAACCTGATCATAACCATGTGATCAGTGGGATCATGTTGATCTAGATATGGTTACTACTCTCACGCATGTTCCGGTACAGATTTTGGATTGGAAAGAGAAGCTCTTTTATGGATTAATCATGGGTTTAGTGCATGTTTTATTGAAATGTGTTCATATTTAAGAAGAAACATAGGATCATTATAAGGAAATAGTGGAGTAATCACCAGAACATTTCTCTTGAAAATGGGGGTTTTCTAATTTCTGGGGATTGAAAGGAAAATGGTGTAGAGAATGAAACAACCACAATTATTGGAGTATGACCATTTATTCATTTATATTAAGTTTGTATAATTACTAGGTTATATTTTTATAGGTTTATAATGGTTTTTTCACATTTTTAAGGAATTTATTGCGGTTAAATGTTTGTGAATAGTTTTTAGAAACCATGCACGACCTCTAGAAAACCATGTAAACATTAGATGAAGGGAAAATAACACAGCATAGTTGTTTCATAGTTTTTCCAAACTATTCAACTGATTAGGATAAAATTCAAAATCCTACTTTCATTGAGACTATCTCTTATCTATTATTAGTGAACGATTTTACTCACCATTCCCTTAACCATGCACGATGTTTTTTGATAAAAAAATAATGTATCTCATTTTAATTAAGTCTTGGAACACCATTTAATTCCCTAATCTTCCTAAATATCAAATTAATTTTCCTACAAAAGCTTTATAGGTGACCCCTTTGATCTAGAATCATGTTTTAAGAGATTCAAAGTCATTAATAATCTAGATTCACTAGTACGTCTCCATTCTTAGACCTTCTTCTATGATATATTCCTGTCAACATTCATAGAACCTTAGATATAATCTTATATGGATTGATCAATGTTCCTTGATGTGAATTTTTATTTTTTATGATTGAATATATTAAAGGAAATTATATCCAATACAATATGTAGAGGATAATTGTTCCATATTTAATTTTCTACAATATTTGTGAAGTGGGTGGATTATTTCTCAAATACACATGATTTAGAAGTTTATAGATTATTTTCAATTAAATGTTTTGTTTTATTTTGTGGTTAAATCCATGTTTGATTATTGGTGGTAATTATGATTGGTTTTGGTTTTGATTTTCGTTGAAAAACATTGTTTAATTTTGGCAGGCTACTTTGGTTATGATTTTAAAATGTTTTTTTTTCAAATTGTTGGTTTTCATATGATGTGTTGATTTGGTTTGAGGAAATAGTTTAAATAAATGAATATTTTCGGAATGGTATTTCTTGGATTTAGAAAATATGCTGTAATGTTACATAGTTTCATTTTAGGGGGATTGTGAAAATAAGACATAGTGATCAATGCCAATGGTGTAATGGATAATGGGATATATCACCTTCTGGAAAATTTGTTGATAGAATAGAGACTTCTCATGAGTATAAAACTATCAAATTAGAATGCATGGTTTGTGTGTGTGTAGACATTGTTATGGGTATGATAATTGAATAGTGAAATGGTTTAAAGGATTTCATTTATTTATTTACTATGAAAATTAGTTTATGGATTTGGTATGAAATATATTAATGTTAATTTAAAATAATTACTATAAATGATGTAAAATGTTTTATCATAGTTTCATGAGTTGAAAAGTCATTGAGGAAATTCTATAGATTTTGGACTCACCCCCTATTTGGGAACAATTGTGCATTTTCATATTTTATATATTGAGACAATGGTAAGGAAAATTTTTCTCAATACTTTAGTGATTCTTCTTAATACCATGATAATGGCTTTATATGTTTGATCTTGGAATTATTTGGGAGTTTCTATGTTTATATAACTTTGGTTTATTTGAGATTTATTAGTCATTTTGGTATCCTTTGAGTATGACTTTTGGTTTTATCTTATACACTAATATGATTTTTTGGTTTGTTTATATTATGAGTTTTAATTTATAATAATGGATCATATAAAAGTTTCTTTGGTTATAGTATTTGTGGATTGTATTTTTTTCTTCCAAAGGTAATATTAGCCCCTAAATTTTTTCAGCCCCTTGTAATTTATTATTAGCCTCTGCTGTCTTGAGGATGACACCTAAGGCATAATAATAGCACAACCCAATTCATGTATAATAGATGAGGGGTAGGATGTTACAAGTTTCTTATTCAATTAATGAAAATCTATAAGGGCCGTTTATAGGGAGTTTTTGAAAAAGGTGAGGCACTGGGCATGAGTTATCTTGAGAACTCAAATTCAATATTCGATGGAAGACTAATAAATTATGTAGTAAATATATAAAAAAATATAATACAATATACATATGATCATTGATGAGTTTCTCCCAAACCATCTAGTATAGGAACTCTTTTTTAATAGGAATTATCACCCATTTAATGGATGTGATCTCCATTAGAAGTAAATGACTATTATTGAACTGATATATGATTAAAGTGTTTTTTGGAATATCAAATTTCACTTCTATTCCATAGAAATTGATGTGGTGTTTATCTAGATAAATCTAATCCATTTCTAATATAAAATAAAAATTCAATTTGGGGGAGAAAAACCTGATTTTTATGAAGTAAATTCCCATAAACATTAACTGGATAAGAATCATAGATGCACGATGTGATCATCATTCCATTCAGAGTATTCACTATTAATTAAAAATCTAATTACTGTGAAGTAATTTAAAAAACCTTATTTGTAATGCCCCGACCCCAAAAGCCCAGATTCGGTGCATTATTATGTATCATTGGCATGATCATAAAGGATCAAGTCTGGAAATACTGATTAGTTTAGTAGATTTGGAAGTGCTAGATACATTCATAAGGTTTACATTACATCATAAAATAGAAAACTACAATAAAAAATTATCTCCATAGAAAACACTAAGATCCCATAGACTATCCCTAGAGGTCAGTCATAATACACTTATTTGCATACTTGGAAAATAAAACATAAAAATTGGTGAGCTCAGATGCTCAGTAAGGATAACATTATAGCGGAAGCTTTCATAAATAAGCATAAAAATTTAAGGCAGTGAATAAGACTAGAACAAAAGCCTTTTAAACATGATCTTCAGTATAATATGGAAATGATAAAATCAAATAATTCCATTTAATTATTCACATGGATATTCTACTAGTTGAATGATCACATACAATATCAATAACCACTTTCATAATGATGGAATGCATAATTCCAGACTATCATAACCACATAGTAAAGGCCCTATTCCAAGACTACAAATAAGATTTTCTCAAGTCCTTGTTCCAAGACACTAGTTTGTCTCATGAGACACACCGATACATCGAGGAGCTATAGCAGGCTCCACCCATCACTTACTAAGTCCAATTCATTCCTCATATGAAAAGTTTGAAACATGGCATAAACATTCATATTAAAACTAGCATACGAAATGTCAAAACCTTATTCCCAAACCATAAATGGTATAAAAATATAACATCCACAGTCAAACATAACACATTCAATACAATATGGATTATTGAATTGTAATATATTAACATCAACAGAGAATGATGAAGGATATTTATATAGATGAAATAATCATCAAAACTAATGGAGAGAAATACCCCCCCCCCCTCTTGAAAACATTTAAAAGTCACACTACTTGTCAAGAAACTGTTTTAAAAATAGATTTTTGAGTCAAAGTGTCCCATACCACTTTGAAACATATTAAAATAATTTTAATTTTAAAACATTAATGTTCATATAAATAAATCCTTAAAACCATTTTTAAAAAATGGACATTAATGAAAATGTTTTAGAAGAATAAATCATTAAAAATTTAAAAATGATATTTTAGTTAGAGTTTCTAACAAAAAAGAGTGACACTGGAATGCAAATAATTTAGATACTAAAAACATTTTAATATCATGACAATAAAGGGATTCATGATATACTATGCCAAATATATTATATACACCATATAAAAGTGATTTGGTGTATAACAACAACGAGGTCTCAATGGAATGTAATTTGAGATGAAATATCTTATAAAGACCGTATCCTTAGGTTAAGGATAAATCAACGAAATAATTACGTGTGAAAAATATAAATACACTAAATATGATTGGATATTCTGTTTAAATCAATCAGAGGACATTTACCCATATTCTTGTAAAGACAACACCAATGAATTGGATATTTAACTCAACAAATGGAGATTGAATTAAAATTACTCTCATCAAGTTCATATCAATGAATTATGAAGTTATCAATGGAGTGATTATTTATATCTAATGTATATCCACAGAAAGGAGAGTGGAAATTATGACATAAGAAAATGAATAGTGACTCCACACATAATCTTGGACTAAAATAATCAATGAAGTATGTGTAAAGCCGAATGAGTGGAAATTGAAATTTCAAACTCCCTTATCGATTTAGTAACTTATGAAACATAAACCCATGAAAGAAGTATCATAAAATGATGATGTAAATATCCATAAATTAAATTAAGTTTCAAAATGAATACAATCATGGGCAGTACACACACCATATGCAATAAATAAGTGGTGAACAATGGAAATCTCACGGAATTAATAGTTAGATAAGAATCCCCTTACGTTGTAATTTTTCCTTGGTCGAGGGTAAGTTAACCACCTGTATAGTGGTGAAATAATTTTTATTTAATTATAAAAGAATTATATACATTAATATGATATCATATATGATCTTTTTAACATTTATTTGTTAATAATATCTTATTATTATCGTCATTTCGAGTGTTAACGGATTCATTTTCCTTTATATTCATTGTTATGTGATCCATATTTGTCATGGATGGGATGTATATTATTAATATCCAGAATGATATCATGTCTCTAAACATTATTTTTAATCATCAAATGAAATTTAGTGTTGAATGGATACGATGGGGAATGAATCACATTGCGTTTGTGGAGACGGTAATCCGTATGTACGCACGAGCGACAATATCAATCTTTTGATATTAAAATAATATATAATTGGATGGTATATAATATATAAAGAATAATTATCAAGTTATATTTATTATTTACATGATTTATACATCATTATTTTACCCATCCAAATAATAAGGCATTGAATAACAATTACTCCATGATGTGGAGATGGTAATCCGTATGTACGTACGTATGGTGACATGTCATTAAAGGGATGAATAGAATAATGATTATGGTTGTACCATATTTATAATAAGATCATAGTATATACGTGATACTGGATTTATTATTTTATAATGTAAATAACTAAAAGAATAAGTGGAAGAAGAAAAGAACTTGAAAGAGGGTGGTGAAATTATTACCTCTTCTTCGGGTTCTTCCTTTTGATTTGATCAAAATGGCTTCTTAAGTTGTCTTTATGACCGAATGAGTTCCTCTATGATAAATTGAGGGAAGATGAGAGGATATTTGGGCCGGGGTTTGCTGAGATAAAATTCATTTAATTTGTGGATTAGTGAGTAGGGGGAGTGCCCTTTTATAAGAGGGGTGAGGGGCACCTTAGGAAAAGTTAGAAATATTATTTTATAATAAATTATTATTTAGTATATAGTGGCTATAAAGAGGATAATTTAAAGTTTAAGTTGGGGATAGGTTTAAAACCACTCAACCAACAGGTTTTATACAGGTTTGGGTAACAATACTAACTTTATCGTTTTGATTTAACTCTTAGTTAAATAGTTTGACATTTACAATGTCTCTTTCTAATTTAATATTATATAGTTAATAAAAAAACTATATACTTCCAATCGACCCTAAAGTGGTCCATTAATGATACAACTATCATTATATAAGTTCTTTGGATGAACCTTATATTTTTAGAAATAGAATATCAATTAATAATATAATATATTTTTTTTAAAAATCATTTATGTCAATTTTGACAATATTTAATAATTGATTTTTTTAAAGTCATAAAAACATTATTAACTTGAACATAATTCATTTAAGAAATTATATCATGTCATATTAATAGATAAAATTCTTGGGATTCATCAAAACAGTCAAATTATATTTATTATAACATTTATAATACCAATTATTTGATTCTTTCATTAATAAGGAAAATACTACATCATTATTGTGTCAAAAATAATTTTTTTATTATATGTATAAAAATTATAAATAAAATACCATTATGTAGGAAATATTTTTATATTTATAATTAATATATATAGTCGAAAATATAACATATACAAAACTATGTACCAATTGTTTTCCTAAAAGATATATGCTTATGTCATTTTTGTATTACTTTATCTTAATTACTATAAAGTGTCATCATCACTTATAAGTGGCTCCATGGGGTCCCAAAATCGACCCAAAGATGACCATGGTCGGACATGTATCAACCAATTGGGTTAGGACACGTTTTAGGGTAATTTAATATTATTATAGTTTTATATCTTTACCCTTATTTACCTGATTTACCCATTAACCATGGTAAATAAAATATTTACCGAAATAATTATTCAAAATATCTAAAAATAAAAGATACTTATTTACAAAATTTGGACCTCCTGATTCTAAATATGGAATCCATTTTTCTAAATTCAAAACACATAAGTGGAAGAAATTAATTTTAAATTAATTATCGTTGTCAAGAGCGGGTTTTTAAAAAAAATAACTATTAAAAGATTGACATTTGTTTATGGCCAGATTAAATGTGAAATTACTTCCAATTACCAATTTTGGATTAAATGGTTAAAATATATTCTAATTATACTTTAAATCATCTCAATAGTATAATTTATCACTATAAATTATTTGGATTAAAAAAGTTGTTTTTAATTAATTTTTAGTATTTTCACTATTCATCAAAATTTTAATGTTTTCAAAAAAATTACAAAAATTCACCCTAAGATAATTTAGATATTATGAATCCAAAAATGATGTCCATTTTGAAATATAAAATTTAAAAAATTTCTAAAAGTGGGTATTACTATTCATAACGACTAGTTTGATTGGTTGTGGTGTGTGTTAGAACTCGACGTTACGTACAACACACGCTGTTATATTATTCAAAGGGAAGCGTAATGTGGAAGCTTAGGGTGTAACATTATCCCCTCCTTCAAATAATTTCGTCCATGATTTTTTTTAAAATTGGGCTTGGGAATATAATTTAAAGTCCCACATCGGAAAAAGAGTCAACAAAACTATCATTTTAAAAGAAAGAAAGAGAATTACAAAGGTTTCCCAAGATAACCCATACTAGGATTCCATGTAGGAAGACATGGATATGGATGATAAACAATGTGTCAAGTTATGATGGATAGGGATAGAAAACATGATCATGAGAACTTTAACAACAAGAAAACCACAAAATTGTGATGGGACAAACGGTCATTAGGCTCCCAGTTGGAAAAGTAAACAGACAAATGTTTTGTTGTTTTAAGTTACATTACATAAAGATGAGAAATTAATTTATGAGAATGAATAAGAACATAAAGATATATAATTAAATTTTAATTATAGTTTCATTCTTTAATAAATTTCTACCAAAAACACATTTTTTTAATGATGAGTATTCAAGAAGACATGGTCACACTAGAAGAGCTAGAATAAACTTCTATAGTATCACATGATCCACGAAGGATAAACAATATATTTACCTTGACTTTAGAGATTAATAAAAACCAAAATGGTTAGTATAAGATATGATGATCCCCCAAATGGAAATTCAATTAGAGAAAGAAACACTAATCTTAATTTCTAAAACTAAACCACCAATACCCCAAAGCTAAATAAATACCATTCAATAAACCATTGTGCTTAAAATCCTTAAATATAATCTAAACTAATATTTAAACCCAAAACTTAGAAGAATTTGGTTATGTAGTCTTCCAAATTAAATTTTATCTGCAAATTACATTAACTACACTTAAATAACCATATGTAAAATTAATTAACCTAATCACATATTCTCTATTAATGGTTAATCATTTTTATAAATAACCCAAATCACTATAAATCCACAATAAAAACATAGATAAAAATCCACCATTACTCTTCAAATTAAATCCCATAGTATTCTATTTTCCTTGGCCATATAGTGTTCCCAACAATGTGAACATCTTCCAAAATAACATTTATCACTTAATCACCAAATCGTTTTCCTATACTAAGGGTATTCATTTGATAAGACATAATATCCCAAATAAACTTATTATTGATCAATAACATCATTTAACTAAATATAATTCGTCATACTAACTAGGGGCATGCAGTAGTCCAGTTGTAGGTGATAAATCTCAATCGCACTTTAGTTGTGGGTTCGATTTCCACAGCTTTGTCCGATGTGACAGGTTGTCACACGGTCTACGTGTTGTACTTTTTCAACAACTATATTTTATAACATTACCAAAATGAAATAAATTCCACAAAATAACCATAACATAATTTAACAACAAATGTTATCTCATACATTGCATTTTCATCCCAAAATATAATAACTTGTCATTGCCTCAAACCTAGTAATCATATAAAAACAAATGGTTATTTATAACTATATCCACAAGAGAAAAGATAAGTCTTCCTCAAATATCATTTTCACATGAAAAACTACAGGGTTACAAATACAAGAGAAAATTATTCCGAAGTAATCCCATCAACAAGGAGCACTCTTACTTTTAAAAATTTCACCAACCATTTATTTCCACATATCTTCTTCTTTGACCAAAAAATATCATATAGAATAGGTCATTCACTCGGGTAATGTCTAGGTCCCCTATATTTATGGCAAATGACTGTAAATGGATTCTTGGGACCATTTGTTTTCTTCTACAATACTCTTCATTTTACCTCAGTAATTCTTCACTTTATGTCATTCTTTCCCACACGTAATTCATTTATTTGTTCTATTGAGACACTTTCTTGGGTGTCTATATCCACATTTCTTGCATGATATAAATTGAGGATTCTTTTCTCCATGGTCTCCACTGCTGGAGCTCTTATCATTCATCACTTTTCTCTTCTTTGTTGAGTTTTGGAGTTGGTTAATATATATGTTATTGATCTTATTTATTGGAAAACTGATTTTCATGAACACGGTATCTTTTAGGCCTATCAACATTCCATTTTTTTCTCATTTCAACCACCGTTCCCACCATGTACATCATTCTCAAATTTATTATGAAATCCTTTGAATCCAGCCATTGACTAATACCATAAAGCATTGTGTGAGTAACAGTAGTCATAAAATCATTTATAGAATATCATGACACCATATTCTCATTTTGAAACACCTTAGGATTAACCATGGTCATTTATTCTCATCTTATATTAAAATACTTAAAATCGGTTTGTAATGAAAATGTAAACTATCCCAAGCATATCCCCTGGGAGTGTCGTAACCAAGAGTGCAGCAAGGCCCGATGTCGTGCACCAGTCCTCGGTCGAGTCTAGATCAAAGAGGTGTTTTCAGGTTTTACCACTAGGTACATCTGTGCCAGAGCTGCCTCTACCTGCTCGTATCTAGACTGGGATGTATTGTTCGGAAAAATCAAAAAATCTCTACAATACCAAAATTCTAGGAAGTTCTTCTATACTAATACTCAATGTCCATCTTAGGTTTACGTTCTCTAATCATAGTTTATCCAAATCTAGTTTCCAAGGTTTTTACTAAACTTCCTCTGATACTAACTATAACACCCCGAACCCAAAATCCTAGAGTCAGTGCATTATTATGTATCATTGGCATGATCATAAAAGATCAAGTATCGAAAGACCGATTAGTTTAGTAGCTTTGAAAGTACTAGATATATTCGTAAGGTTTACATTACATCATAAAATGGAAGAATACAACAACATTGTCTCCATAGACCACACTGAGATCCCATATACTATCCCTGGAGGTCCGTCATAATATACTTCATTGCATCCTGGGAAAATAAACCATAGAAAAGGGTGAGCTCAGATGCTTAGTAAGGATATCATTATAGCGAAAACATTCATAAATAAACATAATCATTTAAGGTAGGGTATACGACTAGAACAAAAGGCTTTTAAAATTGAAATTCATCATAATATGGAAAAGATAAAATCAAATAATTCCATTTAATTATTCACGTGGATATTCTACTAGTATAATGATCACATGAAATATCAATAACCACTTTCATAATGATGGAATGCATAATGTCAGGCTATCATAACCCAATAGTCAAGGCCTTGTGTCAAGACTACAAATAAGATTTTGTCAAGGCCTTATACCATGACACTAGTTTCTCTCCTTATACCTACCGATAAATCGAGGAGTTATAGCGGGCTCCATCCACCACTTACTAAGTCCAATGCATTCCTCATATGAAAAGATTGAAACATAACATAAACATTCGTATTAAAACTATCATACGAAATGTCAATACTTTATCCACAAACCATGAATGCTATAAAAATATCACATCCACAGTCAAACATAACTCATTCAATACAATATGGAAGATTGTATTGTAACAGATTAACCTCAACAGAGAATAATGAAGGATACTGACATAGATGAAATAATCATCAAAACTATTTGAGAGAAATACCCCCTTTTCTTGAAAACTTTTAAAAGTCACACTACTTGTCAAGAAGCCATTTTAAAAATAGAATTTTGAATCAAAGTGTCCTATACCACTTCAAAAATTTTAAAAGGAATTTTAATTTTAAAACATTAATGTCTATATAAATAAATCCTTAAGGAAATTTTTAAAAAATGGACATTAATGAGAATGATTTAGAAGATTAAATCATTAAAACATTGAAAAATGATATTTTAGTTAGAGATTCTATCCAAAAGAGAGACACATGAATAAAAATAATTGAAGAAATTAAAACATTATAATATCATGAGAATAAAGGGATTCATGATATACTATGTCAAAGTGCATTATATACACCATATAAAAGTGATTTGGTGTATAACAACAAAGAATCCTCAGTGGAATGTAATTTGAGAAGAAACTCTAATAAAGACTGTATCTTTAGGTTAAGGATAAATCAATGACATAATTATGTGTGAAAAATATAAATAAACTCAATATTATTGGATATTCAGTGTAAATCAATTAGAGGACATTCACACATATTCTTGTAAAGACAACACCAATGAATTGGATATTTAACTCAACAAATAGAGATTGAGTTAAAATTACTCTTATCAAGTTCATATAGATGACATGAGAAATTATAAATGGAGAGATTATGTGTATAAAAATTATATCCACAGAAAGGGGAGTGGAAATTATGACATAAAAAATGAATAGTGATTCCATACATAATCTTGGACTAAAATAATCAATGTAGTATGCGTAAAGCCAAATGAGTGGAAATTGAAATTTCAAATTCCCTTATCAATTTGGTAACTTATGAAACATAAAACCATGAATGAAGGATCATACAATGATGATTTAAATATCCATAAATTAACTAATATTAAACAATTAATACAATCATGGGCAGTACACACACCACATGCAATAAATAAGTGGTGAACAATGGGAATCTCACGGAATTAAAAGTGACATAAGACACCCCTTATGTTATACTTTTTCCTTGGTTGAGGGTAGGTTAAACTCCTGTATAATGGTGAAATAATTTTTATTGAATTTAAAAATAATTATATACATTAATATGATATCATATATGATCTTTTAACATTGATTTGT
Organism: Viscum album; assembly: GCA_963277665.1. Taxonomy (NCBI): domain Eukaryota; kingdom Viridiplantae; phylum Streptophyta; class Magnoliopsida; order Santalales; family Viscaceae; genus Viscum; species Viscum album. Next base: position 784,039,265 of record OY728140.1, read on the forward strand.
TAATAATATCTTAGTATTATTGTTGTTTCAGGTGTTAACGAATTCATTTTACTTTATATTCATTGTTATGTTAGCCATATTTCTTATGGATGGGATGTATCATATTCATATACATAATTATATCATGTATCTAAAAATAATTTTTAATCATAAATTGAAATTTATTCTTGAATGGATATGATGTGGAATGAATCTCATCGCGTTTGTGGAGACGATAATCCGTACGAACGCACGAGCGTCGATATCACTATTTTGATATTAAAATAATATATAATTGGATGTTATATAATATTTACAGAATAATTAACATGTTATATTTATTATTTACAAGAATTACACATCATTATTATACACATCCAAATAATAAATTATTGAATAACAATTACACCACGACGTGGAGACGGTAATCTGTACGTATATACGTACGTATGGTGACATGTCATTTAACGGATGGATAGAATAATTAATATGGATGTACCATATTTATAATAACTTCACATTATATATATGATACTGTAGGTATTATTTTATAATGTAAAAAACTAAAATAAGATGTTGAAGAAGAAAAGAACTTGAAAGAGGGTGGTGAAATTATTACCTCTTCTACGGGTTCTTCCATTTGAATTGATAAAAAGGGATCCATAAGTTGAATTTATGGCCAAAGGAGGGACTCTAGGATGAATTTAGGGAAGTTTAGAGGATATTTGGGCAGGTTTTGGCTGAGCCAAAAGGCTTTTAAGGTGTGAATTAGTGAGTAGGGGGCGTGCCCTTTTATAATAGGGGTCAAGGGCACGTTAGGAAAAGCTAGAAATATTATTTTATAATAAAATAATATTCGGTTTCTAATGGCTCCAAAGTGGATTATTTAAAGGTTAAGGTAGATATAGGTCAAAAACCACTCAAACAATAGGTTTTAGATAGGTTTGGGTCACTATATTATCTTTATCTTTTTGATTTAACTCTTTGTTAAATAGTTTGACATTTATCAAGTCTCTTTGTATTTTTATATTATATAGTTAATAAACATACTATATACTTCCAAGAGACACCCATGTGGTCATTTAATGATAAATATATCATTATATTAGTCCTTTGGATGGTCCTTATATTTTTAGGAATAGAATATCAATTAATAATATAATATTTGTTTTGAAAACTCATTTATTTCAATTTTGACACTATTTAATAATTGATTTCTGTTAAATACATAAAAACATTATTATTTTGAAACAAATAAATTTAATCAATTCTAACATGTCATATTAACCAATAAAGTTAGTGGGTGTCATCAAAACACTTAAATTATATTTATTTTAACATTTATAATACCAATTATTTGATTCTTTCATTAATATGGAAAATAATACATCATTATTGTGTCATAAATAAATTTAATTACTCAATGAATAAAAATAATAATTAAAATACCATTATATAGGAAATCTTTTTATATATATATTGAATATTTATAGTAGAATATATAACATATATAACGTTATGTACGAATTGTTTTTTTAAAAGATATATGCTTGTGTCATTTTTGTATTTATTTTAACATAATTAATATAATGTGTCATTATCACTTACAAGTGGCTCCATGGGGTCCCAAAATCGAACCAAATATTCCCATGGTCGGACATGTATCAAAAAATAGTGTTAGGACACGTTTCATGGTAATATAATATTATTATAATATTAATTTTTTACCCTTATTTACCTGATTTACCCATTAACCATGGTAAATAAAATATTTACCGAAGTAATTATTCAATATGAATAAAAATAAAAGTTATCTATTTACAAAATTTGGACCTCCTGAATCTAAATATTTAATCTATTTTTCTAAATTCAAAAATAGAAGTGTCAGAAATTAATTTAAAATTAATTCTCGTTGTCAAAACAAAGAGCGTGTTTTTTAAGAAATAATAACTATCAAAAGATTGACACTTTTTTATGTCTAGTTTAAATGTGAAATTACATCCAATTACAAATATTATATTAAATGGTAAATATATATTCTAATTATACTTTAAAACCTCCCAATAGTATATTTTTTCACTATAAATTATTTGGATTACAAAAGTTGTTTTTAATTAATGTTTAGTATTTTTCACTATTCATCCAAATTTGAATGTTTTTTTAAATAAAACCAAAAAATCACCCTAGGATAATTTCAGTATTATGAATCCAAAAATTATGTCCATTTTGAATGATAAAATTTATAAAATTTCAAAAAGTGGGTATTACTATTCATAACGACTAGTTTGATTGGTTGTGGTGTGTGTTAGAAATCGAAGTTGCGTATAACACACACTGCTGTTTTATTCAATGGGAATAATACCATGGAATAATGGGGTGTTACATTAATTTTTTTCTAATATAAAATTGTGTGAAGATCAAGAGTCAAATAATATATTAGTTGTTCTTGAGTGAGTGGTATGTGCACCTTTCAACATGGGATTATCATTTCCATCATCAGAAATTGTGACAGCATGAGATTTAAGTTTTCACATTGTCTTAAGAGGTTAATGATGTAGATCATAATCACTAAACTTTGGATTATATAATTTATTAGTGTAATTATTGTACTCCTTTCATTTCAATCATTGGAGCATGGGTGGTGAGTTGGTGGGAATATTCTTCTATTGCATTTATTTTACTATCCAATTCATTACCTTTCAATATTCACTTGCTTTATGACCCACCCTTACACAATTAAATAACATCCTAGTTCCATTAAAATAGTTAACTTGATGTTTCTTCCCCCATTTTGGGTATTTATATGGTTAATATTTATTTCGACTTCGAGATTTATTCAATATTTTTTGAGACTCAATCATCCTTTTCCTTTCAAAACTATGGGAATGTTGGGAATCTAAAATTTCCATTTCAACCTTGATTTCACATAGAACAATTTCTTTATAGCTATTAATGTATCTCATAGTTATCAGATTTCAGATATATGGGATTAGGCCCCAAATAATATATCAACCTTACTTATAGATTGGATGATAATACTAGAGGTGTACCTCAGAAGCCTTGTAAAATTTTCCTCATTTGTATCAATAAATTCATCAACTATATGATTAAACTCAAGTGATTAATTCTCCATCTTTTTATGAAGAATAAAATGAATGTACTTATTAAAAAATAATCATTTTTACTCATCCCACTCCATAGATTTAATTCATTCATATACTGTGATGTTCCTAATAAGGGTCCACCACTAATTTTATTCACCTTCCAAATGATACAAAACTAAAATGAATTTTCCATTCTTTGAACACTGATAAATGGAAAATATAATTTCAGTGGAACTAATCCATTTATAACAACTAGTGGATTATCGGAAACACTAAAATAAGGTTGTAATTTACACATTAAGGACTCAACAGAACATTTTAACCTCTTTTTCTATTTTATATGTTCATCATGATTCATAGATTGAAAAAATTATTTCATTATAAAAATGTGAATTTTCATTTAATATCCAATACACTTTGGTTTCTCAAGTGGAAACTCATTTCATTTACATCACATTCAACATTAACATAGTTCTTTCCAGTTCTTAACATTGACTAAAATCTAAAATCATATTGTGAGGAATAATAAATATAGTAGTAAACCAAATACCTATGGGATAAAAATCAATTAAAGGTCTTCTTAAATGAGGACACCTTAATTTCAATATTTGAAACATTATGTTCAACATAGGTTATTCATGGACATCTATAAAAATCCATAATGTTGTTTTTTAATGATTTTATGAATTTACAAAACATATCCCTGGGTATTTTCAAACCAGGTGTGCAACAAGGATCATTATTGTGAACCATGTGATGACCAAGTAAAATCATAATGCCCCTTTTTCAGAGTTATTACCCCTTGGTATATCTATTCCAAAGCCACGTCCACTTATAGAATCACAATAGTTATGTAATTACATATAAACAACTAAATATATCATTAACCAAAATTCTATGAAATTTTCATACACATTTACTTATCCTTAGACATATCCTTAGAAATATTATAGTGACCCCGATTTTTCTTACATTATTATTACATAATATTATTGATAGAAACAAATAATAGAATTACATGACCTGGATGCAAAGGTTTAGTTTCTGGGGGAAATTATAACCATACGTATAATTTAATTAATATAACCAAAACATTTATTTAATCCCTTCTTCTCTAGATTTTTATAGGTCTTCACATTCTCCTTGGAACAAGTAATCACCTGAGTATATACATCAGAAATGGATGATCTAAAATCCCAAGAAGAGGATATATAAGGACAATAACCAATATTACATGTTTTGAAAATATATACTATCATCATAACATATCCATAAGATCATAATCATGAGAGGGAGCCTTAAGAAAATGCTCTAAATGTGTCAATGCATAAAAATAAAACATCACGTCATCGTGATCAATTACGACACTTAGCTGTTATCAAAGATAACATCGTTTTCAAACATATATAACTTTTCTCAGAAGTTAAATAAAATTACCAAATTCTTTATAGTTCTATATAATTCCAAGCGCACCTGTCACGTCATATTATTTACATTGTGCTATATAATTCCAGATGCACACATCACATCATAACATTTAAATTATTCATTTATTCACATCATATTATTTACATTGCGCTATATAATTCCAGGTGCACACATCACACCATATTTTTTAGAAATAATTAATTTTATGAATAATTATTCATTTATAATGTTTTTATTATTGTTTATAAGCTATTTTACATGATATATAATATATAAAATTACTATAATAAGGGATAAATTCCATTGATAATAGTTTTGGTCATTACATTCTTCCCCCTTATGAAATTTCAAGTTATTAATTTTTTTTACATAAATAGGTGAGGGTACTTCTCCTTCATTGACTCCTCTAGTTCTGAATTGGCTTTTTTAGAATTATGGTTATTCCACAAAAATTTAAAAGGTGGGTTGTCTTGTTGTTTATAACCTCGTATCTCTAGTACAAAATATTTACTGGATTCTCCTCATAAGGGATAACATCTTCCAGCAGTACCACCACTGAGTTCAGTACATCTGAGGGATCTAGTATGTACTTCATCAATAGTGATACATGGAACACATCATGAACATGGGCAATATTCGGTGGAATTTAATTCCATTATGACATGATTCCTATGTGATCAATAATATCAAAGGGTCCAATGTACCATGGGATAATCCTTCCTTTCTTTACAAACCACATGACTCTCTTCAATGGTGATATTCGAATGAGGACCTTACCACCAACATTGAACTCAAAGTCCCTTCAATGGTTGTAATAATAGATCTTTTTATGACTCTAAGAAGATTTTATAAGTTGCTGTGTGACTTGAACCTTAACTATCCTTTCTTGATCAAGATCATTTATAAGTTGGTTTATTTCTTCAACATCATCCATATAGGTTGGTGTTCTACATCTCTTTCAATATAGAGATTCATTTAGAGCCATCTGAATACGCGAGTGGAAGCTATTATTGTATGAGAACTCAACCAATGGGATAAGTTTATTCTATATAATTTTTAATTACAAAGATAAATATCATATTATATATTCAAGAATATTAATAGTCCTTCGAGATTGGATATCAGTTTTTTGGTGATAGGTCAAGCTGAAATTTAATTCAGTACTCAAAGCATGTTAAAGACTCCTCTAGAATTTAGATGTGAACATGGGGTCATGGTCAGAGATAATCAAGAGTGGAACCCAATGTAGTCTTACAAATTCCATCACATATATCATTTAATTTTATTCAAGTGATATATCTTTCTGAATAGTGATAAATTGGGAAGTCTTGGTGATTCAGTCTATGAAAACCCATATCACGTTATTTTCATTTGAAGTATTCTAGAGACCCAAGAAATTGTCCATAGTAACATTCTCGCATATCCACATTGATATAGAAAATGGATGCATCATCCCTTTGGACTTCAGCCTCTTATATTTATCTTGTTTATATATCACGCACCTTGAGATATACTCAACAATCTTCTTCTTCATGGTTTCCCAACAAAAGTGTTCTTGGAGATCATGGTATATCTTGGTACCCAGGGATGGATTGAGAAATATGAGGTATGAGAATTTTCCAATATATCCATCTTTACCCATGTGATGAAGTAACACTTACCCTCCTTCTAAATTGAGTCACACCATCATCATCGATATAGAACTCTTATAACTACCCTTATTTTACTACATTCACATTATTTTGTAACTATGGATCATCCATGTGTGCCTCATTAATCTTCTCTTGGATTGATGGTTGGGAAATAATTTGGGAAAGGTTGGATGCATTACATACTATTATGATTTCAAAATTCATTCTTTTTATATCCATGATGGCATGGTCATTATCAATCCAAAATATGGACATAGTAGTAGGTTCTTTTCATATAAGTGCGTCTTCTACCTTATCTTCCTTTTCAGGATGATAGTGAATAGATAAATAGTAGTCTTTGATTAGGTATAACCATATCTTTTGATGAATGTTGATATCCTTTTGTGGTAATATATACTTTAACCTCTTTTGATTAGTATACATGTCACACTTCTCACCATAGAGGTAGCACTGCTATATTTTCAAGGAAAAAATAAAAGCATCTAACTCTATATCATGTGTCGAGTAGTTCGTTTATTAGATATTAAAGTACCATGAGGTGTAGGATATCACATTATTATTTTTCATGAGTATACAACCTGATAATTTATTTTATCCATCATTTCATATCACAAAAATTTCTCTAATTTTGGTTAATGTATGTACAAGTGTAGTGATCAGCCTCTTCTTTAGAACATTGATGCTTTCCTCATATTATTCTTTCCAGACATACTTTACCCATTTCCTTGTTAACATATTTTGAGGGCCTAACAATTGTGAGAAATTTATCACAAAATATTAGTATGACCATGACAATCCAAGAAAAATGATAATTTCTGTGACACTAGAGGGTCCATTTTATTCCTAAATTTCCTTTTTTTAATCATCCACAAAAATTCCCTCAACTGTGTCACATGTCCCAATAATGGGACTTACTACACCAAAAAGTCATAGTTCACATATCTTTTATGGAAGGAATTATTATAAATATATTCCTTATTCACATTTATCTAACGATATCTTGAATGAATATCCATGTAATGGAATTACTGAGCTCCTTATAACTGATCGAAAAAATCATCAATCCTAAGAAGATGATACTTGTTCTTTATGGTGATCTTGTTGAGTTTCCAAAAATTGATACATAGTCTCGTCGATCCATCCTTCTTCTAGAAAAATAGAACTCGCTCACATTAAGGTGATGCACTAGGGAGTATGAACCATTTGTCCAAATTCTCTTACAGCTGTTTCTTAAATCATCCTGTTTTATAGGATCCATCCTTTAGGTGCACTTTGAGATAGGATTAGCTCTGTGTATGAGTTCAATTGAGAACAATTCCTCATGATCTAGGGGATGTATGGGTAAATCATCAAGAAATAAAAAATTGTATTCCCTCACAATGGTCATTTCCAATTGGTTGACTCATTCCTTTAACTTAACCATTAAAGTAATGTATGATTCTTCACAGGGAATTAGCACCCACACCATTGATGGAATTTTGAAAGAATATTAATGATCCTCCTTTAATTTATATAGGAACATGGGATGGTTATGAATATGAAAATATTTTTCATTTTCTCTACATTGGATGTGTACTCTATAAAAATAAACCCAATATATCTCCAGTATAGCATCGAATTCCACCATTGGAATTTTTAAAAGATTTGCTTGAAGAATATTCCCATATATGTCAACTGGAGAAGATTCCAGCACTTTGGTTGCAATTATTTCATGAATTTGTGTTTTTAAAGAAATATATACTTCAAGGATTCAGGAATTCAAAAAAATAGTTCTTGAAAACCTGTATGATATAATGGAATTCATTGAACTAGAATAAAATAAGAGTTTTTCCATTATTGAGTGAATAGGAAGTGTACCTTATATGACTTCATTTTCTTACTCAACTTCTGTAGTAGTAATGGAATATTACTTCTCATTATCCTTTGTCTTTGGTTACTGATGATGTTTATTACCCTTGAGGACATGAGGTTTAATTCACTAGCATTCATAGTTTTCTTTCTAACAACATTTGTATCATTGGACCATGGGTGGTGATCTCCTCTTTTCAACAAAATTTTTCTACTTCCTCATTTCATTTCTACATTCATGATTATGGAAGAATTCTCTCCGAAGCATGAATAACATCCCCTCCCATTTTAGGTAGTTCCCATTATTCTTTTTCCCACTTTTTTTACACATGGGTGGTTGAGTTTTCTTTCCACCTTTCCTGTTAGATCCTCCAGCTTAAAACTCCATCATTTGTTTCTTATCACCATAGACATGTGGCCATTCTCTAAACTACATATCCACTTTGATAAAACATATAAAAACATATTAATAACTCCCAATGCATATAATTTTTATATCCTTTAGAATGTGTGGTTTTAATAAAGTAAAGAATCTATTTGTTATGATATCATTGTTGATTAAAAACATGATGTGTACCTTGAAGGCTATGTGGATTTTCATCATAGGACATGACAGATTCTCTTTCCTTTTTTTCATATATTTGAATTTTCTATCAATATTTTTGAAAAGATTTTAAGGGAAATACTTGTTGGGCAACATTATCTTAATGTATTACCACTCAATCTCATCAATTGTTTCCTTCGTCTTGGTGTTCTTAATCAAATACCACCATTGATCGACATGTCCGTCTAAACAGTAGATAGTCAGATTCACCTTCTCTATTTGAGAACAATGAATAATAAAATATATATTCTACATTTATTTGACCCATTGTTATTCAACTAGTGGATCTAAATATACACTAAATTTATGTGGTTGTTGCCTCAAAAAACACATGATAGCATGTTTCTACATCATAGGTCAAGGCAAACATTCCACATTATGAAGGCTATCATTCATAACTTGAGAATGCTAAGTAATAATCTCCATAAAATTTTTAAATACACCTCCTAATGTTTGGGTGATTTCATTTGAGTAATCACTACATTGTACCTGACACATGTTATTATCTAGGTTTTCCCTGGTTCTGACCATTTAAAAAACAAAAAGGATTGAAAAAACATAATTCAACAAGTCAGGAATTAATAATTTATTTATTTTTTCAATTACGTATAAATGAATAAATTGTTGGATCCCTTGGTTTTGAATTTTCTAAAAAAAATATTAATGGATGCTTACTTATAATTAGTCTCACATTAATGGTTTTCACTATTTTTCTCTAATCCAAATTCCCAAATTAACTAAACCATGCATTGATACGAATTATAGATACCCTACTTTTTTCTTACCTTATTATTATATAACATTAATGATAAAAATTTTATATGGATTGAATCAAAACTATTATTGAATTGAGAAATTTAAGACCATACATAACATATAATAAATATGACACAAACATATATTTAATTATTTTTTCTCTAGCTTCTCAGAGGTCTTCACATTCTCATTGGTACAAGTAATCACATGAGGATATATATCAAAAAGGGGTGAGCTAAAATCCCATTAAGAGGATATATAAGAACATTAAAAAATATAAAATTGTGTGATAATAATTATTATCACCATAACACATAATTAAGACCATAATCACAAGAGGAAGCATTAAAATATCACTCGAATGTGACAATGCATAAATATTAAACACAATGTCTTTGTTTTCAATTACCACACATTGTTTTGAAAAATGATATAATAGTGTTCACTAGTTTTTAACTTTTATCATGAGATACAACATATTAACAAATTCATTGATGCTCTATATAACTGTGGGAGCACCTATCACATCATATCTTTTACATTGTGTTATTTAATTCCAGGTGCTCCAGTCATATCATAACATTTACATTATCATGCATGCATCAAAAAATGTCTATCATTATTGGATATAAAATAAACCATGGAATTTAATGGGTTTAATTTCATAAATCATACATTCATAAACTTTTTGTTCCCAAATTAAAGAGGGAATGGCATTAGAATCACCAGCCTTGAGTGAAGAGGAAACAATCTCAAGAAGTAAAAGATGTATTTTTTTTGAAAGAAGCGTTCCATTGAATAAACATTCTGTTAATCATAAACTAAAGTATAAAAAATGTATATCCCATAAAATCTAGGATAATGAGAAAATGTATATATATAAGTAATATACATACTGAAAATGGGATGAAAGAGGAAAACCCACATGAATGGGAGTTGGGGTTGAGAATTACCCTTACATTATGTTTGAACTATTTTTTTCATTAATGTCCTTTATAATCACATTAGATAAATTAATTAACAATTAAATTACATTTTTACATGAATTTTATTCATTAAGGTTTTATTATGTTCATTTATTTCCTTTTATATGAGTGATAGAGTTCAATTTAATCATTTTGGAGCATTCGTTTTCATGACTTTCATGATTGGTTTGCTTGTATACATGAATGGAAGTTCGTGTAAATTGTGGATAAATATCTAGAATTGTTATTATATGTTATTAATTATATTATATTCGTTTTAATGATCTTTTAATTAATTTTTTATATGGTTTGAGAATGAATCATTTGATAAAATTTTAGGATTATCGTTTTAGGTTAATTTTGGTGGTTTTTCGATCATAATGAAATAATTTTGTTTTATCATTTAGTATAATGTATATATGTTCAAACCATAACATAATAGTGAGGTTTAAAAAAAATTAGAATAATTTTCATTCATTATAATGGTTTTATAAACATAATTTAAGGATTTAATGTAAAATGAATTCATATCATCGACGATGTCGGTTAATTGACACATCAAAGATGATTATTTCATTTTTAAAATAAAGAAGAGAGTGAGGGAGGAATTTAATGTTAGATCATACATTAAAATGATATAATTATATAATATTAATCATTTTTGATATATCATTATTTTTTTTAATATAAAGTGAGGAGAAGATAAGAAAATAAATGAAACTGAAAAAAAAGAAAAAGGAGGAGTATTTTACCTCTTGGAATTACCCACCTTGAGAACCTCCTTAGGGAAAAGGTTTGGGTATTTTGATAGAAACCCTACATTTTATTAGATTACTTTTACATAATTTTAAAGATAAAAAACATAATATCATTACAAAAATAGTATATAAAGTTGTATCTTCTTTGGAAGACTATTACCATACATAACTTGTACAACCTAAAACATAAACATTTATTTAATTCATTATTATCTAGCATCTTGTTGTCCCTCGTGTTTTCCTTAGTACTTATAGTCACATGAGGATATTCATAAAAAAAGTGTGATATAAAATCCAACTAAGGGGATAAATAATAACATAAAACAATATAACATGGGGTGAATATAATAATTATCATCACAACATATGCATAGGATCGTAATGATTATACGAATCATTAATAAAATAATTTAAATGGGTCAATTCATAAAAATGTAACATCAAGTCTTCGTGGTCAACTTCAACACATAACTATGAACAAATATAGAATCATGTTCCCACATATTTAACTTTAAATCATTATATTAATCATATTAACAAAATCATTATATCACTATATAATTGTCGGTTCACATGTCACATCATAACATTTTCATTGCACTATATAATTCTGGGTGCACCCATCACATCATAACATTTACATTATCATGCATGCCACATAGAACATATATCAATCTTGAACATAAAAAATACATGGAAATGAATGGGTTTCACTTCATAAATCATAAAATCTTAAACTTTGGGATACCAAATGAAATATGGAATAGCATAATTGACATAAGAATCATCAACCTTGAGTGAGAAGTAAAAGGTGCATTTTTTGAAAGAGATATTCTTTTGGGAAATATTATTTTTGTCATAAACTCGAGTAGAAAACATGTATATCCTAGAATATATAATATATTTATTAAAAAATTATATTTAAGTAATAACCAATCTTAAAATTGGGATAAATATAAAAACTAAAAGAATGAATGTTGTGTTTGAGAGTTCCCCTTACCTTGGGTCTAAACGCATTATTCACCTTAATGTCATGTATAATAACATAAGATTCATTAATTAAAAATTAAAAAACCTTTTATACATAAATAATATTCATTATTTTTCTATTATGTTCTTTTATGGGCCTTTGGATAAGTTTTAGATTATAATTTCTTTATCCGAGATCATTCATTTTCATGGTTTTCATGATCGGTTCACTTGTATTCTTTAATGGATGTTCATTTAAAATGAGGATGAATATTCAGAATTGTTATTATATATTATTAATTATACTCTATAATCTTATATTATCTTATAATGGATTTAGTTATATACTATGAGGATGACATATATGATAAATGTTAATGATGATAGTTTTAAGTTAATTTTAGTGATTGTTTAAACACAATGAACTCATTTGTTATTAACATTTAGTCTTATGGGTTTAATTTATTTACCAAAACTAAAAATGGTTATAAATTAAAATTAAAAGAAAATTTAAACTATATAATTTTATTATTATCAACCTTGATGGTGGTTAATAAAAATGACAGTGCATCACCCACGATGTTAGTTATTTGACACACCACATGCGATGATTCCATTTTTAAGATAAATGAGATAGAGGGATGGGTTTAATGTTTTATCCTTCATAAAATGATATAATTTAAATATATTTAACATACTAGATTTATAATTCAATTTCTTTTAAGTAAAGTGAGGAGAGAATAAAAAAATTAAAAATGAAAGGAAATTAAATGAAAAATAAAGAGGATTTACCTCTTAAATTTCCCTCTTGAGATCCTTCTTAAGGTAGCTTGGATTGGAATTTTTATCATAAAAATAGTTCTTGGACATGGGTTAGGGTCTATAGAATTGTATTTTGAATAATTTATGATGTTATCAAGGCTAGATAGGTGTGAGGGGAAGAGGGTCTGAGGGGTAGTAATTATTATCGAGGAGATGGGTGTTTTCTTATTATTTTAATCCTTAGATCATTTATTTTTTCAATACAAGAGTTAGTGAGGATTATTGTGAATAAATATATTAATTAGTGTATGTGAGTTCTAAATAATGTACATTTACATCATCCATAACTCATGCATGATGCCGAAATTCAATTATTTAGCTTATTATGTAAATTATCGAATTTCACTATTCACAAAATTGTAGTATCTCAGAAAAATAACAAAAATTCACCCTAACCATTTTAATAATTGTGGGATAAAAAAGGGACTCTATTTTATCAAATTAATTTTATAAATATTTGAAATTTATCTTTTAAATAAAATAATTATCTACTCAAAAGATTCATATTTTAAATTATAAAATGATTTTACTATACTTTCAAAAATAAACTGAGGTATTATTAAATTATCCTAAAATCATAGGACAAAAAATATTTATTTAGGAATACATTTTATGATAATTAATTATCTTTAAAAAAATTAATTTAAAACTTTATATAAATATTTATTACTCAAAAAATATCAACACTTATTTATTAATTATAAAAACATTTAATCTCATTTATAAGGTCCCTAAATTTTATTTATTCGTTCATGGGCGTTGTTACTATTGATTTGGTTGGGTTAATATTTATAAGATTCATATTAATATTCATAAGTGTATCATAAAAATTCAAAAGGGTAAGTTACTATTAATAAGGGTATGTTAATATTCACCAAAAACTATGATTGTCATATTAGAATTTAAATATCTTACTGACAGCAACCATATATGTCAGATTTTCAAAATTCAAAACACATAAGTGGGAAAATTATTTTTATCGGCTAGCCTATACATGTCACATAGTATTTTATAGTTCATTTATGTATGATGTGGAATTGTGTTTCTTAATGGGATTTTATGTGACATAATTAAAAGAAGAGAATTTACATTGATAAAACTTTGGGTTGTTACATTCTTCTATCCTTTTGAAATATTACCCTTGAAATTTCATTTTACAAAAACCAGTGAGGGTACTTCTCCTTCATCACCTCCTATGGTTCCCAAGTTTGTTCTTCAAACTTATGGTTCCACCATAGTACTTTGACTAGGTGAGTAGTGTTTTTGTGTAGAAATTTATTTCTACAATCTAAGATCATAACTGAATTATCCTCATAATAAATATTATTCTACAACTATATTACCTCTAAGGATAGTTCATGTAGAGGATATGGTATATACTTCCTTAAGATGGATACGGGGAATGCATTGTGTATTTGAGACATGGTAGGTGGAAGTGCTAGTCGATAGGCCATAGCTCCTACATGATTAAGAATCTCGAAGGGGCTGATGCACATGGGACTTAGGTTTTTTTTTCAAAATGTCATGATCTTCATCCATGGATATATCTAGAGGAGTTCCTTGTATCCTAATTTAGACTCAAGGTCCCACCAATGATTGTCTTCATAGCTATTTTTTCATCATTGGGATGCCATGTTTTGATGCTGAATGGTTTTCACCTTTTCCACCATTTCTTTGACCATTTCTAGTCCTAGCATCATATGTTCACTGACTTCATGCCAACATGCCGATGTTTTACACCTTTTCCCATAAAGGTATACCTATGAATACATTTGGATGTTGTTGTCAAACCTATTTTTATAAGAGAAATCAACCAGAGGTAGTTGTTGGTTCTATACTCCATTGAAGTCTATAGAACAAAATTTCTACATATCTTCTAGTGCCTAAAATGTTTTCCCAAATGGGCCATTAGATTGAAGATATAGGCCATACTGAAGTTCAGCTCAATGTATAGAGCATGTTAGAGAATTTTCAGAACATCGAGGTGAATCTTGAATATCAATCGGATATAAATGATAGTGGTAATCAATGCAGCCTCACCACCTCATTGATATATATATATATATATATATCTGTGTGTGTGTGTGTGTGAATGTTGATCCAATGAGAAGTCCCCTAGAATTTTGATAAAGTGAGACATCTTTTAAAGATGTTCTACAATGACCCATACAACATTGATTCCTCTTGAAGTCCTTGGATGTTCATTGAAAAATTCCTTGGTAATGTTATCCAACAATCATGTTGGTATGGTTATTGGTATCATCATCCCCTTGTACTTTTTTCTTTTAGCCTTCACTTTTGGAAATACCAGGAACATTGATGTATATTCAGCAATCTTCTTCTTCATATTGTCCAACCAAAAGTTCTATCAGAAATCTTGATACATCTTTCTGCACCCAAGGTGAATAGGGAAGGTTGAGTTATGTGCGTTATTCAGAATCTTCTTCTTTATCTCTTGATCGAATGTTATACATAATCGTGACCCAAATATTATAACTCCTCCACATCAATCATGAACATAGTGGATTTCCTATTTCTAATATCTTCCTCCATTTTATAATCTCCAAATATTTTTTGGATCATCCTTTATTTTCTACATGAGGGAAGGTAGAGAAATAATTTGTGAAAGGATTAATGATGTTCCTCCCTTAATGATTCTCATATCCATCCTCTGAAAATATAAAAAGATTTGATCCTTCACAATTCTCATCATTTATAAAGATGCATGGTACTTTCAACTTAGCGAATCATCTACCTTGTTTTTATTACTACGATTGTAGTGGATTGAGCAGTCATAATCCTTAATGATCTCAAACCATTTTCCCTAGTGAATATTATGCTTTTTCCATGTGAATACATATTTGAGACTCTGTTGTATAGTATATAACTCATACTTCTCCCCATTGAGATAATGTTGCAAGATTTTCAATGCATAGATCATTATTTCAAACTCCAGATCATGCTTTGAGTAGTTATACCCATGGATATTCAAATTTCGTGAGGATTATTCTATTACATTATCTTTTTACATATGTAAACAACCCAATCCTTTCCTGGAATCATCACTGTATATCACAAAACATTCTCCACAATTCAGTAATGGGAGTACATGTGCAGTGATCAGCCTTGTCTTATTCTCCTTGAATGTTTCCTCACATTCTTCCATCCAAACATACTTTATCCCTTTTTTGTTAACTTAGTTAGTGGAATTGAAAACTATGAGAAATATCTCAGAAAACATTGATAGTACCCAACTAATCAAAGATAACTGCATATTTATGTGACACTATATGGTCTGGTCCATTCCTCAATTTCCATTGTTTTTTGAAGGGTCCGCATAAATTCCCTCACTTGTGATCACATGTCTCAAGAATGTGATTGATGAATCCAAAATCACAATTTCTGAACATGGTGTACTGCTTATCCGTTCTAAATGTCACCAAAACAAGTCTTAGATGTTCTTCATGTTCCTCCCTTCTCTTAGAGTTGATGAGACCATTAATAAACACTACCAAAATAATTTCAAGGTAATGTATAAAGACTATATTTATCAAATACATAAAGATTTAATGGGAATTAGTATGTCCTAAGGGCTTCACAAAAACTCATATTCTCCATACATTATACGGAAGGAAGTCTTCTAAATATCATCCTTATTCACCCTAAGATGATCATATCCAGAACAAATATGTACCTTTGAGAAATACCAAGCTTATCTCAACTATTCGAACAAGTCATCAATCATTGTAAGAGGATAATTGTTTTTTATGGTGATCTTGTTGAGTTCCCAACAATCAACACATAGATACATTTTTCCATCCTTCTTCTAGAAAAAGAGCATAGGGGCACCCCAAGGTGATGCACTAGGGAATATAAACCCCTTGCCTAAGTGCTCTTAAAACATCTTCTTTAACTAATCCATTTCGATAGGAACCAACCTATAAGGGCACATGGATATAAGAGTAGCTCGGGGTATGAGTTCTATTCGGAACACTACCTGACAATCTAGGGGTATTCTGGGTAACTCTCTAGAAAATACATAACAATATTCCCTTAAAATGATAATTTCCCCTATCTTGATACCTTCCTTTGACTCCACCATTTGAGCGAGGTATTATTCTTCATTGGAAATCAACAACCACTCCATTGAATGATTTTTCAAAAAAGATTCATGATATTCCTTGAATTTTTAAGGGATCGTGGGATGGTTCGGTATATGAAAAGATATTTACTTTTCTCAATTGTTTATATTTTCTCTATTTAATGAGTCCTAATACATCCCACGTATTGTGTAAAATTCCACCAAGGAATGTATCATGAGATTCACTGGAAAAATATTCCCACATTCTCCAACAGGAGAAGATTCTAACACCTGGGTTGCAATGATTACACCAATTGGTGTTTCAATAGATATCCCTACATTAATGTTTTCGTGATTCAATTCAATAGTTCCAAAAAATAGTCAACATATAAAATAATTCATAGAACTAGAATCAAATAATACATTTTTATTCATGAGTGAATAGGAAGTGTACCTTGTATGACATAATTCTGTTGCTCTACCTCCATAGTAGTGATGGCATAATCCTTACCTTTCTCATTTGGTTTTGGTTTATGATAATTCCAATTACCCAAGAGAACTCAAGTTTTAGTGCACTGGCTTGCATAATTTCCTTTATTCTTATAGTTGTAGCATAATAACATGGGTGGTTCTCTCCTTTAGTCCACCACATTATCATACTTTTTCATATATTTTCAACATTCATTATCTTGGGCCTCCCCCCCCCCCCACTTCAATCATTTCTACATCTTTTTGGGGATGTTCCCATGATGCTTCTTCCAAAATGTTTGACATGTGGGTGGTTGAGTTTTCTTTCCACCTTTCTCATTAGATCCTGCAGCTTGAAACTAAATCATGTGTTTCTTATCACCATAGTCATGAGATCATTATCAAAACTCCATATCCTCTTTGAGAGCACATCGTAAAACAACTTCATAACTCCCAATGTCTTGAATTGTAAGATCCTTTTGAAGGTGTGATTTTTAACCACTAAATAATCTATCAATTTTTCTATCTTTGTTGATAATAAAACCTGAATCATACCTTTCAGGCCTTGAGAAATATGTTTCGTAGTTCATCACAGATTCTCCTTCCTATTTCATCATCTCTATGAATTCTCTCTCAATATTCGTTTGAGGAGTTGTAGTGAAAAACTTATAATGAAACATTATCTTAATGTCTTCACACTCATTCTCTTCAATTTTGTGCCGAACCGTGGTTTTCTTAAAAAAAATCCCTCCATTGATCGGCCTATGCATATAAATGATAACTATCCGGAGTCACCTTCTCCAACTCAGAATAGTGAAGCACAGAAAAGATCTTCTCTATTGGTTTGACTCACTCCTTCGTGACTAGTGGATCATAAGATCCACTAAAAATTAGTGTTTTTTTACTTCATAAAACACTCAATAACTAGTGTATTCCACTTTGTTATAGTGTTCATTCCATATTATTCAGGTTATTTCTCATAACCCGAGATATTTTGGTATGTATCGCCATAATATATTAAGTCCACTGCTCGAAGCATTGGGGATGTCGTTCGAGAAATCGCTGCATTGTCCCTCGCATGGGGCTTTCACTAGGATTCTTCTGGTTCGAACTATTTTCTAAAATAAAAAGTGTTAGATCAAAACAAAAGTCATATATTCATCAATAATGTATCCATTTATAAAATTAAATATAAAGGAATATCTTGTTGGATCCCTATTTTTATAATTTCTTAAAACAATTATTCTTGGGTACTCACTTATACATAGTCTTGTACTAAGGGTTTACCTAAGGTTATATAATCCTAATTCCCAAATTAACTAAACCGCCCTCCGAGGATATACATAAAAAAAGGGTGACATAAAATCTCAGTAAGAGGATATATAAAAACATGAAAAAATATAAGATGGGGAGAGAGCAATCATTATCATCATAAAGTAGTCATAAGAACATAATCATGATAGGAAGCATTTAGAAAGGACTAGGAATGAAGAAATGCATAAAAAAGTCATGTATTAGCTTTCAACTACCATGCATAACTATGAAAATATAAAACCTAATGTTCACATATATTTAACCTTAACTCATTATATTTATTGCATTATAAAATTCATTGGAACGCTATATAATTCTGGGTGCACCCATCACATCATATTATTTTCATGGTTCAAAATAATTCTATGTACACCAGTCACATCATAACATTTACATGATCAAGAATGCCACCTAAAAAATGTATAAAAATAGATAATAAAAATCCCCTTGGAATGAAATGGTATTCAACTCATAAATAATAAATTCAAAAATTTTGGGTTCCCAATTGAAATACGGAATAACACACATGATATAAGAATCATTAACCTAGAGTGCTAAATAAAATGTGTGTTTTTTAAAGAAATGTTTTTTTGGAAAAACATTTGTTTGTCATAAACACTTGTAAAAACATGTATGTTAAAGAGGAGAGAATATAATTATTATTAAATGATTTATATGTAATAACTATACTTAAAATGGTGTGAAAGATTGAAAATCACAAGAAAGAAAGTTGGTTTCGAGAATTCCCCTTACCTCGTGTCTGAACACTTTCTTAACATTAATATCCTATATAATCACATAAGATTAATTAATTAACAATATAAAACCATTTATACATGAATATGATTACTTATGGTTTTATTATGTTTTTTTAGTGGCCTTTGGATGAGTTATACAGTTTATTTTCATCATTCACAAGTATTCATTTTCATGGTTTTCCAAATTGGTAAACTTGTAATCATGAATGGAAGTTCATTTAAAATGAGGATAAACAACCATAATTGTTATTATATGTTATTAAAGATCCTAAAAATTCTTAAATAGTCATATAATTGATTTGGTTATATACCATGATTTTTATTCATTAGATAAAATTTAATGATGTTTTTTATGTAAATTTTGGTTGTTTTTTCAAACACAAGGATCTTGTTTGGTTTTATCATATATATTATGAGTATAAGATATATCTAGAACATAAAAAGGGTTATAAAGTAAACATTAAATTATGTTTTAAACAATTTGATGTTATTATTATCATATTCTATGTTTTTTAAGAAAAATGAAAGTGCATTGCCCACAATATCAGTAATTTGACACATTACAAGTGACGATTCCATTTTTAAGATAAAGAGAAAGATGGAGGAGTTTATTGTCAAATATTAAATAAACATGATATAATTCCATTATATTTAGTTTACATGAGTTATAATTCCATTTTTATGAAGTGAGTTGAGGAGAGAATTATAAAATGAATAGAAAATGAATGGAAGTTAAATTAAAGAGATAGAGGATTTACCAATTGAATTCTCCCCTTGAGATCCACCTTAAGGCACCTAGTCTGATATTTTGAAGAGACCAAGAGCTAATTGACATAGGGTAGGGTATAGGGAATATTATTGGTTATAATTTCACCAAGGATCAATGTCTTTAGAGGTGTTAAAGGTAGTGGGTGTGAGGGGTGGTATTTACAGTGGTGGAGAGGGGTGTTTTCTTATTATTTTAATAATTAGATTATTATTTTTCTCCCGATGAGAAATAGTGATGATTCAGGTGACTAAATACAGTAATTAGTGTATCTGTGTTCAAAACAATGGCCATTTATATCATCCATGACTCAAGAATGATGAATAAATTCATTTATATACCATATTTCTTAAATTATAGAATTTAACTATTCACAAAAAAATAATGTATTTCAGAAAAATAAAAAAATCACACAAACCATTTTTTGACATGAAAATTTTAAAAAACTAATCTAAATATTATCAATATAATTTTCAAAATATGTGAAATTTATTTATTAAATAAAATCATTATTTACATATATATATATATATATATATTTAAATTTAAATCAACTTTTATAATAATTTTTAAAATTCACTGATGTCTCATAAAATTAACATAAAATCATAATAAATAAAATATTTATATAGTAATACATATTATGAAAATTAATTTAGGTTTAAATAGATTTATTATTTCAATTTTGTAATTAAATATTTATTACCCACAAAAATACCAACACTTATTTATTAATTTTTAAAACATTAACTCTCATTTATAAGGTGCCTAAATAATTTTCATACTTTCCTGGGTGAGGTTATTATTCATTTCACTGGATTACTATTCATAAGATTCATATTAATATTTATAAGGTTGAAATTACTATTCAAAAGGGTAAGTTACTATTCATACGGGTAAGTTACTATTCACCAAAAAAAATTATGTATATCATATCAGACTATAAAAATCTTACAGATCGCAACCGTGTGTGTCAGATTTTAAAAATTCAAAAAAACATAAGTGGAAAAATTCAGTTTATAGGATAGTCTATAAAGGTCACATAGTATTTATTAGTTAATTTAATAATGAATTGGTATTGTGTTTACTAATGTGATTTTATGTGACATAATTATATGAAGGGAATTTCTATTGATAAAACATCATGGCGTTACACTTTTTTTAAGACCAAGAGCTCATGGGCGTTGGAGAGGGACTTGTGGAGAGGTTTGGGTAGAACATGGACAAGGATCAAATCAGGAGAGGTGTGAGTGGAAGATGTGGTGAAGGGTGGTATTATTAGTGGAGGAGGGTGGGGGGGTTACGTTATATAATTCATTAGTTTAATATTTTTCCTAAGACAAGAAATAGTAGTAATTATTTAGAATAAATACACTAATTTGATCATGTGATTTCGAACCAATGGTTCTAACATTGTCCTTGACTCAAGGAATAGTGTATTAAATTTATAATTCATTTATACTGCAAATTATAATATTTTACTATTCAAAAAATTGAATTATTTGAGGGATCATCACTTGTAACCAATGGTGGATGAAGCACATCGGTCTGTTTCCCATGGCGTGGCAAGTACACCAGATTGTTTCCCATTATTATCTCATGAGACATAAAGCATTAGAAAATTAATTAGAGGGATATATATTTCCATGAACACCCATTAAATAATTAAAAAAACATATATGTTTTCCATTAAATGATTAAACATTCAACATATCATCACATCCAAACATGTCCAAATAAATCAGGTACTATAAACATTTCATGAATCCATTATAACATTACCAATAAAAATTAAATGGTTTTCATAAACATATCTTCATCATAATCCATTTAGGGAAATAATAATAATACCCCTGGATCACATACCATGTAAAATATAATAAACACTAATGGTTGTATTCCTTGATGGTTATATTTTCTATAAAAATATCATTAAAACATTATTGAGGAAAATATCTGTTCCATTTTTAAATCACTTCTTTAAAATAAAAAAATTCTAAAATATTAAAGAGATTTTTTTTAAAAATGACTTTTTAAACATTTAAAGTTATATTTAAATCATTTAGTGGTTAAAAAGGGAGAAAATATTTTTCATGTCAAACAGAATAGAACAAATATTCCTCTCACATTTTTGTTAAAAAGTTGTAAGAACCTTGTTCAAAAAATGACAATAATATTTTTTTTCTATTATTATTTAAAAATTTAAAAATGTATAAAAAGATTATTAATAAATTGGTAGATAATAATATAAAATTTCTTTGAATTTGTTTTAAAACAAAGACATTTTTAGAAAAAGGATTTTCTACCAAATAGAGAAACAAAGTCAATTTTTCTTAAAAAAATTATTTTTGTTTATTTAATCCTTCATTAGAGTAAAATTAAAGAAAAAAATGTATTCTCTAGAAATAAAAATTGTATAATAAAGGAAATTATTTTCTTGAGAGGTAGATCATAAAATTTCTTTATCATAAACTTGACCATTGACAATGAAAATAAACATTGAGATTGTAACATAAAACTTTTACAACATTGGAAACTTTTAAATCATAAGATCCATGAATGTATAAATTAAAATTAAAGTATAAATATCACGAGAATTAAAAATTCATAATATAAAATTACGAATAGGGTTTATATACACTTTATAAAATAATATAGGTTCATAACATAACATATGTCTCAAAAAAGACATTTTTATACTATAATCCCTTAAGTCCTAAATTTTTTGTAAATATAAAAAACTCTTATATAAAAAAATAAGGGTTTATTATAAATATATTACACACGAATAATCATATATATCACAAAAAATATTATTAAATTGTGATATTTTATTATTATTTTATGAAACATTCCGTGTTAAAATCTCATTTCGGGTAACATATGTTATGTTTTTCTAGCATCTTTCGATTTGGTATTTTTGGTCCTTTTACATTGATCATGTTTAACCCATAACCAAAATTTTAATGATTTTATAAATATAATATTTACTAAATATTTATTTATTTATAGTAATCCATAGAAACAAAATATATAAAATGATTCACATCATTCATGGAGAGGGTAGGTCGTACGTTCTCATGAAAACAGTTTCAATTTTCTTAATGGATGGAATGAAAGAATGTTAAATAATATATCAAATTTAGAAAATAATTTTGATTTCATATATATGATATATATTCATTAAATGTTTCCATATTACCATCCTAGTTAAAATTTAATGAAAAACGTATCACATTTCTTCGTGGAGGTAGTTGTCCACACGTATGCTCGAGTGACATTTACATTTTCCAAAGGATTTGATGTTAAACAGTTTTTTTATATTATAATTTCAGAACAATAATCATGTCATAAATATCATATATATACTATAAATCCATTATTATATCCTTCCATGAGGTTTGGTGATAGAAAATGAATTACATCAGTTCACGATGCAGTAGTCCGCCATACACATGATTGCCAGTGTTGTTTCACATTCGATATAAGAGGAGAATGATGTAGGTTATGACAGTAACATAATAACATATAGCTATATGATATTTAATTATGATATTATATCATTATATTTGAATATTATTTGAACGGTGTATATGAATAAATAAAATAAAAACACTCGGTTTGTAACACCCCAAGCTTCCATGATACGCTTCTCTTGGATTAATACAATAGCTTGCACCTACGCAACTTTGAGTTCTAGTACACTACGACCAATCAAACTAGTCATTTAAAAAGTATTTATGAATTTTAATACCCAATTTTTAAAATTTTATAAATTTTATTTTTCAAAATGGACTTTATTTTTTGATTCCTAATAACAAAATTAGCTTAAGGTGAATTGTTTATATTTTTCTGAAATCTTTCAATTATTGATGAATAGTGAAAAACACTGTGATACTTTTTAAAACCGACCTTTTATTTAAATATTTTTTTTAATTTAAATTTATTTTAAAGAAAAAAAAGATACATAATACCTATATTAGTCAAATGTAATTCATTTGAATCATTTTATAATAAGATTAGATATATATAATTTTATTGAACTTTTTAACATCATTTAACCACCTTCAAGGAACATTTTCAAATTTGCATAAAATGAAATTTTATCATATATGTGAAGTGAATTTCAAAAATCTGAAATACACAGTTGTCATCATTATGAAATTTTTTTTCAATAGGATGAAAAAAATTGTGAATAGTAACTTTTGAATTTCATTTACCATGGTTTAATGTAAATAAGGTAATTAATGGTAAAAATAATATTATAATAATATAAAAATTACCTAAAAATGTTATAATTCTATTGGATAAGGGTATTTTGACCAAAATCAATCTTATGAAAAAAATGATCTTTTTTATCAACTTAGATTATATTAGAACATTTATTATATTTTATTTAAAGAATAGATAAAAGTGGTAAATTCAAATTTTAATAACTAAACCATTTTAAATATATGCTTATACATAATATGAATTTGACACTAAATATTCATTAGGAATGTAAAAATATTTCCTATATCATACTATTTTATTTAAAAAAATTACACATTAAATAATAAAATTTATTTATGACATAATGATGATGCATTAATTAACTTATTAATGAAATATTAAAATAATAGACACTATAAATATTAAAATAAGTGTAAATTGAATCGTTTGATTCCATACAGAAATTTTCTAGGTAAAGTAGACATGTTAGGGATGATTCAATGAATATTTTTCAAATGAATCAAGTTTTTATGACTTAAAAAAACTAAATTGTGTAAAAATTGATATAAATGAGTTTTTAGAACAAATAATATTTTATTAAATGATATAATAGTTCTAAAAATCTAATATTCATCCAAATGACATATATAATGATACATATGTCATTAATGAACCACTTATTTTCTCTTGGAATTTTATAGTAACTATATTAACCATGTAGTATAAAAATACTAGAAGACATGGTAAAAGATCGACTATTTACCTAAGGAATAAATCCTAAAGATAAGGTTATTATGGTGACCTAACCATGTCTAAATCATATTGGTTGAGAGGATTTCAATCCATAACCATATTATACTCAAAATAAATCCATTTTTCACTATTATAAACTTAAAAAAAATTTATAATAAATAAATATTTCAAGCTTTTCCAAAAGTTCCCCTTCACCTCTCTTATAAAAGGGAACATCCCTTTTCTTGAACTCAAACCTCCAAAGCCTTTTGTCCCTACCAACCAATACTAAAATATTCTCCCAACTACCCTCACTTAAACATAGAGACCTTAGACTGATCTGAAATAAATCCTAAGGAACCATTTTGTTCAAATCAAAAGAAAGCACCTCAAGAAGAGGTGATTATTTTATCACCTCCTTCAAAGTTATTTTCTTCTTCTGCTTCCTCTTTCTATGTTGTTTTCATACTAAAATAGTATCCCCAGTTTCATCTACATATTTAGATGTTATTATGTATATGGTACAACCCTATTAATTATTATATCAATACAATGAATGAAAAAGTCACCATACGTGCATACGTACGACTTACTGTCTCCACGTCGGGGTGTAGTTTTTTATTCAACAATTTATTATTTGGATGGGTCTAATAAAGAGTATAATTGATTTAAAAAATAAATATAACTTTTTATTGATTATATATTTTATACCATCCATTACATACAATTTCTCCATTAATAGAATGATATTGTTGCTCGTGCGTACGTACGGATTTCTGTATCTACGATGGGATGAGATTTCATTCCCCATCGTAACCATTCAAGAAAAAATTCCATTTTATGATTAAAAAATAATGTTTAAGAACATAATATATTTCTGGATATGAATCAAATACATCCTATCAATAACAAACAAGACTAGAATAACAAAATATATAAAGGAAAATGAATCATTTAACGCCCGAAACAATGATACTACTGAAATATTATTATCAAAGCAATATTAGAGTAACATATATGATATCATATTAATGTATATGGTAATTTTATAATTTAAAAAATTATTTAACCATTATACCAGTGGTTAACATAACCTCCACAAAGAAAAAGTATAAGGTAAGGGTTAATTTTACAAATCTCTTTATTAGTTTATATTGTTTATACATAAGTATCTACTGGGTCTTCATTGTTATCCACATCCATGTTTCTTTAAAATATATTTTAAAACATTTTTACTATTTCATCGAATATGGTTTAAATTCATTTATACCCCTGTTTTTTATTTTTTTTAAATTTTTTTGAAAGAAATCGTTCCATTGTTTTTCAATCAAGGTAATTTATGAAATTTTTTTAGAAATTTAGGAATGAATGGTTTTATAACATATATAGTGCGAGAAACTATTTACAACCATTATAACACCTTAGATGGTTCCATTACTAGCTTATAATAATATTTTGAAAATAAATTGCTTCTTTTTTAATTATTCGACTTTTAAATGATTTCAATGTTGACATAGATATTTTTTTGAAATAGTTTTTGGATTGATTTTATCTGTGTCAACATCTATTGTTGTATTTTTTGTTTAATTGAAGATTATTTATTGTGATACAATATTCCATATTGTATTGATAGTTTTATGATATGTTTGACTGTAGATGTTCTATTTTTATGTCATTCATCATTTATAGTTAAATCATTAACATTTCATATGCTTGTTTAATATAAATATTTTTGTTACGTTTCACCCTTTTCATATGAGGAATGCATTGGACGTAGTTGGTGATGGGTGTGGTCCTCTATATCCTCTCAATGCATCGGTAGGTCTCATAAGAAAAACTAGTGTCTCAGCATAAGTCCATGACAATATTTTTATTTTTAGTCATGGCACGGGGCCTTATATATGTGGTTATGATGTCTGACATTATGAATTCCATTATTATGTGATTAACTATTGATATTACATGTCATTATTCGTCTAGTTGAATATCCATGTGAATTTGTAAATTTAATTATTTTATTTATCATTTCCATATTATGCAGAACTTTAAGTTTAAAATGCTTGTTTTATAGTCTTATATATTTCTTAAATGTTTATTCTTATTTATGATAGTTTTTTGATATATTCTTATCCTTAATAATAATCTGAGCTCACCCCTTTATTTTGTTTTATTTTTCCCA
The DNA here is from genome assembly GCA_963277665.1 of Viscum album. Lineage (NCBI taxonomy): Eukaryota > Viridiplantae > Streptophyta > Magnoliopsida > Santalales > Viscaceae > Viscum > Viscum album. The sequence continues at coordinate 784,066,660 of OY728140.1, forward strand.
ATATGTTATGAAGTATATTACGATTGACCTACACGGATAGCCTAAATGATATGAGTGTGTTCTAAAGAGACAAAATGTTTATTTTTTTCATTTCATAATGTAATTTAAAACTTATGTATGTATCTAGTACTTCTATGGATACTAAAAAAATTAGTCCTTCAGGACATTATTCCTTGTAATCATGACAATTATATGTAATAATTCACCGACTCTATAACTAGGGTCTGGGTATGACAGTTGGTACCATAGAAAGCTTAGTACAAACCATGGACACTAGATTTAGAAAAACACTGATTAGAGAACATTAACCTAAGATAGACTTTGAGGATTAGTATAGGAGAACAACTGAAAATTTTTGTAATATATATTGTGTGGGTTTTCAATAAAATACATCATTGTATAGACACTACATGTTGATTTGGTTCTAACACATATCTACCTTGGAGTAAAAACTCTGATTAGGAGTTTCGAGCTTGACTCAGGGTATCCTGGTACATAACAACGGGCCTTACTACACACGAGTTTTGACACTCCTATGGGATATTATTAGGATAATTCACATTTTCTAGACAAATAATTATGAAATATTTACAGTAAATACTTTCCAAAACGAAATTTTTTATTATTATGGATTATATGCATAAACTGATCAATATATGATAAGTATTTTAGAAGTTTGTAATTATGAATTGTGATTCATAAACTAATCTAGTGTATGCCATTGTATCAAAATGTCACCTAGTGGAAGGAATGGAAACCGTATTAATGCACTTAATCCATGTAGGTATTGAACTTCTATTCAAGAAAATTATACTGGAGCGGGTGATGAAACATGTGTTGAACAACTGATAATCATGCTGGTACAACTCACTCAGGATATGAATAATAACATTACCAGTATGGAGCACTCTGACCCACAGTGATGAGGATCAAAGTTAGAATGCCTCATGAGGCAACAACAAAAAATATTAAATGGGAATTAAAATCCATTTGTAGCTGAGCAATGGATTAGTTCCTTAGAGAAAATATTTCATGATTTGGGGAGTACCGAAAGGGAATAGGTTGTCATGGTAGTTTATCACCTCTCATGAGATGCAGATCAATGGTGGTCATTAATTCAAAACTCAAATGGAGATAAAGAAGTATAAAATATGGAATAGAGTGAATTTAAATATATTTCCATAGGAAAATACTTTATTCATGAACATCTAACAGATATGGAGAGGCAATTTCTAATTCTGAGGCAGAAAGAGGATGATAATGTCCCAATGTTTGAGGCGAACATTAAAAGGTTAGAAAGGCATGTTGTATATTATATACGTAACCCAAGAACTATGATTGATTGAATATTTTATGGTTTAAAACAATTTCTCTATAAATAATTAGTCTAAAAATCCTCCTCATCATACGGAGATAGAGTCTCCCGTGCTATCAAGACAGAAAAGTAAATCTATATGTTTTATGATTTTAAATGAGGTAAGAGAATAAGAGATCTAATGAATACTCTTGAAAAGTAAATAAGGGTATGAAGGGAAAAGTTTAATTACCATTAGGTAGTAATTATGGGAGGAAACACTTGGGAACATGCCTAAAGGGGGTGGGAGTTTGTTTCAAGTGTAGAGGAAAAGGCCACCAAGCTCATGATTTAAAGGGGAAGAAAGAGGATACCAATGTTCAATTCTACAATTGTATTGAAGGGGGCTTTATGAAATTTAATATCCTAATATTCGAGGAGACATAACACTGAAAAGTCTAAGGGAGTAAGGCCAAGCTTACGAGATCACAACTAATGAGGTTGAAGTTCCGAATAAACCGGTGGAAGGTACATTAATCGTTTCCTAAAACTTATCCAATGCTTTATTTGATTCTGGGTCATTGAATTCTTTCATATTATCCCAATTTTTCAAGAAAATTAGATATTTCCAATTTGACTTAATTAGGGAGTTTTCGGTCAAAACATATAAGGGAAGTATCATTCCAACAATGTTTGGTCAATCACTTACCATAATGGAATATAAATATCCTTTATCTTCTGATCATATTACCATACCCAAGAATGAATTTGATATAATTCTAGGTATAAATTGGATTTCATACCATGATGAAAAAATTTATTGAATAAAGAAAGAGGTTATAATTTTTAATGATGATAAGGAATCTATTATCTTTAGAGTAGAAACATTACCATATGATTCTCATCTAGATCCACCCCTAGTAGCACTACTAAGTTAAATTAAGAGGGATGAAGGGAATGAAATAACCATGGTTGTGGAATGGAATGTTCAAATAGAGGATGTACCTGTTGGTCAAGAATATGTTGATATGTTTCCCAAGGATTTACCTAGACATCCTCTAGAAAGAGAAATTGAGTTTTCTATTGACTTTATTCCTTGTTCAAGGCCTATATCAAAAACCCAGTATAGAATGACCACTGTGGAATTAATGGAACTAAAGAAACAATAAGAGGAATTGAGTAATAAAGGATTTAATCACCCTAGTTTTTCTCCATGGGGAGCCTCTGTTCTTTTTTTAAAGAATAAATATGGATCTATGAGGTTGTGCATTGACTATAGCTAAATAAATGTTATAAAAATAAATAACAAGTATCCCCTACCTCGCATCGATTATTTATTTGATCAAATTCATGGAACTCAATATTTTTCAAAGATTTACCTTCGATATGGATATCATTAATTATGCGTGAAGAAGGAAGACAATACAAAGACAACATTTTGAACTATGTATAGGAATTACGAGTTTACAGAAATTTCTTTTGGACTGAATAATGAACCCTTTATTTTCATAGATCTAATTAATTTATTTTTCAAGGAATATATTGTGGAATTTTTAGTGGTATTTATTGATTATATCTTGGTATACTCTAAAATCTACTAAGATCATGAAAATCACATGCACACTATTCTGTAAACTCTTAAAAGAAATACATTATACAAGAAGTTTATTAAGTATGAATTATGTCATTAGGAGATTTTTTTCATGAACATATTATGTCTATGGATGGAATCTCTATTGATCCTTCAAAGACAAGGGAAATACAAGAATGGAAAACACCGATGAGTATAACTGAAGCATGTCATTTTATAGATTTAGCAGGTTATTATCGTCGTTTCGTCTAGAATTTTTCATGATTGGATAACCCATTAACCAAGCTCACACATAAAGGGGTTAAATTCTTTTGGAAAAAAGAGTGTGAAGAATGTTTTGATAAATTGAAGTGAATATTAGTCAATTCTCATAACATGACTCCACCATCAGGGCATGATGGGTTTTTTATTTATAATGATGCATCAAAGAAAGGGAGTAGTTGTATCCTTATGTAGAATGACAATGTTATTTCCTATGCATCATGACAACTAAATATCAGTGAACAAAATTTTTATACTCATGATATTGAGTATGCAGCTGTAATCATTGCTCTGAATATTTTGCGACATTATCTATTTGGTGAAAAATGTGAGATATATACAGATCACAAGAGTTTGAAATATATTTTCTCAAAGAAATAACTCAACATGAGGCAAAGGCGGTGGCTTGATCTACTCAACGATTACGATATCACAATACACACCACCCATGAAAGGAAAATATGGTGGCAGATGCTTTGATCATAAAGGATCACAGACTTCTAAACAAGATGATAATTTAAAGGGATCCAATGTTTGTGGATCTATTAAATATTTATATGGGAATAATAATGGAAGGTGAAACATCAATAATTTTTTAAATGGTTTCCAAAAAATCATTATTTTAACGGGAAAAATGTTCTCAGAATTTTGATGATGATTTATAAAATAAAACTACAGATGTTAATGATGGGAGGTTGATTGAATTCATATATGAAGATGGAATTTTGAAATTTGGAAAGAGGATTTGTATTCTCGACATACCTGATCTAAAAAGGGAATTATTGGATGATGCTTATAGCTCCAATTTCACTATACATCCTGGTAGCACTAAGAGGTAAATATATTTGTAGGAAATTTTTTTTTGGGATAAAATGAAGAGAGAGATTGCTGATTATGTGTCAAGATGTATGGCTTTTCAATAGGTGAAGGCTGGAAGACAATATCCTAGAGGACTCATGCAAACTCTTCCCATACCTATGTGCAAATGGAATGATATTATGATGGAATTTTTTATGGTTCAACCAAAGAATCCTAGAAGGAATGATGCAATATGGGTCATTATTGATTGTCTTACCAAGTCACCACATTTTCTTTCTATAAGAGATGATTTGACACTCGATTGTTTCACAATAATATATATTAATTAACTTGTATCACTTCATGGTGTACCCCAATCGATTGTTTAAGATTATGATCCCCATTTTACATCAAGATTCAGGAAAATTCTTCAAAAACCCCTAGATACTAAATTTTATTTGAGCACTTCCTACGACCCTCAAACTGATGGAAAATCAGAACAGACTATTCAAACACTAGAAGACATGTTGAGTTCCGTCTCACATGAATTTCAAGGTTGGTGGGATCAATATTTACCTATGGTATAATTTTACAATAACAATATCTTCTATTCAAATATTTAGATGGCACCATATAAATTGTTATATAGGAAGATATGTCACAGACCAACTTGTTTGGATGATGTTTGTTAAAGAAAACTCATGGGCCCAGAACATGTGGATGAAAGAGTGGAAAAGGTGAAGATTATCCAAACTCACATAAAAGTATCTCAATGTTGGAAAAAGCGCTATACCATTAATCGATGGATTTTGAATTTCATTTCGGTGATCATATATTCTTGAAGGTATCTCCATGGAAATGTGTTATAAGATTCACTAAGAAGGGTAAATTAAGATCCAAGTAAAACAGACCATTTTAAATTCTAGAAAGAATTGGATTTGTAACTTACCCTTTGGAAATTCCGCCAAGTCTTTCCAAAGTTCATGATGTGTTCCACGTATCACTATCGAGAAAATACATTCCAGACCAAACGCATTTACTCAAATATGAAAAAATTGAACTGGAACCAAATTTTTGTTATCGTGAATATCCTATTAGGATTCTTGATACCATAGATAAAGTGTTGAGAAACTGAATGACTCGTCTAGTAAAAGGTTTCTGAAAAAACCATAAAATGGAAGAAGCGGTGTGGGAACATGAGGAACATATGACGAAGAACCACATGAATCTTTTATGCAATAATATTATAGAAATTCTGAGGATGAAATTACTTGAATGGGGGAAGAATGTAACACATGAAGCTTCCAAAAAACACTTCTCTTTGATTAATAAAATAACTTCTCTTGTATGCAGCTATGAGTTCTAGCACTCAACAACTAATCAAACTAGCAATTAGAAAAGTATTTATGAATTTTATTACCCAATTTTTAATTTTTAATAATTTTTATTTTTTCAAAATGTATTTCATTTTGGGATTCTGAATATCAAAATTACTTTAGGTTGAATTTTTGGAATTTTTCTGAAATCTTTCAATTTTTGAGGAATAGTTAAAAAAATGCTTTATTGTTTAAAACCGAATTTTTATTTAAATATTTTTTTAAAATATATATCTATTTTAAAGTATAAATAGATATATAATACCTATATTAGTCTAATGTAATTTATTAGAATCATTTTATAATAAAATTAGATATATAATATTTTATCGAACTTTTCAACGCCTTTTACCAACCTTCTAGAAACATTTGAAAATTTACAAAAAACATAATTTTACCACTTCTGTGAATAGAATTTCAAAACCCTAATAGAAACAGTTTTCATCAGTAAAAAAAAGGTTAAATAGGATGAATTTTTATGAATAGTTACTTTTGAATTTTTTACCATGGTTAAAAGTAAATAGGGTAATTAAATATAAAAATAATATATTAATAATATAAAATTACCCCAAACCATGTTATAATTCTATTGAATAAGTTTATTTAGACCAAAAAGTAAATTCGGACAAAAATATGATCCTTTTTATCCACAAGTATGAGATTAGGGAATTTATTATATTTTATTTCAATAATAGTTAAAAGTGTTAAATTCCAATTTTAATAACTGAATTTTTTTTAATATATGGTTAAAAATAAGATAAATTCTAATATAAATATTTATTATAAATATTAAAATCTTTCCAACATCATGGTATTTTATTTAGAAACATTAAACATTAAATAATTAAATTTATTTATGACCCAATGATGATGTAGTAATTACATTATTAATGAAAGATTAATATAATTGATATTATAAATATTAAAATAAATGTAAATTGATACTGTTGATATAATACATGAATTTAATAGGTGAATATGACATGTTAGGGTTGATTTAATGTATTTTATCAAAGGAATAAAGTTGTTATGACCTTCAAAAACCCCAAATACTAAACAGTGTCAAAATTGGCGTAAATGAGTTTTAAAACAAATACTATTTTATTAAATGATATAATAGTCCTAAAATATAATAATTGGACAAATGGCTTATATAATGTTACATATGTAATTATTTAACGACTTCAGGACTTCTTTTCATTATATAGTAAATATATTTACCATGTAGTATAAAAATACAACAAGACCTGGTAACAGTTAAACTATTTACCTAATGATTAAATCTAAAAGATAAGGTAATTATGGTGATATAAACATGTCCAAAACCTATTGGTTGAGATGATTTAGACCCATACACATCTTTTACTAGAAACAAATCCAGTTATAGATATTATAAACCAAAAATAAATTTATATAAAATTAATATTTCAAGATTTTCCTAATGTGCCCATCACCTCTCTTATAAAAGAGAATTTCCCCTTTTCTTAAATTCACTCCTCCAAAGCTATTTGTCTCAGCCAATACCTGATAAAATATACTCCAAAATACCCTCAATTACACTTATAGGATCCCTTTTGTTCCAATCAAAAGGAATCACCCGAAGAAGAGGAAATTATTTTATCACCTCTTTCAAAGTTCTTTTCTTCTTCTACATCCTATTTTTATGTTACTTCCATACTAAAATAGTAAATACACTACCTATACATACATTGATGTTATTATAAATATGGTTCAACCATAATCATTATTCTATCAATCATGTGGATGAAAATTTCTCCATACATGCGTACATATAAATTTTCAGGTCCAAGTCAGGATGTACTTTGTTTTTCAACACATCATTATTTAGATGGGTAATTGATGGAAATAATAAATATAACTTGTTAATTATTATTTATATATAATATTCCATACAATTATATATGATTTCACCATCAATAGTATGATATTGTCGCTTGTTCCTATCTACGGCTTACCGTCTCAACATCCTGATGAATTTTTCCCCATCATAACAATTCATGAATAATTTTCAATTGATGATTAAAAAATAATGTTTATGAACCTAAAATAATTCTGGATATGAATCAAATACATTATATCTATAAAAAACATGACTTACATAATGAAACATATAACGGAAAACGAATTAGTTAACACCAGTAACAATGATACTATTGAAATATTATTTATTAAGAAATATTAGAGGATCATATAAGGTATAATATTTATGTATGTGGTTGTTTTATAATTTAATAACAATTATTTATCCTTTATATAGGAGGTTAACATACCCTCTACTAATTAAATTACAAGGTAAGGGTTAATTTTACAATCTCTTTATTATTCGAGGTTGTTAATACGTAAGAATCTACATGGACTTCTTTATCATCCACATCCTTGTTTCGTAAAAATGTATTTTAAAACATTTTTAATATGTCCTAGACTGTGGGGTAAATTATTTTATACCCTTGATTTAATTTTTTTAAAATGTTTTAAAAGGAATCATTCTGTATTTTGTAAAATTAGGTACTTTATGACCTCTTAAAAAATTAATGAAAGAATGGTTTTTAACTTATATAGCATGTGTAGATATTTTCTATCGTTATAACACCTTCGATGCTTCACTTAAAATATTATAAAAATATTTTCAAAAAAAGTTTTATTTAATAATTATGCAACTTTTAAATAATTTCAATGTAGAAAGAGATATTTCTCTCAAATAGTTTTTGGATTGATGTCATCTGTTTCAACATCTATTGATGGATTTTATGTTTAATTGAAGTTTATATATTATTATCCAATATTCTATATTATATTGATATTTTTATGATATGTTTGTCTATAGATGTGCAATTTTTATGTCATTCATGGTCCATGGTTAAATTATTAACATTTAGTATTCTAGTTTAATATGAATGTTTATTTTTTATTTCACCCATTTAATATGAGAAATGAATTGGACATTGTAAGTGACGGGCGAGGCCTTCTATAGCCCCTCGTTGTTTCAGTAGGTCTCATGAAACAATCTAGTGTATTGGAATAATGGCTTAAATATATTATAATTTTTAGTCTTACCACGTGGACATCACTATGTGGTTATGATATTCGACATTATGAACTCCATCATTATGAGATTATCTATTGATATTACTTGTGATTATTCGTCTAGTAGAATATCCATGTGAATAAGTAAATGGAATTTCTTGATTTATCAATGCCATATTATATTACAATTTTATGTTTAAAAGGTCTATGTTTTAGTCTAATACATTTCCTTAAATGTTAATACTTATTTATGGTAGTTTCCGCAATATTGTTATCCTTACTGAGTATCTGATCTCACCCCTTTATTATATTTTATTTTTTCTAAGATGTGAAGAATTATATTCTGATTGACCTATAGGGATAGAATAAAGGATATGAGTGTGTTCAATGGAGACACAATGTTTATTTTTTTCATTTTACAATGACAAGTAAAAATTATATATTTATCCAGTACATCCAAGGAAACAAAAATTGATTGGTAATTTTAGACTAGATTACTTGTAATGATACCAATGTTATGTAATAATGCACCGACTCAAGGTAACTGGGTTTGGGGCGTTATAGGTTAAGAACAATACCTTTTCTTCAAACAACCTCGTTATCTTAACTCCAAAAGACTTCATAGGAGAGTTTCCTATTAAAAATAAAGCCCCTAGGATGTAGTTAATAAATTAAAAATATATTACGGTACATATTTTTAAATAAAAATGCTTTGGAATTGTGAATAATAAGTGAGAGGGTGACCATTTATAATAGATGAGATGAGACCTTTTTTTTAAATCCATAAAAGTATTCAATAATGGAAAGTCATAATCAAGACATTCGACTCCAAAATTGATAAATAATGGATTTTATAGTTGACATGGTTGATAAAAAAATCTAAAATAATAAAATCCACATGACTTTAGCTTTTTATCCTTTTAGCCTCTATGATTTCACATTATTACAATTTTATTTTTCACCACGACAACTAGTCTCTTTTTATTTACCTAAATAATTTATTCATTATTTATAAAAATATAATGAGACTTTGTAGATAATTTTGAGCCAATTATTATAAATATTAAATCAATTTTATTAAATAAATTATCTATATGTGTTTAAAACGTTATGTTACACATGTGTAGGTAACACACGAAAACTCCTTTTAACCATAACCGTAGTAATTAATTTCTTATTATTTTTAGAATTAATTAAGAAAAAATTAAGTTCACCATATTATATAATATTAATTATACTTATTAAAAATATCGATTCCATTTTTACAAATTAAATTCACAAAAGTGGTATAATATAATTTAAAATTAATCTTGTCGATGTGATGAAATATAAGTTTTCCAAAGAAAATGTTTTCATAAGTATAGAATGTGTTATTATCGACAGACAATTTGAAATTGATTAAAATTGTAAAAATTAGATTAATAATAAAATTTTACGAAATTTTCTTTTAAACCATTTAAAAATAAGATATTACATTGTAATATATTTAAACTAAATGGTAGTTTTCAATATGAATATTACTTTTTCATGATTCATTGAAAAATTAATATTTTCATACAATTTTAACAAAATCACTTTAAATTAATTTGAATGATGATTTCATAAATTAAATAAATTTTTTCATATATATTTTATAATAATTGATAAAATTTAATAAAAAAATTCCCATAAAAATATGTAAAACCAATATTGGATAAAAATTTATTTTTGAATCATATAAAGCATTTACTATGTTATATATTTTCCTTATATAAATATTTTATATATATTTTCAAAACATGGTTATTTATATTCATTCCACCAAGTATTTAGGATATTTTATATTAATAATAAGAGTAATATTTTATTTTGGTTCTTTAAAACATAGTGTTGAGTGTATCATAAGATATTGAAAAAATTGAATTCATTCGATAAAAAATATATTTTAAAATAATGATGTTTTGCAAGATAAGCAATATTATTAGGATAAACTAGTAAATATTCGTACACATAGAGAGATATTTTTTTAAAATAATGTTATTTTCTTGGTTGAAATTTATGGAAAAATCATATGGTAGAAGAAGCATCTTGAAAATCGGAATCTTATATAAAGGAAATATATCACACATGTTTATGTAAAAATAAAAATTTTGAGGTCACATTTTACAAAAGGGGGAAGAAATTTTCAATACAAATTATGTTTTAATAGATCAATTTCATGTCTTATTAATATAAATTAATTAGATTTTATAGATTTATAATCATTATAAAAATATTGGGTATTTTTTTCATTCGAAAGAAAATATGATTTATTTCTAAACTAATTTGATTTTTAATATATTAAATGATTTTATTTAAAATCACGATTTAAAAATTATAGAGTTATAATTTGAAACATTTTACTTAATTTTCAATTTCTCACATCAAAATTATCTTATAATGATTTTTTTAGATTTTGTTTCTTAAAATTTTGATTCTTCAACGAATAGAGAAAACCCGGATTTTTATTGAAAACTATATATTTGTTTTATGTATTTAAGAAGTATAATTTCAATTGTTATTAGTTTTAAAATTTATATAGAAACAATATGAAAATTAAAATCAAATTTCTTCTTCTCAAATGAATTTTATACTTGAATTTTTAATTCAAACATTTTTTTAATTCAAATTCATTTTTTTAAAACAATTTTTTATCATGTTTTGTGGGTTTAATTATAAAATATATTATAAAATATTTATGAATTTACTCTTGAAAAATGGATTCCAAAATATTACTTATGTGTTCCAAATTTGGTAAATATTAATTTTTAGATTCATTATTAATAGTAATTATAGTAAATTTTGTTACCAAGAGAAAGATAAATTGATTTAATTAAGGTTAAATGTAATGTGACAATTGGTAAAAAGTAACCATAAAACATGCCTTAATTTTAAAGGATGATAATATTTCAGTTATAATCTTAAAAATGATTTTTTAATGAAATTTTATGTAACAATTTTTCATTCTTTTGACCTTTAAATTACATTTTTGTAAAAAAAAAGTAAAAATAGTCATTCTCATTGTAATACTATAATTAATTTGTTTAAATAGGGATAAAATAGAAGTAATATTCAGTTATAATTGGTAATTTTCAATATAAATGATTTTTTATCAGGTTTTTTTCAAACTTTTATTAATGAAATAATTACCATAAATACATAAAGAATGTTGAGTTTGTATTTATTAAATTAATAGAGAAATAAAATAAATGTTTTTAGAAAAACTAAATGTAATATAATTTGAATGAATATTTGTGTAACAATTTTTTTGATTAATAGAAAATTTTAGGAAATTGTTTATTATTTCAATTCCATTTCATTTTCTATCTTAATTTCATTAAATTTAATTTAGATAAACAATACTAAAACTAAAATTAATGATATTTTATTTTAAATTATATTTTATTATATGATTAAATATTCTTAAATATCATATATTATGAAACATTATTAGGATATTGTTGAAAATATATTAATCATACATTTATAGTCTAATATCCCTTTAATAGTAACTATCTTTTCCCCTAAATTGTTAAAAACATTAATTTCACCATGATTGTCAAAAGGGTTAGTAAGGGGAAAACAATAAATAAAGGAAAAAACAATATAAACATGTCCAAATTTTATTTCCCAATAGTACCTCAACTCAACATAATATTATCTTGTAATACTATTAATTCATAGAAATTGTAATTTTAAAAATAATTTATAATAATTTTATAAGTTATGAACATCCAAGAGTGTCTCTCTCCTCTCTTATAAAATGGAAACTCCACTCCTATTTTCTTCACACATAAAAAATATTTTGGTTTAGAAAATATACTCTCAAATATGTTCATAACATACTTCCCACATCCCATGGATTCGTTGTCAAAAAACCAACCTAGTAAATCAAAAGTTGTAAACATTTAAAAAAATTTCAATGAAGAGTTATAGCCCATAACCATGATTTTTCATTGTATTTATTCTTATTACTCCATAAAATCTTATTATAAAATGACGAAATAATAAAAACATTATATTACCTATAATTATATGTTATTATGTTAATGAAACAACCTATATCTCTCTCCTCTTCCATTAAATGGGAAACTAAACCATTGTTCGTGTGAATGGAGAAATAATGCCTCCTGAACCGATGTATTACGTATTTCATATCTATCTATCACATATTTCTATAATTATGGATTTAATATATAAATATTACACTCGTAAAATACATATAATTCTTTAAAATTATTATATAATCTTTTTTTACCTTACCATTCATTTAAAAATGATAACATCATTTGTGTGTATCTACAGATTACCTTATCCCAGAGGTGATGTTATTTGTTTTTCATCATTGAATCACATGGATGGTATACTTAAGTTTATTTAAAAAAATATGGGTTTTATGATATAATAATTATTATTCAAAGATAAAATAATACTTTGTGTTTTCATAATTATCATTAAAAAGGGGAAATGTTACTCATTCGCACGTATGACCTACCCTCTCTATGATTGTAACATTGTTCATTTTTTATAACAATCATTCATGGTTTGTATTGAATTTATAATTTATTTATAAAAATGCTAATTATTTTAATATTATTATTATTGAGTTTATTTGATAATGACCTCTTTAACCACAGTTGACCTACCAAAGTCATCTTGGAAATACATGCTGAATATCACCCAAATGTTTGACATAAACATAAATGATTTAGTAATTGATTATAAAATGGTAAAATGAATAATAAACCTAAAAAGGGTTCTTATAAAAGTAAATAATTAATATAAATTTATTATTTTGAAGATAAATCATGTATGTGATGATTGGAACTCAAGGTAAGGGGAAGTCTACTTTAAAAACCACATTTTATATATTTTAGGGATTTATTTTCTAAATATTTTTATTCCACATATATATTTCTAATTATTTTTATTGATGTCTTTATAAGGAAATAATTGATTTGTAAAATAAATTTTATATCAATTTTACTTTCATTCAATGGTTTTTAAAAATAATCTTTTTACATAACATATATAGAATGTTTTGACATTATTTACAGAAGAAAAGGTGAATTTACTATTTTAACGTATATAGAGACACATACGTTTCCCACCACTATAACTATTATTTTATGTTTTTATTACTTTTTAAGATACAATGTTTCATTCAAAATAAAAAGCATCTTTCTTATTTTGTTATAAGAATCATTGTTTTGAAAATATTATTTTAAAAAGGAAAGGGTATTTGGATATTCGAAAGTATTCTACATGCAAGTTCAAAAGTGTTTTTCTATGGGATATATGAATAAAATGATCAAGAATAAAATATTCTATTAATTATGCTATCCTTTTTAAATTTTTATTATGAAGGGTGACCATAATATATCTGATGATGATGGTCGATCCCGATATAATATATATGATGGTTTTATCTATTAGCAATCCAATGCATTAGGTAATGAATATCTTATCAAGAGAATTATGTTGGGATCCAACTGTAGGGTTAATACAATTATGATGACCTCACCTATTTTGATAATCCGAATTATGCTTTCACATACTTTGATAATCCCAAATAATGTTTATCTATATATTAATTCTTTCAATCAATGACATTCTATTGTCAATTGATAATAATATTAAAATAATCATTGAAATATGTTAATAAATATTTATCTTTGTGTATATGAATTTTGAGATAATTCTAACTCAATCGGATATGTTTTGCATAAAGTAGATAAGTATTAAGTCACTGATGTTCTTATAGCTACTGATACAGATCTATCGGTACTTAGTATACCGATAGGCATAGTCACCGATAAGAAAAAGTCACTGATTCGAAGATCTTCTGGTTTGTATAAGTCCACTAGTATGCATGCCACTGACAGGTCAAGTCCACCGATACAGACAGCTACCGATAGAAGCTGAGATACCGATAGAACAAGTCCGTCGGTATGCATAAGTATACTGGTACACTTAATCACTGGTACATAACGAAGCTATCGATATGCACAAGTTTACCGATACAGACAGTCACTGATACAAAATAATCCACCGATACAAGTGATCTACTGATAGGCCAATAGCTACCGATATAAATAGTCACATATACATAGAACTACTGATACACAGAGTAACAGCTACCGATACATGGAGCTATCGGTACAAGGACAAAGAGCTACCGATAGGAGCTCACTGCTATACAAATTCCACCGTTACATATCTACTAACAGAATCTACTGATGAAAGACTCCAGTCACTAATTCCTAAACTCGAATCTTGTCAAAATTATTTATTTATTAAGCAACGATCATATATAATTATTTTAATGCAATTAATTTTATTTAATGATAGTTTTTGGCATGTTAGGGAACCATACCTCATACTTGTAAAAAGGTAATCACTCCCATTTCCAATGTTGAAAGCTATAAAAGGAATGAAAAATGCCGGGTAAAGTAGGATAAAAAAAGAAGGCCAAAAAGTGCAAGAAATAAAGCCTAAAGAGTACTAGAATGTGGTGTGGAAACACAGAAAAGAATAGATGCATCCATACTAGAATAACACTGGACATACACGAAGCAATTCATTCAAGAAGAGAACACAACATGAGCCTTAGTCAAGGAGAACTACAACGAACTCTTCATTTACTCAACCTGAACCTGAAAACCAAAAAAGAAAACAACACTCTGTTTTTCAAACAAAAACTACAGAAGGACTCAAAACCATTTTTGATTCATAAAAAGGAGTCTTGAGCTGCACTGAAAATCACTAGAGCATTCTAAACACATATATACTTACTCAGTGATTCTTTTATTTACAGTTTGAGCAGTGTGCATACTCTATATATTTTATATACACACTGTCTCCTTGATAAACTATAGGATTTATAAATCCTCACACAAACCTTCTATAACTCTCTCATATCCCACTGTGGATAGTCTTAGAGGTCAAGTGTGACCTAGAGATCCTGTGTGCTACTGTTTTTGTCCCCATGTTGAACTATGGTAGAGGTCTTAGGACCTGGATAGTCTCTATACTGTTTTTTACCCTGATCCAGAGTGTGGATCAAATTTATATAAATTGTTTGAGTGGATTAAGTATCTTCTTGAGACTTAACCTCTTGGTTATATCTTCTGTGCATTTTAGATTAAGTCTAAAGTATACTATATAATTTATTATCCCCTTCTAATTACTTTGAAGTACAATTTGTTTTAAAGTGACTTTGATAGTTAATCTAGCAAGCGTTTGTACATATTTTAACCCAGTAAGTTAGTTTCAAAATCAAATTAAATCTTCTGATTAAATTAACTGAGACCTAATAAATCTTTGAGAAACTAATTGACCATTTACAATTTGTATAAATTCAATACTGTTTAACTTAGTTTTTAAATAGGGTGATTTTAAGAGAAATCTTTTTAACATGAAATTTAAATTGGGACTCAATTCGCAACCCTCTTGAGTGTCCAATCCAACCAACATTTGGAAATAGAGGTTTTATTTTGTTTATCACGGTTTTCAAAATACTCTATTTTTTAACTGTGATTTTAGTTGTATCTTAATGATCATAAATTTCTGTTAGTTCTAAATTTTATCTATTTAAATATGTTTTCTAAAGTCTAACTATGGATAATAGATTAGAAGGTGATGCTACCAACTAGACACCTTTCTTTAATGGTAAAAATTATGCCCAGTGTAAGCTGAAAATGAAAATTCATTTAGAGAGTATGGGATTTGATATCTGGACTACTATAGAAACTCAATATAAAATCCCAGAAATTGAAAGAACTACTTGGGATGAACCTACTATGACTGCTTACAATAATAACTGTATTCTAATGAATTCTCTATAATGTACTTTAGGAGATGAATAATTCAATCGAAGATCTACTTGTAAAACTACTTATGAAATTTGGGACACGTTGGCTTTTTACCATAAGGGAACAACAAATTTCAAGGAAATGAGGTTGAACACATACACTATTAAATATGATAATTTTAAAATGAAATCTGGTGAACCCATTTCTGGCATGTATCTCAGGTTCAATGAGATTTTCAACACTATGAGCTCTCTTGGTAAAGTTGTTCCTGCAAAAGAACATATCATGAGAATATTAAGATGTCTACCAAAAAGATGCAGAGGCACATCTGTTTCAATTAGAGAATCCTTTGATATTGGTACTTTTCATGTTAAAGAATTAATTAGTAAGATAATGATGTATGATGTGGAACTCAAAGTGAAAAAGGAAGAAGATAATGAACTAAAAAGGAAGTCAGTGGCATTTAATTATAATTCCTCAAAGAGTAAGGATAATGAGAATGTTCACATACCTATTTAAATCTCAACAAGTGAATGTTCAGATTCTGATAGTGATGATGAGATGGCTTAGATAGCCAGGAGATTTAAGAAGATCTACATGATGAATAAATTCTTCAGAAAATCAAATTACAAAGGAAAATATGACAACAAATGTCATTGGAAGAAGGAACGAGAGAAGCCTGATAAAAGTGATGAGATTGTCTGTTATGAGTGCAAAAGGAAAGGACATGTAAAATCAGACTATCCAAAGTTATAGTTCATGAAGAAACATGACTACAAGGAAAATAATTATAATAAAGATATGAAAGAAACATGGAGTGCTTCAGAAGACATTTCATGTGATTATGACTCTACTCAGGATGAAAAATTTCATAAATCTAACATGTGCTTTGTGGAAAACACATCTGAGGTAACATTGGATAATCCTACTTTAGATTCATATTATTCTGGAGTTGATTCAGATTTTGAATCATAAAATATGTCTAGTGAAGAGTTTTTTGAAAATTATAATATGCTAGAAGAAACTTGTAATGAGATTAAGGACAATTACAAGACCTTGAAGAAATAGCATGCTTCAACCAACATTGTTAAATCTGCCCTCGACATAGACAATGACATGAATTCTCAATTACTAAAGGAAAATAATAAACTAAATTTGTCTAACCAGAAATTAAGGAAAGACATAGAAAAATTCACAAATGGAAAAGATACACTTACTCAACTGCTAGGTAAGGAAGTGGTACCGAAATATACTACTAGAATTGGCTATCAGTCGGGAAAAATAATGTTTTATAAAACTAGATTTATTTCTAAATCTGGACAGAATGATTCTAGTTATAGTTCTGGAAATTCATATGATTCAACTAGTTACTCACATGGTTATAGATCAAATAGAGTCTATCTTTCAAAATATATTCATTTTGTAAATTATTTGAGACCTATAAGACATATCTGGGTACCTAAATCTTTTCTTTCTAACCTATCAGGACCCAAGAGAATCTGGGTACCAAAATTATTTTCCATCTAAACCTGTTTTGTAGGAAACTTTCTTGAAGAGCTTCCATAAGAAGGTATGGTACATGAACAGTGGATGTTCAAGACACATGAATGGAGACTACTCATGCTTCAAATGCTTAATCAAAGCTGATGGAGGCCATGTCACCTTTGGTGATAACTCTAATGGAAAAAATCATCTGCATATGCCTGATTGGTAACACTAATTCAGTTTTAATTTCCAATGTTTTATTTGTTTATGAACTTAAATATAATTTTCTATGTATTTCTTAGTTATGTGATGATGGTTTCAATGTTAAATTTGAAAATTATTCTTGTAATGTTTTTAACTCAAATAATGATTTAGTATTTTCTACCTTGAGAAATGAAAATGTTTATGCAGTAGATTTAAATTCTATAGAAAACAAAAATGTTACTTGCTTAAATTATTTTCATAAAGAGTCTTGGTTATGGAACATAACATTAGGACACTGCAATATACACTCACTTAGAAAACTTACTAGGAAGAACATAGTTAGAGACCTACCCAAACATGATTCCCATCAGAAAAAGTTTGTAATCCCTGTCAAAAGGGAAAGCAACATAAAGTTTATTTTAAATCAATGAAAAAAGTTTCAACTTCTTAACCTCTTGAGTTGGTTCACTTGGAAATTATTGGACCTTCTAGAGTTTCTATTTTAAATGGGAAGCATTATGTCTATGTCTTAGTATATGACTTTTCTAGGTACACTTGGGCATACTTCTTAGCTCACAAATGTGAAGCTTGTTATTACTTTACTAAGTACTCCAATCCTGTAGAAAATATTAGTGGACATAAAATTAAAATCTTGAGAGGTGATCATGGCTGTGAGTTTGAAAATCATGAGTTTGAATTTTATTTCTCACACAATGTCTATAGTCACAACTTTTCTTCCCCTAGAACACCTTAATGGAATGGTGTAGTAGAAAGAAGAAATAGAACCCTTTAGGAAATTCCACGAACTATGCTTAATTAATATGATCTTTCAATTTACATTTGTGCTGAATCTATAAATACAGCTTGCTATATTATAAATAGAGTCTTAATTAGACCTGTTCTCAAGAAGATCCCTTATTAATTGTGGAATTATAGAAAGCATAATGTTAGTTCCATCAGAGTATTTGGTTGCAATGTCATTATTCTCAATAAAAAGGATAATCTTGACAAATTTTCATCCAAGAGTGATGAAGGAATATTTTTAGGATATTCTTTAAATATCAAAGCCTAAAAAGTGTTTAATAAGATAACAATGTATGTTGATGAATCTGTTCACATCATGTTTTATGAAACTGGTCCACATGAACCCAAATATTCCATTGAAAATTCTGAACAAAATATATCAATTCAGGACCTTAATGATAAAACCAAAGAACCTGCTATAAAGACAACCAGTTCTGGAAACATTCCAGAACATGCTTATTTTTAACTAGAACCTACAGATGAACCTGAAATTTCTAGTCCAACCTTTACTAGATCAACTAGGATTCTAAAGAATCATCCATTGGATGTTGTTATTGGTCATCTTGATAGAGGGACAAAGACTAGAACATCTCTAAGAAATCAGGTTGAACATCAAACCCTTATTTCATAGTTCGAACCTGAAAATATCAATGATGCAATCAATAATGAATTTTGGGTAATGGTTATGCAAGAAGAATTAAATCAATTTGAATGAAACAAAGTCTGGGAATTAGTTGACATACTTAAGGACACCTTGACCATAGGCACTAAATGGGTTTTTAGAAATGAAGTTGATGAGTTAGGAAATATAGTTAGAATCAAAGCTAGGCTAGTTGCACATGGCTATAGTCAAGAAGAAGGTATAGACTATGAAGAAACCATTTCACATGTAGCTAGATTAGAATATATTATAATCTTACTTGCATATGTTGCTCATCTCAATTTCAAGTTATATCAAATGGATGTTAAAAGTGAATTTCTAAATGGTTTTATAATTGGAGATGTTTTTGTTGAACAACCACCTATATTTACAAATCCCCATTTCCAAAATCATGTTTGTAAACTATCAAAATTATTTATATGGTTTAAAACAAGCTCCAAGATCTTGGTATAATATACTTAAAAAATTTTGTATTTCACAAGGTTTTACTAAAGGGATTTCTGATCCAACTCTTTTTATTAAAATATTTTCTAAATATTTTTTGATAGTGCAAATCTAAGTTGATGATATTATTTTTGGATCTTCTAAACATTATTTATGTACTGATTTTTCAAAGAGTATACAAAATGAATTTGAAATGAGTTTAATGGGATAACTCATATATTTTCTTCGATTTCAAGTTTTTCAAAATGAAAATGGTATTATTTTGAATCAAATTAAATATACAAAGGATCTTTTAAAACGTTTTTGTTTGGATAGTACTAAGAAAAGTGATACACCTATGAGTACTATTTGTAAATTGGACATTGATGAAACTGGGAAACCAATGGATCAAACAAATTATAGAGGTATGATTGGAAGCATACTTTACCTTACTTCTAGTCAACCAGATATTTTGTTTTGTGTGTGTATGTGTGAAAGATTTCAAGATAATCATAATGAATCCCATTTTCTTGCTATTAAAATAATTTTTAAGTATCTTAGACAAACTAAAAATTTTGTATTGTTTTATCCGAAAGGAAAATCCTTTGACTTAATGAGTTATTCAGATGATGACATTACTGGTTGCAAGTTGGATAGAAAAAACACATCCAGAACATGTCATTTATTGGGAAAATCTTTTGTGTCATGGTGTATTACGAAAGAGAATTCTATAGATTTATCTACTTCTGAAGAAGAGTATATAGTTGCTGGTAGTTGCTGTACACAAATTATGTCGATGAAACACACTCTTTTGGACAATGGATATGATTTTGATCATGTTTCAAAAAACTGTGATAACACTAGTGCAATTAATATCTCTATGAACCCTGTATCTCACTCTAGGACCAAACACATTGATGTAAGGCACCATTTCATGAGAGATCGTTACCAAAACGGTGATATTACTCTTTAATTAATAGGTACTGAACATCAATTAGCTGAAATTTTCACCAAACCATTAAGTTCAGATAGGTTATGTTATATTAGACATTAGTTAGGAATGATAGATCACTAATATACCTCACCGATATGAAACCTCACTGATATACCTCACCGGTATGAAACCTCACTAATATACCTCACCAGTATGAAACCTCACTTATATACCTCACCGGTATGAAACCTCACTGATATACCTCACCGATATGAAACCTCACGGATATACCTCATCGGTATGAAACCTCACTGATATACCTCACTAGTAGGAAACCTCACTCATATACCTCACTGGTATGAAACCTCACTGATATACCTCACCGGTATGAAACCTCACTGATATACCTCAATGATATGAATCCTCACTGATCTACCTCACCGGTATACCCTAAAGTATGCGTTATTTTAAACATCTATCAGGATCCAGAATCTGTACCGTTTGTAATTATTATATTTTAAGTATTTATTTTGTGATTCCTAAATGATAAAACTAAGTCTTAATTACTTCTCGATCCACCTCAAACCCTTTTCCCTCAAGCCTTATCTCCCAAATCCCATGAAAACCCTAAGTTCCTTAATCCAGAAAATGCAAAAACCAAAATACCTATTGTCAGAGATGACATTGATGAGCCGATTGCAAAGAAGGAGAAGACAGGCCAAGAAGGAAGTAGCGTTGTTAATTGAACAAGGTCAGGGAGGTGACTAGTGAACCCGCATTTACCAAATAAAGTTATTATGATCGAAAAAGTGCTATGTGTGGAATGGTTGTTATCTAGTAAATCTCTAGTTCTAGAGGTGCTGGAAGATCAAATGTGGGTAGAATGCTTTTTGAATGACAATGGCCCCTACTATCAAAAGCTGTTAAAACAGTTCTACGAGTTTATGAGTTTCAATAAATTAGAAGTTGAGAATAGGATGGTATCTACATTGAATGGAAAGAAGATAAATTTTTCTTCTATTGAGTGGGATGAATTACGGAAGGTTCCTCATGAAGGTTTTTATGGATATTTCTCAAAATCAGTACCACCTACAAGTGACATATTTGATTATGAGACTTCCTTAGATAAACTAACCAGTAGTGGCAACCAAAGACTGGTGGTGGCTGCTGAAATTGATGGAGAGAACATATTGTTGTTCAAGTTTGTTTAACATGTTTTAATTCCAATGAGTGGGGACTTTGAAAATTTATTATATCAAGATATCTATCTGCTACATCTCTTGAGACATGGTGTGAAAGTAATTCTGTGCAGGCTGCTAATGGTTCAGATTGAGGATATCATTAGACAAATATAAAAAAATAATTCCTTATTCTTTTCCAAGTTGATCTCGGTTATGATCAAGGAGAATGTAGTAGCTGAGTCTCCGGATGAGGTAGTGGTTTTAAAGAACAAATTCTATATCACAAGAACAATATGCAAATACATGAAGATCAATTGGAATCCGTAGAAGAGAGAATTGGTTACTGATGACAAAAGGGGGTATGATAAGTTCAATCCTGTGGATCATCCTTCAAGGCCTAAGGATGTGAGGGATCCATGTATGGGAACTGATGAAGAAGAGACACAGTGTAGTGATGATTCGGAAGAAGAAAATTCCTCTGCAGCAGATGGAGGAGATCCGAACCTGCCTCCAAGCCCAGCTTTTGAAAGTTTGTCACAAGAAAAAGAAGTTAAGCAGAAATAAGATCAGGAAGAGGATGATTTAAAAGATAAATAAGAAGTTCATGAATAATAAGCACCTATTTATGAGAAGGAAAAACCTTCCCCAGAGACTGAAGTAGTAGAATAATATGAATCGAGAGCATCTGCATCTATTTGCTCAAGCCTGAGTCCATTGATTGGAAGCTCAGTTATACCTGTTGAGATTTTTTTGGCTAAAAGAGAAGGACATGTACCTATTCTAGAAAAACCTCTTGTTGTTGAAGAATTGGAAATGGTTCTAAAAGATTATGATAGGGAAGAACAAGTAGTTGGGAGTACTATTGCTACACAAGAGAATGCACCAGTTGAGGGGAAGCATCCAACCAGGTTTGGTAGTGTTTCAGTGGCTGTTGAGTTTGAAGGCTGGGAAGAGGACCAAGGGTTTGTAGTTTGTGGATTATATTATCCATAATTTGATAATGAGACATCCCTTCAGAGACTAAAAATCAGGTATGATATTCAGTCAGATATTTTACATGAAGATGTGGTCAGAACACATGATCTAGATAAGCTCATGTCTGATCTCAAAATTAGGTTTGTGGAAGAAATAAGGAAAATGGAAGCCTCACTGGTTTCATCCATTCAATCGATTATGAATGACTCTATGGCCATTATAGTGTCTGAAAGTGCACCTGTTGTGGTTGAACCTACGGATATGATCACCAGGGATGACTTAACATCTTTAAAGGATGAGCTAAAAGAGCATCTGAATGTTTTTGTTGCTGGGTTAAATAATCACATTGTTGAATAGATGAGAAATTTTGAGAAGCCTTTTGAAATCTCTCTTGGTTGTAATATATCAAACTTTGTGGTAGACATAGTTTATGAATTCATAGATTTCCATAATCAGATGACTAGCTTAGAAGAGGATGTTGAAGTTATAAAGAAATCAGTTATCTCTTTGGAATCCTATATGAGTTAAAAATCTCAAGAACACAAGGATTTGGCTTATGTGAAGAGTGTGGTTAGTCAAATGATCTCATTTTTTGAGGATTTTAATCACTCCATAAAAAAGTATTTCATTACCCAAGATTCTACAGTGAAAAATCTTATTAATGGGCTAACTAAGAGTTTCAAGGAAACTGTGACTTTCCTTATTGGTTCTATTGCTTCCACACCTGCAGTAAACATGGATCATATTGGAACTTTTATGAAGGAGGAGCATGGTTCTGCATCAACCAGTGGCTCCGTGGACTCATCTGATCTGACCAAAGTAGTGACTTGTACTAGAGATAGCACAAGAGATATCACGAATATTGTTAAAGACTACATGAGATAAGCTTCTGCTTCTCATAAATAAGTGAAAGACAAGGTTGATTATTATTTTCAAAGGGTTTATACCAAGCATCAACTAAAAAGTCATTTCAAGATTATGTTTGAAAACATGAAGCTACCACCAGTCAATCAAGCCTTTAGAGAACAAGTCAGCAAGCTCGGAGAGTTGACTCCTGCATTGGACAAATTCATGGAAAAGAAGGATGATTTCATTTCATCCATGAAAAGAGGAGGATGAATCATTATGGATTTCAGAAACCTCTTGTTTCCATTCTTGCATGTCGATGCTAGACCAATTATTATACTTCCATCATTACTTACCTCTGCCTCTCCTACTTCTCCTGTTTAGATGACCCCAGGCCAATCCATTCGAAGCCTTACTCCTATGATCACTCAGAGATCTACACATTAAAGACCAGGAACAGTTTTAGTAGCTCAGCCACCACTGATCATCCCTGTTGTTCCTAAGCCTCAACCCGCAACCACCACACCTGAATCCTCCTCTGATCCCATAGGGAAATCTCATTCTGAGGATGTGGATTGATCAGTGGTTAGGATTTTTTATAGGAATTACCTGTATTTCTTTTTTTTATGTATTTCCTTGTATCTGTTTTCTCCAAGGAATATATATGCTCTTAATTTCTTACTTCTCTTCTCTTTTCTTTTCTTATTGTCCCACTTCTTGATTATCACCTAGGGGGATAAATACTATATAAGGGACGCATACCTGGGGGAGAAATACTATCTTTTATGAGATTAATTCATTTTCCTCTGGTATATTTGTTTTATATTTTATCTTTGCTATATATGTGTTTTAATACATTTTTTTCTCTGATACAATTGGATTTAATATCTTCTGATACATTAATAATTATTTTTGACTTATAATATCATAAGTTCTGATTATCAAAAAGAAGGAGATTTTTTACCTAACATGTTTTGATAATCCCAATTATGCTTTAACATACTTTGATAATCCCAAATAATGTTTATTTGAATATTAATTCTTTCAATATATGAAATTATATTATCAATTGATAATAATATTAAAATAATCTATGAGATATGTTAATCAATTTTTATCAATGTGTATATGAATTTTGAGATAATTCTAACTCAATTGGATATGTTTTGCATAAATCTGACAATTGTTAAGTCACCTATGTTCTTATAGATACAGATAAAGATCTACCGGTACATAGTGTACTGATAGACATAGTCACTGATAAGAAAAGGTCACCAATAAGCAGAGCTACTGGTTTGTATAAGTCCACTGGTAAGCATGCCACCGACAGATCAAGTCCACCGATAGAGATCACTACCGATAGAAGCTGAGCTACTGATAGAACGAGTCTGCCGGTATGAATAAGTATA
The DNA here is from genome assembly GCA_963277665.1 of Viscum album. NCBI lineage: Eukaryota > Viridiplantae > Streptophyta > Magnoliopsida > Santalales > Viscaceae > Viscum > Viscum album. The sequence continues at coordinate 784,091,779 of OY728140.1, forward strand.
CTAGTATACTTAATCACTGGTACAGAATGAAGCTACCGATATGCACAAGTTTACTGATACAGATAGTCACCGATACAAAACGATCCACCGATACAAGAGAGCTACCGATAGACCAAGAGATATCGATACCAGTACATAGAGCTACTGATACACAGAGTAACAACTATCGATACATGGAGCTACCGATAAAAGGAGAATGACCTACCGATAGGAGATCACTGATATACAAATTCCACCGTTACATATCTACCGACAGAAGCTACTGATGAAAGACTTCAGTCACTGTTTCCTAAACTCTACTCTTGACAACATTATTTATTTATTAAGCAACGGTCATATTTGATGATTTTAATAAAATTAATGTTATTTAATGATAGTTGTTGGAATGTCAGGGATCCGTACCTTGTACCTTTAAAGAGGTAATCATTCCCATTTCCGATGCTGAAAGCTATAAAAGGTAGGACAAATGTCGTGCAAAGTAGGACAAAAAAAAGAAGGCCAAAAAGTGCAAGAAATAAAGGCTGAAGAGTACTGTAACGTGGTGTAGACACACAATAAAGAATATCTTCATCCATACTAGAAGAACACTAAAAATACACAAATAAATTTTTCAAGAAGAGATCACATGATAAACCTTAGTGATGGAGAACTTCAACGAGATCTTCATTCACTCAAACTAGACCAAAAAACCAAGAAAGCAAACGACACTCTATTTTTCAGACATAAACTAGAGAAAGACTCAAAAGATTTTCTGATTAATCAAAAGGAGTCCAGAGATACACTGCAAATCAGTAGAGCATTCTAAGCTCACATATACTCTCTCAGTGATTCTTTTATTTACATTTTGAGCAGTTTACATACTCTGTATATTTTATATACACACTGTCTCCTATGCAAAACTGGAGGATTTCTAAATCCTTACACAAACCTTCTATAACTCTATTGTATCCCACTATGGATAGTGGTAGAGGTCATGTGTGACCTGGATAGCCGTTGTTCTATTGTTTTTGTCCCCACGTAGAGCTATGGTAGAGGTATTAGGACCTAAAAAGTCTCTGTACTGTAATTTACCCCGATCCAGGGTGTGGATCAAATTTATATAAATTGTTTTAGAGGATTAAGTCTCGTCTTGAGACTGAACCTCTTGGTTATATCTAATATGCATTTTAGATTTAGTCTAAAGTATACTATATACTTTATTTTCCGCTGCTAATTACTTAGAAATACAATTTGTTTTAAAGTGTCGTTGATAGTTAATCTAGTAAGTGTTTGTACTTATTGTAAACCAGTAAGTTAGTTTCAAAAGATAATTTAATATTCTGATTAAATTAACTGAGACTTAATCAATATTTGGGATACTAATTCACCATTTACAATCTTTATAATTTCACTACAGTTTAACATAATTTTAAAATTGAGATATTTTAAGAGAAAAATTTTTAACAGAAATTTTAATTGGAACTCAATTCACCCTCCTCTTGAGTGTCCACTCCAACTAACAAATTATAATAGTTCGTGTAAGGTTCTACGAATACGATTTAGAAAGGAACATACTTGGATTTTCTATGCATACTAATAAGTTTCCTTGGAAATAGTTTGATTTCCAAAGTTAGAAAATGATATTTTTAAAGGAAGGATTATGACCTTATGTGTTAATTTATATTTTTATGAAAATATTTCTCATGGGCTCTCATGTTTTATAAGAAATACAAATTATTATTATATTCTTTTATTTTTTATCATAATTTTCTTTATAAAATAATTTGGGTTGTGAAGTTGATTTCATATGAATGTATATGATATTTTGAGATCAAATACTATATTGTAAATAGAATTCTATCTTAGAGGATATCATTGTTTTGAAATGACGATCATGATTCTTAATTTATTTTGAATTTAGCTTACTAATATTTCTTCCCTCATGTCAAATTTTAAATTATTTTTTCATAAGGTTTAAGGGTGGTAGGAAGAAAAAATATGTCAAGTAAAAAATCATAAAGATTTTCAATGGGATGAAAAAATGTTTCTTTTTAAAAGTTATAAACTTTTGAAATATGGATAATAAGTGGAAGTGACCAATATATATTTTATGGTTTTTTTATATAAGTGTTTTGACTTAATTTTATAAATTTTAAACCAAAAACAATCCTCAAAATGAAATAATGTGAATTATTGTCAAAAAATGAAATAATGTGTTGAATAAGAATCGGTTCCTTACAGTTATACGAAATTTATATTTATTTTTGTTTATTTTAGTTAAATTTTTAATAATCATGCAGTTTTTATGATATGATAAATAATTTGAAAATGAATTTTTTCATATTTAGGGAGTGGTGGTATGAATTTTTATTTTAATACAATTATCTATGATCTAAAGATTTTAAATCCTACAATTTATGTAATTTATTTGTAAGCACTTGTATTCAACCCATGGCCAATTAAAATGGGAATTGTGAGCCATTATTGATGTTTAAACATGATTAATAAAACTACATTGAGATATGGGTAAATCAATGTGAATAGATTTTATATAATTAATGATTTTTTACTTATACGCTAGTTAGTGTGAATTGATTTCACTCACTTTTTCTCTAAAATTGTTTTTAACCCCTAAATGATAAAAATGAATACAAAAAATAAGTCACATTATGATTTATAAGGTTCACCCATAACATTTGTGATTATATTCAGTGTATGGTGGTTATTATTCCATACACAATGCTGATCCCTTATTACCTATTTTACACCAATGGTATGGGGAAAATTTTAGGATTTATTTCATAAAACCAACTCAATTAAAGGAAAAGACAAAAATTATCTATTTATAGGATCTGACAATAATTTATCCAATTTATATAACATATTCAATTTCATTCTCTTAATGTGTTATCAATAATGTAATCATGTGAATTTTTTTGAAATTAAAAAATATAAAATCCTATACCAAATATAGAATTATTTAAGGTTTAAACCTTCTCAAGGATCTTAAAAGGAGGTATAATTTTCTACAAAAATTCTTTATTCTAACTCTTGTATAATAATATTCAATGTTTTCTCAAAAATATATTTTGTAACTTCAACACCTAATAATCAGTGGTTGCAAGGATGATGTCTATCTCTTTTCATTATCTTCATCTTCATCAACTCATAATTAATTTTTTTCAGTATCATTGGTTATATCATTTTATTCTTTAATATTGATATTAATAAATTTTTCATATCAATCTCTCTCCCCAATGATAATATTCTCATTAAATTTTACTTCATAATTATATAATCCCATGTGGATAATATTTAAATTTTTATATTGATGTGGCCTTAAAAACACATTATTTGCGACATCTTTTTCATTAATTTTTAATGATTTAGTTGTTTATTTGTGCACTTTTTAATAAATTATGGCACTTTTGTATTTTATGTAATCAAATTTAATAATTAATTAATTTTTATAATTAATCGTGTATTTCAAACACTAAATTTGTTAATTTATGCTTTACTTTATTTTATAGTCTAAAAACTTTTTACTTAGCTGGTTGTTTTTGTCTCCTAATTTAATATTTTAGCACAAATTAATTAATTATCATACAAAAACAACTAGCTAAGTCAAATGATTTTAGACTATAAAATAAAGTATAACTTAAATTAACAAAATTAGTGTGTGAAATACACAACTAATTACAAAAATTCATTAATTGATAAAATTTTTTATAGAAATTAAAAAAGAGCCATAATTTATAAAAAAATGAAAAAATTAATAATTAATGATAAAAAACTAATGAAAATGATGTGGAAAAACATGTGTTTTTAAGGCCACATCTTATATCTAATTTTTTAAATCTCAGTTTGATATCAAAATATAATTACCTATAATAACAGGTCATTATATGAACCCATCAAAGAAAATTTTCTATAATTTTGAATGTATAGGTATGTTTTTTTGAAGGTTTGATGATTTAATCATTTTTAATTTTCCATTAAATATTCAAATTTTTATGTACAATAGTATTAAATAAAATTATTATCTACCATCTTTGACACCCCATAAATCTTGAATTTTTATTTCCCACAATCTCTCTTAATTATCAAGAAATATTCTACGTCTTCTTTAAATTTCCAGAAAAACAATTATCCTTATTAATCCTTGTTTTTTAAAATATAATCACAAAACATTATAGTGAAATAAAAAAATTTATTGTCCAAGAATGTTATCTTTTAATCCATTAATCAATAATACGAAAAAAAAATGATTTTTTATTACAACATAAATCACTAATTCATCTCATTCATATGTTATATTTATTTATTAAAATGTGTGATAGTGGAATAAATAGTCCTAGAATTTCCAATCCATCATTCACTGTTAAACATAAGGATACCTAAATTTGGTATATTATCACATTTCCAATTCCACCTTAAAATCATCAAATCATTTAGAATAGATTTCTTCTGCACAATATAATCTTCATATCCCAAAAACACAGCTTGTATTATGATTATATCTTCATGACATATAATATTTTAACAATGATGTAAGATTATATGATTTTATCTTATTCCTATAATTCCATAGTTATCCACATATATTTATTCTTCAATTATTTATTTTATATATTCATTAAATTCCCTGAAATATCATCATTATGAATCCTTCTCAAAACTCAAAAAAATTTACCTTAGAATAAGATAGAAAATTTTATATGAGGTATTGTTAATATCATGTATTTTATAAAATATCCAATCCAATATTATATTTATTCAAAATAATCATATAGATTCCTCAAAACATTGTATTTATTACTATGTAGGTCACTATCTTCCAGATTTTATCTTTCATGGACTTGAATCATCCAGAACTACTCCTACATAGATCCATAAGGTTTAGTGTAACTCTCATGTAATTATAAAAAAACATTATTTACATTCACAAATAATCCTAGTGAGTCTTAGGTATTTTTTGAAACCATGGGTTTACTATTTTCTATCTTAGTGTAGCTCAACACAGTAATATATATCTTATAAAGACTCATACATATGTGTAAATTATTCTTACACAACCTTTATAAATTTAGAGTAACACTTACATAGAAAGTGAAAATTATGAACACTCTTTCATATGGAGTACTCTTCTGAACCTCCATCAACTGATAACCCATAGTTTCTCTATCATTATCCTAATATCTTCTTGAAATATCAAACTCTTATAATTAATTTACAATAATTTAAAATAAACTTCAATCATTACAAGAATATTTCCAACTGTTATATAGATTATAAATAATAATTATAGTATTTTAATAATTCTTATAATGAATTAATAATATATTTATCAAACAGTATTAACATTCCTTCACATATACAATTTATTCAATTATACTTCATGTTCCATAGATTACCACGCCACATCTTCTTCCTTGGACACAAGTGAATGGATCTATAATAATCTAATAGAGGTATCTTAATTATATATTCATATTCATTGAAAAAAAACCATAACCTAAAACAAAATTTATAGATTGTCAAACTTTAATCCTCAAGGTTCAAAGAGTTTTATAATCTTCTAAAATTCAATTTATATTAAAATCAATTCTTAGAAAATCTTATCACCCTCTTCATTGAATCTTCTCATGTAATTGGGTAGCAAAAAATCATTCTAAATATTTATCCTCAACACATATTTATATAAATTATTATTAACAACAAATAAGTAACCAATCATCCATGGGAACAATAATGCATCATTTAATCTCCAATCATTGTAGGGTATTATAATAATTTGGTCATGACAGACCCAAAATTTAGAAATATTAGAAATTTATTCAAAATAATGAGTCCATTGGTCATTAAAAATTATTTGGGGATATGAATTTAGAATTTTAATTTAATATTTATTCTTATAAAAACCTTTTATGGTTTAAAAATGTTTTTAGACACATTTATTATATAATGGGTTGTGATAATATAGTGGGATATAATTGTACAAGAAAATTAGAATGGAAATTTATCATGAAATGAACTTTATAAATTAATTTTTCATTAGATATACCCTAATAGTCTCTAAATAATTAAATTATTTGAGTAAAAATAAGTAAATATGTTCATACATTATTTTATAAAAATATTTATAAATATGTAATGATTAACATCATGAATGATTTGTAATTAATTGAAAAACATTATGAGGATTTAGATATAAAAATATTCCATGGTTTGATTAAATGCACAATTATGTTTTTCTCTATGCTTATATTATTATTGTGAATAAGGATACTACTATCAAATATTGTGTTTTGAAGAACTATGGGTAGTATGGGAAATCATCATTCATGAGTAAGATTATATATCTTTAAGTTTTTCAAGGAATAAATGAAATGTATTATGATAGATTATTAAATGGTATTAGAATATTATCTTATGTCTGATTACTCCGTTCTCTTAAAATATGAAATTGAAGGCATGTTGTTGGTGGGTATGTTTTGTTCACATGAGTATGAAATACCTTATAGAGTAAAAATATTATCATTGTTTTAGATAATGGAGACACCTAAATATATTTTATAAAATCCCACCATTAGTTTATAGTAAACATTATTATAATACAAATAAAAATTTTGTGATATGTTGGGGATATAACATTCATAAGAAGACTACAGTCTATTAAACTTTTGGTGGGTGATATATTTTTCTTCATGATTAATGTTGTAGTTGGGATTATCCTAAAAATATAAGGTTTTCAACTCTAGATAACGGGTAAAGGGGGATAAGGAGACATTTTTATATCTGTCAAATTTATTCAAATGTTAGTCGAATATCAATTTTAGTCATAGGTATTGTTCTAATCCATTGGAAAAGAATTGTATTTTCTATAAATATTGGATCTCCCTTATAATAGTAGTGTTTTTTGTTCTATATATGTCTCTATTATTCAATAATAGTATGTAATATATAGATCTCATTATTTTATAACAATGAATTTAATTATTTTATTTTATTCTTATTATAGGATCATTGACCTATTTTTGAGATTATATTGATTTCTATGTGTGAAGGGTGTAATTAATGACCCTTATTGTAAATTATCATAGATATTTAGGTGAGCGTGGTTTTAATTCAGGTAAAAAGGGTCCAATTTAAAGTCGACATATCATAATTATATCAGATATTAACACCTTTATATTTTAGTATGTTTAGATTTTTAGATAGTGATATCAAAGGATTAAATTTATGATTTATTGAAAACAAATGATGATAATATTGGATATTGTTATAATCAAACAAGTTCATTTTTTCTTTATTAATTTAGAAGTTATATGAAATTTTGTAACCATGTGGTGAAAGATGTATGGGTCAACATCAATAGGATGAATTTGTTAAAGTGGATTAAATGGTTGTACACTGTAATATTATATAGAGCAGAGAAACCATTGACATTTTTACAAATTATGTGAAAAAATATTAATAGAGTAATCACTATGTTTATAATAATTACATAGAGTGTATATTAATGAAAAAGTTGAAGTAAATTTACATGTCAATTATAAAAAATTGATTTGAGATACGATTGAGAATTCATGAATTATAGAACAATATGGATTTGATAGTTAAAATGATTATGTAATATTGTATATTCTATATTATCATTACATTAGGATAATGAGCTATCTTGATGTTATTTTGATAAGGCTAAAAGAGTTTTTAAAAAGTGCGAAGAAATCACAACACCTCAAGTTTAGATTAAACCCAATTATTTACTAGTAGAATTTGAGTAAATATGGATTTGAATTATATTATATGATATAAATAGTCATTTAAAAATGGTTATTAAAGAATAATAAATGGGTTTAATGTAGGATTTTTATGGTATAATGGATGGGGATTTAACAGGAAGAAACTATGATACAATATCAGTTGTAGCATTATGACATGTGAGAGTCTTTCCTAATAAATAAACTATAAATTTTGATATTCATATAGATTCAATATTCAATCCATAAAAAATATATTATAATATAATGAAATGATATAAAATATTATGATGTTTTTGGATATTAGGGTTTGTGTAATTATCAATATAATTACTCTATAATGAGTTTAAAAGGATTAAATGGTAGTGATATGAATCTAAAAAATTGATGACATTAAATTTCCAATCTGTTGGGATTTTCATAGGACCCTATAAACATATAAAATTAAAATTTTATATTGCTCAAAATTTGATTATTTATAGAAAATATACATTTATAGAAGATATATTTCGAGTTAAAAATAAAGAGACATGGATCATTATAGATTATATTAACAATCCTATTTGGATGAATTACACCATATTTAAATAAGTGATCTATAGAGAATAATTTTATATCTTGGAAGGAACATATATCTATCAATTCTTTTAAAAAATGTCTTGGATATTTCAAGTATATATTATTTTGTTATGCAATATCTACAGATGTGGTCAAAGGGAATAGATATTTATAGACACATTTAGTTTTTGAGTGGCTCTAATTTTTTGAATAAATTCCATGATACAATTGATTGATTGATATAAAAATAAATATTCAAATATTTATATTGATCATATCAATATTATTGGATAAGGGTAAGAGTGTTATATACGGTAATTTCTGTCTACAAATAATCTAGTCTTTTGGAGTTATTGTTACTGCTAATAAGAATATGTGGATTGCAATGAATCAATTATCACATTGAAGGACAAATCATATTAATCTATAAAATCATTTATATTGATATATACCATCATCATAATAAATATGGTGTTTATAATCCAGGTAAAATTATTTTTTTATATACTAATATTAGATACCATTATCTTTATAAAATAACTTGGACCTTACTAAAGTAGTTCTTTATAAAGGAATAAAAGTGGAAGAAAATTAGAAGGTAGGGAACCATCCCTAAATCCATTTTATTGGTATTGAGTCCATGTTTGGAGTGACTATAACATAAACATTATACCCAAAAAAACATTCTGTATTAATATATTTTGGTACATCAATACATCTATATGTGATTATTCGTTGGGTATATCCATTTGTGGGTAAACTAAGTTAAATCACTGTGTTATTTTGTGCTTTAATTGATTCAGATATGTTTTATATTCATTCCCAAATAAATCAAGGTAGTGATATATTAAATATTGTTCCAACTAAAATAGGATAAATATTTAATAAAGTATGAGTGTTAGTTCGAATAAATTTTACATGAGTAGTACCTTGACTCCCCTTCCACAGGGTGTCTTGTATTTCACATATTAAATTGGTGGTCCCAATAATTGGTCTCAGAGCCCCTAGTTTCAATATCTTACATCAATATATCAAATATGTTTTTGGATTTTTATAAACAGATGGAATCATTAATGATTCCTTCTATTTTTGAGGGTTCTAAATTGTATTTTTGGATATTGGATATTTTTTCTTTCTAAAAAATTTCTTAATGATTCTAAATAAGAAATGCATTGTGATTCTTAAACTAGCATAGTGAAATAGTTAAAGATTGAACAATACAATCTATAGTAGTTATTATTGTAATATATGTGGTATTCAAGAAAATGTTTCATTATACAGTTTCTTTTGAGTTATGGGATAGATTCAATATGATTTTTGAAAAATTCCTAAAAACTGGAAATCTTTTTACATCATACTAGATATGAAAGAAAATTTAATGTATTTTATATCTTGAAATTATCTAATAAGATTATGAATAATAAAAACTTACAAAAATATGGATACTATTATTGATTTTTTTCTGATTATTCATTTTTATAAATCTATTGACAATGTTGTTGTGGACCACACTTGTAAATATAGAAATTCAAATTAACCCAAAGGGAAGGAGATGAGAAATAATAAGAGTGGATAAGTTAAAAACATTAATTTTTTAATCGAAATTACATTTGTGTATCAATTAATGTGTCATATAATCTATAATAGAAAATATAGACCAAATATAAATAATTCATGGTGTAGATTACATATGAAGAGACCATGTAAATGATTGAAGAATAAATGTTGTATTTGTGGTTAGTGTATCATAAAGTGAACATATGAGGAAGAAATAAATGGTTAGATGATTATGAATATAGAATTAGATGTAGTTCATTATAAATTATCCATGTTTGTCCATAGGGTGATTGAGGTTTTCCCTTAGTAAATTAAAAATTATTTTTTTCAACAATATAAAATATTTTAATTGGACAAGTACAATACATAGTGTCAATAATCAATTCTTGTGATTGTTTAACTATTATTAAATCCTAATGAGATCTTCCAAATTCACTAAAACATTTATTATTTATTAAAACATTTTAAATAGTAAAGACCGTGAAAATATTTATTTTCATTCATACATGTGGAATTTGATTTTCTATGAAATATTTGAAGATGAAGACCATTTAATACTCTATTATTTAAAGATGATATTATTATAAATAATTCCATTTATAAAAAATAATATTATGTCATTATGATATTATAGATCAATTAAAATAATTAAAAAGATGAATTCCTTTGAGATAGATTTTTCATTGTGTAATTTCTCAAATTGCATTCTACTAAGTTTTGGCGATTTAACAAAAAAACAACCAACCATATCCAACTAGGGAACCACCTCAACAACACATGTGTGACCTTGGTATAATATAGGGGAATTAGGTTAACCTTTCTTTCCATTCTACTAGGAATCTTGTTGGGGTATGTTGGAATTTTATTGACACAATGTGAATAAGAGAAATTTTCTCCACAATGTTCAGTTTCACGATGAAAAGGGGAGATGACATGGGTTGGTACCATTTGAAGCTGGGAGCAGTCCCTATTATTCATTGCTAAGCCATTTATGAATTAATATTTCTTATAAATAGATCAATGATTCTATAAATATCATTGTGGTATATGAAGATCATGGGTAATATTCACCCACATATCAAAAACATGTACATAAAATGCCATTTAATAGGAATTCACTATGACATCATCTCGCACCTCACATTTTCTGTGCAACATGAGACCATTTTTCTGACTATATTTGATATCAACTATTGTGGACATCCTTAAAGGTCATATCAAAGTAATGGGGAATTCTTAATCAATTCGATACCATGAATGTAATCTCCATCTTACCTGAATGTTATATTTCAAAGGACATGGTATACCAATTGAAAAATGAAGTTCCAAGAGTCCATTATCATATATGAGTGCATAATAATTTTAAGTTATCAAATAATGATATTAATGTTATCATAATCATATGCATGTGAGAACCTCCACACAATGATAAAAATCAATGTCACATTAGAGTACATGACATGAATTTCCACATCACATCAGACTATGATATTTGAATTACTGAAATCTTAATTGATAATCATATCTAGAATTAACATAGTATGAAACTAAAAAGAGAGGAATTTATCACCTAGTCCTTAATACTGAGGGGGAAAAGACATGAAAAGTTATTACAATTCATGTTCTTTGAGAGCTCTCATTTTACAAAGAAAGTATAGAATTTTCACACATTCATTTATACGAAGGGACGAATATCCCATGAGCCACCTTAGTTATTAAGAATGAGATAATTGTGTTTTTTCAAATGCATTTACACAAATCATATCTATGTATCTACAAATATCACAACATTCATGAAGAATATAAATTCAATTGACATACATACATGAATGAAAAGAGATCATACACCTGTAAAATTCACAAAAATATAAATGCTTCCCACACAATGAATTTTGTGAAGAAAAATCATCACACATGATTTCATGTAGTTCTCATAATTTGTTTAAATAATAATAGGGAGTAGTGTGATATGATCTACTTTCCTAGGAAATAACTTCGGTGACACATAGGGATGTTCATGAGAACCCATTATTATTATATTATCGAATCATCAATAGAAATATAATGCACATGTGATAGTTTTAAACATGAATTCGGTTAACCCATGACATTAGTTTACACTATGATGATAAGAACCTATAATATAAAAGGGATGTCCAAGAGACACACAGTGTTTTGCGTACATAATTATAGTGTATGTGATTTGAAGGAGAAAGTGTGTGTGCATGGTTTGGTGTTCAAACATGGGGTGGGGGATGATAATTGAAAAATAAACATATACTTTAGATATTACTACATAAATATAAGGAATCCTGAATTGATTAATTAAAATTAATTAAAATAGAACATAAAATAATAAATAATGGAATAATTCATGTGCAATGATTTATTATCGATGGTTTAACCAAGAATTATATCAAATATGCATGAAGTGTTTCATGAATAAATATAATTTAGATATATAAAGGGTTTAAGATGAATAGTTAATATCTAATATTTTATAGAATAATACCAAAACCATATTTTGGTCATCACATGAAGGATGTTGATTGAGGCTGGGATTCATTATTAACAGAATAAGTTGTTATATTTTATAGCATTTGAAAATTTGAGATAGAAGTCATAGAAGTGTTTCAATAAGATGAGAAAATTTACAATTTAGAACTTTATGAATTGAAAATTTCTAGATCATTTGATGATTAGTGTAAAATTATCTAGATCAATAATTTTATTATTAGTTCTAGAATTTATTGAACAGTTGTACATGGAAGACTACATATCATATTCTTATAGAAGAATGTCATTCTTAGTTGGTGTAGATAAAACTATGAGAAAAATGAGATATTTATTTATGGTGATCAAACATATAGATCGTGATTATTTGGGTTTATAAACAATAATTGAGAAAATAATAAGGTTGGGGATTCCAACCAACTAGGGTAGAAGATTCATTTATTGGGGTGCAGAAATTTTATCAATTAGAGGATTGATTACAGGGGGATATTTCCATTTTTGCCAAGGAAATTATAATACAGTATAATATTATAGGAGTGAATCAAGGTTGAGTAATCTAACTAACAAGATAAGGAGTACATAATTTTTTTTAGCCTCATAAATATAATCTTTTTTACAAGCTTATAATTTATGCATACATGGTGAGGTCATGGTATACAGTCTTGATGATTGAGAATCATAACATGTTTGAGAGCCTGAATGAAAAAGAAAATAATTCTTAAAATTAAACCATTGATTCACCACCTATTGTTGGTTAATTATACATCATAATATACAATTATTATTCGTGATAAGGATTACTCTAAAGATCCAATATAGCGTCTATGAAGTGAAGATTTCATGAAACATATGATCTACTTTAGATGGAGAAAATAAAATTAATAATGGGGATAAAAATATAAATAATTCATCAAATACATAAAAAAATAGAAAAAAAATAGGCAAGGAAGATGATGAAGTATAAAGACGTAATGTAAGAGATTCCACTAACTGATGTTAAATAAAGTAGTATTTGTAACAATAGTACTTTTTATTGTGAGTATTCTTGTGCAGTCTCTTCAAAGTGAGATGATGATGTTTCAACTAATGATCATAAATTTTAATTCAAATAATATCTGAAGAATGTTCCCAAAGAAGTGGTAAATTATATTTTTGGAACTATAAAGGGTCTTCAGGATGAAAAAATTATAGTTGGAAGAAATGGATAATGATATGGAAAATTCATTGGCTAAAAAGGATGGGATATAAAACAGTCTCACAAAACATATCAGATAAAAGGATTAAATAGCATCTCTTTGCAATGAATGATATGATGATGTTATTTAATAATTTAAAATTAATGCTTTTGAGAAATATTTCATTGAGATTTTTTTATATAATTATTACTTGTGCTTTAAAAATCGGAAAATGTTTCTATATATATCAAGGAATCTCAACAAGATGTTAAATAAGACAAGGTAATTCTCACAACCCGACTTTTTCAATAATTTTTATTTTATTAATTCTTGGATCTGGTTTCTTTCACCAACGTCCGGGATGGGTACCTAATTAAAAATTTTATCATTTAATATTTTATTGGGTTTCAGACCTGTGGGTGGTCACCGTGCATTTAGCGGTAGCCGCGCAGTATGTCCAGGAATTGTCCAATTGATTATTATTTATTATTTTTATTTTTATTTTTATTATTGTAAAATTATTCTTTATAATAATAATAAAATTAGTTGTTTTATTATTATTACTATTATTGTTATTAATGTTATTTTTTTATTATCATTTTTTAATATTACTATTATTATTATTATAATTATTATAAATTGAAATAAAAAAACCTAACTACCTGAGTCACCCCATTCCCCATTACCCCCTACATAGTGGTGCAACAAATAGACCTAGCCACCTCTTTCTCCTTCATGGTCACCCCTATCCGCCTTCGGCATCTCCCACACTTCAACCCTCCGCTTCGCTCACGTCCCCACACCAAGCATCCTCCTTGAACTGGCCCTCCACGCTCGCCCCAAGCCTCGCCTCGCTTCCCTGGTTCGGTATCCCATACATCCCTTCATTCACCCACTCTTCCACTGTAAGAACCCTGTTTTTTCTATAAAAAGACTATGGAAATTTTTTTATCTTATTCCAGATTAGGGCGTTCAGACAGCGTGCAATTCCGAGGCCTGGTGTGCCCGGAATAATTTATGCCTGGTGTTCCCGGAATAAATTATATAATAATGTTAATTGTTTTTATATTACACATGCATTGTTAACTAAATAAAATGTGATATCTCTTAACAGGTTGATCGGATCAGAAATCTAAGACCATGGTTGGGTCCGGAATGTGGTGCTTACCCTAGGCACGACATAAAATGAGTCGTTGTGGGACGTTCAGACCCCTTGCTCGTTGGCAGTGTGTTAAACGGATAATTAAACTATCAAATTATTCATTTAATATCTCAAACCAGAATAACTTCTAAAAGGTATCTTAGATCAGAAATCCAAGGGCACAGTGACGTCCGGAGCGTGCCGTTTACCCTAGGCGGGGTGTAAAAGTTGCAGGTGCGGGCCTGCTATGAGAGATGTCACCCAGGGGAAAAATCATCATTTTAATATAATGACTTAGTGTTTTTTTCACTAGAGTTCTTTTTGAATAACTTTTGAACGAATCCTCTGAATGGAAATACGAGACTTCGATTGAGTTTGAAATGGGGCAATTTTCCTAGGTGCGATATAAGGTATGTGGGTGCGAATGTTTTGGAATCTAGGACTGTTGAGAGAGTTTCAGTGAATTTTTATAAATTTGATAAAGTGTTGGGAGGGGACAACCCATTTCCCTCTCTCTCTTCCTTCATCTCTTTCTCACTCTCATCCGTTCTTCAGCGTTCTTCGTTGTTCTTTGTCGGTTTGAGGAGCGGACTCTGGCAGATCGAAATGGAATCGAGTAGGATCGTCGCCAATGATGAACGGATCCAAAGAGGTAGGATTTTTGCTAAATTTCTGAAACTTCATCAATTTATGGTCTTTCTTTCAATTTCTTCATTTTCATTTTTTATTATTTGTGAATTGGTGCGATGGATGAACAAACACAGACATCGTCCAAGTCCCATTCTAAAACCATTCTTGAGCATTCTTCGTCCCAAAATCTGGATGTGTAAATATTTGACGGATCATCAAGAGAGGGGTGGCGCTGTGATGGCCTCGTTCCGAGCACAAGGATTCCGGCCTCAAATTCAAAATTGGACCTCTGATGAGGTCCTCACGGTCCATGGAAGGGACCACCGTTGTGTGCCAGCATGAGCGGCCCGCGACTGCGTGTGGCGGCTGTGGTGTGTCGAGTGGCGAAGCTCAGAGGCGGAGCGGCTGGTTGTTCAAATGTGGGGTAGGTACCAGAGTCCAGGGGTGTGGTGATGGCGCAGCAGAGCTCGGAGGGAGTAGAGGGTGCAGGCAGTGTGAGGTGGCTGTGGCGTAAGGCGGCCCACCGTGAGGTGGCTGCGAAGCTTGGTAGGTGAGCAGGGGGCAAGGCCACGGGCGGCGCTGGCCGCAGCGAGGCACGACGGCCCACTGTTGGAGGTGTCGGTCGGGGTCAGTCGCAGTCGAAGGGGAACAAGACATGCATGTTGCGGGTCTTCATAGACATGACGTGCAGAAGAAGGGACCGGTCAGGCTGGCCGATCGGTGGAGTAGGAGACATCGGGGGAGCAAGACTCGGGCATTGCAGGTCTTCCTTGACACGGCGTGCGAGGAGGGGGGACCATCTAGGATGGTCGGTCCGTTTGAAAAACCGGACCCGAGGTGGGTCTGGTGGTTTTGAGGCGGGTCGCAGCCAGCTGGCTGCGGTGAACTGGACCGGACCCGTGGCTGGGCCGCGACCCAGTGGTCTGTCCGAGCCAGCCGGGGTAAACCGGGCTAGTTGGGCCCCCCTTGAATTCTAGGGGCTGTTTAATCTAAACGGCGCATCCGTTTGTATCGTCTTCTATGGCTTAGGGGTATGTACCTTTTGATGTAGGTTCTGGGATTTTTGGGCTCTACACCTAAAGACGGGTTACCCAAAGAGATTTTATTTAATTATAATAAATTATTATTAAAGATGCAGTGGACAGTGCTCCAGAGGCGGACGTCTGTTTGATGTGTCATAAGATACATAGTGGCCCTGGAGTTGAAACGGTCCTCCAAAGCTGGTTCGGAACCTTTGCGGGTTGGTTTTGTTCTTCAGTGTCACGAAACAATAAATGTAAGTAATTAATTATTTATTTAATTAATTAATCATTTCGTCAGACCTAAATCCTACTTGGGATGTCCGATTGATGTGCCTTCAGTGGCAGCATGACCCCAGTTCTCTTATGGACTTTTTGAGATGCTTTCTGAAGCGTTCGGGTTGGAGACATGGTGCGGGCCCCATATGGCCTAGTTTGCACGTTTTACGGTGAAACACCAATTTTTCACCCGACATCCATTTAGGGTGTTTGAGTACTTTTTTTAAGTGTTTTCTGTATGGATTGCAATAGTGAAATCCTCCCGCCTAAATTCGGGCTCGATGTGTGGGCCGCACAGGGCCTCGTTTGCGTATAACGCGGGGAGTTGCAGCTTCTGCATCCGGAGTCCGTTTTAGGCACCATCAACGGTGTTATGAACTTGGTATAGAGGAAAAATTGACTGAGGTGGTTTCAAGCATTGAATCCAGAGTTGAGGCACGGGCCCCACGGGCCGTCTCTTAAGCTGTGTGCAGCATACTGCGACTTTTTCATTAGGCGTCCATTTGGGGCGTATGAATAGTCGATTCAGCGTGCTTTTCCAAGAGCATCGCAGTGGCGTAGTTCACCAGACCTTTTTCGGGACTGAGGTGCGGGCCCCACAAGACGTGGTTTGGGCATAAAACGGTGTTGAATAACTTTTTAACCAGGAGCCCGTTTCCAGTGAGTAAGTAGTATATCTCATGTGTTTTTCCACAAGGGTTATAATGGTGTAATCCGTTTAAGAGAGCGGAGCCACTTTCTAGATCTCATTAAATGTGGTAATATGAAAAGGGTGTTGGTCAAAGGATTCATTGAACATACTGTTAACCTACGCACGGTAGCGGTGCTAGTGACACCTAGTTATGGAACGGGTGCTAAACCTCTATTACATGGATTGTTCTAGAGTTGGGTGGTTGTGCGATACCCACCCCTTGTTCTGGTGGCTAGTGTTGTACCATCCAGTAGGGAAGACCAGATCAGTTCTGGGTTTAACCTCCAGTAGGGCTGGGCAGTTGGTTGCTCATCGACTTCTTTGGGTTTACCCTCCAGCGGGGCTGGGCAGTGGGTTTCTCCTAAAATTCTTCAGGTTTACCCATCAGCAAGGCTGGGTAGTGGGTTGCTCATCGACTACTTCGGGTTTACCCTCCAGAGGGGTAGGGTAGTGGGTGGATCATTAACTTTTTTGGGTTTACCCTCCAACATAGATTGGGTAGTGGGTTACCTGAGGACCACTTAGGGTTTACCCTACAACAGGTCTAGGTAGTGGGTTACCCGAGGACTTTCAGACTTAGTATATTCTACCAGGCTAGTATGTGGCTTTTCTCTATGACTACCGGAGTAGGATCCAAGGTTGTACGTGTTAGTGATGTTACATCTTGGCTTTGAGCGGACCACTCGATTGTGGGATAGTAAAGAGGTGTGGTTTGACTTTCCCCAAAACTCTAAATTACGAGGGGCGCTTTATACACTATGACGCGTCCTTGAGATGCGACCAAAAAACGTACGGGCGATTCAGTGCCACCCAAAGTTGATGGTGTTAAGGTGAGCTGATTTGAGCCCCTTGGCTTGCAGTTCGGGGCAGTCGTGCAGGATGCTGGGCACCGATGGTGTTTACTTCTGGGACTGCTGGCTACTCACTATCATGGGATGAGTTACTGGATGGAGATCCCCTTACGATCTTTTTTGGTTTTCTTGACAGAGCATATGAATATGTTTATACCTTATTCCAGTGCCAACTTCTTGGATTTTGGTTACTCTCCTTCCAGGAGAGGCGATGATGCGCGGGGTATAACATGTGCTTTCTGTGTCTAGATTATCGTGGTTGGATGAGTCTACTCTCCTGCTATAGGTAGTGAAAACTCGAAGAGAATATCATATTATCACTGTTTATAGATCCTTGTTTTTGGATGAGTCTACTTCCTTCCTCTTGTTGGGTTGAGTTGTACTTTTTATTGCAATCTCTGTTGTACTCATTTACTATTCCATGTTTGATATACTGATCACTCTTCGGTACCTCCTTTGTTTCCCCCTCTAGCCTTCGGTGTATCCTACTAAGTATTTTTATACTCTCCCCTACTTGGGCTTTGCCCGCACTTGGTGTTCCCTTGAAGACGATGGATGGGTTTCTCATGACTACAGTAGAGATTAGGAGTTCGGGAGCTTGGACCGTATGTGGTGTCCATAGTTGGCTTCTAGGTGTGGGACACGCCCAGCTATTTACTTTTGTTTACCTGTTGCCGGGTTGTGGCACTTTTCTGGTTGGGCATGTGTTTTTTCCCATTTCTTTTCAGTTTAACTTCAGCACATACATTGTACTGTTTAGAGGTCGATGTACCTTTTGTGGTCTGTTTATAGAAGTGGGGACTTTCCTTTACTTTTCTTTTCTTTTTTACTCTGCACTTCTGCATTGAGTGGGTTGCGTGTGCGTGTATAGGTACTTAGGAAAAGGCCTTCTTGAGTTGTTTAGCCTTTGGAGCTTGTCGCCATCCCTTGGGCTATGGAGGCGGGCTTGGGGTATTTGCGGCTCGAGCCCGGGTAGGGTGGGTCGTGACAAAGTGGTATCAGAACTTGTTATTTCCTTGGGACATTGTTCGGATGTCCCTAAAAATGTATTGGTTGGGATATAGAGCAATAGTGTCAATGTGTCTCGAGAGCGGCTCTCAGAACAGGGAGTCCAGTGATGGTGCAGCGGTCGACGTATCCATTCACAAAGACCCTGATAACCTGCTTGTCAACTCGACATGCTGCGACACTCATTGTAGGGAAAATGGTTTGATAATCATATAAGATTGAGTCTTTTACTGTCCTTCTTGAGTCAGATCCCCTTTGTTGTTGTTGTGATATACATATATGCTAATCTAATCGCAGCACTCCTTGATAACATTTAGGATGTATCTACGAGGAAAACCAGATAGGATACCAGCTTTGGTTCATGACGATGACCCTGTGAGATATGAGGCCTCAGTCCAGGACCCATCATGTGAGTCCCTTTCTCCATTTGGGCCAGTAGCAGCACCCCCACCTGGTGAGCAGCAGATAGCTCCAGTAGAGTAGACTGAGCTTGAGCGCAGGTTGAGCGTGCTCCATGATTTCCAGCGACAGAGACCACTGAGGTTCAGTGGTGAGCCAGACCCTCCAACAGGAGAGGTTTGGATAGAGACAGTGGTTTTCCTCTTCAGGCTTGTCCAGACGCCATCAGATCTTATGGTGGCTTTTGTAGCCAGCCTTTTCCACGGAGTAGCTGGGCGTTGGTGGAGTCTAGTTACTCAGTTACTTGATGAGCCGTCACATTCATGGGGTGAAATTCAGCTGCTGTTTCGTGAGGAGTTTTACCCCTCCTACTTACACTCTGTTCATATGAAGGAGCTCCTACAGTTTTAGCCGGGAGGGATGATGGAAACTGATTATGCGACTAGTTTCACAAACCGTGCACGTTGTTACCCGGACATCATCCACGATGGAAACTTCCGAGCGTGGATGTTCAAGCAGGGTCTCTTCTATAATGCCCCGACCCTATTTACATAGAGTCAGTGCATTATTTTAATACATTGGCATGATTACAAGGAATCAATTCTCGAATGACCGATTAGTTTAGCGGTCTTGGAAAATAGATTACATACATGAATGTTACATTACACTTAATAACATATAAATCAACATAAATAATACTTTATGAATGCCATTATTCCCTTTTCTTAACCTTTCTTATCAATCAAAATATACTTCTTGGAATCCTGGGAAAAATAAAACATAGAAAGGGGTGAGCTCAAATGCTCCGTAAGGGTAAGCAATACAGCGGAAACATTCATAAATAAGCATAAACATTTAAGGCAATGTATAACTAAAAAAAAGCCTTTTAAACTTGAACTTCAACATAGTATGGAAAAAACTAAAATGAAATAATTCCATTTACTTATTCACATGGATATTCTACTAATCAAATAATCAAATGCAATATCAATAACCACTGTCATAATCATGGAATGCATAATGCCAGACTATCATAACCACATAGCCAAGGCCTCGTGCCAAGACTACAAATAAGATTTTTTCAAAGGCTTTGTGCCAAGACACTAGTTTGTCTCATGAGACCTACCGATGCATCGAGGAGCTATAGCGGGCTCTACCCGTCACATATTAAGTCCAATTCATTCCCATATGAAAAGGTTTAAACATAACATAAACATTCGTATTAAAACTAGAATACGAAATGTAAATACTTCATCCATAAACTATGAATGGTATAAAAATAACACATCCACAGTCAAAAATATCACAAAACCTTCAATACAATATAGAAGTTTTGTATCATAATAAATCAACTTCAAATAAGCGTAAAATCCATCAAAGGATGTTGACATAGATGAAATCAAAACTCTTTTTTGAGAAATATCTATTTCTATTTTGAAATCATTTAAGAGTAATATATTTATAAAATAAAACATTTTCTTTGAAAATATTCTTATAAGCTTGTAAGGGAAGCTTCGACGATTTTATAATGGTGGAAAATAGCCGCACCCACCGTATAAGTTAAAAAAACATTCTTACCTTAATTCTGTCAAAAAGGTTAAAAAACACCTTGTTTGGAAAATGACGGAATGATTCCTTTATAAAACTCTTATAAAAAGTCAAACAAGGGTATAAATGTCTTTAACCCATATTCTTGTAAATAGTATTTTAAGATAATGGATGTGGATGATAAAGAGATCCCAGTAGATTATTACGTATAAACAACCTCGGATAATGAAGAGATTGCGAAATAAACCCTTACCTTGCACATTTCCTTGGTCGAGGGTAGGTTAACCTCCTGTATAATGGTGAAATAATTGTTATTAAATTATACAAGAATCATATATATTAATATGATATCATATACGATCTTTTAATATTGATTTGTTAATAATATCTTAGAATTATCGTCGTTTTGGATGTTAACTTACTTGTTTTCTTTTATATATTTTGCTACGTAAGCCATGTTTGTAATTGATAGGTTGTATCTTAATCATATCAATAATGATATCAAGTCCTTGTATACTATTATTAATCATCAAATGAGAATTATAATTGAATGGATACGATGAAGAATGAATCTGATCGCGTTCTTGGAGACGGTAGTCCGTACGTACGCACGAGCGACAATATCATTATTTTGATATTCAAATAATATATAAATGGATAGTATATCATATATACAGAATCATTAAAATTTTATATTTATTATTTATATGAGTTACACATCATTGTTATACCCATCCAAATAATAATATAATGAATAACAATTACACCACGACGTGGAGACGGTAAGCCGTACCTATGCACGTATGGTGACATGTTATTAAAAGGGTGGATAGAATACTGAATATGGTTTAACCATTATTTAATAACATCACAGTATATATAAGATACTGGAGTTATTATTTTAGAATGGTAATAACAAATAAAGAAGAAGTGGAAGAAGAAAGGAACTTGAAAAGGGGTGGTGAAAACATTACCTCTTCTTCGGGTTCTTCCTTTTGATTTGATCAAAATGGCTCCTTAGGGTGGATTTAGGATCAAACTAAGGCCTCTAGGTTGTATTGAGGGAAGTTGGGAGAGTATTTGGGCAGAGTTTGGCTGAACCAAAAGGCTTTGAAGGTGTGAAGAAATGAGAAGGAGGAGTGCCCTTTTATAAGAGGGGTGAGGGGCACCTTTGGAAAAGCTATAAATATTAATTTATAATAAATTCATATTCGGTATATAATGGCTCAAAAGTTGATTATTCAAAGGTTAAGGTGGGTATGGGTCTAAAACCACTCATCCAATATAATTTAGACAGGTTTGGGTACTTATATTAACCTTATCTTTAAGTATTAACTCTAAGTTAATTAGTTTCACTTTTACAGTGTCTCTTTGTATTTTTATATTAAATGGTTAATAAACATACTATATACATCCAAGCGACCCCCAAGTGGTCCATTAATGATAAACCTATAATGATATTAGTCTCTTGACCGAACCTTATATTTTTAGGAATTTAATATCAATTAATAATATAATATTTTTTTAAAAAACTCCTTTATGTCAATTTTGACACTATTCAATAGTTGATTTTTGTGAAACTTATAACAGAATGAATACTTAGAAATATTTTAATTAAATCATTCCTAACATGTCATATTAACTTATAAAATTACTGTAATTCATAAAAAGACTCAAATTATATTTATTTGTGTATTTATAATATCAATTATTCTAATTTTTCACTATTATGGTAATTACTGCATCATCATTGTGTCATAAATAAATTAATTTATTTAAAGTCTAAAAATTATAAATAAAATATCATTATGTAGAAAATGATTTTAACTTTCTATTGAATATTTATAGTCGAAAATCCAACATATATAACCCAATGTAAATATTGTTTTTCTAAAATATATATGCTTGTGTGATTTTTGTATTCATTTTAACTTAATAAAAATTAAGTGTCCCTATCACCTACAAGTGGCTCCATGGGGTCCCAAAATCGACCCAAAGATTCCTATGGTCGAAAATGTATCAACCAATAAGGATAGGACACGTTTTAGGGTAATTTATTATTATTATAATATTATATTTTAACCCTTATTTAACGGATTTACCCTTAACCATGGTAAATAAAATATTTACCGAAGTAATTATTCAAAATGTCTAAAAATAAAAGATACCTATTTACACAATTTAAATATCCTGATTCCAAATATAGAATCCATTTTTCCAAATTCAAAACACAGAAGTGGCAGAAATTAATTTAAAATTAATTCCCAATGTTAAAACAAAAAGTGTGTTTTTAAGAGATAATAACTATCAAAAGATTGACACATGTTTATGTCCGGTTTAATTGTAAAATTATGTCCAATGACCAAAATTGTATTAAATGGTAAAAATATATTCTAAATATATTTTAAAACCACTCAAATTCATAATTTATAACTATTAATTATTTTTATTAAAAAAGTTGTTTTAAATTAAAATTTAGTAATTTTCACTATTCACCAAAATATTAAAGTTAACTGAAAAGTACCAAAATTTCACCTTAGGCTAAATTCGATATTCCGAATCCAAAAATGAAGTCCATTTTGAAATATAAAATATATATAATTTCAAAAAGTAGGTATTACAATTCATAATGGCTAGTTTGATTGGTTGTGGTGTGTGTTAAAACTCGAAGTTACGTACAACACACGCTACTGTATTATTCAAAGGAAAGCATACCGTGGAAGCTTGGGATGTTTCATTTTAAATTTTTGATGTCCCCATTTAGTCAAAAAGTTTAAAATATTGTATTTAAAAAGGGTTCACTATTAAAAGTTGATAAAGGTGAAATACTGAAAATTAATTTGTTCTTGCATTATCTATAAGAAACTCATAATATGGATTCTAAAATTATAAGGATTATATAAAGTTTAAAATTTAGTTAATACTATTCATAACCTCTTTTGAATGGATTGTTTGGTAAGTCATAGTGTTCTTGAACTCTGTGTTGCGTGTAGTACAATTTATTGAATTATTTTGAACAGATAACACTCTATGCAATCTTGGGGTGTCACATTCTACCCTCCTTCAAAAAATTGTGTCCTCGCAATTTGAAATTGTTCTTTGAAAATAAAATGTTGAAAATAGAAAATATCTTTGTGGGAAAACCGACATCGGAAATTGGGTTACAAAGATTTAGTCTTAATATGAGGAAAATATAAATGAAAGGGTCACCACCAAATTATGATCTCGATTAGGAGAACATTGGTGGAAATTAGAGACATATAATTGGAGGAAAACGTAAATATTTATAGGTATTGATTGAGGTCATCAATCACAAACAAGTGTAAAATTGAGGTCCTTAAATTCATCAATCTATGATGATTTGAAATACTATCGGTTCAACAAAACATAGGGTATTAGGATAACACATTTTTGGTTTTTGGATTCCTTAAATAAAGTATAAGAATTAATTTCTTTATAGAATAAGAGAAGAAGAAAAATATATTCTTGATAAGTATAGTTCTATCCTTTAACTAATTTCTACCACATAATCATCTTTCACTCTAAAAGATAATAGAACTTAAAAATAATATTCTATTTATCCTATTCGTATAGGGTTAAAAATTAATTTATAATTCAACTAGAATAACCATTAAAAAATGAAATTATTCAATCCCGGACATCATGTGGGTCAGTGGTAGGTGATACACCCTTGTCGCCCTTCAGTTGTGGGTTCAAGTCTTGCGGCCTTTCCAGACGCGACGGGTTGGCGCCCGAGCTCCCGGTTGTCCTTTTATGGAAATCCAAAATAATCCAAACTAAAACTATCCAAAATACTTCAGTCCACAATCTATAAGGAAGGTAAACACAATGAAGATCCTTTTTTTTACACGTAATAACATATG
Source organism: Viscum album (assembly GCA_963277665.1). Lineage (NCBI taxonomy): Eukaryota > Viridiplantae > Streptophyta > Magnoliopsida > Santalales > Viscaceae > Viscum > Viscum album. Next base: position 784,116,775 of record OY728140.1, read on the forward strand.
ATCACCTTTATCATGTATTCTTTTAAAACACTGCAACATCCTAAATTATCATAAAACCTTATTGATTACATTCATGATCCCTTATTCCTTATAGAATAATAGATATACTCCTTCAATCCAAAAATGTTGTAAACCCCAACAATGATAGAATATACAAATCATTAATCAGTTTCAAGGTAGTCAAGAATATCCAATATAATTTATCCCAAACAATCAAGTATTATTCTAAAATCACTACCTCGGTATCAGAACTATATTATGGTTTATCATTCTCTCAACCATATATTTTCCAAAAATTTAACCTGTTATTGAGTCACTTTTCTTTGTTCCACACAATCTCAAGTCCTTAATGAAATAGTACTGCAATAAAATCCTTATATACTCCATAATTATTATAACAAGTACATTGTTGATACAACACTCAAATTACATAATAAACATAAGAACTCTAATCATTTCTCTTCATCTGTGGTAGTATCATAACTTGATTATTATCCAATAGAATCATTTGAGGCATAATCTGATAACTGGGACATAGGTTCTCATAGTGTCCAAACACCTTGCAAATGAAGCATTGTAAATTTGAAACCATTTTCTTACCCTCGCAGTCACGTACTTTGTGCCCTTTTCCTCCACACTTATAACAAAATCCCTTTCCTTTCAGGAATGTTCCAGGGTGTTTCTTCCCACAGTTAACACATATGGGAAAATTCTTCTTTTCCCTCTTCCCTTTATCCATCTTTCTCTCTTCCATCCTTTTCTTCTCTTGCTTCCCTTCAAAGCCATAGGACTCAGTAAACTCTTTACTTATCTTATCAACACAAGATATTATTTCTTCATATGTTGATAATACATGGGAGACTATTTCTCTTATGAATTCTATCTTAAGACCATGAAAGATATGATCCTTCTTTCTCTTTGGATCATGTACAATGTTGGAGTTCTCATTCCTTCTACTGGGCGCCATTTCTAAACAATGGCATACATTAGATTAGTTTATGAATAACAATACCTAATCCCAAACTTGTAAAACACATAACATAAATTAAATAGTCTATTGATATAATCCATAATCATAAAAATGTTTTCTTTGAGGATGTATATACTCATAAACCCTTCATAATGATTTGTAAAGAAAATGAGAGTTATCCTAATCATATCCCCTGGGAGTGTCATAACCAAGAATGCAGCAAGGCTCGTTGTCGTGCACCAGTTCCCATTCGAGTCTAGCTCAAAGAGGTGTTTTCGGGTTTTACCCCTAGGTTCAACTGTGCCAGAGCCGCCTATACCTGCTCGTATCCAGACAGGGATGTATTGCTCAGAAAACTCACAAAATCTCTATAATACCAAAATTCTAGGAAGTTCTTCTATACTAATCCTCAAAGTCAATCTTAGGGATATGTGTTCTAATTAGGGTTTATTTAAATCTAGTTTCCAAGGTTATTGCTAAACTTCCTCTGATACCAAATGTAACGCCCCGACCCTAGATACCTAGAGTCGGTGCATTATTTTAATACATTGGAATGATTACAGGGAATCAAGTCTCGAATGACCGATTAGTTTAGCAGTCTTGGAAAATAGATTACATACATGAATGTTACATTACACTTCATAACATACAAAGAAACATAAATAATCCTTTATGAATTCCATTATTCCCTTGTTTTAACCCTTCTTATCAATCACAATATACTTCATGGAATCCTGGGAAAAATAAAACATAGAAAGGGGTGACCTCTAACGCTCCGTAAGGGTAAGAAATACAGCAGAAACATTCATAAATAAGCATAAACATTTAAGGCAATGTATAACTAAAACAAAAAACTTTTAAACTTAAACATCAACATAGTATAGAAAAAATAAAATGAAATAATGCCATTTACTTATTCACATGGATATTCTACTAATCAAATAATCAAATTCAATATCAATAACCACTTCCATAATGATGGAATGCATAATGCCAGACTATCATAACCACATAGCCAAGGCCTCGTGCCAAGACTAAAAATAAGATTTTTTCCAAGGCCTTGTGCCAAGACACTAGTTTGTCTCATGAGACCTACCGATGCATCGATGAGCTATAGCAGGCTCCACCCGTCACATATTAAGTCCAATGCATTTCCATATGAAAAGGTTTAAACATAACATAAACATTCGTATTAAAACTAGCATACGAAATGTAAATACCTCATCCATAAACTATGAATGGTATAAAAATAACACATCCACAGTCAAACATATCACAAAACCTTCAATATAATATAGAAGTTTTGTATCATAATAAATCAACTTCAAATAAGCATAAAATCCATCAAAGGATGTTTACATAGATGAAATCAAAACTCTTTTTTTGCGAAATATCTCTTTCTATTTTGAAATCATTTAAGAGTAATATATTTATAAAATAAATAATTTTCTTTGAAAATATTCTTATAAGATTGTAAGGGAAGCTTCAACAATTTTATAACGGCGGAAAATAGCCGCACCCACCGTATAAGTTAAGAAAACATTCTTACCTTAATTCTGTCAAAAAGGTTAAAAATCACATCATTTGGAAAACGACGGAATGATTCCTTTATAAAACTCTTATAAAAAGTCAAAAAAGGGTATAAATGACTTTAACCAATATTCTTTTAAATAGTAAAAATGTTTTTAAATACATTTTTAAGAAACATGGATGTGGATGATAAAGAGATCCTAGTAGATTATTACGTATAAACAACCTCGGATAATGAAGAGATTGCGAAATAAACCCTTACCTTGCACTTTTCCTTGGTTGAGGATAGGTTAACCTCCTGTATAATGGTGAAATAATTGTTATTAAATTATACAAAAATCATATATATTAATATGATATCATATATGATCTTTTAATATTGATTTGTTTATAATATCTTCGAATTATCGTCGTTTCAGGTGTTAACTTACTCATTTTCTTTTATATGTTGTGCTACGTAATCCATGTTTGTAATTGATATGTTGTATCTTAATCATATCCAGAATGATATCAAGTCCTTATATACTATTATTAATCATAAAATGAGAATTATACTTGAATGGATACAATGGATAATGAATCTCATCGCGTTCGTGGAGACGGTAGTCCGTACATACGCACGAGCGACAATATCATTCTTTTGATATTAAAATAATATATAAATGGATGGTATATCATATATACAGAATTATTAACATGTTATATCTATTATTTACATGAGTTACACATCATTATTATACCCATCAAAATAATAATATATTGAATAACAATTACACAATGACGTGGAGACGGTAAGCCGTAGGTACGCACGTATGGTGACATGTTATTAAAAGGGTGGATAGAATACTAAATATGGTTGTACCATATTTATAATAACATCACAGTATATATAAGATACTGGAGTTATTATTTTATAATGGTAATAAAAAAGAAAGAAGAAGTGGAAGAAGAAATGAACTTGAAAAGGGGTGGTGAAAACATTACCTCTTCTTCGGGTTCTTCCTTTTGATTTGATCAAAATGGCTCCTTAGGTTGGCTTTCTGATCAAACTATGGCCTTTAGGTTGTATTTAGGGATGTTGGGAGAGTATTTGGGCAGTGTTTGTCCTAACCAAAAGGCTTTGAAGGTGTGAAGAAATGAGAAGGAGGAGTGCCCTTTTATAAGAGGGGTGATGGGCACCTTTGAAAAAGCTAGAAATATTAATTTATAATAAATTCATATTAGATTTATAATGGCTCCAAAGTTTATTATTCAAATTTTAAGGTGTGGATGGGTCTAAAACCACTCATCCAATAGAATTGATACAGGATTGGATACTTATATTAACCTTATCTTTAAGTAACAACTCTAAGTTAATTAGTTTCACTTTTACAATGTCTCGTTGTAATTTTATATTATATGGTTAATAAACTCACTATATACATCCAAGAGACCCCCAAGTGGTCCATTAATGATACACCTATCATTATATAAGTCTCGTGGCCGAACCATCGATTTTTATGAATTTAATATCAATTAATAATATAATATTTGTTTTAAAAACACTTTATGTCAATTTTGACACCATTCAATAGTTGATTTTTGTGAAACTCATAATAGAATTATTACTTCGAAAATATTTAATTAAATCATTCCTAACATGTCATATTAACATATAAAATTAGTTTAATTCATAAAAAGACTCAAATTATATTTATTTGTTTATTTATAGTATCAATTATTTTAATTTTTCACTATTATGGTAATTACTGCATCATCATTGTGTATTAAATAAATTAAATTATTTAAATTCTAAAAATTATAAATAAAATATAATTATGTAGAAAAGATTTTTATATTTCTAATTAATATTTATAGTTGAAAATCCAACATATATAACCCAATGTAAAAATTGTTTTTCTAAAAGATATATGCTTGTGTCATTTTTGTATTCATTTTAACTTAATTAAAATTAAGTGTCCCTATCACCTAAAAGTGGCTCCATGGGGTCCCAAAATCGACCCAAAGATTCCTATGGTCGAACATGTATCACAAAATAAGGCTAGGACATGTTTTAGGGTAATTTAGTATTATTATAATATTATATTTTAACCCATATTTACCAGATTTACTCATAACCATGGTAAATAAAATATTTACCGAAGTAATTATTCAAAATGTCTAATAATAAAAGTTACCTATTTACAAAATTTGAACATCCTGATTCCAAATATAGAATCCATTTTTCCAAATTCAAAACACAGAAGTGGCAAAAATTAATTTAAAATTAATTCCCGTTGTTAAACCAAAACGCGTGTTTTTAAGAAATAATAACTATCAAAAGATTGACACTTTTTTAGGTGCGGTTTAATTGTAAAATTATGTCCAATGACCAAAATTGTATTAAATGGTAAAAATATAATCTAAATATACTTTAAAACCCCTCAAATTCATAATTTATCACTATTAATTATTTTGTTTAAAAAAGTTGTGTTTAATTAAAATTTAGTAATTTTCACTATTCATCAAAATATTAAAGTTATCTGAAAAGTACCAAAAATTCACCTTAGGCTAAATTTGATATTCTGAATCCAAAACTGAAGTCCATTTTGAAATATAAAATATATATAATTTCAAAAAGTAGGTATTACTATTCATAATGGCTAGTTTGATCGGTTGTGGTCTGTGTTAAAACTCGAAGTTGCGTACAACACACGTTACTGTATTATTCAAAGGATAGCGTACCGTGGAAGCTTGGGATGTTTCATTTTAAATTTTTTATGTCCCCATTTAGTCAAAAAGTTTAAAATATTGTATTTAAAAAGGGTTCACTATTAAAAGTTGATAAAAGTGCAATACTGAAAATGAATTTGTTCTTGAATTATGTCTAAGAAACTCATAATATGGATTCTAAAATTATAAGGATTATATAAAGTTTAAAATTTAGTTAATACTACTCATAACCTCTTTTGAATGGCTTTTTTGGTATGTCATAGTGCGCTTGAACTCGGTGTGGTGTGTAGTGCAAATTATTGAATTATTTTGAAGAAATAACACACTATGCAATCTTGGGGTGTTACATCTACAGAGAGATTCATGCTTCATAGTACCCATGGTCATACCCACTTATGATGAGGTGCCAGTGCAGGCACTGGTGAAAAAAGCTTCCTGTCACGTTTTATAGTTGGTGGTGGCAGTAGGCACGAAAGATCCGAGACTTCTGTCGCACCTAGCAGGCACTGAATGATTGAACCTCGATGAAGGTGGCCTTCCCTCCACCGGTTAAGGAGACGCGGTTGTGAACCACTTTGGAAACAAAGCCCAGGGCCTCAGAGGAGGAGACCCTTCTATGAGTGGACTCCTTGCTTTGGTCGTACCCCACAGTGGTGCCGGAGGGCACCAGGGCAGCCTAGAGAGCGCCAATGCTACACTTTCGATGGGAAAGGTCACTTGGCATGGGACTGGCTAACCAGGCATACGAAGAATATCGGGAAGGCGGTAGGTGCACCACCACGACAAAGGCAGCGCTGTGATCAGAGTATTGGCCAGGGAGGTGGTGCTTTCAGAGGAGCGGGAAGAGCTGGTAGTGGGGGATGACTTTAGGAGGTCTTCCCATCACCACTAAGCGGTCCACGTCAGGCTCCGGGAGTTGACAGTTTGGACCACAGACAACTTCGAGCTTTGTATTTCTACAATCCTGCAGAGGATGGGATGATAAGAGGTACTCCTTACAACTCTTATACTTTTTGCAATATAATTTTTAGACTCTATGTGTGAAATAATGTTTCTCCCTGCTCATTTCTTCAGTTGTTAATAGGGTAACGCAGGGCGTTGGGTGTAACCCGATGTTGGTAAGGTAGATGGTGTGGGACCTTTTTCTATAGTCGATAGTGTCGACTCCATCTCTCCCCAAGCGTGTAAGAGAGGCTGGGTCATGGGACATCGAATATGAAACATTGCGTGATCAGATATCCTTAGGTGTCTCACTATATGGATATTCTAAAGGAGGGAATCATCGAGCTTTTTCCCAGGCCCAAATGGTGATTCCAGTCGTAGCGTGCGACTAAGAGGTTTGAACGGGGAGGTGAGCTACCCCCAAGGTCTTTAGGGCCATTTGATACCGTCTGAAGGGATGGCGAGGTTCCCTACCACCATTCCCTAACCCCGAAGTCTGGGGTGGGTGTACGATGTCTCCCATGTGACTCACCTAAGAAGAAGTGTGCGTGCGCCTATGAACGTCATCGGCGAGGGCAGTCCCCACTCGAACGGACCAAATCCTTTGGTCCTTGTGCAGTGACACAGAACTGTGCAAGAGTTCTTCTGGGTACGGGAGAGCCACGTGTGGGCTTAGTACCCTATGTTGTTTCACTATTTTTGCTTTTAGAGGAAAAAAATCGTGAAAAATGGAATGATGTAAGAACCTGGATTTTAATTAAAAGAATTTGGAAAATTTCTTTATGTTATTCCAGAGCAGGGCGTTCAGACGTCGTGCAATTATGAGGCCCAGTATGCCTGGAATAAATTATATAAAATTGTTAATTGTTTTTACATTACACACATGTGGTTAAATAATGAAAGTGTGATATCTCTTAAATGGTTCATCGAATCAGAAATCCGAGACCACGGTTAGGATCGGAACGCGGTTCTTACCCTAGAAGCAACATAAAATGAGTCGGCACGAGACGTTCGGACCCCTCGCTTGTTGGTAGTGTGTTAAATGGATAATTATTTAATAAAATTATTCATTTGGTATATTAATCCAGAATTAATCCTAAACATTATCTCTGATGTGAAATCTGAGGGCACGGTTGCGTCCAGAGTGTTCGGTTTACCCTAAGAGGGGTGTAAAAGTTATGGGTGCGGGCCTGCTGTGAGAGATGTCACCCCTGGGAAATCGTCATTTTAAAATAATGACTTCGTGATTTTTATCACTAGAGTTCTTTTCGAATAACATTCAAACAAATCCTCGAAATGGAAATCTGAGACTTCTGTTCAGTTTGGAATGAGGCATTTTTCCTAGGTGTGATATAAAGTAAGAGGGTGCGGAGGTATTGGAATCCGTGCCCTTTGGGAGAGTTTCAGTGAATTTTTATAAATTTTCTTTAGTTTTGGGAGGGGACAACACATTTCCATCTCTCTCTCTATCTCTCTATTCCTTCCTCTATCTCTCTCTCTCATCCATTCTTCGGTGTTCTTTGTTGTTCTTCACTGGATTGAAGAGCGGACTATGACGGATCGAAGCGGGATCGAGTACAAGCGTCGCCAACGACGAAAAGATCCAATGAGGATGGATTTATACTAAATTTCAACCCCTTCGTCAATTTCTAGTTTTTCTTTCAATTTCTTCATTTTAATTTTCTATAATTCTTGAATTGGGGCGTTGGATGAATAAACAATACCCTCGTCCGGGTCCCGTTCTAAAACCGTTCTTGAGCGTTCTTCATCCCAAAATCTGGACACGCAAATCTTTGACGGATCGTCGAGTGAGGGACGACGCTGTGACAGCCTCGTTCTGAGAACTAGGATTCTGGCCTCAAAATTGAAATTGGACCTCCGATGTTGTCCCGACGGTCCATGGAAGGAACCACCAGTGTGGGCTAGCAGGAGAGGTTAGCGGCTGCGCATGGCGGCCGTGGTGTGTCGAGCGGCGGAGCTCGGATGCAGTGCGGCCGACTGTTCGAAGGTGGGGCAGGGACCGTAGTCCGGGAGTGCAGCGGCATCGTAGTGGAGCTCCGAGGGAGCACCTGGCACAGGCGGTGTGAGGCGGCTGCGACGTTTGGCGGCCCGATGTGAGGCGGTTGCGGAGCTCGGTAGGCGAGCATGGGGCACGACATCGGTCGGTGCTGGCCGTGGCGAGGCGCAGCGGCGCACTGTAGGAGGTGTCGGTCAGGGTTTGTCATGGTCGAAGGGGAACAGTACCAACATGTTGCAGGTCCTCGTTGACAAGGCGTGTGGGAGAAGGGACTGGCTAGGCAGGCCGGTTGGTGGAGACAGCGACCTCGAGGGAGCAAGACCCACACGTTGCGGGTCTTCTTTGATGCGGCGTGCGAGGAGGGGTGGACTGAACCGGATGGCCGGTCCATTTGAAAAACCAGACCCAAGGTAGGTTCGGTGGTTTTGAGGTGGGCCGCAGTGAACTGGATCGGACCCACACCTAGGCCGCAATTCGGTGGTCAGTCCGGGCCGGCCAGGGTGAACCAGCCAGGTGGGGCCCCCCTTGCATTCGGGGGGCCGCATCTTCTAAACGGCGCGTCCATTTGACACACCGTCTACGACTGAAGGTCCGTGTCAGGGGGACGAACCTTTTGAAGTAGGTTCTTTGATTTTTGGGCTCTACTCCTAAAGAAAGGTGACCCGAAGAGCATTGATTTAATAATAATAAATTATTATGAAAGTTGCGACGGACGTGGCTCACGAGATGGACGTCTGTTTGACATGCTGTCAGAGGCGTGGTGGTCCCAAAGCCGAGATAGTCCTCCCAAGTTGGTTCATAACTATTTCGGGTCGGTTTCGTTGCTTGGTGGAACAATATGCTAAATGTGAGTAATTAATTAATTATTTAATAAATTAATTGTTGTGTCGGACCTAACTCTTGCTTGGGATGTCTCATTAATGTGTCGCCCGTGGCAACGTGACCCCAGTCCTCGCATGGAATTTTTGAGATGATTTCTGAAGCGTTCTAGTTGGAGACAAGGTGCGGGCCTCACAGGGCCAAGTACACACGTTTTACAGTGAAACACCACTTTTTCTCCCGACATCCGTTTTGGGTGTTTGAGTACTTGTTTCTGAGTTTTTTTCTGAGGGGATTGCAATGACAAAATCTATCCGCATAAATTCCGGCTTGAGGTGTTGGCCCCACAAGGCCCCATTTGTGTATAACGCAGGGAGTTGCAGCTTCTGTATCCAGAGTCTGTTTTAGGGGCCATCGAGGGCGTTGTGACCCTGGCATCGATTTGAAATTGACCGGGGTGGTTTCAGGAATTGATGCCGGAGTTGAGGCGTGGGCTCCACGGGCTGTCTCTTAAGCTGTGTGTAGAATACCACAACTTTTTCATTAGGTGTCTGTTTGGGGCGTATGAATAGTCGATTCAGCATGCTATTATGAGAGCATCACGGTGGTGTAGTTCTCCCAACCTCTTTCAGGACGGAGGTGAGGGCCCCACGAGACGCCATATGGGCATAAAGTGGTGTTGAATAACATTTCCATTGGGAGACTGTTTTCAGCGAGTAAATAGTCTATCTCCCGTGTTTTTCGACGAGGATTATAGTGGTGTAATATGTTTGGGAGATCAGAGCCTCTTTAGAGATCTCATTAAATGTGGGAAAATGAAAATGGCATTGGTCAGAGGCTTCTTTGGATGTACTCTGAACCTATGCACGGTAGCGGTGCTAGTCACGCCAAGTGATGGCATGGGCATTGAACCTCTATTAGGTGGATTTTTATAAATTTGGGTGGTTACGTGATACCCACTCTGTGTTCTTCTAGATAATTTTGTACCATCCAGTATTGATGGCCATAGTAGTTCTGGGTTTACCCTCCAGCGGGGCTAGGAAGTGGGTTGCTCATCGACTTCTTCGGGATTACCCTCCAGCAGGGCTGGACAGTGGGTTACTCATCAGATTCTTTGGGTTTAACTTCCAGCAGCGTTGGGCAGTGGGTTTCTCATTGATTTCTTCGGTTTTACCCTCCAATGGGGCTATTTAGTGGGTTGCTCATTAATTTCTTAGGGTTTACCCTCCAGTAGAGACTGGGCAGTGGGTTACCCGATGACCTCTTATGATTTACCCTCCAGCGGGGCTGGGCAGTGGGTTACCCGAAAAATTCTTTCAGACTCATTCCATTCTACCAGGATAGTTTGTGGCTTTTCTCTGTGACTACCGGAGCGAGACCCTTGGTTGTACGGGTCAGTGATGTGACAACTCGGCTTTGAGCAGACATCTTGATTGTGGGATAGTGATGAGGTATGGTTGGACTTTTCCTAGAACTCCTAAGTATAGGGGGAACTATCCCCACCAAGATGTGTCCCTGAGACATGACCTCAAACCGTGCAGGCGAGTCAGTGCCGCATAAAGTGGATAGTGTCAAGGTGTGGTGATTTGAGCCCCATGTCCTGCAGTTTAGGGCGGTCGTGCAAGATGCTGGGCACTGATGGTGTTTACTTCTAGTACTGTTGGCTACTCACTATCTTGGGATGATCTACAGGGTGGAGATCCCCTTAAAATCTTGTTCGGGATTCTTGAAAACGCATATGAATATGTATATACCATGTTCCAGTACCCACTTCTGGGTTTTTGGTTACTCTCCTTTAGGAGAGGTGAATACACGTGGGGTATGCCACATGCTATCCGTGTCTAGCTTCTCGTGGTTGGAAGAGTCTATTCTCCTGCGATAGGTAGCAAAGACTCGATGAGAAGCTCATCTTCTCACCGTTTCGATCTCCTTGTGTTTGGACGAGTCTACTTCCTTCCTCTTGTTGGGTTGAGCTATACTCTTTACAGCACTCTCTGTTGTACTCCACTACTATTCCCTATTCAATCTACTACTCACTCTTCAGTACCTCCTTACTTTCTCCCTCAAGCCTTTGGGGTATGCTACTGAGTATTTTTATACTCACCCCTGCTTGGTTTTTTCTCGCACTTGGTGTTCCCTTGTAGACGACAGACATGTTTCATGTGGCTACAGAGGAGCATAGGAGTTTGGGAGCTCGGACTGCGTGTAGTGGTCATAGTCAGGTTCCAGGTGTGGGACTCTCCCAACGGTTTACTTTTGGTTACCTGTTGCTGGGTTTTGGCACATTTCTGGTTGGGTGCGTGTTTTTCCCCTTTTCTTTTCAGTTTACCTTCATTTCCTACTTTGTACTATTTAGAGGCTGATCCTCCTTTTTTGCTCTGTTTATATCAGTTGGTACTTTACTTTACTTTTCTATTCTTTTTACTCTGAACTTCTACATTGAGTGGGATGCATGTGCGTGTACAGGTACTTAGGCAAATACCTCCCCGAGTTGTTTAGCCTTCGCCACTTGTTTCCAACCCCTGGACTATGGAGGTGGGCCTGGGTTGTTGTGGCTCGAGCCCGGGTAGGGTCGGGTCGTGAAAGCATCCCTCACCTCTTTCCCTGACCACCACCCTCATCCCCCTTGCATCTCTCCATGCACGACCACCCCTAGCAGGTGACCCACTCTTGCTTCGGCACCTGACTCCTGCTTTGGCTTATTCTGCATCTAGATTTCATTACTCCAACCAACTAAATTCCCCTACCCCCTTTCTCCAAACCCCAGTGGTCTCACTGCACTAGCCTCACCACCCCCAGCCTCTCCCTCCTCTTCGGAGGTAGCCGTTTCCTCCCTCAACGGTTTCTTCCAATGATTTTTATTTCATTTTTGGGGTTTTCCAACATTTAGTTAAACCCTAACATCTCAGGTTTGTTTCACATGTTTTTATTATTTTTAATGGTGTTTGACAGGTCTATGAGATATTTCTCCTTCATCAATCGCATTTTTTCTCCATCCGCACAGCATTTGTGGTAGTCATTTTCTAATTTTTTCCTTTCCTGCACAACCCATGACACTTGCGTGTTTTAAATAATTTTTGAAATAAAAATTTCTTCTACATAAGTATAGTACCTACTTTTTTTTAATGTTTTTGTGTTAGTTATTATTGTTTAAAAAATTTCTGGAATAAGAAATTGATTTTCTATAGGTGATTCCATATATAAATATTATTTGATGAACCATTTAACCTATTTAACTAGTTTAGCATGTTCTATAATTAATTTTTTGTGTGCAAACTCACATTTCAAGTAGGTTAAATATGTATTGTCGTATTTTTGTAGCATGTCATGTGATATAATGTTTTTTATTTGATTAAAACCTATAGTGGGAAACTTTCTAGGGTTTTATGAACTATGTAATTAATGTATTTAACTAGGCTGGCACTGAAAACTATGTTTTGGGGTGGCGTCAATATGTATTTAGTCACAAAAGAATATTTGATTATGTTTTTGTTTTTTAAGCAATGGGTTTCTTCTTAGCATTGTTTAATGATTTTTTATAGTAGTTTATTAAATGGTGAAAGTTTTTTCATTAACTGTGAAAATGGTTCTTTCAGTTGTTCAAGTGGTGTGAGTTAGTTTTTGAAAGGTGTGAAAGTATCCTTTTTCAAGCATTTGGGTATACATTTTATTTTTTGAAATGGAAATCGCATGTGAACTTGGTGAGAACGTGATGTAATACTTTGTTTGGTCCTCTTGAAATGTTTTACTAAATGAATGAATGATTTATTAAATGATGTTTCACACATGAATCTTGAGTGAAAAGTGTTTCAGTGTTCATTTTGGTTTTATTTGAAATGTGAGTGGTAATTTTTGTGAAAATGATTCTTTCTTTCAAAATGACTTTGGGTTCATTATCTGGTTTCTGAAATGATTTGAAATCAAATCGTTGAGAATATTCCCATTTGGCTCTGTAAAGGAAAGTAGGGTGTTTGTGTGATGTTTTGTGTAATACTTTTAGACATGTTGAGTTAAAGGACCATTTGGAACTTTTAACCCAAAAGTAATGCGTGTACTAACTTCTAAAGGAGATTGTGTTTTTGAGAATGTTTATTCCCGCTTGGAAACATTGAACATTTTATGAAATAGTTTAAATGTGTAATGGTATGGAGGAGAAATTGGAACATTCCATGATAAGGAGTATATATATTTTTGGGTCACCACTACAGGGGGATAACCCTTATGGGTTATTGTATCATGTGACCGTGTTTGGGGTAGGCATGTGCAGTGAGATGAGTCTCACGTGTAAGTGCCTCCAATATACACAGTATTGTTATAACCACCATGGGTTCATTAGAATCGTTTATATGATAGAGTGACAGTTGTTGATCAACCCATATTAGATGGGTTGGTACCCTATGGATTGGTGGTTAGGATAGATGAGATTTTCCACTGGATTGTTCAGTTTTAGGTCAGCCAGTTGGTTATAGAGTTAGGAGCATCACCATACACCAATAGGTGGTTTTGAAACGGAGTACACTTGGGGGTCTTCTAGAAATGTTTTTGGTCACCCATAGTTTCCCATTTATTTATATTTCTTGTTACTTTTTTTCATAATAGTTTATTTATAGCTTTCGTTATTTACCTATATTATTTTGGACCAGCTTTGGTATCTTTTGTTTTTGGTTTTGTTTATAAAATAAAAAATTGTTTTATTGAAATAACATGCACTATCTGCTAGATTAATGAATGGGAGAATCTTGTTTCTTATTTTAAAATGTCAAAGCCTTACTTTTATAATTTTGTTTCAAACTTGTGTCATTGGATTGTTTTGGGAAGTGAGATTACTGGATTCTATGGTTTATCCTGGAAACCCTACTGAGCATTTTTTATGATCATGCCTATTTTATAATTTTATTTGTAGGTTTCCTTTTCCTATGATTTCTTGGTTTTGTTGCTCATTATTGGGGCAAGGTTGGCCTTTGGTTGGTTGGTGACCGGAAGGTCACGTGGAGGTATGTTGAGTTGTTCTGTTTATTTCTTTTTTTTCTACTTGGGTTCAGATTTATTATTCTATATATTCTGGTTTATTTATTTATATTTTATGGTCCAAATACTTCCCAGTGATTAGGTTTTGATTCCCGACACTAGTTTCCTCCCTTTGGGGATTAGGAATTCCCCTCGGGCCATGCCACGAACTGGCTCGAGTGACAGGTTCATGGTCCGCCTGAGTTGATATGGATAAAAATGGTATCAAAGGAGGCCCTTGTATGTTTAGGTGTCTGGTAGATAGTGATCATGACAGTCAGTACTTGAGTGTTCAGTATGGGAATGAATTCATGAACCCTCACTCATTCAAAACCTAGAGTCACCAGGGGTAGTATGGGAATTGTGTCCTTGTCTCATTCTGGGTTATTTTGGATTGAGGGATGACAACAGAGGCTCGGCGATGTTAAATCATGATTTCATATGGTGTAGTGACCTAGGTGGAGGCTGAGTACAGGGTTTAGGTTCCTCCTAATAGTTTACGCTTACATGGGGCATGACTTACTACCATGTCGCTAGGTTAAGCAAGACTACTAGTCCCTCCTTATGGTAGATAGATGAAATTTGAGTGTTGTATTGGTTTTGGTTGGTGTAAGTGAAATTTTGAAAAGAAAAGGGGTTTTGAAATGAATATTATTTCTTTTAAATGACATCAAATTTGTGAAATGGGTTTTAAAATTGAATGTTACTGGTCTAAAAATCAGGTGTTTTCTTAGAACTGGTAGAGAAATGGTTTGGGTGAAACCATGGGTACCCTTTATGAATGTTTTCAGATATGAGGGAATGCATGGGAAGTGCATGTTTATGTGTATGAATAAATGAAGATGAAGACATTTCCAACAGTTCATGGGATTTCTGGGGTGTGTACATGGAATTAAAGGCTTGACCTTTTTTTTAAAGTTTTTTAAAAGGAAAAATTATTACATAAATTGAATTTTTTTTTGAAAAGTGCATTTGGTATTTGGAATGTGGTTTTGTAAGAAGGTGGTTTTTAAATATAAAATGAAAATGATTTTTTTAGTTGTGTTTGTATTTTTTTGGTTTTTGAGCTGGTTTTTTTTGGATGAGGGTGCTTTCAGTGATGTCACATTGCCATGATATTGGATTTGGATCTGTGTTTTATATTTTGCTCAGAAAATCCCCCCCCCCCAGAAAAGTCCCCAGGGTCTCCGATAATTCATGCCCAGTTTTGGTATTTCTTTGACATTTCCTATCCTTCACGATGATCGGTGTCCATTAGAGGAAACAGAGTGTCTGGAATATGTCGATCAGGTTTAAAGGGTATTGGGAACTCCCAATATTGTTAGAGTGTGTGCTGTTTTTGGTCTATTTGAAGGTATAGCTTTCGACGAATGCGACTTATTATCCCCGTCATTATAGCATGTTCGGATGAAATGGGATGTATTTAAATATTCCTTCATTTGATGGTTCATACATAAAGAGGTTAAGATGATGAAAATGGAATATCTCATATGTAATCAACAAGGTAAACTGATGGTGAATACATATGTTAACCATTTCAAGGAACTTGTGTCCTTTTCTCTAGAGGTAGCATCGCAGGATTTGATAGACTTATCCCTTAATTGGGGGTCTTCTTCCAGAGATCAAGGATCATGTCACCCCATCTAAGGACCATCATTTAGAGAAGTTGGTGGATGAGGCATTCTTAGCTGAGTTGGTCTCTAGAGCGTTGAAAATCCATAGTATCCAGTTGCTCATTAAGGTTCCCAATCTAGTGAGTAGGGTGTGCCAGAGGGACCTATTTTAAAAGAGTCCTCTACAACGGCTCATGCTTCCAGTTCATTAGACCGTTCAAGGGTGTTCCACCACTGTGGCTAGTTTGGGCATGTGAAGCTGTCCTGTTGCGTCCCTCTAAAGACCTATCATCATTGCGGGTGTCTAGGTCATCAAGAGAAGTTTTGCAGGAAGCAACTCCTGAAGAAGACGATATGACTAGAGGAATTATAGTGGCTGACTATGAGGCAAGAGATGCTTCAGCCATTAGAGTCCCGGCCTCAGGCCTTGAGGTGAATCTCTCAAATAGTTAGGAGTTGTCTGGGGGTGAATCCTTGGTTTGGGGTTTATGTTTCGTGTTGGTAGAGAAATATTAAAATTCTTCCTATTCTTATTTTTCTGCTGTTATAGTTTTGAAACTGTTGTAAGTACATTTTTTCATTGAGGTTATGATGGAATCATCTTATTAGAATCCAAGAAGACTTGTTTGTGTGGATGTGGTTTTCAGAATCATGTGTTTTTCATAAAAGTGTATTTGGTGTCGGTCGAGAGTTCCACGTTTTAGCGGATGTTTTGTTCACTCATGATATAGAATATAGCTTTGATCGGTTGGGAGTTCCTGCATCAACCCCCCTTCTCGAGATGTTATTTTTGTTTTTAAATTTCCATACTAGTTATGTTCTTATGGTGGGGAGAACCCTCATTAGTTATCCCACGCTCGGGTGTTTTTGTTTCTTTTGGATTCAATCGAGCATGGATTCTTGTATTTAATATTGTTTGTTAGGATAAATAGGGGACTATATACCCTGGGAGGGCGGGGGGGGGGGTGAATTAGGGAATGTATATTATTTTTAAAAATTCTTCCTTCCCCACCTGATCTTGACCTCTTTATTACAAGGGTCACTTTGTTTTCACTTGTGTGTTTATTATGACCACTTCTTTTCTTCTTTATTTGATGATGATGATTTAAATTCAATGCAAGAAAACAAGCAGGCAGACACAAATATTTTTATATGGTTCAGCCTCACTTGGCTACGTCCAAGGATCATATAACGGCGATGTGCTACTGTACCAAATCCACTAAAGCTCACTACCAATAATGTTTCGGATAAATCAATTCTATGCCCTGGCTCACTGCCGTTACAATGTTTAGGGTCAGATCACTGCTTTACCAATGTTCACTCCCTATTTCTCTCTCTCTGGATCATAGCTAGTAGAAAGGATAATCATCTTCCTCTTCCTTTTCTCACTGCTATTGGAAGGGATCCACTCACAGTTTATAGACCTATAGGTCTCTTCATTTGCATTAATTCATGCATCATCAACTATTGATAGATGCTCTGTTAAATTCCAAATTTCATCCACTAATGAATACCCCTTTGGTCCTAAACACTGGGCAATTCCTTGGGAAATACCTTCACACAACACCCTACATCACGAGGCTCCCAATTTCATGAAGCTCAAACAAGCCTTCATGAAGTACCAACCTTTTTGTGAAGCACACACCTTTACAGAGATCCTGACTCGCAGAGCACAGTACCCTAATGAAGCTCAGAACATCTAAAAGCTCAATACTTTGCAAAGATTTGGCCATCTCAGAGTTCAAGTCATCACAAAACAAATTCTTTCACGAAGCTCACTACGCCAAGGTGAAGCACACCACATTCGCAGAGCTAAATTAGCCACTGCAAAGCTCCTTTCTTCTAGAAGCACACTAACTTCACGAACCACCTTTTCAATCCAAGAGAAAAATATTTTCTTTGAAAACTCTATAATTCTCTTGAGGGGGTCGAGGTAAATTTATAAGATAATCCACCGACCCAAGAACCATCTACGCGAAGTCAACACCACATCATCACAAATCACTATGAAATGATGTTCCTGCCGAAATTCTCTCAAAATCGCAAAGAACCACGGAAATATTTTGATCGCGGAGCTCATCGTAATCACAGAGCATTATTTCAATTCCTTCACGCCTTATCCACGAAGCTCCACTTTCAATTCCCTTCACCGCCACAATACCCTTAAACTCTGCCATTCGCAAATCATGTCATAATCGCGGAGAATTAACATCAATATTATTCTGGTCTTCGTGAAATCCAATCCAGGAAGCCTATATTCAAGAAACTCATTCCTTTAACATATTTTGTTGAGATCTTCAAGGAAATTGATATTTCAAAATCCTCACCAAACACCAAATTTTAGACCCCAAAAATTTGGCAAACACTGGAAATCAATGCTACCTTGTATCTGTTGTTTTATATCACCTCCAGATCATCCAGTCCTTTTTCATGGTTCTTGGACAACATGGATTGTCAAAAACATCTCTAGAACAGAAAAATTCACCATGGAAACCTGCTTTTCAACAAACACAATCAACCCAAAAATGTTGTAATGTTACCTTGAGGGATTTTTTCCCAACATTATTCGACTAGGTGACTTTCTGGGGGCATAAAGTGTCTGTGGTGGGGAGAATTGTAACACCTCGACTTTTTAATTAATTATTATTTTAATAATTCTTAGATCCAGGTTCTCATGCCGAAGTCCATGATAGGTCCTAGATTAAAATTTTTATCATTTAATATTTTACTGGGTTTTGAACCCATGGGCGGTCACCGCATAGATGGTGGTAGCCATTCAATCGGCCCAAGTATCATGAAATTGCTCATTATTATTATTATTGTTATTATTATTATTATTGTATTATTATTCGTTATATTATTATTATTATTCACTATATTAATATTCTTATTGTTATCATTTTTATTATTATCATTTTATTATAATTACTATTATTAGTATTTTTAGTATTATAATAATAAATTGAAAAAAAAAATAATCTCTAACTACCAGGATCACCCCCTTCCCCATTACCCCCCGATGCAGTGGTGCTACTCCGAGACCCAGCCTCCTCTGTCTCCTTTATGCACGCCCCCAGCTGCCTTCATCTTCTGCCATGCTTGGGCCCTCCACTGCCCTCACTACCCCGCAACCAGCCTCCTCCATGCACTGGCCCTGCACGCTTTCCCCAGGCCTCACCTTACTTTCATGCTCTGGCCTCCCATGCATCCTGGCCTTCACCTACTTTTCCACCCTCACCTCTCTCCCCGACCACCGGCATTTCACCCCATGAAACCCTCCTAGCGCGACCACCCTAGAAGGCAGCCCTCTCCTGCTCTAGAACCTAACTCCCACTCTGGCCTCCTATACATCCGGACACCCTTTCTACAGTCATCTTACTACTCTGTGCTCTCCATGATGAAACCCCACCAGCCTCTCTACACTAGCCTCATCGCCCCCAACCTCTCCCTCTACTCCAACATTAGCTGCCTCCTCCCATGTCGGTATCATATGGTGTTTCTTATTTCATTTTTAAGGGTTATCCTTCATTTAGTTAAACCCTAACATCTCATTTTTGTTTCACATATTTTTTTATTTTCATTGGTGTGTGATAGGTCCATGAGGGGTGACTACTTCTTCCATTGATGTTTTCTCCATCCATACTAGATTTGAGTTATGAGTTTTCCAATTTTTTCATTTTCCCACAAAACTCACAACACTTGTGTGTTTTAAATTATTTTTTGAAATATATTTTTCATCTCTATAAGTATAGTACCTAATTTTTTGAAGTTCATTATTTGAGTAAAATCTATAGTGTTTCACTATATTTTGTTTTATGAACTGTGTAATTAATGTATTTAACTGGTCAAGGACTACAAACTATGTTTTGGTGTGGATTTGATGTGTATATAGTCACAAAAGAATATTTGAGTATGTTTTTGGGTTTTTGGTCATGAGTATCTTCTTAAAATTATTTAATGGTTTTTTTAGTAGTGTATTAAATATTAAAAGTGTTTTTGTTAACTGTAAAAATGGTTTTTTGGTTGTTCAAGTGGTGTGAGTTATTTTTTGATAGGTGTAAAAGTAGTCTTTTCAAGCATTTGGGTATATATTTTATTCTGAAAATGGAATTCGAATGGGAACTTTGTGAGATCTCAATGTAAGACTTTTTTGGTCCTATTGAAATGGTTTACTAAATTATTGAATGATTTATTAAATTATGTTTGAGACATGAATCCTGAGTGAAAAGTCATTCGGTGTGGGTTTGGGTTTTATTTGAAAAGAGAGTGGTAATTTTGTGAAAATGATTCTTGCTTTCAAAATGGCATTGGGTTCTTTGTGTGGTTTCTGAAACTATTTGAAATTAAATCTTTGATAATAAGCTCATTTGGATAATTAAAGGTAAAAGTGGTGTTTCTATAATGCTTTGGGTAATACATTTAGACCTTTTGAGTTGATGGTTTGTTAGACACTTTTAACCCAAGGGTAATATTTGTACTAAATTTTAAAGGAGATTTTGTTTTGTTGTAAGTGTATGCCCAGTTGGAAAGTTTGAACATTTTAGGAAATGGTTTAAATTTTAAATGGTATCATGGCCCGATTGGTACCTTCGATGATATGGAATATATTTTTTGGGGCACTTCTATTGGGGGGATATCCCTTATGGGTTTTCGTATGGAGTGTTTGTGTTTGGGGTAGGCAGGTGCGCTGAGATGAGTCATGCGTGTGAGGGCCTCCTACTTACAAAGTGTTCTTATAACCACCATG
Source organism: Viscum album (assembly GCA_963277665.1). Taxonomy (NCBI): domain Eukaryota; kingdom Viridiplantae; phylum Streptophyta; class Magnoliopsida; order Santalales; family Viscaceae; genus Viscum; species Viscum album. Next base: position 784,137,132 of record OY728140.1, read on the forward strand.
GGTTCCCGAGAGACTTTTATAAGATTGAGTGATGGTTACTGATTAACCATGATTATATGGGTTGTTACCCCTAGATTGGTTATTTGGATAGGTGGTCGTTTCCACTAGATTGGTTAGTTTTAGGGTGACCATTTGGTTATAGACTTAAGAGATTCACCATATGCATCTAGTTCAATCTGAAACCAAGCATGTAAAAGGGTCTTCTAGGAATGTTTAGGACCACCCATGGTTAACCATTTATTTACATTTCTTGTTTACATTCTATCATACTAGTTTATTTCTACCTTTCCTTATTTACCTATGTTATTATTTACTAGCTCTGGTATCTTTTTTTTCGTGTTTTGTTTATAAAATAAAAAATGGTATAATTGAAATATCATGTAGAATCTTCTATATTAATTAATGGGAAAATCATGTTTCTTATTTTAAAATGTGAAACCCAAAATTTTATAATTATATTTCAAACTTGTGTCATTGGACTGTATATGGAAGTGAGATTCTTAGATTCAGTGGTTTTTCTTGGTAAACCTACTGAGAATTTTTAATGCATAAGCCTATTTTATAATTTCAGTTTTAGGTTTCCTTTGCGTAGTTTTTCTAGGATGGGTTGCTCATTATTGGGGCAAAGTCGGCCTTTGGATGGGAGGAGACCTAGAAGGGCCAATGGAGGTATGATCGATTGTTCTATTTATTTCTTTTTCCCCTAATCGAGTTCAATTTTATTATTCTATTTATTCATGATTATTTATTTATGTTTTATGGTCCAAATTGTTCCCAAAGATTATGTTTTGATGCCCCAAACTAGTTGCCAGCCTGTGTGGATCGAGAACTCCCCTCGGGCTGTAACGCCCCGACCCCAGCTACCCAGAGTCGGTGCATTACTTCGTAACATTGGCATGATCACAAGAAAGATCAAATCTCGAAAGACCGATTGGTTTAGTAGCCTTGGAAACACTAGATATATTCATAAGTTTTACATTACATCATAAAATGAAAAACTACAACAACAACATAATGTTTCCACAATCCACACTATTAACCCCTCATAAAATCCCTGCAGGTCATTCATAACTTACTTCTTCACATCCTGGGAAAAATAAAACATAGAAAAGGGGTGAGCTCAAATGCCCAGTAAGGATAACAATATAGCGGAAACTTTCATAAATAAGAATAAACATTTAAGGCAATGTATAACTAAAACAAAAGCCTTTTAAATATGAACTTTCAACATGGTATGGCATAAATAAAATGAAATAATGCCATTTACTTATTCACATGGATATTCTACTAATCGAATAATCACATGCAAAAATCAATAACCACTTTCATAATGTTGGAATGCATAATTCCAGACTATCATAACCACATAGCCAAGGCCTTGTGCCAAGACTACAAATAAGATTTTGTCAAGGCCTTGTGCCAAGACACTAGTTTGTCTCATGAGACCTACCGATGCATCGAGGAGCTATAGCGGGCTCCACCCGTCACATATTAAGTCCAATGCATTCCCATATGAAAAGGTTTAAACATAACATAAACATTCGTATTAAAAATAGCATACGAAATGTCAATAATTTCACCATAAACTATGAATGGTATAAAAATAGCACATCCACAGTCAAACATATCACAAAACCTTCAATACAATATAGAAGTTTTGTATTATAATAAATCAACTTCAAATAAGCGTAAAATCCGTCGAAGGATGTTGACATAGATGAAATCAAAACACTTTTTAGAGAAATATCTCTTTATATTTTTGAAATCATTTAAGAGTCATATAAAATAAAACATTTTCTTGGAAATATTCTTATAAGCTTGTAAGGAAAGCTTTGAAGATTTTATAACGGCGGAAATAACCGCACCTGCCGTATAAAAAAAACATTCTTACCTTAATTCTGTCGAAAAGGTTAAAAAGGACTTTGTTTTGAAAACGACGAAACGATTCCTCTTATAAAAAGTCAAAAAAGGGTATAAATGACTTTAACCCATATTCTTGTAAATAATAAAAATGTTTTGAATTACATTTTGAAGAAACATGGATGTGGATGATAAAGAGATCCCAGTAGATTATTACGTATAAACAACCTTGAATAATGAAGAGGTTGTAAAGTAAACCCTTACCTTGTACTTTTCCTTGGTTGGGGTAGGTTAAACTCTTGTATAATGGTGAAATAATTGTTATTAAATTATACAAGAATCATATATATTAATATGATATCATATATGATCTTTTAACATTGATTTGTTAATAATATCTTAGAATTATCGTCGTTTCGGGTGTTAACTTACTTGTTTTATTTTATATGTTTTGTTACGTAAGACATGTTTGTAAAGGATAGGTTGTATATTATTCATATCCAGAATGATATCAAGTCCTTAAACATCATTTTAAAATCATTAAATGATAATTATACTTGAATGGATACGATGGAGAATGAATCTCATCGCGTTCGTGGAGACGGTAGTCCGTACGTACGCACGAGCGACAATATCATTCTTTTGATTTTAAAATAATATATAAATGGATGGTATATCATATATACAGAATCATTAACATGTTATATTTATTATTTACATGAGTTACACATCATTATTATACCCATCCAAATAATAATATATTGAATAACAATTACACCACGACGTGGAGACGGTAAGCCGTACGTACGCACGTATGGTGACATGTTATTCAAAGGGTGGATAGAATACTGAATATGGTTGTACCATATTTATAATAACATCAAAGTATATGTAAGATACTGGAGTTATTATTTTAGAATGGTAAGAACAAAGAAAGAGGAAGTGGAAGAAGAAAGGAACTTGGAAAAGGGTGGTGAAATCATTACCTCTTCTTCGGGTTCTTCCTTTTGATTTGATCAAAAGGGATCCTTAGGTTGGCTTTCTGATCAAACTAAGGCCTCTAGGTTCTAGTGAGGGATGTTGGGAGGGTATTTGGGCAGAGTTTGGCCGAACCAAAAGGCTTTGAAGGTGTGAAGAAATGAGAAGAGGGAGTGCCCTTTTATAAGAGGGGTGAGGGGCACCTTTGGAAAAGCTAGAAATATTAATTTATAATAAATTCATATTCGGTTTCTAATGACTCAAAAGTTTATTATTCAAAGGTTAAGGTGGGGATAGGTCGAAAACCACTCAACCAATAGAATTTAGAAAGGTTTGGGTACTTATATTAACCTTATCTTTAAGTATTAACTCTAAGTTAATTAGTTTCACTTTTACAATGTCTCTTTGTATTTTTATATAATATGGTTAATAAACTTACTATATACATCCAAGAGACCCCCAAGTGGTCCATTAATGATGAAAATATCATGATATAAGTCTCTTGGCCGAACCATAGATTTTTAGGAATTTAATATCAATTAATAATATAATATTTGTTTTAAGAACTCTTTTATGTCAATTTTGACACTATTCAATAGTTGATTTTTTTGAAACTCATAACAGATTGATTACTTCGAAAAAAGTCAATTAAATCAATCCTAATATATCATATTATCCTATAAAATTAGTTTAATTCATTAAAAGTTTCATATTATATTTTTTTGGGTATTTATAATATCAATTATTTTAATTTTTCACTATTATAGTAATTACTTCATCATCATTGTGTCATAAATAAAATAAATTATTTAATGTCTAAAAATTATAAATAAAATATCATTATGTAGGAAATCTTTTTAAATTTCTAATGAATATTTATAATCTAAAAACCAACTTATATAACCCTATGTAACAATTGTTTTTCTAAAAGATATATGCTTGTGTCATTTTTGTATTCATTTTGACTTAATTAAAATAAAGTGTCATTATCACTTACAAGTGGATCCATGGGGTCCCCAAATCGACCCAAAGATGCCCATGGTCGACCATGTATCAACCAATAGGTTTAAGACATGTTTTAGGGTAAATATTATTATTATAATATTATTTTTTTAACCCTTATTTACCGGATTCACCCTTAACCATGGTAAATAAAATATTTACCGCAGTAATTATTCAAAATGTCTAAAAATAAAAGTTACCTATTTACACAATTTGAACATCCTGATTCCAAATATGGAATCCATTTTTCTAAATTCAAAACACAGAAGTGGCAGAAATTAATTTAAAATTAATTCCCGCTGTCAAAACAAAAAGCGTGTTTTTAAGAGATAATAACTATCAAAAGATTGACACTTGTTTATGTTCGGTTTAATTGTAAAATTATGTCTAATGACCAACATTATATTAAATTGTAAAAATATATTCTAAATATACTTTAAAACCACTCAAATTCATAATTTATCACTATTAATTATTTTGATTAAAAAAGTTGTTTTTAATTAAAATTTAGTAATTTTCACTATTCATCAAAATATGAAAGTTATCCGAAAAGTACCAAAATTTCACCTTAGGCTAAATTCGATATTCCGAATCCAAAAATGAAGTCCATTTCAAAATATAAAATATATATAATTTCAAAATTTAGGTATTACTATTCATAACAGCTAGTTTGATCGGTTGTGGTGTGTGTTAAAACTCGACGTTGCGTACAACACACGCTACTGTTTTATTCAAAGGAAAGCATACCGTGGAAGCTTGGGATGTTTCATTCTAAATTTTTTTGATGTCTCCATTTAGTCAAAAAGCTTAAAATATTGTATTTAAAATGGTTTCACTATCAAAAGTTGATAAAAGTGCAATACTGAAAATGAATCTGTTCTTTCATTATGACTAAGAAACTCATAATATGGATTCTAAAATTATAAGGATTATATAAAGTTAAAAATGTAGTTAATTCTATTCATGACCTCTTTTAATGGATTTTTTTTTGGTAAGTCATGGTGCAATTGAACTCGGTGTTGCGTGTAGTGCAAGTTATTGAATTATTTTTAAGAAATAACACACTATGAAATCTTGGGGTGTTACATTCTCCCCTCCTTCAATAAATTGCGTCCTCGCAATTTGAAATTGTTCTTCGAAAATAAAAGGTTGAAAATAGATAATATATTTGTGGGAAAACCCACATTGGAAATTGGGTTACTAAAATTTAGTCTTAATATGAGGAAAAGAGAAATGAAAGGGTCACCACCAAATTATGATATTGATTAGGAGAACATTGGTGGCAATTAGAGACAAATAATCGGAGGAAAAACGTAAATATTTATAGGTAGTGATTGAGGTCATCAATCACAAACAAGTGTATAATTGAGGTCCTTAAACTCATCAATCTATGATGATTTGAAGTACCATCGGTTCAACAAAATATAGGGTATTGGGATAACACATTTTTGACGTTTCAAAATATCTTAGTTGAAATCCCACATCGAAAAATGAATTAACGAGGCCTCTATTTAAAATAAAGAGTCGAAAGTATGAAGATTACTGAAAATAACACATACTAGGGTTCCATGTAAGAAAATATGGATATGGAAGAAAAATCTAACCATCAATTATTTGATGGAGAGTGGTAGAGAACATGGCTATGAAAAGGCCAACAATCCAAAAGCCATAAATTAGTGATGATTTAAGGTACCATCTAGGAAAGCATTTTTGTTCTAAGTTTCTTTTCTTAATATTGAGGAATTTATTTATGAGATTGTCTAAGATCATAAGGAGATATACATACTTTATAATTAGAGTTTTATCCATTAATAAATTTCTACCACAAACTCATCTTTCACTCTAAAAGATAATAGAATGTTAAAAAAAAATTCTATTTACACTATTCGTATAGGGTTCCAAAATAAACGAATTTATAATTCATCTACAAGATCTTTTAATAAAAACTACATTATTTAATCTAGGACATCTCTTGGGCCAGTGGTAGGTGATACACCCTTGTCGCCCTTCGGTTGCGGGTTCAAGTCTCGCAGCCTTGCCGGACGCGACGGGTTGCCGCCCGACCTCCGGGTTGTCCTTTTATGGCAATCCAAAATAATCCAAACTAGAACTATCCAAAATAATTCTATCCATACTCACAGTGCAACATTTATAAGTAAGGTAAACATAATGTAGAACCTTTTTACCCCGTAATAGCATATGAATACCTTCATCATGTATTCTTTTAATACACCGAAACATCCTGAATTACCATATTCCTTATTGATTACATTCATGCTCCCTTATTCCATATAGAAAGTTGGATATACTTCATTAATCCAAAAATGTTTTAAACCCCAACAATGATGGAATATACAAATCATTAAGCAGTTCCAGGGTAGTCAAGAATATCCAATATAATTTATCCAAAAGAATCACATATTATTCCAAAATCACTACCTCAGTATCAGAACTATATTATGATTTATCATTCTCTCAACCATATATTTTCCAAAAATTTATCCTGTTATTGAGTCACTTTTCTTTGTTCCACACAATCTCAAGTCCTTAATGAAATAGTACTGCAGTACAATTCTTATATACTCCATAATTATTATAACAAGTACATTGTTGATACAACACTCAATTGACATAATTAACATAAGAACTCTAATCATTCATCTTCATCTTTGGTAGTATCATAACTTGATTATTATCCAATAACATCATTTGTGGCATAGTCTGATGACTGGGACATAGGTTCGCGTAGTGTCCAAACTCCTTTCAAATGAAGCATTGTACATTTGAAACCATTTTCTTACCCTTGCAGTCACGTACTTTGTGCCCTTTTCCTCCACACTTATAATAAACTCTCATTCCTTTCAGGAAAGTTCCAGGGTGTTTCTTTCCACAGTTAACACATATGGGAAAATTCTTCTTTTCCCTCTTCCCTTTATCTATCTTTCTCTCTTCCATCCTTTTCTTCTCTTGCTTCCCTTCAAAGCCATAGGACTCAGTAAACTCTTTACTTATCTTATCAACACATGATATTATTTCTTCATATGATGATAATACATGGGAGACTATTTCTCTTATAAATTCTAGCTTAATTCCATGAGAGATATTATCCTTCCTTCTCTTTGAATCATGTGCATTTCTAGAGTTATCATTCCTTCTACTGGGCGCCATTTCTAAACAATGGCATAAACTAGATTAGTTTATGAGTCAAAATACATAATCCCATACTTATAAAACACTTAACATAAATTGAACTATTTATGGATATAATCCATAATCATAAAAATGTTTTCTTGGAGGAAGTATATACTCATAAACCCTTCATAATGGTTTGTAAAGAAAATGAGAATTATCCTAAGCATATCCCCCGGGAGTGTCGTAACCAAGAGTGCAGCAAGGCCCGTTGTCGTGCACCAGTTCCCGTTCGAGTCTAGCTCAAAAAGGTGTTTTCGGGTTTTACCCCTAGGTACATCTGTGCCAGAGCCGCCTCTACCTGCTCGTATCCAGACAGGGATGTATTGCTCGGAAAACTCACAAAATCCCTACAATACCAAAATTCTAGGAAGTTCTTCTACACTAATCCTCAAAGTTCATCTTAGGTCTACGTGCTCTAATCAGAGTTTATCTAAATCTAGCTTCCATGGTTTGTACTAAACTTCCTCTGATACCAACTGTAACGCCCCGACCCCAGCTACCCAGAGTTGGTGCATTACTTCGTAACATTGGCATGATCACAAGAAAGATCAAATCTCGAAATACCGATTGGTTTAGTAGCCTTGGAAACACTAGATATATTCATAAGTTTTACATTACATCATAAAATGAAAAACTACTACAACAACATAATGTTCCCAAAATCCACACTATTAACCCCTTATAAAATCCCTGCAGGTCATTCATAACTTACTTCTTCACATCCTGGGAAAAATAAAACATAGAAAAGGGGTGAGCTCAAATGCCCAGTAAGGATAACAATATAGCGGAAACTGTCATAAATAAGAATAAACATTTAAGGCAATGTATAACTAAAACAAAAGCCTTTTAAATATCAACTTTCAACATGGTATGGCATAAATAAAATGAAATAATGCCATTTACTTATTCACACGGATATTCTACTAATCGAATAATCACATGCAAAAATCAATAACCACTTTCATAATGTTGGAATGCATAATGCCAGACTATCATAACCACATAGCCAAGGCCTCGTGCCAAGACTACAAATAAGATTTTGTCAAGGCCTTGTGCCAAGACACTAGTTTGTCTCATGAGACCTACCGATGCATCGAGGAGCTATAGCGGGCTCCACCCGTCACATATTAAGTCCAATGCATTCCCATATGAAAAGGTTTAAACATAACATAAACATTCGTATTAAAACTAGAATACGAAATGTAAATAATTTCACCATAAACTATTAATGGTATAAAAATAGCACATCCATAGTCAAACATATCACAAAACCTTCAATACAATATAGAAGTTTTGTATTATAATAAATCAACTTCAAATAAGCGTAAAATCCATCGAAGGATGTTGACATAGATGAAATCAAAACACTTTTTAGAGAAATATCTCTTTCTATTTTTGAAATCATTTAAGAGTCATATAAAATAAAACATTTTCTTGAAAATATTCTTATAAGCTTGTAAGGAAAGATTTGAAGATTTTATAACGGCGGAAATAACCGCACCTGCCGTATAAAAAAAAACATTCTTACCTTAATTCTGTCGAAAAGGTTAAAAAGGACTTTGTTTTGAAAACGACGGAAAGATTCCTCTTATAAAAAGTCATAAAAGGGTATAAATGACTTTAACCCATATTCTTGTAAATAATAAAAATGTTTTGAAATACATTTTGAAGAAACATGGATGTGGATGATAAAGAGATCCCAGTAGATTATTACGTATAAACAACCTTGGATAATGAAGAGGTTGTAAAGTAAACCCTTACCTTGTACTTTTCCTTGGTTGGGGTAGGTTAACCTCCTGTATAATGGTGAAATAATTGTTTTTAAATTATACAAGAATCATATACATTAATATGATATCATATATGATCTTTTAACATTGATTTGTTAATAATATCTTAGAATTATCGTCGTTTCGGGTGTTAACTTACTTGTTTTCTTTTATATGTTTTGTTACGTAAGACATGTTTGTAAAGGATAGGTTGTATATTATTCATATCCAGAATGATATCAAGTCCTTAAACATCATTTTTAAATCATAAAATGATAATTATACTTGAATGGATACGATGGAGAATGAATCTCATCGCGTTCGTGGAGACGGTAGTCCGTACGTACGCACGAGCGACAATATCATTCTTTTGATATTAAAATAATATATAAATGGATGGTATATCATATATACAGAATCATTAACATGTTATATTTATTATTTACATGAGTTACACATCATTATTATACCCATCCAAATAATAACATATTGAATAACAATTACACCACGACGTGGAGATGGTAAGCCGTACGTACGCACGTATGGTGACATGTTATTCAAAGGGTGGATAGAATACTGAATATGGTTTTACCATATTTATAATAACATCACAGTATATGTAAGATACTGGAGTTATTATTTTAGAATGGTAAGAACAAAGAAAGAGGAAGTGGAAGAAGAAAGGAACTTGGAAAAGGGTGGTGAAATCATTACCTCTTCTTCGGGTTCTTCCTTTTGATTTGATCAAAAGGGATCCTTAGGTTGGATTTATGATCAATCTAAGGCCTCTAGGTTGTAGTGAGGGATGTTGGGAGAGTATTTGGGCAGAGTTTGGCCGAACCAAAAGGCTTTGAAGGTGTGAAGAAATGAGAAGGAGGAGTGCCCTTTTATAAGAGGGGTGAGGGGCACCTTTGGAAAAGCTAGAAATATTAATTTATAATAAATTCATATTCGGTTTCTAATGGCTCCAAAGTTGATTATTCAAAGGTTAAGGTGGGGATAGGTCGAAAACCACTCAACCAATATAATTTAGACAGGTTTGGGTACTTATATTAACCTTATCTTTAAGTATTACCTCTAAGTTAATTAGTTTCACTTTTACAATGTCTCTTTGTATTTTTATATTATATGGTTAATAAACTTACTATATACATCAAAGAGACCCCCAAGTGGTCCATTAATGATGAAACTATCATGATAAAAGTCTCTTGGCCGAACCATAGATTTTTAGTAATTTAATATCAATTAATAATATAATATTTGTTTTAAGAACTCTTTTATGTCAATTTTGACACTATTCAATAGTTGATTTTTTTGAAACTCATAACAGATTGATTACTTTGAACAAAGTCCATTAAATCAATCCTAATATATCATATTATCCTATAAAATTAGTTTAATTCATTAAAAGTTTCATATTATATTTTTTTGGGTATTTATAATATCAATTATTTTAATTTTTCACTATTATAGTAATTACTGCATCATCATTGTGTCATAAATAAAATAAATTATTTAATGTCTAAAAATTATAAATAAAATATCATTATTTAGGAAATATTTTTAGATTTCTAATGAATATTTATAATCTAAAAACCAACTTATATAACCCTATGTAACAATTGTTTTGCTAAAAGATATATGCTTGTGTCATTTTTGTATTCATTTTGACTTAATTAAAATAAAGTGTCATTATCACTTACAAGTGGATCCATGGGGTCCCAAAATCGACCCAAAGATGCCCATGGTTGACCATGTATCAACCAATAGGTTTAAGACACGTTTTAGGGTAATTTAGTATTATTATAATAATATTTTTTTAACCCTTATTTACCGGATTTACCCTTAACCATGGTAAATAAAATATTTACCGCAGTAATTATTCAAAATGTCTAAAAATAAAAGTTACCTATTTACACAATTTGAACATCCTGATTCAAAAGATGGAATCCATTTTTCTAAATTCAAAACACAGAAGTGGCAGAAATTAATTTAAAATTAATTCCCGCTGTCAAAACAAAAAGCGTGTTTTTAAGAGATAATAACTATCAAAAGATTGACACTTATTTATGTTCGGTTTAATTGTAAAATTATGTCTAATGACCAACATTATATTAAATTGTAAAAATATATTCTAAATATACTTTAAAACCACTCAAATTCATAATTTATCACTATTAATTATTTTGATTAAAAAAGTTGTTTTTAATTAAAATTTAGTAATTTTCACTATTCATCAAAATATGAAAGTTATCCGAAAAGTACCAAAATTTCACCTTCGGAAAAATTCGATATTCCGAATCCAAAAATGGAGTCCATTTCAAAATATAAATTATATATAATTTCAAAATTTAGGTATTACTATTCATAACGGCTAGTTTGATCGGTTGTGGTGTGTGTTAAAACTCGACGTTGCGTACAACACACGCTACTGTTTTATTCAAAGGAAAGCGTACCGTGGAAGCTTGGGATGTTTCATTCTAAATTTTTTTGATGTCTCCATTTAGTCAAAAAGCTTAAAAAATTGTATTTAAAAAGTTTTCACTATCAAAAGTTGAAAAAAGTGCAATACTGAAAATGAATCTGTTCTTGCATTATGACTAAAAAACTCATAATATGGATTCTAAAATTATAAGGATTATATAAAGTTAAAAATGTAGTTAATGCTATTCATGACCTCTTTTAATGGCCTTTTTTTTGGTAAGTCATGGTGCAATTGAACTCGGTGTTGCGTGTAGTGCAAGTTATTGAATTATTTTGAAGAAATAACACACTATGAAATCTTGGGGTGTTACACGGGCCATGCCCATACCATCTTGGGTGACCAATGTAGGGTTGGCTTGGTATGGTTTTTAATTGTAATGAAGCTTTAATATTAATTAAGAACAATTAATAATTCAATAAGAACAAATATAAATGACTAAGTATGTTTTTAAATTCAATATATGATCTATTGAGTATGAAAATAACTCCCTCAACAATATGTTTTTTTTTCTTAGAGGTGTGATTGATGAATCAAAAATCAATATAAGATATAACATCCAATACTACTAAATATATATATGTTTACACCCATGTTTTCACATATTATTATGATTCCAATAATTGATTGAGATCATTCTACAATCAAATGGATAAATCCTTCAAAAAGAATTTATCCTATAATCTAGAGACTATCTTATATACTAATAATGTTTCAATTGATGATAAAGGTTTTAAACCACAGTTTTGAAAAGTATAGAGGGTAAAAAATAATGATAAAACCAAGTCATCAACGGTTAATTAGAGGATATATATAAATATAATTTCCCAAATAATATTCAATTTTTTTATTCTGCAAAAAAACCTAAATCTTGATAAGAATTGATATCTAGAGATATTCTACAAGAAAAAAATAGAAACAGATTCATTAAAAACTATGATTTTTTTTAAATGTTTGGGCATAGGGAATTGGATTGTAGAAATAATATTAAAATAACAAAAAATGATAGAAGCCCACAATAAATGAGGATAAAAGATGAAGAAAGTTGAAAAACTATTGACTAAATATTAAAGTCTTAAGAAATATAAAATAATTTAGCTACAAATAATAATTATATAACTACTTGGACCAAGAAGAAAAGTGATATATTATTTCCTACATCAATGGTAGATATTAATTGGTTAATTAAATAAATTTCACCTTAGAAAAACAAGGCTCAATTTTAAAGAATATTGAGAAAAAAATTTCTAGATAGAATACATATTAATGTGGGATATCAATGTTTAGAGATATAATTTGTTTTATGAAAGGTATGGAAATAAATACTAATATTTTCTATATAGAAAGTCATTTACATGGATCAATAACGAATTAAGGTTTATCCATGGTGAATATATGAAAAATATTTGTGAAATAAATAATTTAGTGAATAACTATCCATATAGACTACCTAATCAAAATTGGTGTGAATTCATTGAACAGGTGTTTAGGATATGTGGATTAGAGGGTCCTGGAGTTGAGGTATGCAAGAAAATATTTTATTGATATGTTCCATTTAATATGAAAGATAGAAAAATAATAATAATAAGAGAGGATTTTATGTACATTTGAGAAGAAATGTGAAAAACCAAATTAATAAAATGAGTTCAAGATATTGTTCCTAGTTGTTCAGCCAAATCAACTGAAATTTGACAAACCATTTGAGGAAGAAGAATAATGTTTTGAGGATAATGAAAACCACGTGGATTTTGAAGATAAAGTGAAAATTATTAACAAGTTATCCATAACTAGAAATATAAATACCTAGAATATTGTGTTATAACATGATATTCTTCATATAGAAGAAGTTAAAGGGAAGAGTCCAAATAAAACATCCAATGCTAAAATTAGAATATGATAATGGCCCATGTTGAGAAGAATCTCTCAACATGAATGATAAAGGGGTCCCTCATTATTCCGTTTTTCTATATTATTTTATATTAACATGGGGGTTGGAGATATATGTGTCCATTGACGTGGATCATTGAATACTTAAATATATTAAATCCCACTACCAAGTGAATATGGTACATTTGAACAGTTTTTTTAATTTTAATATGACTTCTGATAAAATCTCTGATATCCATATTCTAAATGAAAAGATATTTATTATCAAGGGGGAGTTCATATTGATCAATGAAGGGAGAGCTATATCTTTTTTCACATGAACAATTTTATGTGTTTATTAGGATATAATAAGGATACACTGTATTTCTAAACATAACTCATTTTCGAATCCCCATAATAAAATTAAGTGCGTTATCGGAGTTTGATATCACATGCTTTATAAATTTTGTATTGAACTAATAAAATTTGTTATAAACACTTGTTTTCAACAAATGGTTTTCCCAAATTGACATAAATTTTCTAGCTAAAGGATCTTTGATATGGAAATAAATGTGATTTAATAATTCTCTCACAAGTGGCTCTATTTGAGGCCTAAAATGAATGGAGGTTAATAAGTTGTCATGATGACATTATAAAAATAGTAATGGGATAAAGATACACCAATTGTACCTATGAATTTATTATCTATAAGGGGAATAAGCATAATACCTTTATAACGTGAAGAAGTATCCACAGAAATATAAAGGGGGGATAAAAGTGTTGTAGTAAAATATTGAAGAATGGATGTTCACTTTATTGTTAGAGAATATTAATGACAATATATGAGGAAGAATTAAATATGGAGATGAAGATGTATAGGGAATTAGATGTTATTCTTGATAAAAGTGTTAGAACCCAGTTTTTCACTCAGGTATGGATCCTTTAATTTTCAATCTAAATCTTTACTTTGGAACAAAAATAGTAGCCTAATGGGTTAGTAAATGTGTCATGGTTATATTTGGAAAGGCCAAAGCCAGAAACCGATGTTTTTAGAAAAAAATGAATTTGTATGCTATTTAGAGTAAACTGTTAAAGAACTCCACAAGGTTTGGAAAACCGTGTGGATTGTGTTTTTTAGATAGAGCCACCTGGCACAGTTTCCACATGGGCATATAGCCTAACCATGCTAGTTCCCATATTCCTAGGTAATCATGAATGGTTTCTCCAACCATGTGAACAAACCTTGCATAGGCTAATTTTTGGTTAAATTGGCAGTTTTCCCCTTAATGATCTATTAAGACACCTCCATATTTATTAATCCAAGATTATGATGTATTAAACTATTTCTCTATAAATTTGTGTTTTTTTAGATTTAACTTTGTAATAAAGATATATCCTTTATCTAGAAACCTATCGAGATTTCATTCATCATGTTGGATGCAGAACTATAAGTACTCAATTTCTCTTGAGTTGTTCTCTTTATCTTTTTCTCTCGACCACGATATCGGTGTATGAGATTATTTTTCTTTTTCTTAGATAAGATATGATCCAATTCAAATCAAGGGTCAATTCCAGAAGAGAATGATCATAAAACAAAAAGGTTGGTGTTCTATAACTCATCCCCAATGTTCGTTGTTTTTGGATTTGTTGTGAGGGGCCCACCAATTTCATCATGTTCCATTTATATAATTAATATGTCATTCTAATACTTGTTAGAAAGATATGGATATGCTTTTCCTATATATGTTATTTATTATTGGTGGGTATGGCCACAAATTCATCCCTTCCATTTTGAAGGAATTTCTATAGTTTTGGGTAATGTTTTGACATGTTTGTGCCACTGTTCGGGTGTTCCTTGGATTGAACACTTTAGGGGAATGATTTTCTATATTAATTGGATTGAATAATATTATTAATTACATAAATGAAAGTATGATGAATTAATAAAACATGACCCACCTAAGGTAAGTGCTTCAAATTGATAATTAAATGTGAATGATTAATTGGTTGTATATCTATATCACCACTTACCACATTAATTGATGGTAGAAGAATGAACCTTAAATTGTGGAATATGCTTTAGAATAATTTAAATGAATAGTTTCATGCTACATGGCCTTGAAGCACATATGAATGGAAAGTTTTGTGCCAAATGAATTGATAAAAAGGTTGCATGCTGCTTGACCTTATCACACGAATGAAAGGAAAGGCAACCTTGGATTCTGATCAGAGAATACGAATGGACTAACTCGAGCTCACCTTGGATTCTGATTAGAGAATGCCATGAGCACTCAGGAACCCCATTATTATTCAAGTATATGGATTTCTTAGGTTGATATACACCTAGGCCCCGATCATTTTCTGTTCTTGGATGCTCGATATAACAAAGTTTGATCCCTCATGTAGTACTATAAGATTACAGTGATACACTCTTTGGATCCCTTCAATATCATTACAGGATGCCTTGGATAAACTCATTGGATCCAGCATTGACAAGTATGTTCAATGGTTAAAGCCCATCAAGCCTGGTCATTGCATAACCCTATTTTACCTTGCTTTGTAACCTTGGACTCAGTAGACGTCTCATTGTGGAATACCTTGGGTTACGCTCCTTGGATTACACTCTTACCCCATTCCAGGCTACAGTTATTACTGAGTTGGTGACCCTTGAGGTCTATGTCACATTGGTTTTTACCTTGGGACTTCACTATTAAATATCATTGACCATGGTTTCCTTGTTCTATCTTGCAAACATCAAAATTTATACTATCACGAGGTGATGTTAGCGTTGGATCAGACTCCCAAGGCATGCCAATATAAATTACAAAATTTATAATTAAATGATCTGGATACATGTTTAGACACCAGCTGAGGTCTGAAGCAGTTACATGGGTATTTAGTTAAATTGTACTGATTTACATTCTATATGCATACCTTCACATTTTTATATTTCCATTACATGAGAAAAATGTTATAGACACCATTGGTGGTGGCCTACTTTGATTTATCTCACACCCTCTCTGGGCACTGTTTGGTACCCATAGTAGTATACATGGTTGTAGGTGTAGAAAAAGGGAAGCATACAACTTCAAACACATGATTTTTTACTATTTATTATGGATCTTGATAGCATAGGACTGAGTTAGAACTGGGGATTATTGTGATAGTATTTTATTTTTTATACTATTGTGGAACCTATTATGTCTGTTATCTTGTATCGATGTTTTCTAGTTTTCTAGTACATGACATATCATCTTCTGTTGTTGAATGTTAGTCCAGTTTATTCCATTATTATTCCTATTGTCTCAATTTTTCATTGTGCATTCAGTTTACTTATATTGCTTCCACTATTTACCAATTTTTACTCTCACCCACTGTGTCAAACATTGGTAATGATGCCATAGTCTCCGCACAGACACACCATATCCCCTCCATACTTGTTGGTAGCCTTCGGAATTCTGGGAGATTTTCTTAAGGCCACGTGTGCCACCAGGCTTGGGGAACCCATCAAGTGGCCTCTAGGTCTGAGGCATCACAATTCGGCATTAGAAATTGTTTATTTTATTGCTTTACTATTTAGTGAAAATTTATTGGAGATTATAAATTCTTAGGACTTTTTCATAGGCCATTATTGCGCATCATGAACCCCTGTTTGGGGTAAAAACCATGTTTCACAAATTATAATTGTTGTCATGATTTTTCCAATAAAATTTGATATTATTTCACCATTGGGTGACACACATGTTGAGTGGTGTCGTTGATTACTACTCTTTTTGAATATTTTCATTCACCCTTGGCCCTAAGATTTGAGGGAAAGGATCATTGTTACATGAATCATTATAGGTTCCTAGAATTCACATGTCATGAATATTTCCATGCCATATAAGATCATTTCACTTCTTTTCATTTCTTTATATTCTTGTGATTATTGAGTGATGTTATGATAGTTTCTTTTACATATATGAATCTTGGTTTTGACTGAGTGATTTCATGTATCAATTCATGAGGTTTATGGGACCTCATGGGATTGGGATGAGTAATTTACTGAGTCTAACCTTTATTCTATAAATAAATGGGTGTCATTTCAAGTTATAGGTGTATGGTCACTGATAAATCGTAAATGACAATCCATTATAATGTGAATCAAGAAATCTAAAATAAAATTGTGGCATATCATTATCCTACCCTTTCATAATTATAACAGGTAAAGGAGTGAACATGGAGATTAAATTAAAAATGAAATCAAACTTTTACATGAGCACTTACTGATACTTGGCCATTTGAGTGGGTAGTTGGGGTAGTTTTCCTTGGGTAGGATGTTTTCTTACGTCAGGGTCATCTAGTGATGGTATATTTCTTATAAATGTTTTTATGAGAAATGTGTTTGGAAATTGTAGATCAATTCTACCATGACGTCCTCATATCGAACACCAGGAGGTTGGTGACGACCATGCTCTAGACATGCTGGGCCATAATTGACAACTCTTACCTCCTAGATTTCGACATTAGGAACCTCCTATTATACCTGTTTTGTGTGTCGATGCCAACTTTTTTTATATTCTCTTATGTCTGTTGCATTCCATGCATAGGGATCTAGGGCTTGCACCCAAGATGGCTTATCTGACTCATGAGTTTTAGTATATGCATCCTCTTATTTTCTCATTGGATGGTGGTCTGTAGGCTGTTGGGTCTGGGCTTGAATACTCCCTACCTATATTTTATCATCTATAGACCCCTCTAGAGCGAAGGTTTGGGCCTACCACATACACAATTCAGGACTCATCAAAGAAATGGTGGGATGTGATTACCTCGGTCGGTCATAATAAGAGCATGTTATGGGTTGATTTAAAGACCGCCTTCTATGATTAGTTCTATCCACAGATGGTGATAGCTAATAAATCTAGATATTTCATGCATCTAATGTAGGGTCCACAATCAGTTATTTAATATTTAGCATGTTCTATAGAGTTGATGCACTTTGCACCGCTTCTAGATGATGATGAGATTTTGCATGCTAGACATTTCATGCATGGGATTCATTATTCCATCTGTATGTAGGTAATTGTATTTTCCATTCCTATATTTTCCAAAATAGTCAATCAAGATCTTATCACTAAGTTTTACTTGAGGGAAAAAATTGTACTAAGTTTAAAGGATCAATGTCACATCAGGCTAGTAGTTTTTACGGTGCTAGGAAGCATTCCCTTGAGGTTTCTCATAAGGGAAGTGATAACCAGAGTGTTTATTTCGATAGCACTAAATTATGTCATTAGTGTTGATGATAGGGTAATTAAAAGCAACAGTTTGATAGAGACCCAAAGGAGTTCCAGAATTGTGGCTGTATGGAAAATATTCAACATTTCTTTAGGACCTTTCCACTAGATTTGAGTGGAAGAGGATCTGCACCAGCTCCACCTTCAGAAGTGAGTTCTATTTCACCACGTCAAGTGGGGAAAATGGTGTAGCACCAAATGTCCTGGATGAGGAGGAGGTCATGGCCATGGTATTTAGACCCTTAATCACCAGTATCACCAACAGAGTAGTTATTATCATGGTAGTTAATATTTTTCACAGGGTTGTGGATCAGGTTAGGTTCATGAACTACAGTTGATACATGAGGATCAAGATAGTAGATCAGAACTATATCATAATGGGCTTGGTGGAGTGACCATCCAGAATGAAAATATCTTAATGGAGGATTAGGGTTTATGTCAAGATGATTACCCACTAGTAGTGGATCATTTTAGGGATATCTTTCACAACCATTTTTCTGTCTTACCTCCTGAGATAAAGGTAGGGTTTACAATCAATCTTGTCCTAGGTGAAGCTCCAATGTCTATTCCTCATTATAATATGGAACCTACAAATCATCAGCGGATCAATAGGTAGTAATAGGATTTAGATTCCAATGTTTTAATACAACCCAATTCTTCTTCTTGGGGGTCTCCCATGATTTTCTCTAAGAAGGCAGATGGAACCTTACATCTATGCATGGATTATAGAAGGTTGAACCATATTACAGTCAAGAACTAGTATCCAATTCCTTGAATAGATGATATCTTCGACCATCTCTGAGAAGAAAAGGTCTTATTTAATATTTCATTGAGATCAGGTTGTCATCAGTGCATGTTAGACCATCAAACATACATCATAAAACTTTCTATAACAAGTATGGTCTAAATGAGTACCTTGTTTTTTTTAGTATTACAATTACTCATGAATTTTTCATGGGTTTTATGAATTTCGTTTTCCATCCCTATATGGAGTCTTTTTTTGTAGTCTTTGTGGATGACATCTCGATGTATTCTTGAACTTTTTTAAACCATGCCAAACATCTTGAGATCATTCTGAGTACACTGTGAGGGAATCATCTTTATTAAAATATTGATAAGTTCTACTTCTAGATCAACAATGTCCACTTCTTTAGACATTATATATTAGAATCATGAGTATCTATTGACCCTTAAATGGTTAGTGATGTCGTTTCCTAGTATCATACCAAGATCGTTTTTGATATACATAGTTTCTTGGGGCCGTCTGGATATTACATGTATTTCATAGAAGACTTATCATTTCATCACCTCTTACTAGTCTTACAATGATGGGTGTCATGTTCACATGTTCAGAAGCACGTGACAAATCCTTTCAGGTTTTGAAAGGGTGGATTTTATCTACACCTATTATAATTCTTCCCAATTAGATTATAGGTTATACCATCTTCTATGATTAATCAAGAATGGTCCTTGGAGAAGTACTGATATACGAAGATAGATTTTTTTTCATATGGATCATGTTAATTGAAACCTCATGAGAGAAATCACCCAATGCATGACTGTGATCTAGAAGAAGTTTTCAATGCCTTATGTTCCTTGAGACGTTATCTATTGGGTGAGTGATTTGTGGCATACACGGAACACAAGAGCCTCAAATATATCTTTTCTGTTCGTGATTTGAACCTCATACAATAGATATGGGTTGATTATATTTAATACTTGGATTTTGAGCTTGCTTATATTCCTGGGAAGGGAAATGCGGTTGAATATGCACTGAGTCAAAAAACTAAAGCACATGATGTATGGGAAGCCAGTGAAAAATAAGAAGTTAATGGTCATATTTTCTGATCAACATCTACAGTTTAATGAGAGAAATGAGCAGTATTATCTCCCATCCTTGAAAGCTACATATTCCCACATTGAGAACGTGAAGAGTAGAAATTTTTGAGATCCTGAAGGCTTGGTTCTCCTTGATAGTATATCAGGATATAACCTACCTCTGGATTGGTATGTGGAAAGAGATGATGTCCTGTATCTACATAGACATATCTAGGTTCCAACATATATAAGGGAGGAGTTGATGAAGGAGTCCCACGCTTATCAGTGGGTAGTTCATCCAGGAATCTTGAAGATGTATCGATATATATGACACCAGTATTAGTGTCCTATGAGAAACATTAGATAGGAGGATTTATCAATAGATGTTCCCCCTATCAGCTGGTAAAACCAGAGCACCGAAGACCTGCAGGCTTTCTATATCCACTCCTAGTCCCAAAATGTAAATTAGAAGATATTTCTATGTATTTTATAGTTACATTAGCTATGTTACCAAGGGGTAAGATTCTCTCTAGGTCGTCATTGAAAAACTAACAAAATCATCCCACATCAGTCATATTCATGAGACTTTCATAGTTTATGAGTATGGAAGACTGTAGGTCTGTGAGATCATATGACTACACGGGGTTCCACATGCTCTCATTTCAGATTGGTACTCTCATTTCATGTCATAGTTCTGGAAAGAATTAGAGAATGAAATGGGAACAAAAGTTCTTCTAACCACATCTTCTCACCCTCAGACCGATGGACAATTATAACTGACAATACAGGTTCTAGTGGATATGCTCAAAGCATTTTTCAATCATTTTGGTGATTCATGGGAGAATCATACCCATGTCGTCGAGTTCTACTATAATAACATCTTTATGAATCAATTTAGATGGATCCTTTCGAGGCCTTATATGGTAGGACATTCCATTCAAACTTATACAGTCTAGAGGTAGGTGAGGCCTCCATACTGGGTTCTCACATTGTTCAGGAGATTCCAGGGAATGTTCAGCAGATCAGAAAGCGTATGACTACTGCTAAGTCTAGAATAAAATAATATGTTGATCACTTTCGATGACCTCTTGAGTTCAAGGATGGGGATCATGTTTTTATAAGAGTATAACCCAGGCTAGGGAATAGACTATTATGAATGGAGGAAATGTTTTCACCTCACTTTTTAGGGCCTTTTGAAATTCTAGAGAGAGCCAGGATATTATCCAATAGGTTTCTAATACATTAGAGGTTTCGTGCAATGAATGAAATATATCATGTTTTATAGATCCACCAATATCATTCATAATCATATCATACTTTTGATACAATGGATATTGAGTTAGATTCTGACACTACCTTTGAGGATTATCTGATACGCATCATCGACTGAAGCACAACAGCTCTCTAAGGATTGTATGTCCCTCTAGTATGGGTGTTATGGTAGCACCACTGAGTACAACATGAGACTTGGGAGAGAGATTCTAATATACATTTCCAATGTCTTGGGTTGTTCTCAAAAAATGTATCTACAACCATGGAATGTGAACTCAGCGACGAGTTCTTTTAAGGGTGTAAAATGGAAAGAACCAATTTTTTCACTCAGGTATATACACTTTAATTTGTGGTCTAAATCTGTACTTTTCACCTAAAATATATTTCTAATGGGTTGGTGAAGGTCTTAGTAATGTTCAAAGAAATTTCAAATCCCAGAACCCATATTTTTATTGAAACTAGGATTGGCACATGGTTTGCAGTAAACCGTGTAGGAATTCTGCATAGTTTTGAAAACCGTGTGGAATGTGTTTTTCCGGATAGTGCCCCCATCCATTGTTGGAATACAGCCATGCAACATAATCATGAAGGTATTCCTTTATCTGAGGTAACTATGCATGGTTTGTGGACTATTTGACTAATTGTGCGTACACACCATACACAAGTTAATTTATGTGTAAATTTACAGTTTTCCCTTAATGATATATCAATCCACCTCTATCTTCCCTAATTTGAGCTTATGTAGTATTAACCTATTTTTCTCTCAATTTGGGGATTTTTGAATATCTATCCTTGGAATAGATAGATCTCTTTAATCTAGAAACCAATCGAGCTTCCACTCATCAAGTTAGATGTGGAATGGTAGGTACTTGAGTTCTATTTAGCCATTCTCTCTCTCGTTTTTTCTCGACTGAAATATCACGTAATGACAATTATTCTCTTTTTCTTAGATCTACTCTGATCAAAGACAAATCAAGGTCCAATACCAGAGTAGAAGGATCATAAAACCCTATGGTGGTTGATCTATATCTCATCCGGAAATTTCAATGATTTTGGATTTGTCATGTGGGGCCCACCGAATTCATCAGGATCCATTTATAGAATTAATATAAAATTCTTATACATGTTTGAATGGTATGGATATGATCTTCACATATATGTGATTAAATCTTGGTGGTTATGACCACAACTGAATCCCTTCGATGTCAATAGTTATGCCATATTTATTGCATAGTGTTTTTTCCACAATTACTCCACCGTTCGGTTGTGCCTTAGATTGAACACTTTACGGGTAAAATTTTATATATTAATTGTATTTTTTTTATATTAGGAATTATATAATGGTGAGTACCATGTATGTGTACCACTCGAACCGCCTAAGGTAAGGGAATCAAATTGATAATTAATTGTGAATGAGTAATTGGTTTCATATCCACAACACCCCTTACCACATTAATGGAAGTTAGAAAAATGAACCTTAAATATTGGAATGTGCCATAGATGAATTAAATGAATGGTTGTATGCTACTTGGCCATGTCACACTAATGAATGGAAAGGCTTTAACCAAATGACATGATAAAATGGTTTCATGCTACTTGACCTTATCACACTAATGAAAGGAAAGGGTTGAATTGAATGAAATATCAAATGACATCATAATAAAATTAGAAGGGACGGACTCGATCTCCCCTTGGATTTTAATCGGAGAATGCCATGAGCACTCTGGAACCCCATTCTGATTCAAGGATGAATAATTCTTAGGTTGTGACCAGCCTAGATTTTGATCCTTGCCAGTTCTTAGATGCCTGGTATGACACTGTAGGATCCATCATCTATTAATACATGATTCCAAGGATACACTACTTTGATCCCTTCTATATCATTATAGGACTCCTTGGTTACACTCCCTGGAGCCTTCATTGTCAAGTCGGTTCCCTGGATAAATCCCATTAGGCACAATGATTTCCTAGCCCCATTTTAATGTGGACGATCACCTTGGACTCTATAGGCTCTTCATTTTGGAATGCCCCAGATTACACTCCGTGGATTAAACTCTTACCCCATTCTAAGCTATAGTTATTTTTAAGTTTCCAACACTTAATGTCTACATCACCTTGGTTATTACCACGAGACTTCACTATAAAATATCATGGATAACAGTTGACTTGTTATATCGTGGAATGCTTAATTTTTATAATATCATGAGGCTACTTATGTTTGGGATCTACCACATGATACCTATCAACATAAATTGGTAAATTATTAATTAAATGAACTCGTTACATGTTCAAACACTAGAAGAGGGATGATGAAAGTACATGGGTATTTAGTTACACTATACTACTTTACATTATATATACATGCCTACATATTGTTACATTTCCATTACATGTGGAAGATGTTATAGACACCATTGGTGGTGGCCCACTGAGATTTATCTCATAACCTATCTGGGGGTGTTTGGTACCCGAAGTAGATTACATGGTTGCAGGTGTTGAAAAATGGAAGCAAACGACTTAAAACACTTGATTTATTATTTTTTTAGTATGGAGATTGATAGTAGATGACCGAGATGGAAGTTTGGATACCTGGGATAGTATTTTATTTCATTTATACTATTGTGGAACATGTTATTCCTACTTTCTTGTATCCATGTTTTTCAATTTTATCGTACATGACATATCATCATCTGTTATTGAATGTTTTTAAAGTTGTTTTAGATATTTTTCTTGATCTCTCTATTTTCCATTATTCCATCTATTTACTTTTATTTCTTCCTATATTTACCTATATTTACCTTTACCCTATGTCTCAATCTTTGGTAATGAGGGAATAATCTCCTGATGGACACATCATAGTCCCTCATTGGTAGTTAGCAGCCTCCGACATTCAGGGAGATGTGCTTATGACAATGTGTCCCAACGGGCTTGGGGAACCCATCAAGTAGAATCCGAGTCCGAGACATCACAAAAATTTTCCATGTAAATATATAGGGTGGTTAAGGTTATCCCATAGACTATGGAAAAGGACTTTGATTCATATTGCCTACAGAATTCAGGGTGACATGTTATAAGATTGCATGTTTCAATTTTAAAAGGAGAGTGAAAAATATTAAAAATATTTTAAAAGATCAAGACCATGAAAATACTTATTTTCATGAAGATATATTGATGTTGTTTTTCTATAAAATATTTTAAGTAGAAGTCCATAAAATATTCTACCATTGCATGCTTAAATTATTTATAAGAATACTAGGAAAAAATAGTTATATTCCTTCATTATAATATTTTATATCATTAAGATGTATTAAAATGTATAAGTCAAATTCTAATTGAGGAATTTCTCACTTAGTATTTCACAAATTATTGAAATTTAATAAAAAGATAGAAAACCATTTCCAACCAAGGACCCGAATCAACCAGACATGTAAGACCTATATCTACTACATGAGGGTTGGTCAACCTAGACAAGCATATAGACAGAAGAATTATTGGGGAATGTAGGAACAGTGTGAACATAGTGTATACAGAATAATATGGTGACACCATGTGTGCAGGCATGAAAATGGAGGCATGCCTTCATGGTTCAGTGTTTTACAAAGCTAGGAGAAGACCCTGTTACAGATAAATGATCTGATAAATAATCATAATCACTTATATGGAGGAGTCTTGGTGTTGTGAATATTTACACATGACATGGAATTCAAGGAAATTATTCAATTTATAATGAAAAATACAAACATTACATACTAATAAATGGGAACATTCCATGAAAATATCTTGTACCTCACAATTGTTGTACTCTACATGATAACCAACATCTAGATATCATTGATATCCATGATTCCAACCATCTTCCTTGATTATACCAAAGTAAAAAAGGGAATACATAATCAGCTCAAAACCATACCTTAAATATCTTTGTTTCATGAATTCAATAATTATTTGGACACGCTTATACTAAATGATAAATGTTAGAGTATTCCATTCAAAAATTCGAATGCGTATTGTATTTTGGTGATAAAATAATGGGTTTCATGTTATTTTCATCATAAGTATGTGATAAAATAACCCCTATTAATCAATTGATATCATGTAAAAAAGATACCTTTTTTTAAATCAATTAAGTCTTATATATTTGAATACCAAAATATTTAGTGATATTAATATTGAGCATTGAATAAACATGAAATTCATAGGACATGTTATAAGTACCAGGGTTTTCTTATGGGGTATGTACCTTTTGATTTCTGTTTAATTGATTAATTATGACCTAATTTAAATACCCTTTGAGGTTACAGGTGTATCAAGGGGTTCTTGAGGATCATTCAGAGTACAGATCTTATATTTTTGAAGGAATTTCATAATCCACGTTGTTACGAGAAACTATACGGTGTAAGATACATAGTTACCCATAACCGTGTGGGGATGGATAATGGTATGGAAGAGCCCACAAGGTTTGATAAACTATAGTATTCGGGGATCATGTCTATATAAAAATTACAATGTTTTTAACAGATATGAAAAAAATGATTTATGCATGGTTAGGAAAACTGTATGTGAAAACAATGAGTGGTTACCCTTATTATAGTAGTGGGCACACAGTTGGTGAGGGGTTTGGCCAATTGTGTGGTCAGACCATGTGGTCCGGTGTATTTGGGTAAAATTACCATTTTCTAGCATAAAATGTTTTTAAACGTAAAACTAATTTTACTTCTCCTCCTACATTAGACTTAAGACCGTTGGTGCTCCATTTTGAACCCATAACATATTCTTTGATCTTGTTCTTCTACCCAAACTCAGATTTCAATGCTGATGTCTCGTTGGATCAGTTTTGTTGAGTAGTCAATTCTTTTTCTCCATTCCTCTTTATTATTTGTATCACCTATTCTATTTAGGTGAAATATATTTTCCACTATTTTTAGGGACACCATTTTTTATTCATTTATATCAAATATAATTCAAATCAAGGGATGATATTGGATAAGAACTCTAATACCAACCTTCAATTGGTGGTCTATAATTTCTAAATTTGGTTTGGTTCTTTTTTAAGATTATTTCTATTTTGATTCATAGTGTGGCCAGAAAATTGAATTGATTATTGTATTAAATAAAAGGGATCCTATTTGGGAATACCTTGAGTTCCATTGAGTTTAGTTAGAGGTTGTTCCCCAACCTATGCCACCCATGGGGGTGCCCTTTCTTTTTCCCTTCTTTGAACCACCCATGGCGTGTGTGCATGAGAATTTCTTTTTAGACAAAGGCCAATTATAAATTAATTGAATTGAATTTATTGACTAGGAGATGTAATCCATCCCTTCCATGTTAAGCATGATGTTTAATTGTATAATTGTTGAATTAGAAATATTAAATGAGTGGGTAAACTCATTGGATTATTTTTGAATATGAATTATATATGAGTGGGTATACCCATAGAATTTAATGGTTTTGAAATGATAAAGAATAAATGAATCAGGATTCCATCACTTGAATTGGATGTTTTTTATTGGATCTTAAACGTGGTAGTGGACTCCTTGGATAAAGATTTATCACTAAGTCTTGATTCCCTGGGATTATATAGTCATTTATACACCTTATATAAAGTTTACTTGGGCTTATAGCCGACATGGGAAGTAGAATTGATCCTAGTACCCTAACTCAAGCCTAACTGTGTCTCCATCAATATTCTCATGGGACTCAATGAAGATTTCTCCATATTCTACACCTTGGATCTAGCCCTTTGTAGTCTAAAACATTGGATTATATGACAAAGCTATAGTAAATGTGGTATAACGACCTATACTTTACATACATGGTTAATAATTCAAAATTGAGGCATACTTATTACAACATATAACAAAACCATGAAAGGACCGAATAAGTATAGTGTCTTTAGAAACTAGGAAACATAAACAACTGGTTCATAAAACATATACACTGTCTCTCATTTATTTCATCATATCTATAGTCACTTTTTGGCATATCTTACTTAATAACCTTCTTCCTGACCTGGGGAAAGAAAAAATATAAAAGGGTGAGCTCAAATGCTCAGTAAGGGTAAAAAAAATAAATATCAATCACATCAAATCTATAAGAACATAACATTTTGGAAATCTTACCCTGCAAAAGAGATCATAATTTCATAACATGTGATAAATCATGGTAGTGAAATGTAATCCCAATTATCATAACTTAAAACATGAAACTTTGTGGCATACACAAATAATCATAGATAATCATTTCTTATTAGTCATGACTCATATCCAAGACTATCTTAGTGGACAAAGTTGATTTCTGAACCGAGATTATTTCTCATTTCAGTCCTGTTTCACTAAACCAATTTAACCTTCCGTACCAGCCATGTCAATCTCATGAGATATAAAATCTTTACCCAATGCATTGGAGGGAGATATAGGTCCCACCCATCTTATAATGATACCATTCTTATATGTGCCACAAAATCATAAACCAAACATCATAGCATAACCCATGTAATAAAAATTGGAATCTTAAACATCATGACATCATAAAACAATTCATATAAGATAAAGGAATTCATAAAAATATTTCCATCACAACATAATAAAATCAATGTAATAATAGGGATAGAAATAGAACCCTATATTATCATAGATGGAAAATAATTTTGATAAAACACTAGAACTCCATTCTTGAGGAAAATATCATTTCTACTTCAAAAACAATTTTCCTTTCTTAACATGTCATACAATTTTAAACTAAAATAAGTTGATTAAAAATAAACTTGAAAACTTGTAAAGGAAGATTCTTGGAAATAATGTTTTAAAAATCCATTCATGTCGTATAAGTTAAAAAAACATACTTCTCGTACTTATGTCGGAAAAGTCAAAAAGTACCTCGTACGAAAAATGAAACAAGATTCATTTCATATCATTTACTAAAAACTCACCGAAGGGTAAAATTGCATTTAAAAAATTGTAGGTGGATGGAAATAATATTACATATTGAGGAAACATGTATGTGGATGATAAAATACACCTTAGTAAATACCAAAGTATAAACAATCTCAGATAAAAATGAGATTGTGATATTTTCCCTTACCTTAGGTCTTATATGCATTGTACGTGTCCAAATCTCCTGTATAATGATTTAAATAATGTTATTGACTTATTCCAGAATCATACTTATTGTTATGATATCATATATCGTCATATTCTTAGCATCTTATTAGTAATATTTCATTACTACTTGTTATTCGGGTGTTTATTACTTTTTTGTTCGTATGCGTGTTTTGTCGTATAAATTCTTATTCCTCTTTATAGGATACAGATACATAATTTAAAGAATGGTATTAGTGTAATATAAATAATATTCATTCATTCAATTCATTTATATAATCATTATGCAATGAAGATCATGTAGAACGAGTCACATCACATCGTGGAGACGGTATTCCGTACGTATGCACGAGCGATGATATCGTTCCCATGATCATGGAATTGTATTGGAGTGTATGTATACTATTTCAGAATCAATATAACTTTACAATAATCATATATAGTTTTTATTTACACCATTATACTCATCCAAGTATGGTGGTGGTGGAAAATAGATTACACCACGGCGTGGAGACGGTATTTCGTACGTACGGACGCGCGGTGATTTTGTTTTCCATAGGATGGATAAGAGGTGAAATAGGATTGTTTCATATTTATAATAACATATTCGTATATGAGGGATACTGATGTTATTACCTCATAATGAAACATCTAATGAAGAGGGAGTAGAAGAAGAATTGAACTTGAAGAAAACGGTAGAAGGTATTACCTCTTTCTCTAAGTGCCTCCTTTAAACATTCTCTTAATGCACTAGAGATGGTCTTTTGAGAATAACAGTACCTCTAGTAGGTTTCTAAGGAAGCGGGGAAGTGAAATGGTCAGGGGTTGGCCGAGTTTGAAGGCTCAAATTGGTGTGAGGAATAGAGGGAGGATGTTCCCTTTTATAAGGGAGGAGAGGGGCACCTTTGGAAAGTGTGGAAATATTATTTTACTATAAACTTATCTTCGATTTCAAAAGGTCCAAAAATCATTAAAGATGAAGATAATATAACTCATGGTTGAAATAAAATCATCCAATCAGAATTGGACATGTTTTGGAAAATATTTTAATCAATATAATCTTATTTATTTAAATCATTTATTAATGAGGTAAATACTTCATCATTATTATGTAATAAATAATTTAATTTATTTGGTGTCTAAAAATTATAAAACAATATATCATTATGTAGGAAATATTTTTATATTTCTAATGAATATTTATAGTCGAAAATATAATTTATATAACCCCTTATAAAAATTAATTATTAAAATATTTTTGTTAATGTCAATTTTGTCTTTACATTAAATTAATTAATCCAAATTGTCATTTTCACTACCAAGTGGCTCAATGGGGTCCCAAAATCGACCCAAGGATACCCATGGTCTGCCAATACTCATCCAAAAAGGTTAGGAAAAGTGTCAAGGTAATTTTGAATTATTATAATATTCTTTTAACCTTGAATTACCCTATTTACCTTTAACCGTATTAATATAAAAAAATTACCGTAGTTACTATTCATAATATCAAAAAAATAAAAGTAACCTATTAACATAATTTGGACCCACTGATTCCAAATATGGAATCCATTTTTCAAAATTCAAAACATAGAATTTTCAGTAATTAATTTAAAATTAATCCTGTTGTTAAGCAAACGGGTTTTAAAAGTTAAAACATTGCCAAAGATTGAAATGTTTTTACCTATGAATTCAATGTAAAATTAATGATAATGAAATACATTAGATTAAATGGTAAAAATATATTCTATTTATACTTTAAAAACATTCAATATTATAATTTATCCATATAAAGTATTGCGATGAAAAAAGTTGTTTTTAATTAAAATATAGCGTGTTTTTACTATTCATTAAAATATGAAAGTTATCAGAATAATATGAAAATTTTATCCAAATTTAATTTTTATATCCTGATTCTAAAGAAGAAATTTATTTTGTCAAATTGAACTTATAATCTTGTCAAAAACTGGATTTAATGTGGGTGCACCATCAAAAGGCGGTAAAACTGCATTTTTTGAAAAATAAACTTTTTTATAGAAAAAAATTATTTTGTTTTCATACCTCATTATAGAAAATGTATAAGATGAATTAAAATGTTATAAAATTCAAAATTCAGTTAATACTATTCATAACGGCTAATATTATAATATATCGTTGTTTAGTGAAACTCGGTATTGCGTATAACGCAAGCTATCGAGGAATGTCGTGGTTGCTTGTAAATGAAGCCAAGCTAGTGTTGTGTGCAGTAAAAGATTCCTTTGATGATTTATATCAGATAAAAACAAAATATTTCTCATAAAAGCCTTGGGTGTAACATTCTACCCCCCTTAAAATGAATTTCGCCCTCGAAATTCGTCACTTCGTAACAAACCGATGAGGATACGTCTCCCTCATCATATCCTCAAGTTCCCATGTAGATTCTTATAATTGGTGGTTCCTCCATAAAAATTTCACCAAGCGAGTAGTCTTGTTCCGTAGGACGTTTTTGCTATGATCCAGAATCTCTATAAGCTGTTCCTCATAAAAACGATCTTGTTCAAGTGGTACAACTTCTGAGATAAGTACATGTGAAGGATCAGGTATGTACTTTCTCAGGAGAGATACATGGAACACATTGTGAATGTGAGAGAGATTCGGTGGAAGCACCAATCGGTAATCTACCTTCCCAACATGATCTATAATTTCAAAAGGACCCATATATCTAGGGTTCAACTTTCCCTTCTTTCCAAATCTCATTACTCTTTTCCCAAGAGATATTTGTAAGAACACTTTATCACCCACTTCAAACTCTAAGTATTTTATTCGGTTGTCGGTATAACTTTTTTGTCGACTCTGAGATTCTCTTATGTGTTGTTGAATAGATCTGACCTTTTCTTCCATCTCATCAACAAGATCAGGTCTTAATAGCTTTCTTTCCCCAAGTTCATCCCAGCAAGTTGGAGTCCTGCATTTCTTTCCATAGAGAGCTTCATAATGAGTCATCTGAATACTGGAGTGAAAGCTATTATTATATGAAAATTCCACCAAAGGTAGGTGTTGGTCCCAACCACCTTTGAAATCCATAGAGCAAGCTCTCAACATATCTTCTAGAGTTTGAATTGTCCTCTCAGACTGACCGTCTGTCTAAGGATGATAAGAAGTGCTGAAACTCAACTCTGTATCCAGAGTATGCTGAAGACTTCTACAGAACTTTGAGGTAAACCTCGGACCTCGATCAGATATAATGGAAATTGGTACTCCATGCAATCATACCACTTCCTTTACATATATCCTGGCAATCTGATCAAGAGAAAAATCTTCTCTAATAGAAATTTAGTGTGCTGACTTCGTAAGACGATCAACTATAACCGAGATAGCATTATTTCCTTTGGATGTTTTAGGAAGTCCAGTGACAAAGTCCATAGTGATGTTTTCCCATTTCCATTCAGGTATGGGTAATTGTTGTAACATCCCCTTAGACTTTTGTCTCTTAGCTTTAACTTGCTGACAAACCAAACATCGAGAGACATATTCAGCAACATCTCTTTTCATGCTATCCCACTAGAAATACTCTTTCAGGTCTCTATACATCTTCATGCTTCCATGATGAATAGAGAATAAAGAACTATGAGCCTCATCTAGCAGCTCCTTCTTTAATTTTGGGATGGGAGGAACACAAACCCGATTCCTGAACTTTATTACCCCATCACAATCAAGGTTTAATTTAGGAACATTTCTCCCCTTCTTTTGTAACTCGACGTCTTCTTTCTGCGCCTCTTTAATCTTTACATGTATATATGGTTGAACATTCATTTGAGAAAGATACGATTTTCCCCCTTCCATTATAATTCCAATACCCATCCTTTGTAAATCCATAAATATTGGATCTTTTGTGATCCTCATCATGGATAAGATAGCATGGTCTTGTCGACTTAATGCATCTTCCACCTTGTTTGCTTTCCCAGGGTGGTAATGAATTGAGCAGTCGTAATCCTTAATCATCTCCAACCATCTTCTTTGGCGCATATTCATCTCCTTTTGTGTGAAAATATACTTTAAACTTTTATGATCCGTATAAATTTCACACCTTTCTCCATAAAGATAATGCCTCCAAATCATTAATGCATAGATTACCGCAGCTAACTCCAAATCATGATTTGGGTAATTTTTCTCTTGTATTTTCAACTGTCGTGAGGCATAAGCTATCACCATATCATTTTGCATAAGAAAACACCCCAATCCCTTCTTGGATGCATCACTGTAGATCACAAACCTTTCTCCACTACAAGGAAGTGTGAGCACAGGTGCACTGGATAACCTTATTTTCAACTCCTTGAAATTCTCTTCACATTCCTCCGTCCAAACAAAATTTACTCCTTTCTGAGTCAACATGGTGAGTGGATTAGATAATCGTGAAAAATCATTCACAAAACATCGATAATATCCATCCAAACCAAGAAAAATTCAGATCTCGGTTACTTTTGTTGGTCTCGACCATATTTCGATAACCTCTATTTTTGTTGTATCCACAGATATCCCCTCTTTTGAAATTATTTGACCCAAAAATGCAACTTTTTGAAGCCAAAATTCACACTTGGTAAATTTGGCATAAAGCTTCTCCTTTATTAGGGTCATTAATACAATTCTCAAGTGATCATCATGTTCTTCCTTTCTATTTGAATAGAAAAGAATATCATCTATAAAGACTACCACAAACTGATCAAGATAGTCTCTAAAGACTCTATTCAACAGATCTATGAAGATAGCAGGGGCATTAGTAAGACCAAATGGCATCACTATAAATTCATAGTGTCCATACCTTGTACGGAAATTCATCTTTGGTATATCCTCCCTTTTGACTCTTAATTGATGATACCCTGAACGAAGATCAATCTTGGAAAATTTTTGAGCTCCGCATAGTTGGTCAAATAGGTCATCAATGTGGGGGAGAGGATATTTGTTCTTGACAGTGATATTGTTAAGTTCTCGATAATCAATGCAGAGTCTCATTGATCCATCTTCCTTATTAACAAACAGAACAGGTGCTCCCCAAGGTGATGCACTAGGGCGTATGAATCCTTTATCAAGATTCTCTTGGAGTTTCTTATTTAATTCATGCAACTCAATTAGGGCCATTCTATAAGGTGTCATTGAAATAGGCAAAGCACCCGGTATGAGTTCTATTGAAAACTCAAATTCATGATTTGGGGGAAGACCTGGAAATTCCTCCAGAAAGACATCATAAAATTCCCGTAAAATGGGAATATTATTAATCATGAGTTTCTCTCCAACCATTTGAGATAAATAACCTTCATTTAGTGGAATCATGACCCATAAGATAGAATAAATTTCCACTGGAATGTTATGTTCATCCTTGCATTGATAGACGATCGTAGATTGATCTGGAATATGAAATATGATTTCCCTTCTTTGGAAATTGATATGAGATCCATATAAAGAAAGCCAATCCCTTCCAAGAATCATATCAAATTCCACTATAGTAAGGATCACAAGATTTGCAGGAAGAACATTCCCACAAACTTCAATCGGAGAAGAATTGTAAACTTTTGATGCGACTGTTGTGACATTAAGAGTTGTCACAGCCAACTCAACATCTAATTTTTGAGGTAATATGGTGATACCCTTATAAAATTCTTCAGAAATAAAAGAGTGGGTGGTTCCATAATAAAAGAAAACATTTTCTACTTTAGAGTGGATGGTAAGTGTACCTCTCACCACTTCGTTGTCGTACTTTACATCGCCGATAGTAATTGCGTGTGACATTCCTTTGTCGTTGGCCTTAAGAGTTTGTTGACGTCGATCATCATCATCAACCCTTGGATTTGGGCATTGATTGGCATAATGCCCCATCTCCTTGCACTTGAAACATTGATGTGTAGTAGGTTCATTCTTTGTATCCCATCCTTTGTTTGCATCATTAGACATCTTCTTCCCATTATTTCGACATTCAATTGCCCGATGACCTTCTTTTCCACACATATAACATTTTCTTGTCCCCTTAAGACAATTTCCTCCATGTTTCTTTCCACACTTTGAGCATAAGGGAAAACTCATCTTCTTTTCAGTGTGGTCTTAAGATTTTCCTTTGAATTCCATTATCCTCTTCATATCAAACCAATGTGCCAAATGGGTTACACTAATCTCCATCTCAACCTTGAGAGCACATCGAACAATTTCCTTGTAGCTATTGAAATACCTTATGGCTAATTCCTTTCGAATACTTGGTTTTAAGCCACTAAAGAATCAATCGATTTTACTCTCAGGTTGGATAATAATTCTGGAAGTGTACCTTGCATGTATTGTAAAATTTGCTTCATATGTGCCAACAGATTCATCATCCTTTTGCTTCAGTTCAAGAAACTCCTTCCCTATCTTTGTTCGAAGAATACTAGGGAAATACTTATTGAAAAATAAGTTCTTCAACTCGTCCCATTCCATGGACTCAATTTCATCCCTTTGCCTAGTATTCTTAGTAAAATTCCACCATTGATCAGCATCACCTTCCAAACAATACACTGCTAAGATGACTTTATCATGTTCAGAACATTGAAGAGCTGAAAATATCTTTTCAGTGGTACTGACCCATTATTCACCCACTAACGGATCAGAAGACCTGCTGAATGAAGGTGGACGCTGCCTCATTGTAAATACCCATAAAATTCATGGGAATTTTTTTCTTAATTTTCTTTGGAATTTTACAAGAGCGCGGTTTCTGACGGCACCTGATTCTGAGGCCCAGTGTGCCCAGAATCAATTTCCAAAGTTTGGCTCGGGTACGTTCAGTGAACGAACGAGCGGGTTTTATTATCTTTTGAACCGGTGCTCGGAATTGAAATCTGATGGCACCGATGAACTCGCAGTGCCTTTATTTGCTTAAGGAGACCTTTTCCAAGGTTGCGTTTTATGCGGGATGAGAGTTAGTTTTGGGGGAAATTAGAAGAAGTTAAATAAATTGTGGAACACAATTTATTTTTAACTTTGTCGGTTATTTCCTCCCAAAGGGAGTTAGAGGTGGGGCCCATATCCACATAAACTCCCATGGGAGGATAAAGTGTGGTGGGACCCACACGATCCCTAACTCATCAACTTCCCTTAAACTCCCCAATAACTCCACTCTAATTAATTTGACAACTTGTGTTATTAATTAAGATGAGTTACTTAATTTCAAACTTTTGAAATTCAAAGAGGTTAGGATGTGTAAATAAAATAAGGTTTGGACTTATTTTATTTTGGTTAGTTTCTTTTGAAACCTTGAGAGGATTGAGAATCATTCTTCATCTTCTTCTTCCTCGACGAAGAACGCGAAGAACACCGTTCTTCAATGAAGAAATTCTCTGCCGAAGAACACGGTTCGTCCACGACGCCGTATCCACGATGCAACGTTCTTCTTCCACGTCGTCTCTTCCGCGACGGTTTTCGGCGATGAAATCGCCGTCAACAACTTCGAATCCTTGCTTCACGACGTCGACGTTCATTCCCCACGATGCCCGACCTCTGTGACGCTCGTCTTCCTTGGGTCATTGATTAACACTGTTCCTGAACCGAGGTAGCGGATTAATGTTATTTTATTAAATTATTTTCGTTCTTGATTCTATCATGTCGAACTTCGTGGTTAATCGACTAAATGTTATCGTTTAACGAGAGGGGGTCGGACCGCATAAACACGGCCTAACCCCCTCCTTTGTTCATGATTCTTTCTTTGTGAATGGAACGGGATGGCGTGGTGCCATCGCACCATGCGAGAATCGCTCGGCAAGTATTACGCGACGCCGTCGCACCATGCCGAGGAGTCGAACAAGAACGCGACGCCGTCGCATCGCGTCAAAGGAATTCGAAGGAGTCACGGCCGGAGCGGAGCCGCGGCGGAGGGGTGCGGTGTCATCGTACCGCGCCGGATGACAAGGGCGCGGCTGGTTCCGTGCCGCGGCAGAGCATGGTGATCGGCGGCCAGCTGGGCCGCCGGTGTCGGAGCCGGAAGGGGACCGGCCACTGCCGGTCCCGTTGAGAAGGAGCCGGCCGGCCAAGTCGGGCCGGCCGGAAAGGGAAAAGCTGGGGGAATTAAATTCCCCCGGCCAGCTTCAACGGCCCCCTATAAATGAGGGAGGG
This sequence comes from Viscum album, assembly GCA_963277665.1. Lineage (NCBI taxonomy): Eukaryota > Viridiplantae > Streptophyta > Magnoliopsida > Santalales > Viscaceae > Viscum > Viscum album. The sequence continues at coordinate 784,173,844 of OY728140.1, forward strand.
GGGTTACACAAGGGGGGGGGGGGCAGGCGCCCCCCTCTTTTTTCCAACAGCTCGGCCGAAGCCGAGCTGGCAGCATGCTGGGCGCGCTGCGCCGGGCCGGTTCGCCAGGCCGGGCCGAGCCCCGCCGGGCCGGGCCGGGCCGGGCCGGGCCAGGCCGACCCTGTCCGGGGCGGGTCGACCCGATTCGGGCCAACCGGGGGGTCTCAGGCTGGGTCGGCCCGGGCCCGAAACCCCCGTTATCGGACTGTTTGGGTTCAAATACCCATAACTCGGGCTACGGACCACCAAACGACGCACCATCAGCGGCGATGCGAAACTTGGATCGAGTCGGTAGTTTCGGTATATCGTACTCAAGGTTTCATAATACTTTGAGTTCGGCCAGGTTGGTTCGTACAGTAAACCAACCGGGCCCTCGGAGCGGAAACACTCATATCTTGAGCTACGGGCGTCCGATTGACGTGCCGTCGACTTTGTTGAGTTCCTCTTAGTGAGACGGATCTTTTGGAATACTATGCCCGAGGTTTGGACGCAGGTGGAATACGGTCGGGTTAGTTTTTCCTTAAAAACCAACCGGGCCCCTGCGACGAAAAAGCCAATAACTCTCAGACCGGGCGTCCGATCGACGCGCCGTCTGCGACGTTGAGTTCCTGTTGACGATACGAAACTTTTGGATACATCAACTCTGGACTATGTGACAGTTGATGTATCAACCTCTCGGCTCGTGGAGCGGACCCTCCCGAACGAGCTTGCTGTGTGCGGGAACCCTAGTGCTGGCTGCGACTGCTACTGTGACTACGATGACGACTGTGCAGAGATCCTCAGCGGATTCGACGACGACTACAGCACATAGCGATCCTATGTGGATCAGTGCAACCGTTCCTATGTGGGTCCAATCCTATGTGGGTCAGCGCTCAGTGGTTCTGTGTGAGCCAGTGCCTACAGATCCTGTGTGGGTCCGATCCTGTGTGGTTCTTTGCGGGGGTTAGTACCTATCGATCCTTTGTGGGTCCGACGGCATAGATGGATCAGTGATCATCTCTATCGCCTTTCGAAGAAGTATACCTGTGTGAGATGATTCCTGTTTTTTCTCCTGTTTGGATTGTGTTGTGCTATCCTGTGTGGATTACATTTTTCTTTCCTGTGTGGAATACGAATACTTTCCTGTGTGGACTGGGTTGTACTTGGGCTCGAAGGTCGGAGCGTATTGGGATTGATGACTTAGGAATATGTATGGGCATATACCTAAGCAGTGTCGATTGTTACTTTGTGATTATATCTTTCCTTTGTGGTTTATCCTTTGTAGATTTTGGGAGACCTTCGGGGGTCTCGGGGTCCCTACTGAGTAGCTTATACTCACCCCTGCACGGGCTATTCCCGCACTATGTTGTGTTGGTTGTAGACAACGGACAACGTTGATCATGGTTGAGGGTTGCAAAGCAGGACGGTACCTGGAGGTGGACCACTGGGCGGGACGTGCTCGGAGAGGACGGAGGGACCCGAGGTGCAGTGGAGCTATCTGTACCCACCCTTCAGGTGGGATTTTCAGTGGACAGCTCGGCGTAGCAGCTTTTACTTTTCAGTTGTTGTTTTCCCTTTCGAGTTGTACTTTACATTCATTTTTGGTTTGTATACTAGCCCACTTACTTTTCCGCACTTATAGTTGTACTCTGTTTTCACTTAGTGTTTACTTTTCCACTTGCTTACTCTGTGGTTCTTGTTTACTTTACAAAGGCAATTCCTTCCCTTATTAGCAGGATTTACGCCTTGGTGCTAGTTGCCAGCCCCTGGCCTATGGAATGCGGGCTTGGGGTAGTCACGACACGGGCCCCGAGGACGGGTCGTGAAAAATTGGTATCAGAGGAGTTCGGTTCTACAGCGAACTCTGATCTTTTCTATGTGAAGCAATAATGTTTAGAGTATTGAGTGTGGTTATCAGTCCAGGGAGTCCATTGTTGGTGCGGCGGCCAACGTATCCGTACACCAGGACCCTGACTTCTAATTTCCGACTTAATGCACGAAAACATTGATTGCGTGTGTGTTTAATGTTTTCTTTGTGTTTACTTTATATCAGCTCACCAGGTATACAGTTCTGACCGTGGTGCACCTGTTTCCTTTTCAGGATGTCCCTACGACGGTAGCCATCTAGGGTTCCGAGAGTCGAGCGTGACGACAGCCCACCGAGCGATGAGGCCTCGGTGTAGGGCCCTTTGTCAGCAGTGGCACCGGCGGTAGCACTACCCGCCGAGCCACCGATGCTTCCAGCACAGGTCGCTGACGATGCACGTCACCTCAACGCACTGCATGAGTTTCAGCGCCAGCGACCACCCAGGTTTCATGGGGAGACAGACCCCCAGGCAGACGAGGACTGGCTGGAGGCAGTCGTATGAGTTTTCAGGCTAGTGAGGACACCAGCAGACCTCATGGTGATCCTCGCTGCGAGCCTACTACACGCAACAGCGGGCCGATGGTGGAGCTTGATTCTCCAGGTGCACGATGAGGCATCTCTACTCTAGACAGAATTGGAAAGCCTCTTCCACTCAGAGTTTTTCCCAGCCACCCTCCGTGCGGTGCGCAATCAAGAGCTTCTTCAGCTGCGGTAGGGCAGTTTGACGGTCGCTCAGTACTTGGCGAGATTTACCGATCTCTCGCGCTACTCGACCGACATGGTACATGCCCCATCCTTCTGGGCCTGGACCTTTGAGAAGGGTTTGAGACACGAGATCAGGGCATCGCTGATCTCCCTCAGCATTCCGACTTAGACAGGAGTACTGGAGCGTGCCCTTTTGATCGAGAGCTTTCTTGCTGAGTCTACACCAGCGCCGAGACCCACTGCAGTGCGGCACGTAGCAGAGTCTTCTGCAGTAGGCAGTCGACGGATGACTCATGGGTCCAAGCAGACCAGACCCTGAGGCAGACAACCTCGGGACACTAGCTCAGTAGTGCGGGGCACACATCGTGGAGCCAGTCTTCCGAGAGGAAGACAGTGCTACTCGTGCGGTGGGTAGGGCCAGATGGCTCGTGACTGCCCGACTCGCCATTCTGAGGAGCAACAGACAGTTGAGGGACCACCGAGGCAGAGGCAGAGGGTCGACCGTGGCGGTCCGCAGGGAGGAGGCGGACGAGGCAGAGGAGCTGGCCGTGCAGCAGGTGGTGGGCGACGCTTTGAGGCTTTACCACGACCACCACCAGGAGGTCCACCCCGACCACAGGGAGCTGGCAGGCAGAGACAGGCACAGCTCTAGGCAGTAGAGGCCTACGACCACGACGCACCCGAGATGATTCGAGGTACTATCTGTGTCTATTCCACCCTTCCTACAGGACTTATAGACATAGGAGAGAGTCACTCTTTCATAGCTGCTGCCCTTGTTCGGAGCTCGGAGATTCCGACAGAGCCGTTGGCTCGATCCTTACGGCTAGAGACTCCTACGGGAGCAGACTCAACGATTACGCACTGGTGCCGGCAGTGTGAGCTTACTCTAGGAGGTGAGAGCTTCGGCTGGGATCTTCTTGTAGCAGCGTCGAGGCCTTAAGACTTCGTCTTGGGCATGGATTGCTTATCTACGGTCCATGCAAAGATTGACTATTTTAGGTGCAAGGTGCGATGTGTACGCACCGACGGGAGCAGGTTCACCTTCACCAGCGAGAAAGGAGCCTTTGCAGCATAAGATGGACTTCCATGGAGGAGAGGACAGCCCATCACTCATCAATTGGCTAGCCTCATCCTGGGAGCAGTTGACGTGCGAAGTCCTGGTTTTCCTGCAGTGGTGGATTAGTTTGCAGACGTTTTTCCCGATGACGTTCCAGGGTTACCTCCTCGCAGGGAGGTAGACTTTTATATTGACCTGTACCCCGGGACAGATCCTATATTGACTCCAGCATATCGGATGGCCCCCGCCGAGCTTCGAGAGCTATGGGTAAAGTTAGAGGACTTGTAGGGCAAGGGGTTCATCCGACCCAGTGTTTCACCCCGGGCTTCCCCGATTTTGTTCGCCAAGAAGGCGGATGGGAGATTGCGACTTTGTGTTGACTATCATCGCCTGAACCAGGTGACAGTTAGGAACAAGTATCCGCTATCGAGGATTGATAACCTCTTTGATCAGCTCAAGGGAGCACGGTGGTTCTCGAAGATAGACCTCAGTTCAGGCTATCATTAGCTCAGAGTTAGAGACGAGGACGTGCAGAAGACGACCTTCAGATGTCGGTATGGCCACTATGAGTTCTTGGTTATGCCTTTCGGTGTAACCAATTCTCTAGCAGTGTTCATGGCCCTCATGAACAGGAACTTTCAGCCATACCTCGATCGATTTCTCGTGGTATTCATCGACGACATTTTGATCTACTCGATAACTAAGGAGGAGCATGCCTACCACTTACGGGTTGTACTAGACACACTCCAAGAGCACAAACTTTATGGTAAGATCTCGAAGTGATAGTTCTGGATACGTGAGGTCCACTTCTTGAGACACGTCATCTCTGAGGCGGGAGTTGCAGTAGATCCTGCGAAGATCGAGGCAGTGTTAGCTTGGGAGCCACCCAGGAGCGTGACGGAGGTGCGGTGTTTCTTGGGTCTAGCCGGATACTACAGGAGATTCATGCCAGATTTCTACAGAGTTGCAGAACCACTCTCAGCTTTGACGAAGAAGGGGAAACCCTTCGTATGGTCAGACAGATGTCAGTAGAGCTTTCAGGAGCTGATACAGAGATTGACCATCACCCCTATCTTGAGGTTGCCTGAGGAGAGAGTAGGGTACGTAGTCTACTGCGATGAATCAGGGATCGGACACGGATGTGTCCTGATGTAGGAGCGGGCAGTGATCGCCTATGGATCACGTTAGTTGAGGCCGCATGAGAAGAACTACGCTACCCATGACCTGGAGTTAGCAGCAGTGGTCTTCGCTCTGAAGACATGGCGACACTACCTAATGGGCGAGCGCTTTACAGTCTTTTCTGATCATCAAAGTCTCAGGTATATCTTCTTGCAGAAGGACCTGAACCTGATACAACGGCGATGGCTCGAGTTCCTCCAGGACTATGACTTTGAGATAATCTATACTCTTGGAAAAGGGAATGTAGTAGTCGATTCCCTCAGCAGGAGGACGGGCATTCAGCTACTTGAGGATGTGACGGAGCAGCTAGCCTCTTTGTAGATATCCTTCATGGATAGAGATGGAGCAGCCTTCCTTCAGTCTCTCACAGTCACTCCTCCACTTCTACAGTAGGTCAGAGAGGCACAGCATGGGGACGCTGACTGTGAGACGCGGCGTGCACAAATATCCTCAGGAAAGGCACCTGATGGTTTTTCCTTTAGAGCAGAGCATGAAATTCTTTTCAGAGGACGTACCATGGTACCAGTCACTTTACGAAAGGAGGTACTGAGTGAATTTGACACTTCTCCTTTGGTGGTACATCCTGGAGTGGCGAAGATGTACCAGGATCTCAGACGACAGCACTGGTGGCCGGCCATGAAGAAGGTTGTGGCAGAGTTAGTTTCTCGATGCCTCACCTGCCAACAGGTGAAGGCATAGCATCAGGTACCAGCAGGCTTGGTACAGCCCTTGGAGGTCCCGGAGTGGAAGTGGGACGGGATATCTACGGACTTCGTGACTGGACTTCCATGCACTACCAGAGGTCACGACTCCATCTGGGTGATTGTCGAACGACCCACCAAGTCAGCTCACTTCTTACCAATCAGAGAGAAGGGCTCAGTAGAGAGCTTGGGACAACTTTACGTTCAGGATATTGTTCATCTTCACAGTGTTCCATCATCTATCGTCTCCGATCGAGATACTCTCTTTACTTCCCGGCTTTGGAAGGGGTTGCAGGAGGAGTTTGGGACACCGCTACGTCTGAGCACAGCCTTTCACCCTCATACGGATTGTCAGATGGAGAGGACCATTCAGACTCTTGAGGACATGCTCCGCGCATGTGTCCTCGACTTTGTTCGTAGCTGGGAGTACCATCTACCCTTGGTGGAGTTTGCGTACAACAACAGATACCACTCCACCATCGGGATGGCACCGTACGAGGTGTTGTACGGCCGACCTTGCAGATCTACTTTCTGCTGGACAGACCCTGGGGAGTCAGCACTTGTAGGACCAGAGATGGTCCAGGCCACGACAGAGAAGGTCTAGGTCATCCAGGAGCGGATGAGGACAACTCAGAGCCGGCAGAAGTCATACGCTGACAGGAGGCGAAGGCTACTAGAGTTCGAGGATGGCGACCACGTCTTCTTGCGTGTCTCACCTCGACGTGGTTTACAGAGATTTGGCTGAGGCGGAAAGTTATCTCCGCACTTCATCAGAACCTTCTAGGTCCTCAACAGGATAGGCGAGTTGGCTTATCGCCTGGCTCTACCACCTCAGTTGCACCGAGTGCACTACGTCTTCCACGTATCTCATCTGAGGAGATACGTGCACGACCCGATGCACATCATTGACCATGGGGTGCTTGACGTTGACGATGGGGAAACTTTTACAGAGGTCCCGGTGGAGATCGAGGATCAACAGGAGTGGGTCCTATGAGGACGGTTGATTCCTCTAGTGTGCATCACATGGCAGCACGGAAACCTCCAGGAGAGCACTTGGGAGCGGGAGGCTCAGATGCGTGCTCAGTACCCTCATTTGTTTCCCTAGTTTTGATGTATCTTTACGGGGACGTAAATCCCTGAGGTGGGAGTAATGTAAAGACCCGTAAAATTCAAGGGAAATTTTTTTTTAATTTTCTTTGGAATTTTACAAGAACGCGGTTTCTGAAGGGACCTGATTCCGAGGCCCGGTGTGCCCAGAATCAATTTCCAAAGTTTGGCTCGGGTACGTTCAGTGAACGAACGAGCGGGATTTCCTATCTTTCGAACCGGTGCTCGGAATTGAAATCCGATGGCACCGATGAACTCGCAGCGCCGATATTCGATTAAGGATACTTTTTCCAAGGTTGTGTTTTATGCGGGATGAGAGTTAGTTTTGGGGGAAATTAGAAGAAGTTAAATAAATTGTGGAACAAAATTTATTTTTAACTTTGTTGGTTATTTCCTCCCAAAGGGAGTTAGAGGTGGGGCCCACATCCACATAACCTCCCTTGGGAGGATAAAGTGTGGTGGGACCCACACGAGCCCTAACTCATCAACTTCTCTTAAACTCCCCTATAACTCCAGTCTAATTAATTTGAAAACTTGTGTTATTAATTAAGATGAGTTACTTAATTTCAAACTTTTGAAATTCAAAGAGGTTAGGATGTGTAAATAAAATAAGGCTTGGACTTATTTTATTTTGGTTAGTTTCTTTTGCAACCTTGAGAGGATTGAGAAGCGTTCTTCATCTTCTTCTTCCTCGACGAAGAACGCGAAGAACACCGTTCTTCAATGAAGAACTTATCCGCCGAAGAACACGGTTCTTCCGTGACGCCGTATCCGCGACGCAATGTTCTTCTTCCGCGTCGTCTCTTCCACGAAGGTTTTCCGCGACGAAATCACCGTCAATGACTTCGAATCCTCGCTTCGCGACGTCGACGTTCTTTCCCCGCGGCGCCCGACCTCCGCGACGCTCGTCTTCCGCGGGTCGTTGACGAACACCGTTCTTGAACCAAGGTAGGGGATTATTGTTATTTTGTTAAATTATTTCCGTTCTTGATTCTAGCATGTCGAACATTGTGGTTAATCGACTAAATGTTATCGTTTAACGAGGGGGCCAGACTGCACAAACACGGCCTAACCCCCTCCTTTGTTCATGATTGTTTCTTTGTGAATGGAACGTGATGGCGTGGTGCCGTCACACCATGCGATAATCACTCGGCAAGTATTACGCGACGCCGTCGCGCCACGCCGAGGAGTCGAACAAGTACGCGACGCCGTCGCGCCGCATAAAAGGAAGTCGAAGGCGCCGCGGCCGGAGCGGAGCTGCGGCGGAGGGGTGCGGTGTCGTCGCACCGTGCCGGACGACAAGGGCCGCGGACGGTTCTGGGCCGCAGCGGAGCATGGTGACCGGCGGCCAGCTGGGCCGCCGGTGTCGGAGCCGAAAGGGGACCGGCCATTGCCGGTCCCGTTGAGAAGGAGCCGGCCGGCCAAGTCGGGCCGGCCGGAAAGGGAAAAGCTGGGAGAATTAAATTCCCCCGGTCAGCTTCAACGTCCCCCCATAAATGAGGGAGGGGGGGGGGGGTGTTACACAAGGGGGGGGGGGGGGGGCAGGCGCCCCCCTCTTTTTTCCAACAGCTCGGCCGAAGCCGAGCTGGCAGCGTGCTGGGCGCGCTGCGCCAGGCCGGTTCGCCAGGCCGGGCCGGGCCAGGCCGACCCTGTCCAGGGCGGGTCGACCCGATTCGGGCCAACCGGGGGGTCTCGGGCTGGGTCGGCCCGGGCCCGAAACCCCCGTTATCGGACTGTTTGGGTTCAAATACCCATAACTCGGGCTACGGACCACCAAACGACGCACCATCAGCGTCGTTGAGTTCCTGTTGACGATACGGAACTTTTGGATACATCAACTCTGGACTATGTGACCGTTGATGTATCAGCCTCTCGGCTCGTGGAGCGGACCCTCCCGAACGAGCTTGTTGTGTGCGGGAACCCTTGTGCTGGCTGCGACTGCTACTGTGACTGCGACGGCGACTGTGCAGAGATCCTCAGTGGATTCGACGACGACGACTACAGCACTCAGCGATCCTATGTGGATCAGTGCTACCGATCCTGTGTGGGTCAGCGCTCAACGGTTCTGTGTGAGCCAGCGCCTACAGATCATGTGTGGGTCCGATCCTGTGTGGGTCTTTGTGGGGGTTAGTACCTATCAATCCTTTGTGGGTCCGACGACATAGATGGATCAGTGATCATCTCTATCGTCTTTCAAAGAAGTATACCTATGTGAGCTGATTCCTGTTTGCTCTCCATTGTGGATTGTGATGTGTTATCCTGTGTGGATTACGTTTTACATTCCTGTGTGGAATACGAATACTTTCCTGTGTGGACTGGGTTGTACTTGGTCTCGGAGGTTGGAGCGTATTGGGATTTATGACTTAGGAATATGGATGGGCATATACCTAAAAAGTTTCAGTTGTTACTTCATGATTGTATCTTTCCTTTGTGGTTTATCCTTTGTGGATTTTGGGAGACCTTCGGGGGTATCAGGGTCCCTATTGAGTAGCTTATACTCACCCCTACACGGACTATGCCCGCACTATGTTGTGTTGGTTGCAGACGACTGACAGCGTTGATCGTGGTTGAGGCTTGCAGAGCAGGACGGTACCTGGAGGTGGACCACTGGGCAGGACGTGCTCGGAGCGGACGGAGGGACCCGAGGTGCAGTGGAGAAATCTGTACCCACCCTTCAGGTGGGGTTTCCAGTGGACAGCTCGGCGTAGCAGCTTTTACTTTTCAGTTGTTGTTTTCCCTTTCGAGTTGTACTTTACTTTCAGTTTGGGTTTGTATACTGGCCCACTTATTTTTCTGCACTTATAGTTGTACTCTATTTTCACTTAGTGTTTACTTTTCCGCTTTCTTACTCTGTGGTGCTTGTTTACTTTACAAAGGCAATGCCTTCCCTTTTTACAAGGATTTACGCCTTGGTGCTAGTCGCCATCCCCTGGCCTATGGAAGGCGGGCATGGGGTAGTCACGGCACGGGCCCCGAGGACGGGTCGTGACACTCATGAAGGATTCAACAGAATGTTTCTCCTTCCTTTGCTCATTTAAGATTCCTGCATGATTCATAGCTTGAGAAAGTTGTGTGAGCATGGCTACAAGATTTTTCATTCCAGGTCCCATAACTTTTAGTTGCTCAGGGGGACACTCATTGCATTGCCCATCTCATTTCGCATTAACACAGTTTCTTCGGATTACAGCCATTGACTAAAACCAAGAAGAATAGTGTGAGCAACACTAATTATAATAGGAAAACCACATAATCATGAATAAAATTTCACACTTAATGTCCTATCATACATTGTTCATGGAAATTTCTATAACACTAAGATTGTGTTCTATGCTTAGACATATCCTTAGGTTTCTTACTAAGGATTTCACATACTAGTTTCCAAAGGATGACTGTAACTATCCTCTGATACCAACTATAGCAACCCATACATTACATACATGGTTAATACTTCATATTTTAAGCATACTTATTACAACATATAACAAAACCAGAAAGGACCATATATGTTTAGTGTCTTTAGAAACTGGGAAACATAAACAACTGCTTCATAAAGCATCTACACTGTCTCCCATTTATTTCATCATATCTATAGTCCCTTTTTTCCATATCTTACTTAATAACCTTTTTCCTGACCTGGGGAAAGAAAACATACAAAAGGGTGAGCTCAAATTCTCAGTAAGGGTAAAGAAAATAAATATCAATCACATCAAATTTATAATAACATAACATTTTGGAAATATTACCCTGCAAAAGAGATCATAATTTCATAACATGGGATAAATCATGGTAGTGAAATGTAATCCCAATAATCATAACATAAAACATGAAACTTTTTGGCATACACACATAATCATAGAGAATCATTTCTTATTAGTCAAGACTCATATCCAAGACTATCTTAGTGGACAAAGTCCATTTCTGAACTGAGTTAATTCCTCGTTTTAGTCCTGTTTCACTAAACCGGTTTAACCTGCCATTACAGCCATGTCTAACTCATGAGATATAAAATCTTTACCCATTTCATTGGAGGGAGATATAGGTCCCACCCATCTTATAATGATACCATTATTATGTGTGCCACAAAATCATAAACCATACATCATAGCATAACCCATGTAATAAAAATGGGAATCTTAAACATCATGACATCATAAAAAAATTTATATAAGATAAAAGAATTCATAAAAATATTTCCATCACAACATAATCAAATCAATGTTATAATAGGGATAGAAATAGAACCCTATATTATCTTAGATGGAAAATAATTTTGATAAAACACTTGAACTCCATTCTTGAGGAAAATATCCTTTCTACTTCAATTTTTTTTCCTTTCTTAACATGTCATACAATTTTAAACTAAAAGAAGTTGATTAAAAATAAACATGAAAACTTTTAAAGGAATAATCTTGGAAATAATGTTTTAAAAATCCATTCGTGTCGTATAAGTTAAAAAAACATTCCTCTTTTACTTATGTTGGAAAAGTCAAAAAGTACCTCGTACGAAAAACGACAAAAGATTCCTTTCGTATCTTTTACTAAAAACTCATAAAGGGTAAAATTGGATTTAAACAATTGTAGGTGGATTTAAATATTATTACATATTGAGTAAACATGTATCTGGATGATAAAATACACCCCATTAAATACCAATGTATAAACAATCTCGGATAAAAATGACATTGTGATATTTTCCCTTACCTTAGGTCTGATATGCTTTGTACGTGTCCGAACCTCTTCTATAATGATATAAATAATGTTATTGAATTATTCCAGAATCATAATTATTGTTATGATATCATATATGGTCATATTCTTAGCTTTTTATTAGTAATATTTCATTACTACTTGTTATTCGGGTGTTTATTACTTTTTTGTTCTTATTCATGTTTTGTCGAATAAATTCTTATTCCTCATTATATGATATAGATACATCATTTAAAGAATTTTATTAGTGTAATATATATCATATTAATTCATTCAATTCAATTATATAATCATTATGCAGTCAAGATCATGTAGAACGAGTCACATCACATCGTGGAGACGGTATTCCGTACGTACGCACGAGCGATGATATCGTTCCCATGATCGTGGAATTGTATTGGAGTGTATGTATACTATTTCAGAATCAATATCACATTACAATAATCATATGTAGTTATTATTTACACCATTATAACCATCCAAGTATGGTGGTGGTGGAAAATAGATTACACCACGGCCTGGAGACGGTATTCCGTACGTACACACGCGCGGTGATTTCATTTTCCATAGGATGGATAAGAGGTGAAATAGGGTTGTTTCATATTTATAATAACATATCATTATATGAGGGATACTGATATTATTACCTCATAATGAAACAACTAAAGTAGAGGGAGTATAATAAGAATTGAACATGAAGAAAACGGTAGAAGGTATTACCTCTTTCTCAAAGTGCCTCCTTTAAACTTTCTCTTAATGCAATAGAGTTGGTCTTTTCAGAAGACCAGTACCTCTAGTAGGTTTATAAGGAAGTGGGTAAGTGAAATGGGCAGGGTTTGGCCGACCTTGAAGACTCAAATTGGTGTGAGGAAGAGAGGGAGAAGGTGCCCTTTTATAAGGGAGGAGAGGGGAACCTTTGGAAAGTGTGGAAATATTATTTTATTATAAACTTATCTTCAGTTTCAAAAGGTCCAAAAATATTTAATGATGAAAATAGGATGAATAATGGTAGAAATAAAATCATCCAATAATCTTTGGACATGTTTTGGAAAATATTTTAATCATTATAATATTATTTATTTAAATCATTTATTAATGAGGTAAATACTTCATCATTATTGTGTCATAAATAATATAATTTATTTGGAGTCTAAAAATTATAAACAAATATCATTATGTAGGAAATACTTTTAGCTTTCTAATGAATATTTATAGTCTAAAATATAGTTTATATAACTTCTTAAAAAAATTAATTACTAAAAGCTTTTTGTTAATGTCAATTTTATCTTTACATTAAATTAATTAATCCAAATTGTCATTGTCACTACCAAGTGGCTCAATGGGGTCGCAAAATCGACCCAAGGATTCCCATGGTCATCCAATACTCATCAAATAAGTTTAGGACAAGTGTCAAGGTAATTCAGAATTATTATAATATTCTTTTAACCGTGAATTACCCTATTTACCTTTAACTGTAGAAAAAAAAAAAAAATTACCGTAGTTACTATTCATAATATCAAAAAAATAAAAGTAACCTATTAACATAATTTGGACCCACTGATTCCAAATATGGAATCGATTTTTCAAAATTCAAAACACATAAGTTGCAGTAATTAATTTAAAATTAATCCCATTGTTAAGCAAATAGGTTTTAAAAGTTAAAACATTGCCAAAGATTGAAATGTTTTTACCAATGAATTCAATGTAAAATTAATTCTAAAGAAATAAATTATATTAAATGGTAAAAATATATTCTATTTATGTTTTAATAACATTCAATATTATAATTTAACTATATAAAGTATTGCGATGAAAAAAGTTGTTTTTAATTAAAATACATCATGTTTTTACTATTCATTAAAATATGAAAGTTATCAGAATAATATGAAAATTTTATCCAAAGTAAATTTTTTTATCCTGATTCTAAATAAGAATTTTATTTTGTCAAATTGAACTTATAAAATTTTCAAAACTAGATTTAATGTGGGTGTGCCATCAAAAGGCGGTAAAACTGCATTTTTTGAAAAATATACTTCTTTTATCCAAAAAACTTATTTTGTTTTCATACCTCATTCTAGAAAATGTAAAAGATGAATTAAAATTTTATAAAATTAAAAATTCAGTTAATACTATTCATAACAGCTAATATTATAATATATCATTGTTTAGTGAAACTCAGTATTGCGTACGATGCAAGCTATCGAGGAAGGCCGCGGTTGCGTGTAAAGCAAGCCAAGCTAGTGTTGTGTGTAGTGAAATATTCCTTTGATAATTTATATAACATAAAAAGAATATATTTCTCATAAATGTCTCAGGTGCTACATGTGGTATACTTTATTATTTGGATATGCCATGGTATACATGATTCTTTAAGTTATATAATAATTTTATTTTGTTTTTGATTCCTCTGGAAATGGGGATGACCTTGTTTGCTTAAGGTTCAAACATTACAATTGGTTTCTAACGGGTCTGTTTGTAAAACCAGAAACATCCAATGATTCAATATCCATTTGGACCTACTTTCCAAAGGTAGGTTCTCATTAGTTGTTGACCGATGAGGCTTAAGAAATTTCATTGGTCGAGAGGATGGGAGGTCAGACTCATCACAACTTTTTGGGGGGGATTATTGTCAACTCTAGGAATATCTTTGTAGATTTAAGTTATGTTTGTGAATCCTTATTACACTATCAAGTATGAAAAATGAGCTTTCCTTAAGATATTAAAATCAATGATTAATATGTATGATATTTACAGAATATTTTATATGTATTTTAGGTTCTTCATCGATAGAGAATCATCTGTATTTTTTAGAGATTCTTAGACAATGGTATCCTTCAACACATTATATAAATATCTATTGGTCATTATGATAACCATACTGGTTTTAAAGCCACTCAGCGGGGCACTTGAAGTTTATTTTCATTCAGAAGTACATGGAGTATTTTAGAGTTGGGATCTTACCCACAGATGGGCTACCTACGTATCCTTGTTAGAAAAGGAATCAGAACCCACGTAGTTTGAGAATTAAGATATAGTTTAACGTCTTATGGGAGAGATGAGTGTTAATGGGTGATGGGATTGAACCTCAAAAAGGCTTCCTACGTACTCCAATTTTAAGGTAGAGATCAATGTCTACGTAGTTTGGTTGGGAACTCTGTGGCTTACATATGATTAACGGACCAAAGAGATGTGTCGTGATTACTTTTACACTCTATGATCACGTGAGTCATGCTCGGTGTGAGAAACAAGAGGAATCAGTAAACCTAAAAATTTTTCCCATGAAAGATGTGGTTTTGAGGAATAAAATGGGGCCTATGTATGTATGACTACCCAAATAGATAAAGATCAGGACTTCCTTTAGAGAATATGCCCGGGAAAAAGGTCCATATAGGTATATATGCTTTATGGAGATTTGGATTCTCTATCTTGGGGATTACTCCTGAGGAGGATTCCCAAATTAGGAGGAGACTTGTGATTGGGTTTGATTTCTGAGAAGGAAACCCAAATCAATAAAAGTTAAGATTTTTTAAGAGAAATTATGACTGGGGCTTTTTCTTGAGAAGGAGCCCTAGGTTAAGGGAATTTGGGATTTGGGGCTTACCCCTATGGAGGATGTCCATATTTGGGGACTTATGACTAGGGCATACACTTGAAAAGAAGGACTTGGTTAAGAGAAATTTTACAAGGGATTACTCTTAAAAAGAAGGCCCATGTTAAGAAATTATGACTGGGGCTTACTCTTAAAAAGGAGGCCCAGGTAAGGGGAATTATGACTAGGGCTTACTCATGAAATGGAGGCCCAGGTTTTGGGAATTATGATTGGAGATTACTCCTGAAAATAAGGCCCAGGTTACGGGAATTAGGACTGGGGATTACTCCTGAAAAGGAGGCCCAAGTTAGGGGAATTATGACTAGGGATTACTCTTGAAAATAATGCCCAGGTTAGGGGAGTTATGACTAGGGCTTAATCCTAAAAAAAATGCCCAGGTTAGGGGAATTATGACTGGGGCTTACTCCAGAATATATGGACCAGGTTAGGAAATTATGACTGGGGCTTACTCCTAAAAAGGAGGCCCAGGTTAGGGGAATTATGAATGGGGCTTACTCCTGAAAAGAAGGCCCATGTTAGGGGAATTATGACCGGGGCATACGCCTGAAAAAGAGGCCCAGGTTAGGGGAATTATGACTAGGGCGTACTCTTGAAAATAAGGCCTAGGTATGGGGAATTATGACTTGGGCTTACTCTTGAAAATAAGTCCTAGGTTAGGAGAATTATGACTGGGGCTTACTCTTAAAATGGAGGCCCAGGTTAGGGGAATTATGACTGGGGATTACTCTTGAAAAGAAAGCCCAGGTTAGGGGAATTATGACTAGGGATTACTCATGAAAAGAAGGCCATTGTTAAAGATATTCTCATCTTTAAGGGATGAGGTTGAATGAATGAAATCTCTCACCTTTGCGACATGACGATATAAAACTCACTAGGTTTTGAGTGATTTTCCATAGAATTACTTTCAGATAAAGAGGTCAACTAAGGAATCGTGCCATAAATGGCTTTCAAGATGATTCTAAAGGCTAAATCGTGAAGAGGAGAGGCGGATTTGAAGAAAATAGATGAATGGATTGGAGGGGCACCCAAATGAAGGTAGGCGCATAGGTCTTATTTGGGCGTGCAGGTCCTGGTTGCGGAGGTATACCTGCGCGACATAGGTGTACCTGCGCAACGGTTAACCCATAGGGTAATACTTGGGCGAGGCTTGTCTCAAGCCCTTAGTATTATCCCTAAAGACTTTTAAATGAGTGGCGCACAGGTCCTGTTGAAGGGATAAGGCTGCACACAAGTGTCTTCAATTCCCTAAAGGGTTAGACACTTAGGCACGCAGGTTTTGATGAATTTCAACACTTGGGCCTTGTTCCCCCTCTTTAGATCTTCTGTTCTAGGTAAGAAATTACCTTAGAAGTGTTCGGAAGGCTTTGAGAAGATACTAGGGCACTGAGAGCTCAAATATAATTTTCCGGATTTTTCGTCCACGAAATGGGGGGCCCACAAGGGGTATTTATGGGATACTGAAGAACCTGTGCAAAAATTAAATAGGGCGCACATGTCACCTACATTCCCAATATGCGGCGCGCAGGTACCCTGTGTGACCCTCTTAGAACTTGTGTGGCCCATGCTGAAGCAAGTCCTTGTTCATGCCTTTGTCAATTTTTGATATTTTTTCAAAGGATTAATACCTTGGTGTTAAGTTATTTCCCTTTTCATTCGTTTAGACTCTGTGATGAAAAGGATAGTCAACAAAAGTCCCCCCTAAGAGTTGGACCTGAATGAAAAGAGGATGTGACTCTAATGTAAAGAAGAAAACCCAAGGAATTGCGGTGCGTAGGTGTTGAGAGCGAATATGGCATCACGCAGGTGCGAGCCACACAGGCTTCGGCGCACAGGGGTGCAGCCTTGCCTATAAATATGCGGCCATTCCTCACACAAACAACCAGTTTCAAAGATTCCCGCTCTCGCCGCGCAAGTTTCTTGTTTTATGTTGGTTCTTTATGTCACGCTTCTGTAGAGGTATTTGGACTTGCGCGGTGATACCTACGCCCCAAACACATGCACGACATAACCATACATGCGCTCCAAAATTGGACTTGCACGCCTTAATGCCTTAGCCTTTTTTTCACTTTTCATCACAAAATTTATGAAAAATCAACTCACTTTAAGAGTTAATTATTTGAACTTTGTACATATTCAGTGGCTCCTAGAAGAATAAGAACTGCTGATGAAATGGAAGCAAGCGAATTGATGATATTATGAACATTGTAGGCCATGATTAATATGATATTTGTGACATCACTCTTCCATATGAGGCCATGTACATGAAGAAGTATCATCGTGACATTCCACAGAGCATTTACTTGCCTCTGTATGGGAATGGTCATATGCAAGATGTCAACATTCCAGAGGCAAAGAACTATCTCCCACATTCTTGGTTTTAGAATTACACCAATTTTACTTCAGAAAGTATCTCAAGTGGAGGATCATTTGTAAATACTAGAACAGTGGAGAAGGCCTATATGATGCATCATAGCCCTTGTGTGCCAGATCTTAAATCTCACAAGCCTTAGCTGCAACCAAATTGTTACCCTTCAATTATTCGAAATTCTCATATGGATCAATCCAAAGGCTGTAAGAAGAGTTGGGACTTCCATCCTAGAGGAGGTGTGAAGCCAAATTGGATGTGGGTATATTGGGTGTGAAAAACCTGTGTAGAGATTGTCGAGGATTTGAAAGGAGCTGCGATATATGAATCCATCTAGGCTGGGCAGACATATTTCTATAGAAATGTTGAGCTTGTGCTGGAGCTAATCAACTGCTAGAGCTCAAAAACTAATTCCTTCCATCTGAATCATGGATATGTAGGCATCAGTTTGTGGGATGTCTACAAGATCTCATGGGCTCTAATTCTGGGAGACATGAATAATGAATTCATCCCTCCAAGGCGACTTGGAATGATTCTGATAAGACTCCAGCTTTGGCACGAGAGTTATTGAAAATCTTCTACAAGCTCAAGAGTTCAAAGACCTACCTAACTAATTCAAGAAAGGATATTCATCCAGAGAAGTGGATGAATATGTTTCTTACCATGAAGGAGCAGAAGGATTCAAAGGAGAAGGGACCCACCTGTACTCGTCCTACAACCTGCCCCAGAACAGAGAAGAGGGGTGCTCTTGGAACATTCTAGCTGACCCTGGAAGAAGGAGAACTTGAAAAGTGGGGATATGAAGTAAATCATAGAGTCCTAAAAAAGACCCATCTGGCAGGAATCTTTGCCTTGTGGATCAATTTTTATCTTCTTTCAGTCAGGGATTCGAAGGGAGGTTTTTGGCTAGAGACCTTCGTTGTGCTAGCCAAGTTGGCTGAGAAGAAAATGGTTGGATTGGCCACCCACATTTTGGCGAATATTCACAGGAGCTTAATCCATGTCTTTATGGGTAAGTCACGTTTGAGATTAGTGGAACCATTACATGTTTTGTGTGGATGGATAGCCACACATATTAGGACATATAATGTACATAATGGAGTATAGGTTCCTAGAAGTTCCTTCAGGCCATCAGTGTAGGCCTTTTTTGGAGTTGCTCCATTAGCCCTTAACATCTATGATATAAAGCTGAGGCTGAGAATGTTTAAGGAATTCAATTTATTTCCTTATGTAAACACACCAACTGGGTAGTTTGTTGATGATGGAACCACCGATCTAGAATTGATATCGTACATGTTGGCTTGCAGATATGGTGTACTGGCCACCAGGATTGACGAAGAGATTATATGCGAGGCCTATTCTCTATATAGATTTGTAGGCCAATTCAAGTGTCTACAGCAGACAATTGTTTCCCCTCCTGTGGATGTCAGGTTAGAGTAGCATCTGATGGTTTCCCGACAACTATGGTTGCTGACATCTATGAATAAGACTGGGGTAGTGTTTGACCAACCAGTTTATAAAGCGGCGAGTAACTTTACTACTTGGTATGCAGAGAACATGATTGCATAATACCCTGATGGGGTGTTGAATCATCCAGTTTATCAGGCGGGGAAAAAGAAAAGAACTGTAGAGAAAGAAACCCTTCATTGGGGAGGTGATGCTTCCCCACTTGGAGCCGATTCACCAGGTTCCTCACCTAGGGCTGACTCTTCGGATTCCCAATATGGGGATTATGAGGCGCAACATGCAGTAAAGTGGCCTCATGCCAGATATAATCCTCCTATCAGAATCAAGAGACCAACTCAATCAACTCCTAGTGAGTTACTTCATTGGGGAAATTTAATCATCATTACATTATAGAGAAACAAGTCTTATTTTCTTATCCTTTATCTGTAGTTGCAGGAGCTTGGAAGAAGAAGAATTCTAAGATTGTAGGACCATCCTCGCAGACTTCTGGTACACTTGTTGAATATATATGACCAGAGGCTGTCCAAACATGGCGAAGTTTATATTGTGATGCTGATAATGCCTGGCTGGATTTGTGTGAGGGGAAACAAATCCCTGGAGTAGGAAATCTTTGGTCTTCTACATATATCCATTACAATGATAACACTGATGAAGTGCGGGATTACATCATTGAAATGGAGATGCTCATATATGCCATTGATGATTCCATTCCTATCACCAATCGGGTGAAGGAAATGATAGATCGTGGTGCCACTGAGGGGACTGGTGTTTCTATAGATGAGGAGTGGCATGATTATGTGGATCCTGAAGATGTAAGTTTCTATCTTTATTTGCTTTGAAACATGATTTTAGTCCAAGATTTTTTATTCAAGGAAATAACTTTCTTCGTCCTGCAGCTTGCAAAGAAAGGAACTGTTGAGGTTCCTTCACCATTGTATAGCCCTGGTTGTACTACCATCGGGGCTAATGAATCTCCTCACAAGCTGGGAAAGATATCTCCAGGCCAGAAAGCCATGGAGTAGAAGTTATACATGGATTTTAATTTTTCAAATTCCTGTATTTGGAGATGATGATGTCAACACTCCTAATAAGACAAAGAAGCAAAGGCATCGAAGGAAGAATTCCATAACCAAATGTTTAATGAATAGTGGTAAGTCCTTTAGATAGTCATGAGTCTTAACCCATGAAAAGATTGCTCATACTTCATGGTATTGTAGGGGCTTCTTCAATTTCTCCTCTGAGGTAGAGGACTGACCCTCCTTTGAAGACGATTGAAGGTGCTGGTGAACAATCATATGTTCAGGATAACTTGGATACTCTTAGAGAAGAGCTAGCGTATGTTCCCAGTATCCCTCCTGCTGCTGTTGTAAGAAGAGAAGAGCCTTCTTCTAGTAAATTAACAATTCTTCATAAGGTGATGAGTGAAAACATCAAATGACTTCCATTCTGTGATAGTTTAGGTTCAACCCCTACACCGGAACAATTAGTGGCCACTTCAACTGATGCTGCAATTTTATCTGAAGACACTATCCGGGATCAAAGGATGCAGCAAGAAGGTCGACAAGAAAATGTATCGAATGCTCCCACTGGTGAGACTAACCAAGAATCTAAGAAAAAATTGGATGAAATGATGGTACATGGTGCATATTTTGAATAATTTTTAGATCATGTTAAATTACCATGTAATTTATTAGATTTTGGATGTGAGTGTTATCCTACATCCTGTTAAGATAACATCTTATTACATCTCTAACCATGATTGGTTCAAATGTGCAGTTCCTCTTGAACAAGATGCCAAACTGCCAATGCCTGAAGGGGGTGAAGATAACCCTACAATTGCTAAGACACTATCTCAAGTGGAGCTAAAACCGGTAGAGCTTCCTCAGACTCATCCTGAAGATACTGTTGAAGCTAGGAAAGATGGGGAGGAGCCTTCTCCTGTTGCTGATCTACCATTGGGTAAGTGATTACAATATTTTTGGCTGCACTTAATTTGCAAGATTTCCAGTCAACTATTTTTATCCTTTGAAACTAACCAAAAACATTCAATTGACTATGCAGGGCCATCAATTACATTGGCTAGATCTGGAGGTGAAGCCTCAGCCTCTGTCCCAACGGGAATAGAAGTAACAAGGGTCAGGGGGGAAGGAGAAGAATAGGGAACTTCTCTATGTGCATTAATCCTGGATTATATTTCCCCCTGTAATAGTGATGCTAATTCAGACCCGTAATTATAAAAGGTGATCCAATTTTCATGATGCAAGGCATGGCAGAAAATATGGAATATCATATCTGAAGTGCCTCTTGGGGAGCTGTCTTTGAATATCCTGTGACTGTCATCCCTGTTCATCATGTTGGGACATGGAAGTTTTGAATATCAAGAGATCCATGCCGTGGTAAAACAAGTCATCTTAAGAAGGGAGCAGGAGCAGAAGTACCATCAAGATTTGACCAGGGTTAGGCTGTCAGCCAATATTAGTGAATTTGAGGCTGCAGTATCCCGAGATGAGGCTGATCATGCTTCCAAGGTAAATGAGCCGAAGCATAAGATCAAAGAGAAAGTTGTATAGTAGATGAGCCTTTAGAAACTGTTAGATACTGTTACCGGGGAACTTGAGAAGCACTATAATTATTTGTAAGGAGTTCAAACGAATGATATGAAAGCCATTTCAGATGCCAAGAAAGCACTCCATCATGCTGAAAGGAGTGAAGCTGGTTGAGTGCAAGAGCATCATGTGGCTGTTGATGAAGCTCGGGATTCCATAAATCAAATGAAGATTTATGTTTACAGCCTTTTATAATTCTTGGAAATGAGAAGAGACTCCGGTATGTGGAATCCTTCCAACTCTTGTACATCAATGAATTACACTTTCATGTTTAATCATTTGTGCGTGCCATTTTTTTCTAGTTGCTTTAAATTTTTCCTAAGCCAATGGGCTTAGTAATCATAGTTTGATTTTTTCTAGGGTTATTATAAATAACTCTAAAAACTCTTAATGTTTTTATTGATCAATATTACCTAAATCATACAAAATGTATGTTTAGTGAGCTGGGACTTGACTTTTTTTTAGAGTTCCCTTATCTTTGGTGGGCAGTTTAAAGTCATGCACATTAGACATAAAAAGGATAATGATTATGGTCGAAATAGCTTTGACCGAATGGATTAAAATTAACTCAATTCCTTGATAATTTATTTGAAAACATTTTACCACACTCAACTATGGGGGAAAACATTGTAAATTATGACTTAAGAAATTTTGAATCTGAGGAATTATATGAGAAAAGGGATAAAAGGAATTAGAAGAAGTATTTCCCAAGAATGAAGTTACCACTATTTAACAAACCCATTAGGGGGTTGAATGATGCAGGGCCACCTAAGGGCATTGGCTGCATAGTCAAATAATAGAATATTTTGGATGACAAGTCCGTTATGTAGACTGTTTAAGCAAGGCCGCCTAAGGGCACGTGCTGCATAGTCAGGCGAAAGAACTCTCAAAAATTTTACCCTTGTATTTCTAACAAGCCAGTGAAAGTTTATAAAGATTCAAATTTTCCAAAGCACGGAGTCTGCTGTATGGAAAGAGGTACTTGAATATGGAGATGAAATATCCAATTAAGAGTATCAAAGAATTGGATGAATGTCACTCCTGCGAAGGTCTGACCCAAACATAGGGAACATAAATATAAACCATAGACTTGAATAATTTCAAATCATAAAAAAGAGTATGGGACATATATGTTAAGTATGACCATTTTTTGGGGATCCCTACATATTTTCGTTAAGACAACTAAGTACAAAATAGGTTTTCTTCCCAAGAATGAAGTTACCATTATTTAACAAACCCATTAGGGGGTTGAATTATACAGGGCCACCTAAGGTCATTGGATGTATAATCAAATAATAATATATTCTGGATGAAATATTTTCATGTAAACTGTCTATGCAAGGCCGCCTAAGAGCATGTGTTGCATAGTCAGGCAAAAGAACTCTCAAGTATCAAATATTTTGTTACTAGAAGTCAAGAAAAGGGTTATGGAGATCTATAAGTATTTAAGGTTAGGAGTACGACACATAAAAATGGGCATTGTTCAATGTATGCAGAGATACATAGACAAATGCTAACCGCAATCATGTTATGGCTGGGTCCTGGATTAAGGTGTTGGACTTCACTACTAATCCCATAAGGATGGTAATCAAGCAAAATGTAGTTCTTGAAATATAGTTTAACGTCACGTGGGATGAGAGTGTAGGAAATATTCGTTTAGGGTTATAGGGCTCGGTCAATAATAAGGAACACACATTGTGTGTTTTATAATACAGATGTGAATGAAGACCAGGGTTTTCATACCACATTCATGTTTTCAAAGGGGGAATTTTCAGCCATGGGACTGAAAGTGATGTTTGGGGTTAGGCCCAAAGACGTGGGGCTGGATTCGAGGGATGCTCGGACATTCCTACGTATCCCTTAAGGACTGGGAAAAAATCCATACGTAGTTCATGAAATACCCTCTGTACAGATTTGGTTCGTAAAAGTGAAGGGTGAAAGGGGAAATTAGTGCAATGATGGTTTGACCCAATATAATAGGTTCAGGAATTTCCATGTATGCACATAGTCTTTAGAATATTACATGATTGGAGATCAATGTAAATATTTATTCTCTCTCGGGTGAGGCTGTCAAAGAATGTTGTAGTTTATTCTTGTACAGGACAAAAGTGTGAACAATTTAATGCCACATAGCAAGGATGATGGTGAACTAATGTAAAAAATATTGGTTCTGGGGGTGGTTTCAAGAATCAATATCGTATAAGATGAAGGTGAACTGATGTGAAGAGATTGATTTTGGGCTTGAACCTCAGGAGGTTTCCTATGTACCCAACCTAAAAGGTAGGGATGAATGTCTGCGTAGTTCAATTAAAGAATTAATTAGTGATCAAGATTTTCTTAAGGACAATGACCTAAAAATGGTGTCTGGATTTAGATATGGTTAGCGGCCCAGAGTGGGTGTTATGATTGAAGTATACTCTAATATCACATGATTCATACTCAGTGTGAGAAACAAGAGATATAAACAACCTTAATGATGCATAGTTTAATATAATGTAGTACATATGAAGGGACTATACTATTTACGGTCTTGCAGTGATGACTATTGGTGTTTCACAGTTTAGTGTCATGTAGTAGGTATAAAATACAATTTAACGTCTTGTAGGATGTATTAAGGGACTTTGTTCAGTTTTACATCATATAGGACGAATGGTAAATACAGTTTAACGTCATGTAGGACAAATATAGGGACACAATTTAATGTCATGTTGGATGTGAACATAGTTTTGCATCATGTTGGACAATAAGGGTGTTGTACAGTTTAGCATCATGTAGCTAAGATGATGGGGACAATATAGTTTAATGACATGTTGGATGAAAGGGGGACTCTGCAGTTTAATGTCATGCAATAAGGAAAAAAGAGGACACAGTTTAACATCAGGTTGGACATATTAGGGACTTTTTCACAGTTTAACATTACTGGACGATGGCACAGTTTAACGTCATGTTGGACGATGGTGCGAACAATTTAAGGTCATATACCTGGACCAGTGATTATGCAATTTAACATCTTGCTGGATATAAGTGACTTATGTGCAGTTTAGCATCATGTTGGAGGATGTCACAATTTAACGTCATGTTTGACGTAAGGGACTATGCAATTTGAAGTCTTGCAGCAAGGACAACATAGTTTAACATCATGTTTGATGATGGTATGAATATTTTAAGGTCATATGCATGGACTGGTGATGTATTTGTATTACAAAAAATACTTATTTATAAATCTGGAATTTGTTGGAGTCGTAATGAGTTCCCCATCCATTGTGATTAAAGAATAAGCTCCATTGGAGTAGACCTTATGTATTGAGTAAGGTCCTTCCCACTTTGGATCAATCTTGGGAGGTTTATTTCCTAGTATCTTTGGAGTTCTGAGAACCAATACCAATTCTCTCTGAATGAATAAACAAAGACAAACATATTTTTTTTGAAATTTCGTGCTATTCGATTCTGATAGACTTCCAAGTGGTTCAAGGCGCACATTATTTTCTTATCTAATCGTTCCAATTCACCGAATCACTTTTGATATTGTTCATCTGTAGAGGACTAATCTCAAATGGCTACCCTGAGTGAGGGTAATTGAACCTCAATGGGAAAGAATGCTTCTCTTCCACATACCAATGAATATTGAGTTGACCGCGTTGCAGTGCGGGTGGTAGTCCGATAAGCCCAAAAATCATGAAAGCGTTTATCAGGTCATGATTTCTTATCTTTATCCACCATCTTTTTTAGTATGTTTGAAAGAGTATTGTTGAAGGATTCTATTTTTACATTGGTCGTTGCATGATACTGAGAGGAATGGTTGGATTGGATGTTGTATTCTTGATACAACTACCTTACCTCGGATGAATAGAAGTTGGTTCCACTGTCCGTCATTATGGTATGAGGGACACCAAATCTGGTAATGATGTTAGACTTGATGAATCTAAAATGGTTTTAGAACTAACTGCTTTGAGTGTTATTGCCTCTTCCCATTTGGTAAAGAAGTCAGTAGTAGTAAGAATATACTTAAACTGCTTGAATTTACCTACAGGATAAGGTCCTACTATATACATTCCCCATGTGGAAAATGGCCATGAGTACATAGCTGTATGAAGCAACTATGGGGTTTGATGAATACTGTTGGAATTTACCTGGAAAGAATAACACTTCTTTGTGAAATCGACACATTCTTGTATCATTGAAGGCCAAAAGTATCCAACCCTTCAAATTTGATCAGATAGTTTATGTCAGGTCTGATGGTCACCACAGACTCCTGCATGAACTTCTTTCATGACAGCCATTATCTCTTCACCATCAATGATTCTGAAGAGAATTCCATCATAAGATATCATTTATAGAATTTCTTCTAGGTGATCTGAGCTATCATAAAGAGTAAAATTGACCACACGTCGCCAGATTTGTTCTTTCCAAGCTCTATCAGGTGGATGTGTTCTATTTTTAAGGTGTTACCTGATAGGTGTCATACATCCTGTAGTATGACCATATGGTTCAGAAATGAGACTAATTTTATTGATTTCCCCTTTTTTGGTTTGAACATAAGGTGAAATTGTACGACAGTGGGAAATAGTGATGATTGTCTCGTCCTAATTTGGATCTTCAAGAGCTGTGACTATATTATCCAATGCATCAGCTTGAGCATTTTGTGATCGCAAGACATAATAAAATGTCGGTTCCGAAGGAAATTCCACCATCAACTCTCTGACGTAATCAAACAAAGGTATTAACTCTTCTTTTTCAATGTAATAATCCCCATTTACTTGTTTGATTACTAGGTCTGAATCACCTTTCACTTTTAAGTGATTCACTTGTGCTTGAAGCGTCAACTCTAATCCTACGATGAGAGATTGGTATTCAACTTCATTATTTGTACCGCCTCCTAACAATTAGAATGAATATGGTAGCACTGCATTTTCTGAGGAAATAAGTACAATTCCTAATCCAATTTTTTTGAATTTAGGATCTTCCATTTTCATTCCTGTTGGACTTCTGGAAGCACCATCAAAGTACATTTCCAATATTGGAAGATTATCTTGAATAGAAAATACTTCTTCATCAAGAAGTTCAATATCTAAAGATGTATCTTCCAATGAAGGATGTTCAGAATGGATATCAGCCAGAGCGTGACCCTTTTTTCTTTTTGAGACACATACTAGATATCTAATTACTGTAAAATAACTGCCCACCTTTCTAGATGTCCTGTAAGCATTGGACAACTAAGGATGAATTTGAGCGGGTTATTGGGAGATACCAATTAAACCTCATGATGTTGCAGCTAGTGTCTCAACATTTTAACTACAAAGATTAACACCAGGTAGCAATTTTCAATACTTGAATATCAGGTTTTTTCTTCAAGCATAGTCTGACTTAGATAGTAAAGGCTGTTTTCATTCCCAACATCATTCTTTTGGGTAAGGAAGACACACAATGATCGCTCTAAGGCTATCACATAGAGGATAAGGGGTCTTCCATCAATAGGTGGAATTAATACTGGTGTAATTATGAGATATTTCATGATAATATCAAATGCTTCTTGACAATCTTCAGTCCACTGGTAGGTGACTCCCTTCTTCATCAATTTGGTGAAGGGTAAACCTTTTCCTGCCATATTGGTGATGAAACGCTGAATATAGGCTTAGTTTCCTTGATGTACTCTCAATTCATTCTGATTTGAGGAGGTTAAATACCAAGGATTGACTTTGTTTTCTTAGGATCAACTTCAATACCACGATGGCGTATAAAAAAGCCAAGAAATTTTCTTCTGGTTACCCCAAAAGCACATTTCAAGGGGTTCATCTTCAAATTGTATTATCAAAGATTGTGGAATATGACTTCCAAATCATCCCAGTTATTAGAACGTTGTTTATATTTAACCACCAAATATTCCACATAAAATTCAACAAATTTTCCTAAAAAGGGTTTGAAGATACGGTTCATGGCCCGTTGATATGTTAAACCTACATTCTTGAGGCCAAAGGGCATTACCAAGTAGAAAAATACACCCTGAGGGGCTCTGAAATCTATAGATTCTTCATCTTCTAGAGCCATTCGGATTTGATTATATCCAGAATATCCATCCATGAAGGAAAGTGCTTCCTAGCTAGATGTTGCATCAATCAAGAGTTCTGTAATCGGAACTGGAAAATCATCCTTAGGATAATGCCAATTAAGATCTCTGAAATCAATGAAAACTCAAATTTGTCCATTTTTGTTTTTCACATGGACAATATTATCCAAGCATTTGGGATATTGACTTCTCTGAAAATGTTAGATTTGATAATCTTATCTACCTTATATTCAATTTTGAAAGCATAAGTTGGGTGTGTTCTTCTTGCGGCTTGCTTGAATCCTCGATGTTCTTATGGAAAACCCAAACGATGAGTATCAACATCAATATCAAGCTCGGGCATCTCTGTAAAATTCCAAGAAAATATCACTATTTTGCTTTAAAAATGAAATATACATTTCTTGCTCCTCAAGAGTCATGGATGCACTAATTAAAGTGGGGCTTGGATCTTCTTTTGTACCTAGATTTATATTCTGAGTTCATCTATAGTAGTGGAGATACCCTCTTCAAAAGCTGGAAGAGCATCCCCGAGATCTTAAACTTCTTCTTCAACATGTGCTACTTCTTATGATTCTAATTGCATAGTAGATGATGAAGCATAATTTCCATGATCAGGAGAGATGTTGAAATTTGAACATCTTGAATAAGAGGCTTCCATTTCCAACCCTATTGATGATTGAGGGCCTTCTTTGGGTAATAAAGAGGAGATGATTGATTGAGAATCGATATCTTCGTTCACCTTTGATATTGCTATAACTTTTTTTGACCTGGTTAGTGAAGTATAGACATTATGTATTTCAGCGGATGAAATAAAGACATCTCCATTTGAGCTTTCATCATTGCCTGGTGAATCGCTATCTTCTCCCATGTTGCCTGGCTTGATTATCGTAATTGACATTATGGAAGTTTCCATAAGAGTATTTGGATTTTGGTCTATCCTATCAATTTGACTGATAGGCAACACATAATCTGTACTCACATGTGTGAATGGGTTTATGGGAATCTTTTCCAAACCATATAAAGCATTAATTTTTGTAACCTCCCTTGTTGTGGATTTCTCCTTACCCTTCATGTGATAGAATTCTGCATCAATGTATTGAGATTAAAATGTTTTGATGGGGGATTTATCACCATACAATGTCCCAATTTGACCATTGAAACAATATTTGAGACATTGATGGTATCATGAAGGGATAGACGCATGTTGATGTTGCCAATGTCTTCCAAGAAAAACATTGGAGGCTGTATCATGATAAACAACCATGAAATATGAATTGGATACAAGGTCTCCAAAATGAGTTTTGAATGTAATCACACCTAGTGGTTCTTGTTCATTTTTATCGTATCCTTGCAATATCAGAGTATAAGGCGATATATCAAATTCTGTGAGGCCCAATTGACGAAGTGTACGAATGGGAATGAGGTTGACTCCTAAACCATTATCAATGAAAGCTATTCAGATGTCCACACCATTTACCTTTCCAGATAAGTACCAAGGTCTAATATGTCCATGCACAACATCATCTTCATCTTCATCTGTGAAAGATACCACTGCATGACATTCTATAGGATTATTCTCTACATGGTGATCTTTAGCTGCATCAATTTCAGTTTCAAACTCCTGAGGATTTGACAAAGCCTCAATGAGTTCCTCTCCAAGATCATTGGATAGATTCAAGGCATCCAAAATTGGTTACTTTTCCGGTACATGGGCCAAATGTTTCAAGACATCATATTTTTTATTCAAAGGTCTGTATTTCCCAACAGGAACATCTGGTTTCGCAGGTGAATTAGAAGTTGATGCTTTGGAAGTAGATGCATCTTCTATCGGGGTAGGAGTTGGAAATACACATGGATTTGGATGATTAGACTGAATAGGTTTATTTACTTGCTAAGAGGAAGAAGATGGAACCTCTAACAGATCCTACAGAATAATTGTACCAGGACTGAGTCTGCCTTTGTTGAAGAATTTTCTTGTTCTTGTTGAGCCCGCTGAAGGGCTCTGCCATAAGTTTTTTCTGCATACACATTTCTAGCAGGGGTAGAATTGGAATAGTGGATTTTGGGATATTCATGTCTTCCTCTGTATCCCGGACCTCTGGAACTCCCTATAATTCCTCTGTTTGATACATGGAATTCAGGCTCATCGAGCTCGAAACTGTGACTGGCATAAGGATCTGATAAGTGAATCATATTAACAGAACCAAAGATCAAATCTTCATCTGATGAAGACTTATCCAGATTTTCTAGTTTAGGTTGTGATGTTTGGTGGGATGGTGCATGTGGATTTGAAGTAAATGGTATATAATCTGCCAGAGTAAAAGACAACTGGGGCATTGACACAATCTCATTTTCTTCTGATTGTTCCTCTTTCATTGAATAATGTAATTTCATAGAGGATTTTCCCTCTAATGAAAAGGGTTTTTTCTGTGGCATTCATTGCATAAGACCCAATTAGTTTCTTCAAATGCGTTCAAAAAATGGAAAGAATTCGGTTGATCATTTTCCTGACCATCCAATAATCATATTTCTATACATTTTTGTTTTTGACTTCCTACCACTCACGTTCTTCTTCTGGATTTGCAGTAGTAACACATGCTACCTGAGCTGAAGAACCTTTCAGTTTGACTTGTCTTGAGTCCAGCATCATCTACAAGAGGTCTTCAGAGAAAAAATAATCCTAAATGGGATGCCCCAACATCTGATGAAATGGGAAATAATTGGGACGGTCTTCATCTCCTTCCTTGTTAGGCCTTTTGGGCCTTGGCAACTGAACCAAATTATATTCCACAGTCGAAATGAAGTAACCAGGAACTTGTTCATTTTGGAAAGAGTAAACTTTTCTCTTCAGATCCTCAAATTGTTTCCTTCATTGATCTCTTTGATCATATTGATGAAATGGCCTCTGTTGTTGATGGTCAGTAGGTGGAGCCCTTCGATAAGATGAAGGTTTTGATGTTTAAGCAGGTACATTTGCTTATTTATGTGTAACCTTAGCAGTCTCTGCTTTACCCATTCTCCTTCTTGGAGCTGATGGAATTACACAAGTTTTATCCTTTGTCTTTGTAAGATATTCTTCGATCTGCTGAGTGACAGATGTAAGGTCTCGAAACCCTCCTGTGTAATTCACAGGTATCAACGGTGTGTGTAATTCATCATGCAAATTTTCCACACAGATTGGCAATGATTCTTCTTGAGGGAGTTCTATGCTTAGGGAATATGTTAATCCCTTAAAAAGAGAAATGAAATATGAAAATATTTCATTCTCCCGTTGAATACAATTTGTAAGATAAAAACTGATGTCTTTGGCAAATTTGAGCTGAATTGAAGAAGGAATTTTTGATGGAGATCCTCCCATTTGGTTATTGACCGGGATTGTAAGCTTGTATACTAGACAAAAGTAGGCCCTTTTAAGGACTTTACAAAAAACCTATGCGTAACTACTTATTTTTGCTGAGGGGTTCCCATCGTAGGATCGCAATGAGAAACAAAATGTGTTAAGTGTTTCTCTGGGTATCCTGAACCATTAATGGTTGGGAATGTGGTAACTGAAAAATTTAATTGGGGAGGAATTGCATCAACCCATTCAGAGTAAGATCTCTTTTTTGGTTGAACTGATTCACGCTTTCCTTCCATAGCTTCCAACTGAGCTGTTAATGAATCAATGTTAGTCATTAATTTTTGAGAAACATCCAGTTGTGCTTGGACCTGTGAAGGTGCAATAACTGGAGCTTGGATAGCTGTGGCGACTGGGACTGCCACTGATGGTAGTATTGCCGGTTGTTGTTGCATATAACCCATAGGATTAGACCTGTGAGGGTGTACTGGTAAAGGAGGACATTCTTGATCCATATCAGTAGCCACAACAAATTCCCTTGACTGACTGACTCCAGCACGCTTAGGAGGAAGACTACTTTGAAGTAGTTCTACATTCAACATCTTTAATTCATTCTTTTCCACCTCTTGTTGTGTTAATCTTTTCTCTAGTGAGAGTGATTGGACTTCTCCAGAGGAAGGGTATGTAACCTGATTCTTCCATTTCCCCTTGTTGGACACCTTTCAAAGAGGGGGAAGATGGTTATTTAAAGGAATACCCAGATTCTGGGTAAGCCTTTGATTTCTTGTACGCTCACCTTCTTCATTTGTGTCTATGTGTACAAATTCTTGAGCAGGAACTTCCTCATCTGACTCATCTGAATAAGCCTAATGTTCTGGGGGACCAACAACAATGGAATTGATGACATTTATGGATGCATAATGCTTTTCATCCCTTCTATCGGCATTTCTGCGGTATTGTCTTCTTCCATGTCCTTGATAAGATGTTTCCTTTTGTTGATTTGATCTCTTAGGAACTTCTTGACAAACTGTAATTTGGAGGGAATCTCCTAATAATTCAGCTCTTCATTCCTCTTGAGGATTCTTCGCTAATCGAGAGAAGACTGACTTTCTTTGAGGAAGTGATTGAGGATTTGAAAAAGTCCCCAGTCCTTCGGACTGGGGTTGTTCCTGTTCAACTCCTTGAATCTTATTTTTTGACTCCAAGGGATGGGCTAAAAGAGTCCCCAGTCTGCAAAGCTGGGGTGGTTCTCGAGCTGCTACATCTGAGACTTTCTTAAAATCTCCTATGATCTTTCATACTTTAGTCCAGAAATTGGCTGGATGCATCAACCAACATCCACTCAAATCACCTGGTTCAAATGACCATTGGATGATTTCTGACACTTTTGTCACTTGATGATGCACTCTCTCTAAACAAGAAGCATTTTTGATATTCTCGTTTTCCATATGCAAATGTAATTCAACAACTTGTTCTCTGTATTCCTGATTTTGGGAAGAACCAGCTGAGCCATGTTCTTGAGCAAACCTTTGATTACAAACAAAACCAATTGGTTGTGGCCGGCCATGGGAAATAAGATTGCATGAGACCATTTTCTATGGGCTTTGATGACTGGAGAGTATAGTGAAATGTAGTGCTCCATGGATATCCCATCCCCTGATATGAATACCAGATGGGGCATTGACAATTAACTGGTTCAACCTTCTTAGTGCACCAAGGCATGAACGTTGAAGGGCTATTTGCTGCTTTTCAGCCTTCGGATATCGAGAAACTGAGAGATATGAAAAATCAATTTGGCGTTGTAACCCTATTATTATCCTGACATGATTTTCATATTCATCATAAGATAATATTTTATTTTTCAATTGACAACGAGTTTTCCAATTGTTGAGACGAATATCGTGAATACAATCTTCCGTCAACATCTCTGGAATGTCATACTGAGAGTCTGCCAAAGGCCAAAACATGACTTGTACTTCACCTTTTGTCAGTTCTTTTCTCATATTCAGCATTTCACATTAACATTTGATGAAGATTCTTCTACCTGATTAGACAAGTGATGGTGCTTCCTTGTTGCTTCATCAGAATCAAAAATATTTGTAGAGAATTCATTTACCAAATTAGAAGATGCATGACTCAAGGGTGTTTCGGAGAATGACCTGCACCCTAGGCTATCTTCTGGTTGATAAAGTATTTCACCTGCTATTGGTAAATTATCATACATGACTGGCTTCACATTTTCAAGTTCCTCAAGATAAGAGGGCTTTCTCATTACTACATTGTCTATTGGATAATTTTCCAGGCAATGTGAATTACTAATACAGAGAGAACTTTCATAGCTAAATTCATCATCATGGGGAGGAACAACATTGTGGGTTACAGAAAAAGATGAAACATTTTTCTCCTTGGTCTTCTGGACACACAGAGGGTAATTGTGGTTCTCATTTGAAGATGATACTTCAGGATCAACCGAACTATCATGAATCAAGCCTTCATAAGGAAGTGTCTGATGAAGACCTTCGGAATTAATGTCCCCACTATTGGGAAATGAGAGAGTATAATCTTGAATTACAATAGATAATTACTTGATTGCATCAAGAACTCCAACATCAAGTAAGGACTTGTTACAGATTAGCTCATGATTTCTTGACTGTGCTATAAGGGTCTTTTTTTAGGCACATTCATACTCACTTTGGGAACCACTTGTTGAAGAATGTGGTCATTATGGGCAGGTGTATGGGACTTCTCAAGAGAAATAGCTAGGTTAGGATGATTATCTCCACTCAAATTAGGTGTATGTGCCTGACTTGGTTATACATATGACATGGGGGAGTATGCCCCACAACACTCTTGGACTAGAAAAGAGGTGTGTGTTTGTTCCAGAGTGAACTGTCGATGTGTCACTCCATTGGTAGGGATAGATTTTCATTTCATTCTCTATGATGCTTCTGAAGCCATTATAATATCCAGGAAGGAATCCAGAATATGGGCAGGGATTTTCTTCTGCTCCTTCACCTTTGTTAGAATGTGTTTGGTGACTTCAGCTGCCGGAATGGGGATATACGTCCATTCCGCACTTGGAGTAGTTGCGTGTTCCGGCTCATGTCCTTCCTTTCCTGTCAATGAGTTCTAACTGTACTAATGTGTGGGGGAAGAGATTTGAGTCTACTTCAATTTTGTCGTCGGGGATTTCTGACTGACTTCTCCGGGTGCTACCAAACGAGACTATTGGCAGGCTTGATCAATACTAGCAGGTGTATGTGACTGCTGATTGCACTCTGCCGAACGTGGTTAATGAACTTCCTTCAATAGTTGAAGATGAGACTGCTGGCAGGATTGATGATTGTAAGAAGGTGTATGTGCATGTTTGCCAGTTGTCAACACATTGGGTTGGTGGGCTTCATCGTATGTAGTCAGACGAGCCTGCTGACTAGATGATGATTTATAAACAGGTGTATATGTCTTCCTATAATACTCCACCATAATTGAAGGGTGGGATTGGTGTGTTGCTTCCAGACAAGTCTATTGGACAGCGATATTAGAACAGATGGGTGTGTGTGCCCGCTCGTTGCTTTCCACCATGTTAGGTTGGTGGACTTCTCTGGAAATAGAAGACATAAGAACTTGCTCACTGTTGACTGGTCGTTGCCTCTGGTTGTTCGTCTTGCCTGATTGGGTTCGAGGAACCTGAGCTGAACGCCTGGGGATGAGACCCTCATCATATTGAGGGCGTAGTACCACAAGATCCTGGCAGCGATTGTTGGTGGGAGCCCTCGAGAAGGGCATTTTTCTCCTTGAATTCAGGCCTTGAGTGACCTTCTCATTCACCTCCTCATAATATGGGAGGGATTGTCTATTTCATTCTTGGGATAACTACCCAAAGCGGTTAGAGACAGTGGTTAGCACTACCTGCTTCTTGATCACTGGTCGTCACTGTCCGGACGACCAGGGTGAATTATTGACTTGGAGGGCTTGTCGAGCGGCCTCCAGAGTCGGAATGGTACCATGTCGACGGTATTAATTAACTAGTGTATTTGATACCCAGCATTGATGGAACTGAGTAGGTGATGTCATCCTCAGAGTGGATGATGATCCAGCAGGAGTAGCAGTAGAGGTATTCACAGCAGAGGCATTCACAGGTGTAAACTTAAGAGGAGCCATTTTCGTAATGCAGAAGATCTTGGAAAAGAGTGCATGTTTGATATAACAGACATAATCAAGAGAAGTTCGGCCACTACATCTTTTGGATGAGCACATATGTTATTGACTATTTTGTTGGCCCTCTCATTGAGTTTAAATAGGGGCCTAAAAATAAGTAAGACATCATTTTATCTTGGTTAAGGATTCTTGTCGAGTTCACCATTTTTTGTTCCTATGGAAATGGGGATGACCTTGTTTTCTTAAGGTTCAAACATTCCAATCAGTTTCTAATTGGTTTGTTCGTAGAACCGGAAACATCAAATGATTCTATATCTATTTGGACATACTTTCCAAATGTAGGTGCTCATTGGTTGTTGACCGATGAGGCATAAGAATTTGCATTGGTCAAGAGTATGGGAAGTCAGACTCATTACACCTTTTTGGGGGGAATTATTTTATACTCCAGGACTCTCTTTATAGATTTAAGTTCTGTTCATGAATCCTTATTACACTACCAGGTATGAAAAATGATCTTTTTTTAAGATCTGACAATCAATGATTAATATGTATGATATTTAGAGAATCTTTTATATGTATTTGAGTTTCTTCATCAATAGAGAATCATCTATATTTTTTAGAGATTCTTAGTCAATGGTATCCTTCAACGCATTATATAACGATCTCTTGGTCATTATGATAAACATACAGGTTTTAAAGCCACTCAGTGGGGCACTTGAAGTTTATTGTCGTTCAGAAGGACATGGAGTATTTTAGAGTTGGGATCATATCCGTAGATGGGCTACCTACGTATCCTTGATAGAAAAGGAATCAGATCCCACGTAGTTCAAGAATTACGATATAGTTTAATGTCATATGGGACAGATAAGAGTTAATTGGTGATGTGATTTAACCTCATAATGCCTTCCTACATACTCCACTTTTAAGGTAGAGATCAAAGTCCACGTAGTTTGGTTGGGAACTATGGGGGCTTACGTATGATTAACGGCCCAAATATATGTGTCGTGGTAACTTTTACACTCTAAGATCCCTTGAGTCATGCTCGGTGTGATAAACAAGAGGCAGCAGTAAACCTAACAATTTGTGCCATGAAAGATGTGGTTATAGAGTATAATATGGGGCTTATGTATGCATGACTGCCCAAATAGAGAAAGATCAGGACATAATTTAGAGAAGAAGCCCGAGAACAAGTTCAATAATGGTATATGTGATTTATGGATATTGGGATGATCTAACATGGGGCTTACTCCAGAGGAGGATGCCCAAATTAGGAGGAGACTTGTGATTGGGTTTTCTTCCTGAGAAGGAATCCGAAATCAATAGAAGTTAAGAGTGGTTAAGAGAAAGTATGACTGGGGATTATTCCTGAGAAGGAGGTCCAGGTTAAGGGGATTTGGGATTTGGGCCTTACTCCTAAGGAGGATGGCCATATTTGGGGAATTATGACTGGGGATTACTTCTGAAAAGAAGGCCCAGGTTAAGAGAACTTGAACTGAGGCTTACTCCTGAAAAGAAGGCCCATGTTAGGAAATTATGACTGGGGCTTACTCCTGAAAAGGTGGCCCAGGTTAGGGGAATTGTGACTGGGTCTTACTACTGAAAAGGCGGCCCAGTTTAGGGGAATTATGACTGGGGATTACTCCTAAAAAGAAGGCCCAAGTTAGGGGAATTATGACTGGGGCTTACTATTTAAATGGAGGCCTAGTTTATGAAAATTATGGTTGGGGGTTACTCCTGAAAAGAAGGCCCAGGTTAGGGCAATTATGACTGGGTCTTAATCCTGAAAAGAAGGCCCAGGTTAGGAAATTATTACTGGGGCTTACACCTGAAAAGGAGGCCCAGATTAGGGGAATTAGTACTGGGGATTACTCCTGAAAAGAAGGCCCAGGTTAGGAGAATTATGATTGGGGATTACTCTTGAAAAGGAGGCCCATGTTAGGGGAATTATGATTGTGGCGTACTCTTGAAAATAAGGCCTAGGTAAGGGGAATTATGACTGGGGATTACTCTTGGAAATATGGCCAAGGATAGGGGATTTATGACTGGGGATTACTCCTGAAAATGAGGCCCATGTTAGGGAATTATGACTGGGGCTTACTCCTGAAAAGAAGGCCCATGTTAGGGGAATTATGACTGGGGATTACTCTTGAAAATAAGGCCTAGGTTAAAGATCTTATCATCATTAAAGGATGAGTTTGAATGAATGAAATCTCTCAACATAGAGACATGAAGATATGAAAATCACTAGGTTTTGATAGATGATCCATAGAATTATTTTCAAATATGGAAGACAACCATGGAAAAATGCCATAAATGGATTTCAAGATGATTTTGAAGGATAAATCATGAAGAGGAGAGTTGGATTTGAAGAAAATAGATGAATGGATAGAAGGGGCACCCAAAATAAGGTAGGCATGCATGTCCTAGTCATTCAGGAATACATGCACGACAAAGGTGTACGTGCACGATGGTTAACCCATAGGGTAATACTTGGGCAAGGCTTGGATCAAGCCCTCAATATTATCCCTAGAGACTTTTAAATGAGTGGTGCACAAGTTCCTTTGAAGGAACGTAAGTGTCTTCAATTCCCTGAATGGTTAGACACTTAGGCGCATAGGTGTTGATGAATTTCAACACTAGGGCCTTGTTCCCCTCTGTATCTTCCATTCTAGGTAATAAATTACCTTAGAAGTGTTCAGAAGGCTTTGAGAAGATACTAGGGCACCGAGAGCTCAAATAAGTGTTTTTGGATTTTTCATCCCTGAAATGGGTAGCCCACAAGGTGTATTTATATGCTACTGAAGAACATGGGAGAAAATCAAATAGGGTGCACAAGTCACCTGCGCTCCCAATATGTGGTGCGCAGGTACCCTGCGTGACCCTCTTATAACATGTGCGGCCCTTGCTGAAGCAAGTCCCTGTTCATTCCTTTTCCATTTTTTTATATTTCTTCAAAGGATGAATCACGTGGTGGTAAGGCATTTCCCTTTTCATTCATTTAGACTATGTGACAGAAAGGAGTGTCAACAGTTTGACACACAACTAATATATAAAGGACATGGTTGACAAGATTTGTATGGATGTATGGCAAGGTCATGTTGGTTATTTTCATATTTTCTATAGCTACCTTTCTAGAAGAGCTTGAAACATGATTTATAGGGATCCCAGATGGTCTATATAGTATCACTTGTTTTGTAGTATTTACTCCATGGTATAATTATGTTTTTTACTGATTATTTGTGATATATATTACACTATGATCTATCTTTTTATATTGTACAACCAAGAATTATTATAGACCGTTTTGTAGTTACCTATTGGGATTGTATCTCACAACTTATTCATTCCTCCAATGGGTCCTTGGACATATTTTATGGATATAGGTAGGGGCTGGGCAAGTTCCCCTAGATCGATGCTTGACCTAGAGTCGTGCATAGAAGTAGGGGAGCATGAGACTAACCTGAGGATCGTGATAATTTCAGGATATAGTAATTTTTTTTATTTTTTTTATTTTGATAAATTTATTATACTGAACACTATGTACCTTTTTTGGATGATTTTTAGAGGCATGTATCATCATTAATTATATATGAGATTCCTTTTGGCATTGTTATATGTTCCTTCCATTTACCTATTATCTTATTGTTATATTGTTTATCTTATTTCCTATTATTGATATTCCCTAATGTTAAACTTGGGATATGAGAGAATAGTATTCCCATGGACACACCCTAGGCCCTCACTACTAGTCGGAAGCATCTGGAGTTCTGAAAGATATTCCTTAGTCCATGAAGCCATCTGGGTTCGGGTAACTATTGAGTGGAATCTTGGTCTGAGATGTTACAAAGAGGCATCAGAGGATTTTTTTTCTAGATTATTATTTAGTGATAATAGACATTGATATAAAGTTTTTTGAATTTGGTAATGATTATTTCCTAGGTGTATCTAACCCGTGTATGGTAAAAAGAAAAATTTCCTTGAATAGTTTTTTAAAATATTTTGGATTTTAAATTTGATTTTATACCACTGTTGGGTGATGAAATTTAATTTTGATGTTTTTATGGATATTATTATGGGTTTTATTTTTGTAATACCCAATGGATGAGCATATTCTATCTCATGTATATTTTTAGGCACTTGTTTGGAATCACAATTCATGAATTATTCCATACCATTTAGGATGCATTGTGTATTTTTATGATGTTGTGATAGGTGTCATGATAATTATACCTACTATTATGATGAACATATATTTAGGGAATTGATAAATAATGTTGGTACTCCGATTTACTTCTATAACCTAAGTAGTGTTTTTCGGATTAGGCTACCAAAAACACCCTGAGAAGATAATTGTGGAACGTTGCGTCATGGACCCTGAGTCACATGCACTAAAACATGTTATGTTATAGATTATGTGGATAAAATATTTCAGTTTATGAGGTGTATGGGCCCTTATGAATCAGATGTGCTGTACCATTTTTTAAACAAATAATAATGTAATGTGAAATGAATATGAAATTTAGATGGAAAATTGAAATGGTTGATGGAGGACTCAACCTATAGTTGACTTTTGAGTGGGCAGTAGGCAGTGCTTCTAGTGATGTTTTGACTATACCATTTACAGTAATAGGTTTTGGGGTAGAACGTGTAATATGACCGGGTTATATGATGGTTTTTACCATTACAACACCTTTTGATATGAACTTTGATATCATTCTTTAAGGAGGCATGGATTTGGAATTGTAGAAACTTTCCACAGCGATGAAATCCATTTGTACACTAGGACAATGGCGATGACCACACTCCATAGTTGTATTTCCATGGGGTATCAGTGAATCCCCCTTTAGTACTGGCTATGACACTAGTTTTTTTCATGACACATGTACATACGCATAATTCCATGAGGTTTTTATCACTTCATAGAGGCTTTTTAGAGATCAATATAAAATTCCTTTTCTATGGATGAGCTGACTCAATTGTTCTAGTAGTAGATCCTTGCTCATTTTCAGTGTATGAAAAACAATTGGATGATACGATGTGGATTAAGACCATGATATCGATATTATATCATCTTATGACACCACCAATGAGGTGAGTGAAAGTCATGACATATATGCTACATGTAGCCATAGAGTGCTGGTGGAATGTTTTGAACAAGGATGAAAATTTGTGAGATATGGTTTGGTGAGATTTGTAAACTAGGTTCTATGAGTTATTTTACCTTCAGAATCTGAGGGAGGAGAATGCTAGTGAGTTCATGTGTCATGTGATAGGATCTATGAAGGTTATGAAGTACTCATCACACTTTATAGATCAGATGTGTTTCATGCTGATGTACCTTTATGGTGAGTTATCGACCGAGAGACACATTGAGGAAGGTCTCCAAAATTCTGTTATATCTTAGGTCAATTTTTTTATATTGACATCAATTATTGATACTGTAAATCAGGATCTGATTATAGAGAAAAACCCGAGGGAATCTAGGGGAGTAGAGCAGATAAGTGTAGTCTCTCAAAGTAGTGGATCTACTTCTACGGGTAGGAAGTTTAGTTTTTAGGATTCATGTGAGATGAGTAACAAACATGTTGTAAGTATTGGTAGATCATTTTTTTCATCACTGTGGAATATGGGACCACAAGACTAATTTCTTTGATCATGACCCAGTTGAGTGCTGAGTTTGAGATAGGATGGGTCACAAACAAAATTTTTGGGGGACATTCCATCCAAAAGTGAGCGGTAGGGGGTCATCTTCGACATAAGGATAAATTGAATGATTCACATCTCTTAGTTATGCTGGGAGATAGAGAAATATCAGTTGTTCAATATGAGGTGGTGGTGATAGTGGCCGAGGTATCCAAGAACCTATTCAAATATGAAAATAGAGCAACCCTACTATTGGTAGTGGTGTTTTTTCATAGGTCCATGGTTAATTATTTAAATATTGTATATAGCCTACCCTCGAGGAGTAGGGTTTCAGACCATCTGCGATGAGAGGTACGATTTTAGTAGCATCTACTACTGTATCTTCTCTTTTTGAGACAAGTGAATCGAATGGTTTTGTATCGATACCTATTGTGGAAATCCTTGGGCTAGTGATTTAGTTTTTGATGTTGTTATGATGATAAACACTCTGTTCAAGATTTGATCAATGGATGTAAAATAGTTCAGGGATTTTCCCATGAGTTTAATGGGTTTCACTTCATTCGGAATCATTATGTCCACTGGAGGAAAGGATTTGGCGTCACACTTATGATATACTGGTTAGTGGTTTATTGATCCTACATTGAATTCTTTCTATAGAGGGTGACTTTAAAATCACTAGATGGTGTAGTTTATACTCACAAGGTTGATTGGGATGCATAGGTTTTTTGATATGGACCAGATCATTATTTTATAGATGGGATGACAACCAAAATTTTTAGTTCTATCTAGATGATCTTAGAGAATATCAGGAGGACTTTCCTTTAGCGGTTGATAATTTTAGGGATGTTCTCTTGAATGACTTTTCTAGTTTACCTCATTATAGAAAGTATAATTTATCCATATATCTAGTGCAAGGTGATGCATTAAAATCCATTCACCATTATATAATTGTTATGACAGAGTTGCAAGACCTCGAGATTCAGCATGAAGATTTGATGGAAAAGTGATTTTTCAACCTAATAATTCAATGTGGGGTTCTCCAATACAATTTATGAAAAATGTAG
Source organism: Viscum album (assembly GCA_963277665.1). Taxonomy (NCBI): domain Eukaryota; kingdom Viridiplantae; phylum Streptophyta; class Magnoliopsida; order Santalales; family Viscaceae; genus Viscum; species Viscum album. Next base: position 784,215,499 of record OY728140.1, read on the forward strand.
ATGATACCCATAAGATATAAAAATATTATCATAAACTGAACTAGTTGAAAATTAAAAATCAGTATCTCATTCCATGGATAGATGGCCAGTTTTATCAGCTTTAAGGAGCTCAAGCATTCTCGAAAATTTATTTTAGGTTAGGATATCACCAGGTTCATGTTATACCCAATGACATACCTCATACATATTTTCAAAATAGGTATAGTTTATATGTGTTTCTAGTTATACCATTCATTATCACGAATGCGCCATTAGTTTTAATGGTGCCAGTGAACCATGTTTTCTATCCTTATATGGATTCATTTGTGGTGGTTTTCATCCAAAATATGTTATTGTATAGTAAAAATTAACAAGATCATTCCAAAAATCTTGAAATCATTTTTAACATAATGATACGTCATCTTTTATATGCTATGATCACAATGTGACAGTTCTGGATGGATCAAATTCACATCCTGGGTCACAATATCTCAGATATAGGAGTATCTGTTGAGCCAGAGAAGGCAGGAGGTATAATTTCCTTGGAGTATCCCAAGAATTTATTTGACATACTGAGTTTATTAGGGATATATGGATATTACATGGGTTTAATAAGTGAATTATCAAGATTAGAAGTGTCGTTGGGGGGAAACACTATGGATAGTGTGAATTTTGTATGCTCAGATTCCCATGAGACAGCCTTTTAGGAGCTGAATGGGAGATTGATTTCATCACAGGTCCTAATTATTCCTAACTAGGTAAGAGGCTAAAATGTGTATTATGAAACATCGGGTATCGATCTAGGGGAAGTGACATTGTAGGGATATTGAGTCATAGCATATAGGTATCTATAATTAAGGATACACAATAGAAATTACCTGAGGCATGATCTTGAATTACCTGTAGTTGTCCAATATTTGTGATTTGGAGACATTACTTGTTGAGAGATAATTTTTTTGTTAACAAAAACCAAAAAATCCTCAAGTATATATTTACCTAGAATGATCTGAATTTGAGGTAGTGAAGGTGGGTTAAATTCCTATAGTATTTGGACATTGAGATTCCAATATGAATGGAAAAGGGAATGTAGTGGCTAATGAACATGATAGGAGGACATAGATAGAGGTAGTTAAATAGAAAATTAGGGACTGGAAACTTAAGGATTTATTCTTTGAAATGCACTTAGAAGTGAAGGAATGACTGGTGAAGGATTATCTTTCATCATTAGTTGTTACCTCTACTATATTGGATAGAGTGAGGATGAGGTAGGTATCATTTTCAGAAGGCCAATTCCTATAAGAGATTGTGAAAGTTGTGAACCCTACCCCATGTTCAGACCATAGAAAAGGATGATATCAGGTGTATCCATGGTTATATTTTGGTTCTAGTGGACACACATAAGGAGATTATGGGAGAGTTTCATCCCTCGGTTTGGTAAATGCATCCCATTGTTAACAAGATGTACAGTTACGTACAACATTAGTACTAGAGGCTAGGTATGTAGTGTGAGGTTGCCAGTTTTGTTATGAGATATTCCACCTATTAGTTGGTGAAAGAGAAACATCTGCAATAAGACAACATTTTACAACTGTAACCTATTCCCAATTGGAAATGGGATAATTTTACGAAGGATTTAATGACCGATTTTCTAGCATTACCTCATGTTAGTGACATTGTTTGTCTTGTTGTTTACCTAGTCATTAATGATTCTTATTTCTTACCAATCATGAAGTCCTTTAGTGTTTAAGAGCTTGGGAGGATGTATATTCATGATATTGTATGACTTCACAATGTCCCGTACACTCTATTTATGATAAGGGCGCCCAATTTACATCCCATTTTAGGAGGAGCTTATACAGGGTGCTCGGTACATAAGTGATTTTAAGCATGACATACCACCTTTATACTGATTCCCAGTTAGATCTTATGATACACGATCTTGATGACATGCTGCGATCATGCGTTCTTTATTTTGAGGGCTCTTGGGTGATAAATCTACCTATGATTGAGGTATCGTACAACAATAACTATCAAGTGATGATACGAGTGGCACCTTATGAGTCTCTTTAAAGTAGGCCATGATAATCTCCCATGTTATAGTTAGAGTAAGGAGAGGAATATATATGAAGGCCACATCTCATACAGGAAACTTTTGTTCAGGTTTGGTTGATTAGGAATCAGATGGATACTATACAATTTTAACATAAATCATGCATAAATGTTAGAATATGGAATCTAGAGTTCATGGTTGGGGATAAGGTCTTTTTTGTTTTTTTTAGTATGGTTGGGCACAAAAGAGATTGGGTGATAGGGTCAGCATTCACTATGATATATCTGGCCATTCGAGATTCTAGAGAGAGTCGAGCCAGTATCCTATCAGTTGTAGTTTACTCAGAGGTACTTAGTCATCCATGAGGCCTTAAATTTATCTCAGATGCACCATTATCATTCAGAATTGTATGGATGCACAATCCTTTAGAGTATGAGACATGGGAGAGGGAGGTTGACATATTTTCTCAGTGAATATATTTATTCCTAGACAATTCATAACCTCCCCTAAGATGGAAATTCGTGAATGAGTTTCTTTAAGGTGGGAAGATTGTATGAAACCAATTTTCAATACTAGGTATAAATCCTTTTGTTTTTAGATTAAATTATTAATTACAACCTAACATTAATAACCATTATGGTTAAAGGTTTTTTAGGGGTGTTTAGGGCTTGTTCGTATCCCATAACCCTGATATTTTGATGAAATAGACACACCACATAGTTAGGAAAAACAATGTGGGGTAGGACACATGGTTCCCCTAATCGTGTGAGGCTAGGTAGTGGGTTGGAGTATCCCGCACTATTTGATAAACCATGGGATTTGAGGCATACATCTGTGAAAAAAATATAGAGTTTTTAATATAAATGGAACACATAGTTTAAAAATGGTTTGTTAGACCGTGCATGCAAACCATGCGAGGTTTCATTTCTCATAGTAGTGGGTGCCTGAGTGGTGCATAATTTGGACAACCATGCGACCAAACCATTCAAATAATTTTTAAAAAAACTATCTTTTCAGCCACAAAATTTAATTAAACTAAAATAGAATTCCATTTCTCCACCTATATTGGACATCAACCAATTGGAGGAGCATTTTGAAGACATAACATATGAATTTGTCATGTTAATCTGTCCAGATTCAAGTTTAAGCATTTATCATCTTATCGGATCAATGTCTATGATTACTCAATTCCTTTTTTTCTATACCATGTTATTAGTTGTATCAGTTTTGCTGTTTTGGTGTAATCTAATTTTCCCTATTTTCAAGGCCTTCAAACATTTTTCATTTTTCACATGATAGGAGTTGAATCATGAGATGATACTAGATGACCAATCTACTACTTAAAAATTTTAGTAGGTCTATACATTTTCCATTTGGTTTGGTGCTTATTTAAGAATGTTTTCATTGTGCCACACCCCAAACATTTCAGTGTAGCCCTAAAATTTAATTGTATAATTGAATTAAATAAAAGATAAACTTTTATGGATTTCGTTGAGTTTATTTCTATTTTGTTACAGTTTTTCGCCCAACCTAGTCCCCCCCATGGAGTTTGTCCTTACTTTTTACCTTTGTTGAACCAACCAATGGTTGTGTGTTTGAGATTTTCATTTAAAAGAAACCCCAATAATAAATTAATTAGATTGAATTCATTGATTAAGAGATTTCCTACCCCTTTTTCATGTTAAACATGATGTGGAATTATTTAATTGTGGAATTTGAAATGTTAAATGAGTTGGAAAACTCATTGGTTGCATTTTATAAATGAATTTCATATGACTGGTATAGTCATTGTATTGAATGGTTGTGAAATGCTATAGAACAATTTATGAATAATTAAATTAGATGCTTTAGATGTTATTACTTGGATGTTGATCATGCTAGTGTATTCCTTAGTTAGATATTTATCCTTGGGTGTTGATTTCATGGGATTCCTTGGGCCTTGCAACCCCTTTGATCTAGTTTGTCTTGGTCTCATAATGGACACGGTTAGTAGACATGATCCTTATTACCCAAAGCAATAATAAACAAGGTTCCATCGATATAATACTAGGACTGAAAGAGGATTCATTCGTATTCTACTCCTCGGGTCTAAACCTTCATGGTATGAAACTTTAGATTAAATGGAATGACCGTGATAAATGTGACAAGATTAATTATATAGCTCAACCATGGTGTATATGACATATCTGATTATAATATAAGGTTGTATTTGATTAGTAGAATGTTTATATGGAAATTACATGTTTTGAATAGTTTTTATTGACATATGGTGAGTCCATGTTAGTTATTTAATTATTTTTGGTAGCTTCCTTATTATACGATCTTTAACCATGTTTTGCAGGGGGCCTAGTTGGGATATTCAGTATAACTTGTTTTGTTGTATTTATTCGATGGTAACATTAATTTTTTTACTACATGCTTATGATATGTATTTTAATCTGATTTATTATGTTATATTTCATAACCAAGACTTGTTATAGTCCTTTTTATGGTTACTTGGTAGGATTTCATCTCACATCCTATTTGGGCCACTATTGGGTACCTGAATAAAATTTATTTATGGAGGTATAGACCGAGGAAAGAACTAATAGTTAGATGCTTGGCATTGTTTCATTACTATAAAAAGGAAATAATAGGACTGAGTTGAGGCCCATGATGATATTAAGATATAGTTCTTTTTGGTATTTTGATACATGGATTTTACTGACTTTTAGGTACATGTATTGGTTGCTTTGAAGATACATGTATCATCATTAATTTTATATGATATTACATTTTGAATTATTATTTTTCCTGCAATTTGCCTTTTTTCTTCTTGTTATAATGATTATTATATTTAATTTTAGGATATTTCAATGTGTTACACTCTAGAAATAAAAGAATAGTCTTCTCACAAACACACCCCATGCCTTCTTAGCTAGTCAACAACCTCTAGCATTCCAAAATATATAATTGAGTCCATGTAGAACACCACGTTCGGTAAAATGTTGAGTGGATTCTGGGTCCATGGAATTAAAACAGTTTTAATCACCTAATATAAAAATATTGGGGGACCAAGCCCAGGAAAAGTTCCCTCCATTCATGTTGTTTAAGAGATGTCATTCTTTGTAGAATGCATAAAATCTGCACACGTTCATTTTCATTATGGTCAAATGATCTCATAAGCCTAATTCATCATCCAAAAGGAGGGGATAATGTTTTTTAATCCCCGATTATATGATCCTTATCCAATTTTCTACGAATCGTTCTACTTGTGTTAAGAATAAGAACTCAAGTGACACACATGCATAAAGGAACAAAAGAAATCCCAAAATTATTACATTCATGTGAATCACGTACCATCCCATATCCAGAAATACATTAAAATAATTATCATATATTATTTGATCTTGTTACCATAATTTTTGAGAGTAATAAGAGGAAGAAGAATGCTTCTACCAACTTGTGCAATAAAAAACATGTGTGGGACACAAGGTTATCTGTGAGAACCCACACTTATCCATTATGTGAAGCATATATAAAAACAAAATGAATGTGTTTGAGTGTTTAACATGTATATAGTGGACCCTTGTTATCCATGTGAACAAATAAGATAAAACCAAAATATATCATGTGAGTACACCGAGACACATAGTGTTGTGCATGCATAAGTATAATACATGTTATTTGTAGAAGAAAGTGGCTATGTATTATTGGTTGTTCTAACTTGTGGGATTATGTGAAAAGGAAATTAACCATAAACATGATTTTTTATGATTCAAATATATGGAATCTATAATTGAGATATTTAATTTAATTTAATTTGAACAAAAAATAAAAATTAATTGAACATTTTATGTGCTAAGATTTATTCTCAATGATTTCACCATTAATTATACCACATATGCATAATGTTTTTCCAGTATAAATATAATTATGATTCACTAATTAGTTTAGTTGAATTGTGAACTTATTATCTTTCTTCTAATATTAACAAAATTATATTTTCTTCACCACTTGTATGAATTTAATTGAGTATGAGAATAATCATTTACAAAGTATGTTTTTGTTTTCGTGAGTATTTGAAAATTTTAGACTGATGTAAGGGAATAATTCTATTCAAAATAGAAGACTCATAATCATGTACTAAGTGAAATTAGTAGGACTAGATCATTTAAATATAAATAGAGAATTATTAGGATTAGGATTTTTATAATCTAATTTTTATGTTCTCAAACCGTAGTACATGAGTGAACCAGATCTCAAAAAATTGTGGAGGAAGATCATTTATTATTAGTGTATAAGAAACTAGGTTTTATTGGATACCCATCTATCTACAATACACTAATAATGATAATGAAAATTGGGTTGTATAAAAATCATCAATAAAAAATTATGGTTAGGATGCATAACTAACCAAGGCCAAAGAGTAATTTTTTTGATGTATGGCCATTACCAACTAGACGATCGACTACTGAGATATCTAACTAGTTTTTTCCAAATACATTGCAATTTTGGATAGGATTATAATGGATAATTCATGTTAGTGCATCTAGCAAGCATGGAATTGAAAAGGTATTTATTATGATCCTTATAAAGATAATGTGATCTGATTTAAATATTTATTTCAATATATGAGGTGTGCCTATGAGATATTATCTAGAGAATCGAGAACCATTAAACGTATGAGATGTTGAATTAAATCAAAAAAATTAATGAATGTAACCCACTAATTCACCCCCTCTCAGTGGTTAATCTGTCATATGGATATAAAAAAATATTCAAACAAAAATTAAATATAGAGAATAATTATTCTAATAAATTTGAATTTGTCTTCAAAGAATCAATTACAATGATGACTGAAAAGAGTAATTGTAAAATTTATCTATACATTAAACTTATAAATAAATTATAAATAAAAATAACCAAGAATATGGAACATTAATTAATATTAATTCTTTTTAAAACATAACATGAAGATTGGTTCAACCAAAATGAGAGATAAGGATTAAAAGATAAAGAATCATGAAATATGGTTGAAATCTAAAAAAAATTGTGATCCCTCCCAAGATAGTCTCAATGATTTAAGTTCATAATGATGGAAATAAGGAATCAATGGATGATCAAAAAGATCTTTCTAAATTTTTAAATGATGTTTTTTTAAGGAATATGGTAATAGAGTGACTATTTTTTATAGAATTATAATATACATCATGGAGGTGTGTTTAGAATCAAAAGTGTTCAACCATGGAAAGAAATATAAAAAAATATTTTTACCAAGAAATGGATTCATTAAGTATTATTTTATTAAAATAAGTTATATATATGATATCCATGAAAATATATAGAGGTAATAGAGCATTAAATACGATGGTGATTCTGAGAGGAAAAAACTAATGCCTATTTTTTTAAAGGTTGCGGCCGAAGCCTCAATTAATTATTAAAGCAAAGACCTCTTAAAATCTAGGTAGAGGGAGACCCATTACATAGCCCGAATGCCCAAGGCCAAGTGGACAAAATACAAGGCAAGAAAGCCTATTTTTTGGCCCAAAGGACCCATCATTGAATAGTACTTCTACAGTACCTGCGCTGCTATAGTACCCACCGCCGCTATAATATCCTACAATAGTTCTTCCACTGCTATAGTGCTGCCACTGCTACAGTTCCACCGCCGCTGCTATGGTAATGGATGATTACTATGACGGAAGTCAATATAGAGTGAATCGAACCACAACAGTGTATTATTGAATACAATTTTCAGGGAATGAAAAAAATAAAATATAGTGAATAAATATTGAATTTTCTCCAATTAAAACCAACTGTGATGAATATTTAACGAAATACCCTATAAATATAAATAAATTGGATTTGGTCTTAAAGGAAATCAAATATGATAAGAATAGAGCATTCCAATGGGATTTTACAAATACAACTATAAGTAAGAGACAAAGAACGATGGATGATCCTTCATATGGTAGAGGAAACATGAAAAAAAATAAATTAGTAATTCGCATAACTAGGAATCATATACTAGGGGTATCGGTAATAGAGTGACGTTGGATATGAATCTAGAAAAGATTTTTTATTCAATAAAAAATATTCATAAAAAATATTGTACAAGTTGTGTTTGGTAAATGAGAAACACATGAACGAAATTGAAGAAAGCTATAACAAAATCATTGTATCAATAAGACTATCCATATTTCTTAACATGATTAGGATTAGAATGTTTCCATCCACCCATGTATATAATTTTTATAAATGTTAATGGATTCATATTGGTTGAAAGATGATATATAATTAATGGGGTGGATTTTATTAAAGAATATTTGTATACTATAAGGTATGATAAATCTATAAAATATTATCAAATTACTATGGGATCATAATATTAAATTTAGAATCCTAAAGGATATCAAATCCAAAAATTAAATTACAATTTGAGTTATATAAATTAAAATAGTATGAATATAATTCTTATAAAAAGATATATAATATATCAAAACATTATTTGTAAGTACCAATTTATTTAGAGTAATTAAAATTTGTATCATGTGATAATATAAAATAAAAAAAATTAATATTTTATTTTAAAGTTGTATCTATATAAATATATAAGTTTGTGAATAATACCAGGATAAAAAATAGGAATGATACATCATTCATTTAGAATGAAATAATTATTGAGAAGAGATTACTTTTAATATGAAGTTCTGTATTAATTGGTTATAGTGAATGAGATAGTTTAGAAGGACGAGAGGGGTGTGAATTGAAAATATTTAAATTTTAATAGAATTTATATTAGGTTTAAGCTAAAAATAAACTTCAAGTGTAGTGGAAAATAAGGCAAATGAAATTTTTATAGTTATTCAGATCAATGGGGTCCAACATATACTATTCACTTATTCTCACTGAAGGAGAGAAATGGTACTCACTATAACATGGATTCTGTATGAGAGTAAAAAATCAAGTTACACGATACCTCTTCTAATGGGGTTTGACTAGAATGAGACAAATTAATTTTCTACGTATCATAACCTGACATAACCAATATTTTTAAATTAGAATCCAAGCCATAAAAATATATACTTTTTTGGGAGGTATATACCACCTGATTTTGTTTTTATAAAAGAAAATCATAAACTAGTTATAGCTGTAATAAAAAATAAAACAATAAATAAACACAAGTTAATACAAAAAAACCAGAATAGATGAAAACTCAACAAATTATTCAAGATTGATCACTTTTAGAAATGAATGAAAACATGATGAAGAATTCAAAGAAGATTGTATATAGTATTGATTGCATTTGTCTCAATAGTGAAGAGTGAAGTTAATATATTGTCATATGGTTCCATTAATCTTTATTAACAGTGAGTTACTCCAATTATTGTTCAAGATGTTACAATATTTTTATTCAATGCTTAAATATTTCACGGTTTCTAAAATATGACATCTCAATTGGTTCTAAACTCTAATATGTAAATTCATTTTATAGTAAAGGTTAATTGTAATATCATGAAATTTATTACTAGAAAATTATAGGATACGATCAAGGCTAGTCCTAGAAAATTTATTAAATAAAAATAAGATCTAACATTATATGGGGTTTTATATTGACAAGAGTGAGTGAATCCCCACATATCATTCTATGTTGTTGGTTCATAGTAGTGCGGTGCTCTGAAGGTAAACACTACATCCATTTTGATAATTTAATTCGTTGATAAGGAACACTCTTTTTAATTGACCTCCCTATATAAATGTGAGAAAACAAGGTTAATTTTTTTTATTTTTTTCAAAGCATTGAATACAAATGGTAGAATATTCCAAGGAGAATCCCTTATTAATATTTTTAAAGCTCTCACTGCAATTTTAGAATATGAATTTATTCATAATTTAGTCCAATAATATTGGATATAATTATAAATATCGTGTAACATATCCCATAACTTGGATTCATACACAATTCCAATGTTGTGATATATATTAAAAATACCATTCACAAGGCCACGATGAGTGAAGAATACTCTCCAAGATACTGAGGTCCTTGGTGATCCATTTTATTCACAATCTATATTGACTTTAATGAATAGAAAATTTGGGTAATCCATTTAATTGATTTGAGAACAAGAGGTTTCCAAGGCCTGTCAATTTTACTCAACATTATCAAAATAGTCTGGCTACTAATTATATTTTACATGGGTAATATTTTCACCCTTGCAGTTCCATTGATATCCCTATGAATCATAATTCGTGTACATTGTATTGAGTCTTAAGTGATAAAAAAATAAAAAAATTTCCAAACAACCAAATGATAGTTCTAAAAAATGAAATAATAACCATAAAATGATTACCTACGTATTCACTTTGGCTAGTAGAGCAGATCTCAAAAAAGAAGTCCTCCAAGTGCAATAGAGTAGGTAAATGACAGTCAAAAACATTCCCAACATAACTCTATTCTTCTTGTAAAAAATAACAATCCATGAATTAATTATGTATATTATATTCATCTTTTAGGCATAAGGGGAATGAAAATACAATGTATTGAAAAAGTATTTTCAACTGATCATGTGTGGGTAGAATAATTCTCCATATCTTCAAAAAAAATATGGAAGGGATAGGGTTGTATGAAATAAACCTTGAATTTCCTCAACCATGTTTGTTGTGTGGTGGACTCATCACATTCTAGATTGTAAAACACATTGGGGTTGAAGATACCATTGTTTTTTGCCTCTAGATTAATGTTTCTTCATCCTTGAAGGCATAGTTTTTTATTTAGAACGTGTTCTATCCAAGAACATGGTCATCAGTTCTATTCATGTTCTCTATGTGTTAGGGAATGGACATCTGATCCCTATCAGGTATGAAATTGGTGACCTCAATCAGCTGATTATTGATCCACAAAGCATTCTAGAAATTCTGAGGTGACTGAGTTTTGACCATTTAGACAGTGTTGTGAATATTTTCACTGATATAATACCTAATTGAGACCCAAACAGAGGATTAAAAGTGATGTGAAAATCCATGAAGAAACATCATTTTGAATATATTGGAGAGGAAATCACAGAATGGTCATTAGAAGTTATGAGATTCTACATAAATTTCCCAATAAGTTCATCATTGAAAATACCTGGATTCTTAATACCAAGTCCACCATTCTCCATAGGCTTGAGACAATCCTTAGATGCCACAGTTATCAAATTCCTCTCATTCACTGAGCCAATCTAAATGAAATTCCTTTTCATTGTTTGGAGGTCATTGAGTAGGCTTCTTGGCCATATATAAAGACAGAATGAGTGTACAAATTTTTATGTAATCACTGAGTTGACAAGACACACCCTTCCATATTGAGACATGGATTTACCTTCCCATTTATCCATTTGGTTAAATATTATAGAGTAGATGTTCCCAAGGAATTTACTTTTCACCTTTCCCAAAAATAGTGTAACACCAAGGTAGTTAAAGGGTAATAATTACTTCTTAACTACAAGACTTTTCATTACTGTGTTTTTCCATACAATAGTGATTCCCTCACTAAATAAAAAGATGGAATTATTCTAACTAATGGATTTTCCTTCCACTCATTCATAATAAGAAAACAATTATTTTTTTTAATAAATTGTTTTTTATGCTTAACCAAATAGAAGAATGTCATCTGTATATAAGAGGTGTGATGGAGTAAAATAATTTTTTCGAGCCTTAATGATATTTTACATTTAGATTTGTGAATGTTCATTAATGCATCTACTCAGATAATCTTTTGAAATGGAAAAAATACATATGATATGATATCCTTTTCTAACTATTCTAGAACATTAAAAAATCCTCTCGTGAACCATTTATATAGATGGATAACCTTACATAGATGAGAATTCATTTGACCAATTTAAGAAATCCCTAAGATATTCCATATTTTCTAAGGAAAAAAAATCTGAAAAGTCTACATGAAAGTTTCAAAATCCATGGATATGTAAATCATGAGTGGAAAATTCTGCCCTTTTTTACTCTTTGTCATATTCAAATTTTAGAGGCCACAAAGAGAATATTATTGATGGTTATACTGGGAACAAACCTAAACTAATTTAGAGTGATATTATCCTTGACCATTATTCATAATAATTTTATTAAAGTATTTGAAAATTATTTTTGGTAACATATTCCTAATATCCACTATCATGTAGTCTTTAATATCAATTTCTACTTATTTATTTGGAATTAATGCAATGAAATAAAATAAATTCCATATAGAATGAAGACCTGACTGAAAAAGTCCCTCACTATAGTAGTAAAATAATCCTAAAACACATCCTAGTATAACATAATGAATCTATTATAGAAGCTCTCTAGATTAAATTCACTATCTATGTAGAGAAAAAAGAGGACCAACTTGACATCTTCTTTAGAGGGTGATTTGATAGGAGCCCTATTCTGATTCTCATGAACATATAGAAATAATTTATCACCCATTTTGGACGTGACTTCCACTCCGTAATTAGTGTACATTCTCTAAAATTAATCCACTACTACCTTGGATATTTCATTTTCATAGATGTACACGCATCCATCTATACTCAAAGAATTATTACATGTTCTTTTTCATTTTTAATTATGCATCCTATGAAATAAATTCAAATTTCTTTCTCTATCCTTCTATAAATTAACATTCATATGACTTCGTTCTAGCCATTCATTATTAGTGAGCATGTCATTCAACTTTGAGTGTGCTATAATTTCATCTCTATAAGGGGTAGGTTGTTGATAATTTCTAGTTTGGAATTGTGAAAAGTTCCTTTTAGTATACTTTATGTCAAGAATTAGCTTATTAGAAAGATTACTTCTATAATATTTTATTAATTGAGGTGGCCTTAAAAACACTTGTTTTTCCACATCTTTTTAAATAATGTTTATTAATTTAATTACTTATTTTTTTACCTTTTAATTAAAAATGGATCTTTTATATTTTTATTATTAACATCAATAAATAATCAATTTTTATAACTAATTGTGTATTTTAAGACATAAAATAATTAATTTATTTGTTACTTTAATTTTATAGACTAACAACTATTTATTTATATTGTCATTTTGTTTGCATAGTTAATAATTTAACAATAATTAGATACATATTTAATTTTACCTTTTCACTTAGATAATGTTGTCTTAATTTAATTTTTCATGTATTAAAAATTAATTATCATATGTCTTTTGACAATTCATTAATTACTAATTAAAGTTTTGAAACAAATAAATATATTTGAGCTTTATAATTTTATGTCTTAACTTAATATAATTTCCCAATAAAATGATAATTATTATTCTATTTTAATTAATATTTTTTTTAAAGAATCATTAATTTAACTTTGTAATTTAAATAGTTAAATTTATATTTACTTTTAATAAGTTAGTTGCTTTTAAATTATAGTTTTAATTTTGTAACAAATTAAAATTTACTTATTATAGTTTTTAATATTTTAAATTATGTTTAATTGGTTTTATTAATTTATTTAAATTTATGTTGAAATTAATTTTTCATTTTTAATTAATTTTTAGTTTCAATTAATTATTATGATCATTTTTTAATTTTTGACTTTTATTATTTACTGTGTTTTTTTACAGGTTCACTATTTTATCACGGTCACGGTGGCACCGTGTCTGTTACTGTCTCACCGTTTCTAGGAGAAACGGTGGCACTGTTTCTTGTTATTCATGGACTCACCGGTTCCGGTTCATGGACATACCATTTCTCATTTTTATCTCACCCGTCTCACCATGAAACCTTCTGCGGACACAAAATGACTCCCTCTATTTTTCCACCGTATCCTCACTACTTTACCCATTCTAAATCCGATGTAACTCATCCACTTTTATCCTCATCTACCTATTCGCATTCAAACCATGAAATAACCTGTACATTCCTGAAGGATTTTTTTTACGTTTTTTTTAAAATATATTTTCCAGAAAATTCTTAGGGGAATTTTTTTTTAAAAAATGCAAGTCAAAGGCGGCATCCCGGATGCTGCCTTTCTCCTAAAAAAAATATTTTTTTTGAAAATTTTTAATTTTTTTGTTTTGTTTATATATATATATATATAAACAAAACAAAAAATTTCAGTAAAATTTCTCTACTATTAAAGATCCCGCGCTACAACCATTACAGTAGTCTGAATTCTGACAGAAACTCTTACCCAGGCATCCCTTTTATAAGAGGGCTTGCCCTGTAAATCATTCTGCATTTTCGATGTGGGATTCTGGTTCTACCTTTACTACGCAGTACATTCTGCATTTCTGATGTGGGATTCTGTTTCAAGTACGTGAATTTGAAATACAATATAATATAAACTATAAGTCCAATATAAATGAAATTTTATACATTGATTAAACATATAATAAATAGTTGAAAAAAAAATAATTTCCTCAAAAATGTTGATGAAAAATAATCTATAACCTTTCAAAACCACCTACTTGAGTCTTAAAAATGTTTCAAATATGTGAATTTGAAAGACTGTAAAATATAAACTATAAAACAAATATAATTGAAACTTTAAAAATTGATTAAACATATAATAAATAGTTGAAAACAAAAGAAATTTCCAAAAAAAGGTTGATGAAAAGTAATATATAAGCTTTCAAAACCGCATACTTGAAACTTAAAATTTTTCAAGTTTCTGAATTAGAAAGACCATAAAACATAAAATAGAAGACCAATATAAATGAAACGTTAAACATTGAATAAACATATATGAAATAGTTGAAAAAAAGCAATTTACAAAAAAATGTTAACGAAAAATAATTTATAAGCTTTCAAAACCGCCTACATGAAACTTAAATATGTTTCAAGTACGTGAATTTGAAAATTATAATTATATTACTAATTAACTAATTAATTGTTATATAATTAATATTTATATCAATAATTAACTAATTAATTATTATATAAGTAATAATTAATGAGTAATAATTAATATTTAATAATTTAATGAATAGTTATAATTAAAATTTATGTTATTAATTAACTAATTAATAATTACTAATTACTTATTAATAATTATTAATTTCTAATTACTAATTATAATGAATAATTATAATAAATATTTATATTACTAATTAACTAATTAATAATTAATAATTAATAATTACTAATTACTAATTAATTAGTTATAACTATTAATTTTATTTCTAATTAACTAAATATTTATTATATATGTAATAATTATATTACTAGTTAATTATTATATAATTAATGATAATATTACCAATTAAATAATTAATTATGAAATATGTAATTATTAATAATTACTAATTAATAATTAAAAATTAATATGAATAAATGTAATTAAAAATTATATTACTAATTTACTAATTAATTATTATATAATTAATAATTATATAACTAATGAACTAACTAACTATTATTTAATTAATTATTAATAATTAATAATTAATAATTATAATGACTAATTATAATTAATATTTATATTAATAATTAACTAATTAATAATTAATAATTACTAATTACTAATTTCTAATTACTAATTAATAATTAATAATTATAATGAATAAATGTAATTAAAAATGATATTACTATTTTAGTAATTTATTATTATATAATTAATAATAATATTACAAATTAACTAACTAATTTTTATATAATTAATTATTATTAATTAGTAATTAATAATTATAATGAATAATTTTAATTAAAAATCATAGTAAAAATTTACTAATTAATTATTATAGTGAATATTTATAATTAAAAATCATATTACAAATTTACTAATTAATTATTATATAATTAATAATAATATTACTAATTAACTAATTAATTTTTACATAATTATCTATTAATAATTACTAATTAATAATTTTAATTACTTATTATAATTAATTATCTTATTTATAATTAACTAATTAATTATTAACTAATTATTAATGATATTACTAATTAAATAATTATTTATTATATAATTATATAATTATATAATTAATCATTATATTACTAATTAAGTATTATATAAATAATAATTAATAATTAATAATTATAATGAATAAATATAATGAATAAATATATTACTAATTAGCTACTTATTTATTATATAATAATTTTTAATAATTACTAATGAATAATTATAATGAATAATTATATTACTAATTAACCATTATATAATTAATTATTATTAATATTAATTTAATAGTTAAATAAATTATTATATGTTTAATCCATGTTTTAACTTTAAATTATATCAGTCTTATAGTTTATATTTTAGTCTTTCAAAACCGCATACTTTAATCATTTTAAGATTCAAGTAGGTGGTTTTGAAAGCTTATAAATTATTTTTCATGAACATTTTTTACGAAATTATTTTTATTTTCGACTATTTGTTATATGTTTAATTTGTGTTTTATGTTTCATTTATATCAGTCTTATAGTTTATATTTTATAGGCTTTCAAAGTCACGTGCTTGAAACATTTTTAACATTCATGTTGGTCGTTTTGAAAGCTTATAAATTATATTTCATCAATTTTTTTACGAAATTCTTTCTATTTTCAAATATTTGTTTTATGTTTAATTCATGTATTATGTTTCATTTATATTCATCATATAATTTATATTTTATAAGCTTTCAAAATCACGTACATGAAACTTTTTATGTTTTAAGTATGTGGTTTTGAAAGCTTTAAATTATTTTTTATCATCATTTTTTATGAATTTTTTTTTGTTTTCAACTATTTTTTATATGTTTAATCCATGTTTTAGGTTTCATTTATATTGGCCTTATTGTTTATATTTTATAGTCTTTCAAAGTCACGTACTTGAAACAGAATCCCACATCAGAAATGAAGAATGTTCTGTGCAGGAAATGGAGAACCAGAATCCCAAATCGAAAATGCAGAATGATTTCCAGGGTAAGCACTTTTATAAATAGGAGCTCTGGGTGAGAGCTTCTGTCAGAATCTAGATTGTTGTAATGGCAGTACTGTTGGATTTTAAATAGCGGATAAATTTGCTGAAAATTTTATTTTTGTTATTTTTGTTTTGTTTATATATATATATATATATATAAACAAAACAAAAAAAATAAAAATAAAAATAAACAAAAATTCTAGAATTTTCTTTCTGTTTTAGGGGAAAGGTGGCATCTAGGATGCCGACATTCACCCGAGCCCAAAGGCGGGATCATAGATGCTGCCTTTGTGGCATATTTTCGATTTTTTTTAACCTAACCTGTGTTTAAATAATATTTTTTAAAATAATTATTTAAAAAAATCGTTCAACACCCTCAATGTTGCTGCCAACTGAAGGAGAATCCAACCTTTTCTCTTGCGCCTTCTTCTGGAGGCTAGTGTATGCCGTCGCTGGAGGTGTCTTCCCGATGGGTTGAAGCTGTAATGAGGACGAGGAGGCGAATCCAAAGAGGATTTCCTATGGAGACGAGGCCAAGAAGATTTGCTGACCAAGCCACCGCTGCATGAGTTGGAGTTGAGGAGCCGAACTCGCCATGCATTGCTAGTGTTTTTCTGAATACCCAAATGCCGCCTTGGAGTTTCCGAGACATATTGATGTGAATTACTGTTGAAGCTGATGAAACCGTGAGGAGTTCTGCTGGAGGAGGTCGACACCGCTCGAGCTGTTCATGCCGATGCAGATCAGAATCAGTTGCCGCTTGAGTTGTTGTCCTGCGAGCAGGAATACTCAGACCACTGCTGAGTCGCCGCTGGAGGTGTCCGCCGCCGGAAGGAGAAGAGCATGTCGTAGCTGGTTGTGATTGCTTGAGGAGGGAATCCACTTTGAACTGGTTTTAAGATCATTTTCCACTGAGTCGAGCCCGAGTGAGAGGTAGGGAGTGGTGTCGTAGAAGAAACATTGATCTCACCGGACAGAAGAAGAAGACCGCTACACTATAGAGGAGTTGGCCGAGAGTCGTCAGCACTGCTCGGAGAAGGCACCACAGATGAAATTCCCCAGATGGCGCATTGGAGAAGAAGAAGATAGGGGGAATACAAATAAATAAATAAATAAAAGATAAAAGATAAATATAAATAATAATGTAAATTAATAATAACAGAACAAATTTAAAACTAATCAATTAAATAACATCAAATTTTAAGTTTAGTGGGAAGGTTAAAATTAAAAATTAAATACTTTAATGTGTTTTATAATTATAAATTAACTTTTTTTGAGTAAATTAATTATAAAAATAATATATAATTTAATAGATTTTAATAATTAAAATAAAACTATTTAATATGATAAATTTAAATAATAATAATAATAACAACTAATCACTAATTATTTAATGAATACTAAAAATTTTAATTAATATAATTATTAATTAATCACCTTCATAATTAAATAAAACAATAAATAATAACATATAACTAAAAAGATTGATAAACAATAATAATTAAAATAATAACTAAAAATTATTTAATTTTATATTTAACATTTGTTTATAAAAGTAATCTTTTAACATTGGAATTGTTATTTTTTTTCTATTCTAACTATGTAGGTTCATTCAAGGGACTAAAACACGTCCAAATTCATCTAACTAATTCACCGGGAATTAGTTATGAGGGGAAAATTAGTGTGATATTCTTGTCGCGAGCACACACAGGTGTGCGGTGAAAAAGTTAAAGATGAATTCAATTCGGTGGAAGTATGCGATGACAAGCAGCAGATAACGAAGGTCATATAAAACAGATCAAGTAGCAGAATTTAAGGAGAGAGGGGCTCACTCATTCGGAAAAAACACACGATTGGAGAGCAGAGATCCTAGATTCACTTAGAGAATTATTCCTTGAGACCCGAGGGCCTGGAGCTGTAGGGATTCATGCGAGCAAAGGGAGTTTTCTTTCTTTTTCACTTTTAACTCTCTTCCTCTGTAATTGAATGTTTTTAAAATATGTAATGAAAGAAATGTTTGGCTAAATACTTACAGTTCGGGGTAAAAATTGAATCTACTGATTATCGTCTTTACCTCTTCTCACTACTAGTTTTAATGTGATCAAGATTGATTGGAGAGATCAGTTTGTTTACATTTAATTGCAACATATCACCTGCACTTAATTTTGTAGCTCTATATTCATACGATGAGTTTGAATGTCAATCAATTTTCTTAATCATTTGAACTAAACATAAATACTATAGAATAAATGGAAACTTTTTTCTGTAATATCTTCAAACAAGAATGTTCAAGTAGGTCAATCTAAGGGTGGAGAACTTTGAAACTGGCCATCTTGAGTGATTTGTCTCTAGGCAAGGGAGATAATCACTCCTTTTCATTGGTATTAGTTTTAATCAATATCATGAGAAGATATGTTTTCAAAATCAGTAGAGATAATGTTTCCCCCGGACGTATTTCTATAGATTTTCCACTCTTCATTATACTAGATCTTTGTTTCTCACTATTTTTAGTTTGAGACTTGTTGTGATACAGTTTAGAAAAAAATAAAAAATTTAAAAATAAAATGTGGTTTCACTTCAGCCTTATAATATAAATATAAAAATAAATATGAAGATTTAGAATTCAACCTCACTGCTGAAAATAGTGGGGTCTTTAGTTAGTTTATTTAGTGAATAGTGGCCAAAATAGCCTTTCCTGTGGGTTCACCCGTGCTTGCCACATATAATATAGTTATTAGGAATAAAAATATTAAACATTGACTAGATTCAACGACGGTTTAGGTTATTAATCCGTTATTATATTTTAATTTATCAGCAATAATTATTAGCATAATTCCAATTGTTTGTATTCCCCAAGCATCTAGAACAACCTCCCTACAAACAGGGGTAACTATACATCCATTATTAATACTAAATAGAGAATTATTGACCTTTTAATTTGATAGTATAACTCAATAATGATGGGGTTGTCGTCTGAGTGATGTCTTTGAAGACTGTATCCTGAAACCCCATTGGCAACACTCCTCTCCCCTATCTCTAGGAAAAACCAATCAACCATAATTTCTTGTCTCCCATTCAAAATGTATCTATTCCAGGTCAAATATGAACAATAAATTCTCACCTCAGTAAGATTACAATGATTAATGCAAATATAAAACTCTATATATGGTGTTCTATTGATGCTTGATCCAATTATTTCCTCAACCATTAAAACTATTTTAAAATCTTTCATAAACACCCATTTATCATCAATGTCTATGGAGATAACCTCAAGATCATACCATAACCTCCTCCTCCTGGTATAATAGTTATAGGTATAAACAAAATACATGTATATACTTCCTTCTATAATGATAACTGAGATAAATATGCATTTCTCCTATTTGTTACTAATATTGATTTGAGTACATTCATGCTTGAGGATCCACAAACGATCTATGATGGACTCATGGGAGTTTTTAGTAAAAAATCAATATCTAAGAGATCGCATCTGAATGATTTAAACTTCCCAATGTCATTTTTGGTTTAGTTATGCCTATAGGTGTTTGTTTTTTTAGCCATAATGTTCTTGCTTAGGGATCTGGCCATTAGGGTATTCCCTAGTCCATTAAAATTAAAGTATAATATCTTCATTTTTAAGATATAATCACATCATTAGAGGCCCTTTTTTGTAGAATACCACCTCTATGGGCTTTCTCATTATTAAAATTCCTTATTTTCTTTCATCCTCTTGAGGCATTGTTCAATTTTTCCATTGAACTAGTTACAAGAGAGTCTTGAGCAACAGTTCCTAAGAAATATTCAATATTGTTCTCAATCAGACCATCTTCATCCTCATTAGGGATTTCTTACTCATCCTCATCACCCCAAAAAATACAACTCAGTGAGGGTGAATTTTTTATTTTACCACAATGGTTCAGGGTTTTTTTGTGATAACATTCCTATTAATAGATTTCCTAGAGGAGACTTTTGAGAACTATACATTCTCCTCAGTACCAATAGCATGCTTCCCAACCTATGTATGAATTCTAGGTTTTGCGCATAGTGGAAGCATGTGGGTGGGTGCACCCAACATTGATTTTACCATTAATAGCGATCAATCCAGGATCTATCACATTGATTAAAACACCAGATCTTCAGAATATATTGAATAATGAAAAAGAAAGAGGGATGTACCAGAACCATTGAGAGGATCATCATATGTTGTTTGTAATTAATTTAATTAAAACAAAATAATTACCTCAATGGAATTCACTCTCTGTTGATGTTTCTAGAAACGATTCAATGTGATCCGTCATTGCATCATAGAAGCCTAGTGTAAGATAATTCTAGTGGTGATCCACACATAAACTATGTATCTATAGACATCATTGAAGGGATCTCCAAGTTCTATCCTAGAAGATCCTTCACCTGTAATGTCCGCCTTCGATCGCCTTGAGAGCCACTTCCAAAGCACTCTCATTGATCTGCAGGAGGGGTATCTCTCTCGTAACATGAGATCATTCATGGAGGAAAGGAATTATCTTCTATATTGAGAGATTTATCCGTATTCATTATTCACAACAAAAAATAATGGTTAGGCTTAATGTGATTAATGAAAATGGGATTTATAATACATTGAATAATAAAATAACGAAATAATTACCCAAGGGAATTTTTTCATTTCATCTAATTATTAGTAATACCCCATTTCTAATAATAATATTTGACTTTTATTATTACTTCCCATTTTCCCAACGAATTAAACCAAACAATATTTAATTAAATAATTAATAATATTTCTAAAAAAATTACCTGAAATAATACAAGGCATGTATATTTATATACATGACGTGTAATTTCTTTCTATTTTCTTTATTTCATCCATCACATTTATTAGACCTTGAATAATGACTATTTATTTACCAAATAAATATAAATCAATTACTCACAAATAAATATATTATTTCTCCCACAATATATTCTATTGAATAACCTATGTCGAAATAAATCTGATCAGGCCCCCTTGAATAATTATTAAACCACCATCAGGAATAGTCTTTATTAAACTTGTTAAATGAATATTTAACTAAGATAATTGGATACACATAGTGTGTGACAGTCTAGGTCATTTTTCCATTGTCATTAGGCAGATCCTGCCTAAAGTCAATGGTTAGCATCTAGAAACAGGTCAAATAACCAATATAGAAAGAAGTTAACACCGCAGTGACATGTTTCCTCCTACGAATGTTTACTATGTAATGTAATCCCTTTATCTCAATATCTTCAATCAAGTAGGTTTTAGGCTAGTGCCATCAAACCATGTGCTCAATTACACTTTCTTTTACTTCTCGAAATTGAACAGGGCCATTCCTCACCACGACCATGGATTTATTTAGGATATATCAATTCTATCAAAGGGGCTAAGAGATCAATGTCCATTATGGAATAAAAGGGAAAAATTCATTATACTATTATCTATTAATGTAGTATTACTCGTGATGCACCCAATACATACATCCTCACTAAAAATAGTGTGTCATCATAGTTTTCTTAAATACATATAAGTACATGAGTTGTAATACCCATTAATGGTAATCTTAAAGCATAAGAACCAGTACACACATTCGCTGATAGCAGGATCCAATGACACTGAAATGTGGATTTTTTACTGGTGAGTCTCATTCTCATAATATCCTCCTAGATATTACCATGGGGTCACAAAATGAGAATGTGGAACAAATTTTTTTTAGTCCTCACCCCTAATGGATTGTATTATTTGTGACCCTAAAATAACATCATCTGACCATAGAACATATATTCAAGAATAGTATTATGGAACATCATAGTTCTCATTATAACATGGATTCACTATGACTCTTCAGTGAAATAGCTATCCTTAGGATATTGTTAAGGCATTTTCACACAGAAGAACAATAAATATGTGATATGGTTTTAATTAATATTTAAATCCATGAATACAAGTTTATAATAAAGTATCAAGTAGTTGGTTCTAGGCCACCAACTCCAACAGAATACCACTTGGACTAGATCCAACTCCTAAAAAACATTAACCTTATAGATATCACAAGATATTAATTCTTATTCTAAGATATTCCTTTAGTAATTGGGTTTGTCGTGTTCAATTTCATTGAATCTCTAATCACTGCAAATTCACTCCATTGATATAAATCCCTCATGCGGTAAGACTTGTAATGAATTTTCATTGTCCGTTAATGTGTCCCAGGTACTTTTTCAAGATCCACCTGTAATGGCCCAGACCACTCCGATGTATTCCCTTGTAAAAATGTTGGGCTAGAGGTGTTTCAGGAAATCAAGGTGACTTGGAGGTGTGTTTGGGTGGTTTTTTTTATGAAAACTGGAAGTCTTGTAGCTTTCCCACGGTTGGTGCACAGTTTGTTAAACTGTGCAGCCAAGCCATGCATAGATGGCCTCAATGGCAGTAGAGACCACACGGGAGGTGCATAGTTTTTCTAAACCATGCTTCCAAACTGTGCGAGCTGAGTGGCTAAGGTAGTGGTGACCACACAGTTAGCGCACGGTTTCTCTAACCGGGCGACTAGGCAGTGTGGGCCCTTAAAGTTAGATCCTAAATTGTAGGATCTTGACCATTTAACCTTTATCATGCTCGTTTAAGTCCCTAATCAGACATAACTCGGGATTACCCTTCCTCGGAGGTAGAAGAACCTCTCCCAAGTGTTTTGGAGGCGATCTGGAGGCTTCTCTTTGCAAATCAAAGCTGGTTTCTCAAGGTATGTGATCGTTCATGTGGGGTTCTTAGATCTTCTCAGATCTACACCTTCTCTTCCCTTGGTTTCATAGATATACTCCCTTTATGGGTAGATATAAGTGTGTGGATTTCGAATGTGATGATTCATGGTCTTGATATTGCTAGGATGAGAGATCTAAGGCGGGGTTTCAGAGAATCGACCAGGGTTTCTTGATCATTCTTCGACCATTGTGGGTTCCGTAAAAAAACCCTTGAGGTAGGGATTTTACCTTCGTCTCTCTAATTTCTGCATCATGCAGGATGGGTGTCCCCTTGCTTTCACGAGACATAGTTGAACCTGTTTAATGAAGATAATAACCGGCTTAAAGAACGAGGACAGGGAAAGTTGTTATGTTTATTATTGTTTATCCGATTGTTATGTTGTGAATTGAATAGGCTTATGCCTACTAAAAATCACGGTAATTGGGGGACTTTGATTGCGCAATTAAATGTTTCCCTATCTTTCTAGAATATTTTGTGAATGAAAACATTGTGGAATATGGAAATTGGTTAATCACGTAAAGTTGGCCGATTAAATGAATATCTCGAACCCTTGTGTGATCACCCCGGTTGAACCAAATGGAATTATGAAAATGTGGGTGTTGTTTTGGTTACATGGTATGCGAAAAATGGGGTGAATCCTGGGTTATTACGAATAGTATGGGCAGTGGGGCTGCGGTAAATGATATTAAAGGGGGAAATGGCGTGGCACAAGCCTTGTTTTGTGATACGGTTGTGGATATGTGGTTATAGTGGCAGCATGGCTTCAGTAATGAGTTGTGATGTTAAAAGAAAGTGGAAAGTTGATAAATGTACTGGGGGGAATGATAATTAATTAAACGCGGGAATAATAAATGGGGATTGATTGATGATAAAAAGGTTGGTTTTGTGTTGCTTGTGTTCTATCTAACATGATTTGTGGTTGGCAGGATTTTGTTCTATGAAACACTTGATCTGGTTTGATAGTTTCCTTGTAGTTAAGGAACTAATAAACTAATACTGTTGAAACATGAAAACCTAAATGGGGTTGGTATTTTTTGTTGTATGCATGCTTCGTAGTAGCAGTGTCGAGGAACATGCTCAGTTTCTCTATTTAGAAGCCATAGGTTGGGTTGTGTGTTGGTATACATATATGTATCTGTATCTTGTGTTTGGTTTCACCCCACCCATGTTGAGCACCTAGTTCCGAACATTCCCATTTTATGGGAGAGGGTGTTTTTTCCCTTAGTTACTATCTCCTTCCAGATCCTTCTTCCATAGGCTATGATGGATTCAGAAGACCTTACACCCAAGACTCTTCAGCTAGGTTTCAATAGGCTGTGATGGCTTGAGGAAACCTTACACCCAAGACTCTTCAGGTAGGTTTCAATTGGTGTGATTCTTATCCCAAGACTCTTTGGGTAGTTTTTTTTTTCAAGAAAATTCGGGATGAGGCCCAGGTGTGTTAGTGCGGGGATGTGACTGTGGCTTGTGAGGCCCAGGTGTGTGGGGGTGGGATATGTGGTTTGTGAGGCCCAGGTGTGTGTGTGCGGGATATGTGGTTTGTGAGGCCCAAGTGTGTGGGGGTGGGATATGTGTTTTGTGAGTCCCAGGTGTGTAAGGGCGGGATATGTGGTTTGTGAGGCACAGGTGTGTGCGGGAAGGTATAGTGTGGTAGCGTCAGGACATTCACCGTTAGGAAGAGCAACTAGTTAGTGGGGGGAAATGGTGCGGGGTACCCAATATTCTAGTTGGTATATAATAGTACCTGTTGTTTTGTGTTTTTGGTGAGCGTGGATGGTGAGGTTGGGTGGATAGAACTCCTTGCAAGTTTTTGGTTTCTTCTATTGTTCTCAAAGGAAATTAGGATGCCCCCACCTATGCATGAGAACTTTAGGTTTCCCTACTGTGTATACTTGTATGCTCACCCTAAATTCACTTTTAGGTTTCCAGGAGGACTACCAGGGTCGTGCGGGACCCTACTAGTCCGGACAGTTGGAGTTGTTGCAGTTGATGTACTCTTTTTTCTTTGGTCATTCACTTTTTGAGTTTTCATGTACTTGTACCTTATTTCAGAATTGTTTAAACATGCATGTGGGATTGGTTTGGGTTTATTTTAACTTAATTGTTTCTTTTTCTTTTTGGTGTTTTCCTCATCCTATTTCCCGATCTTAAATAATAAAAATGTTAATGCCTCCCATATTTGTGAAAACTCATACCCTTGGGGCTAGTCGCCACTCCGGGGTCTACTGGAGGCAAGACTCAGGGGTCATTATCTCCCTTTCACCTTTTCCAGCCCAGAAGGGGCATCTTTGGTGGGAGGGGGTCATGACAGAATGGTATCATAGGGAGGTTGAGAGATAGGATGGAGTCTGGAGTTAGGCACAGTGAGGATTGCATGGGATGGTAGGGAAACAGTGTTAGGTGATCTTGGTGCGTGATATAGGCCAGGGAAGACTGGCTAGGACATGAGATTTTAGGACCCCTGTGATCTGATGCAAGGACTCTTAGCCTACTGAACGACCAAGTGAGACTACATTTATTGTAGGGTAGAGACCCTAGGGAAGGTACATGCGTCATCATGTTTTTTTTACTTAATTTGGGTGTTCTGGGAAAGAAATTGAAATAAAGTTATAAAATGAAACCTTGACGAATTTCTTTACTACTTGGGATTAGGCGATGTTTGTTTACCGTACAGCTATAGCACATGGATGTTGTCCCCAGGTGACTCAGACATTCGAGACCCAGTAGTCTCAGGCGGTCGATCAGCTGAGGATTGACCGAGAGGAGGAAGATGATCAGTGGCAGAATATTCTCCATTCTTTCTAGTGACAAACCCTCAATAAGTACGAGGTTAGTACTTCAGATATAGATACTGAGGGGTGGATTAAGGAGCTAGGGATTGATTTTACTTTGATCTGTGCTCTGAGGGTGTACTGGGTTCCCCTAGCAGTCAGTCAGCTGAGAGGTGCGGTGCGTCAGTGGTGGATGATCTACCTCGGGGAGAGGTAAGAGGTAGAGGTTCTATGGGATGACTTTGAGAAGGAGTTCCAGGAGGAATTCCTTTCTTCCATGATCAAGTCGGAGAAGTAGCTGGAGTTACTCTCCCTCTAGCAGGGGAGTATGTCAGTAAAATATTTGCAGATCATGTTCAAAGGTATCCTACGCTTTGCTCCAGATCTCTTTCTGGATGAGGAGTCTCGGGCGAGACATTTAGAGGAGGGGCTTCATCCTTCGCTCCAGTATGTCGTCACCGCCTTCACCCTTCAGATGTACTTGGAAATATAGAAGAAGGAAGAGGTTGTAGAGAGGATGCAATCGTAGGGAGGTGCACCATGAGAGGGGATCCAACCGGGTTCTTCAAAGGGGAAGGCAGTCAGCAGAAGGTCTCCTGCAATAGGACCTTCCATATTCAGGCCAGTAGGGAGCAGGCCCCAGCAGTTCTAGATCAGCTATTCGGGTCCTCGTCCCTTTTTCAGGAGCCCAGAACTGAGGTTTTTCTATTGTGGAGGTTACAGTCACATTCAGATTTGGTGCCCGACTCGAGCTCAGTACGGTGGAGGTGGGTAGGTTCAGCACCCACCTCAACAGCACCAGTTGCCGATGAGGCCCTTCCAGCAGCAGCATGTCCCTAGTCCTCTGAGGGAATACCTTGCAGGAGGAGGCCAAACTCAGGGCGCTCCTCGGGGACCTCGACCAGGGAATGGTCGGAGAGGTGGTCGACATCCGAGAGGTAGAGGAGCTAGGCGTGGATAGTTGCACACAACAAAGTTGGCAGCTCCAGCAGGACCAGAGGTGGTACGAGGTATGATTTGTTTGTTCAGCACTCTCATTTCTACTTTGTTCGATTTGGGAGCTTCTCACTCCTTTTCTGCACCCGGTACATCCCATTCCTTGGGTCTAGATGTAGATAGAATTTCTGTACCCCTTGCGTTGAGTACACTGGTTGCAGGTCAGACCAGTTTATCTTGTGTTTTCTGGGGATGGTGGCTAGCGTTAGGACCACATCGTTATAGTGGGGATATTCTTTTTCTACAGATGAAACCATACGATGTCATCCTAGGCATCGACTAGCTATTTTCTGTTAGTGAAGTTATCGACTGCATTCGAAGAAGTGTCGTGTTCTCCGACATGGATGGGAATCGTGTAGCGTTTGTTGGTGAGAGGAGCAATTTGGTGGGATGCCAGCATGTAAAGCCTCTCCTTTCTTTTTTAGGTGGGTTATCAGTGGTTTCAGCTAATACAGATATGATGGATGTTCCAGGGATTTTTGGGGAGTTCCTCAATGTTTTTCCTAAGGAGGTTATGACTCTACCCCCCCCCCCCCCCCCGACGTGACGTTGAGTTCGGGAAAGACGTACAGCACGGTGCCCATCCGATTTCGATGGCCCCTTATCGGATGGCGCCTTCGAAGTTGCGGGAGTTCCGGATTCAAATTGACAATATGATGGAGAAGGGTTTTGTTCGACCCAGTGTGTCGCCATGGGGTACTCCAGTTTTGTTCGTGAAGAAGGCAGATGGTGGTCTCAGGCTATGCATAGACCACTGAAGGTTGAATCAGGTAACAATCAAGAACTGTTACCCCCATCCAAGGATAGATGATCTCTTTGACCAGCTGAGGGGAGTAGGTTGGTTTTCAAAGATTGATCTATGATCTGGATATCATCAGCTGAGGGTAAAGGACAACAAAATCTCGATGATAGCTTTAAGGTGCAGGTATGCGAACTTCGAGTTTGTGGTGATGCCGTTTGGAGTTATGAATGCACCAGCTGTGTTCATGGGACTTATGAACTTTCTCTTCCGAGAGTTTCAGTACCAGTTTGTCGTTTTGTTTATCAATGAAATCCTGATCTACTCAAGATCATAGGAGGAGCACGTTGAGTATCTCAGGGCAGTCTTGGAAGTCCTTCGACACCACCAGCATCATGGGAAATTATGGAAGTGTATGTTCAGGATGCAAGAAGTAAACTTCCTTAGGCACGTGCTGTCTCAGCATGGAGTGTCAGTGGACCTGTCGAAGGTGGAGTCAGTTGTTTCCTAGCTGGCACCCAAGAGCATGACAGAAGCTCATAGTTTCCTGGGGTTGGCAGGTTATTATCGGAGGTTCATTTCGAACTTCTCTCGAATTGCTTCTCCATTAACAGCTTTGACTTGGAAGAACCAGGTCTTCCTACAGAGTGATCAGTGCTAGAAAGCTTTCGAGTACCTGAAGGAGAAGTTGGTCAGTGCTCCAGTACTCAGGTTCCTAGAGGAAGGGTAGTTTTATGAGGGTTTTTTGATGCTTATGGCCTTGGGTTGGGGTGCGTACTGATGTCGAAGAAGGGTGTGATCTGTTATGGGTCTAGGTAGTTACACCCTCGCAAACGTAAGTATGCCACCCATGACCTAGAGCTTGCAGTAGTAGTGTCCACACTGATGATTTTCAAACATTACCACTTTTGGGAGTGCTTTGTGGTTTTCTCAGATCACAAGATCTTACGTTATATCTTCTCCCAACGTGACCTGAACTTACGGGAGTAGAGATGGGTCTATTTTCTCCAAGACTATGACTTCGAGATGTCTTAAACTGAAGGTAAGGGAAATGTTGTGGATGATGCCCTGATCAGTAAGCCGTATAAGAAAGTGGTTCGGGAATCCGCTGATGCTTGTAAAGCGATGGGAGAGTTGGCGGCCTTGCACTTGGATGCAAGGGTAGAGGGTGTTAGTGGCTTTTTGTTGCAGATGAAGATCTAGTCCTCCTTGTTGCAGTAGGTGGAAGAGTCTCAGTGGGGAGACTCTGAGGCGAATGTAATGAGAGATCGTATCGATCAGGGAAACGCTCTAGAAGGATAGTCAGAGGATAGCCTACATTAGATGATTTTTCATGGAAGGTTGTTTTTTCCAGAGGCAATGCGTGAGGGAGTTCTCCATGAGTTCCATATCTCATCCTTGGTGGTACATCCAGGAGTTTCAAAAATGTACCAAAGCATGAGGAAACAGTGTTGGTGGCCCAGGGTGAAATGGTTTTTGGTAGAGTTTGTGGCTAAGTTCCAAGTATTTTAGCAAGAAAAGGCTGAACACTGTGTTCCCAGTGGTTTGTTGCATCCTTTAGATGTCCCCGAGTGGAATTGGGATGAAATCTCAATGGACTTTGTCACAGGACTACCTAGAGCTCAGGGTGGTCATGATGATGTCTCGGTAGTGGTGGATCGACTGATGGAATCACCTCACTTCTTAGCAATTAAGAAGTTGTGCCTGGTGAGTACCTTAGCAATGAGGTACATTGATGAGGTGGTGTGTTTTCATGGAGTTCCAAAGATGATCGTCTAAGATCAGGATACTCGGTTAACCTCATGAGTCTGGAGGGGGTTACAACATGCTTTTGGCACCCAGCTGTGCCTTAGCCCTGCTTTCCACCCCCAGACCGATGGGCAGATAGAGCAGACTATCTAGACATTGGAGGACATGATGCGAGCATGAATTCTGGATTTTGGAGGATAATGGGTGAGACACTTGCCTTTAGTAGAGTTTTCCTACAACAACAGCTTCCACTCTACTGTTGGCATGGCACCGTTTGAGTATTTGTAAGAAGACCATTTCGTTCACCCATTTGCTGGGCAGAGGTTGGTGAGACAGGTGCTCTTGGGCCCAAGGTAGTACAGAGCACCACAGAGAAAGTCCAACTTGTGTGTGAGAGGATGAAAGAAGCTCAGGACCAACAAAAGTCTTTTGCTGATTGTCGAAGGAGACCCTTGGAGTTAGAGGTGGGAAATCATGTGTTCTTAAAGGTTTCACCTCAATGGGGGTAGAGGAGGTTTGAGAAGGGTAGTAAGATCTCCCTTAGGTTCATCGGACCTTTCGAGGTGAAATAGAAAGTCTGCGAGGTGGCATATCAGCTGGCCCTACCACCTCAGTTTGAGAAGGTTCATAAGATCTACCACGTCTCCCAGCTTTGCCAGTACTTACACAACGACTCTCACGTCATCGACTGGGGGGAGTTAGATATGTGGGATGATGAGACCTTCGAGTAATGACCAATCATAATTGAGGATTGTGAATAGAAGTTGCTCTGTGGACGAACCATCACCTTGGTTCGTCTGTTGTGGAGGCATGGCAGCCTCGAGGAGAGAACTTGGGAGTGAGAGGCTCAGATGCATGGTCAGTACCAAGAGTTGTTTTTAATTGTGTTTTTCTTTGTTCTTATGAGCTTTTTTTGATGTTATACTATGTACCTCTGATTTATGGAATGCTTGGCTTGTCGGTTGTAAGACGTTTTGTTTCCTTGTTCTCTAGAAGTGTGTAACATGTCTGGATGTGTGGGGAGGGGTAAAACCTGATCCTTAATAGAGACACATTAATGCAGATATGATTGAACCCATGCGGGTGAGACAGTACCGCCTGAAGCGGATAATATATCGACATGACAGAGGAAATTTACCAAGCCATGTGTTCAGACAGTGTTTTGGTTGTACGGTGTTGGGGGCAGCGTAAGTTGGAAAAATCCTAATATATAGATGTGGGAAGACCCAATTCTTAATCAAGACGCATTAATGTGGATGCGATTAAACCCGTGTAGGCAAGTCAGTGCTACCTAAAGTGGATAATATCATGACATATGAGAAGGAATTCCTAACACATATGATTAGGGTTGTTAGTTGGGTTCATGTTATAACGAGAGCCCTAAGAGGTATCTTGTTGGGTTCCTCTGGGTTGGGTTTTGAATTCTCGGGGATGAGACTGTTTTAAGAGGTATATGATGTAATGGACCAAGCCACTCCGGTCCATTCCCTTGTGAAAATGTGGGGTTAGAGGTTTTTTGGGAAATCATTGTGACTTGGAGGTGCGTTTGGGTGGTTTTTTTTAAGAAAACTGGAAGTCCTGTATCTTTCGCATGGTTGGCTCACGGTTTGTTAAACCATGCGGCCAAGCCGTGCGTAGCTGGCCTTGATGGTAGTATAGACCGCAGGGGAGGTGCACGGTTTGTCTAAATTGTGCCGCCAAACCCTGCGAGCTGAGTGGCTACGGTAGTGTTGACCGCACAGTTAGCGCACGGTTTTTCTAACCGTGCGACTAGGCCTTGCAGGCACTTAAAGTTAGATCCTAAATTTTAGGATCTTGACCGTTGAGCCTTTATCATTCTCGTTTAAGCCCCTA
This sequence comes from Viscum album, assembly GCA_963277665.1. Lineage (NCBI taxonomy): Eukaryota > Viridiplantae > Streptophyta > Magnoliopsida > Santalales > Viscaceae > Viscum > Viscum album. The sequence goes on from OY728140.1 coordinate 784,247,291, forward strand.
ATCAGCCATAACGTGGGATTACCCTTCCTTGGAGGTAGAAGAACCTCTCCCAAGCATTTTGGAGGTGATCTGGAGGATTCTCTTCGCAAATCAAAGCCAGTTCCTCAAGGTATGTGATCGTTCTTATTGGGTTCTTATATCTTCTCAGATCTACTCCATCTCTTCCCTCGGCTTCTTAGATCTACGCCTATTATGGGTAGATATAATTCTGTGGATGTCGAATGTGATGATTCTTGGTCTTGATCTTTCTAGTAGGAGAGATCTAAGGCGGGGTTTCGGTGAATTGACCCAGGTTTCTTGAGAATTCTTCGACCATTGTGGGTTCCGTCAAAAAAACACTTGAGGAAAGGATTTTAACTTCCTCTCCCTAATTTGTGAATCATGCGGGATGGGTGTCCTCTTGCTTTCACGAGACATAGTTGAACCAGTTTAATGAAGATATTAACTGGCTTAAAGAATGGGGATGGGGAAAGTTGTTATGTTTATCATAGTTTATCCTATTTTTGTGTTCTGAATTGAATAAGATAATGCCTAATGAAAATCACAGTCGTTTGGGGCCTTTTCTTGTGCAATTAAATTTTTCCCTATCTTTCTAGACCATTTGTGGATGGAAACTTTGTGTAATATGGAAATTGGTTAATCAAGTAAAGTTAGCTGATTAAATGAATATCCGGAACCCTTGTTTGATCACCCCAGTTGAACCAAATAGAATAATGAAAATGTGGGTGTTGGTTTGGTTACGTGGTGTGTGAAAAAGGGGGTGAATCCTGGGTTATTATGAATATGATGGGCAGCGGGGCTCTGGTAAATGATATTAAAGGGGGCAATGATGTGGCACGAGCCTTGTTTTATGATACGGTTGTGGGGATGTGGTTATAGTTGCAGCAGGGATGCAGTAATGAGTTGTGATGTTAAAAGAATGTGGAAAGTTGATAAACGTACTATGGGGAATGATAATTAATTAAACAAGGGAACAATCAATGGGTATTGATTGATGATAAAAGGTTGGTTTTTGGTTTCTTGTGTTTTATCTAACTTGATTTGTGGTTGGTAGGATTTTTTTCTATGAAACGCTTGATCTGGTTTGATAGTTGCCCTGAAGTTAAGGAACTAATAAACTGATACAGTTGAAACATGAAAACCTAAATGGGATTGGGATTGTTTGTTCTATGCATGCTTCGTAGTAGCAGTGCCGAGGCACGTGCTCAGTTTCTCTATTTAGAAGCCATAGGTTGGACTGTGTGTTGGTATACATATATGTATCTGTATCTTGTGTTTTGTTGCACCACACCCATGTTGAGCACCTAGTGCCGAACACTCCCATTTTATGGGAGAGGGTGTTTTTTTCCCTTAGTTACTAGCTCTTTATTGCTCCTTCTTCCATAGGCTGTGATGGCTTGAGGAAACCTTACACCCAAGACTCTTCGGGTAGGTTTCGATAGGCTGTGATGGCTTGAGGTAGCCATACACCTATGACTCTTCAGGTAGGTTTTGATTGGTGTGATTCATATCCCAAGACACTTAGGGTAGGTTTGTTTTCCCAAGAATCTCCGGGATGAGGCCCAGGTGTGTTTGGGTGGGGATGTGACTGTGGTTTGTGAGGCCCATGTGTGTGCAGGCGGGATATGTGGTTTGTGAGGCCCAAGTGTGTGCGGGCGGGATATGTGGTTTGTGAGGCCCAGGTGTGTGCGGTCAGGATATGTGGTTTGTGAGGCCCAGGTGTGTGTGGGCGGGATATATGGTTTGTGATGCCCAGGTGTGTACAGGCATGAAGAGTGTGGTAGCATCAGGTCGTTCTCCTTTAGAAAGAGCAGCTAGCTAGTGGGGGGAAATGGTACGGGGTACCCAATATTCTTGTTCTTATATACTACTACCTGTTGTTTTTTGTTTTTGGTGAGCGTGGCTGGTGAGGATGGGTAGATAGAACTCATTGCTAGGTTTTGGTTTCTTCTGTTGTTCTCACAGGACATTAGGATACCCCCCCCTCCTGTGCACTAGAGCTTTAGGTTTCCCTACTGAGTATACTTGTATTCTCACCCTACGTTTACATTCAGGTTTCCTGGAGGACTACCAGGGCCGCATGGGACCCTACTAGTCGGGGCAGTTGGAGTTTTTGCAGTTTATCTACTCTTGTTTCTTTGGTATTGCACTTTTGAGTTTTCTTGTACCTGTACCTTATTTCAGAATTGTTTAAACATGCATGTGGGATTGGTTTGGGTTTATTTTCATTTACTTGTTCCTTTTCCTTTTGGTGTTAGACTCAACCTGTTTCCCGATCTTTAATAATAATAAGGGTAATGCCTCCCATATTTTTTGAAAACACATACCCTTAGTGCTAGTCACCACTCCGGGGCCTATTAGAGGTGGGACTCGGGGGTCATTATCTCCCTTTCACCTTTTCCAGCTCAGAAGGGGTATCTTTGGTGGGAGGGGATCATGACAACTACTGTTTTATTATCACAATACAATGTGATATTGTCTATACTTCTAGGAACCACATCACGATCCTGGAAAACGTTTTGAATTCATATAGATTTTTTGGCTGCATCATAAGCCACTGTATATCTGGACTCCACTGTAGAATTGATGAAAATTGGTTGATTTTAACTATTCAAGCTCTCATCTCCTCTATTGAGACTAAAAACATATCTTGATTACATCTTCATATCGTTCGGATCTATCTGAAAACCAGAATCCGCATACCCTCTAATGAAAAGCATCTCATCTCCTCCATACATCAGAAACATATCCCTAGTTCTTCTTAGATACTTTAGGATTGTCTTAATAGCAGTCCAATGTTGTTCTCCTAGATCTTCTTGATATCATCCTAATATGCTTAGTGCATAGGAAACATCAAGCCTAGTACGTAACATGGCATACATTATGCATCCTATAGATGAAGTGTATGGGATCTTACTCATCCTATCATTCCTATGTTGTGTCTGAGGAAACATTATCATAGAAATATGTATCCCATGTGACATTGGAAACAATCTTCTATTAGATTTTTCCATACAAATTCTCTTTCGTATCAGGTCAATGTATGTAACCTGACTTATTCCAACAATTCTCTTGGATATATCACAAATCGTCTTGATCCCTGGAATGTTGGATGCTTCACCTAAGACTTTCATAGATAACCACTTGTTCAACCAGTCCTTAATTAGGTGTTAGACATGTATATTGATTCTAATAAGTATTATGTCATCATAGCATACTACTAAGATAACGACTGCATTCCCATTAAACCATTTATAAACCCATGGCTCATATTCGTTCTTAATGTAAAAAAATTCCTAATGGATTCATAAAATCAAATGTTCCATGACCTGGATTCTTTCATTAATCTATAAATGGATTTTTGCAACATGAAAACCTGTTTGGATTCACCTGGTGTAACAAACCCTTCTGGTTGTGTCATATAGACATCTTCTTGAAGGTTCCTATTAAGGAATACTATTTTGAAATCTATTTTTTAATTCTCGAATTCATGGTAAGATGATATAAAAAGTATGATTCATAGGGGTTTAAACATGCAAAATCATGAGAAGGTTTCATCATAGTGAATTCATTGATTTTTATGAATCCTTTAAACACTAGCCTTTATTTATAGTGGCTCACATGACCTAACATATCTAGTTGTCCATTCATCACCCCTTTGCATCCAACAGGATTAAATCAAATGGCTCATAGACCAGAACCAAGAATTGGTTCTAATACATGGAATCCATGTCAGATTTCATATCTTCATTCCATATTACAGATTCTGTGCTCTATACTGCTTCCTTGAAGGAGAGAGGTTCATCATTTTCTAATATCAATTATTCACCATTCGTGGGGACTACGAAACCAAATATCTATGGTTCCATTACCTCTGTTGAGATCCTACGCAGTTCTTGTGTTTTTGAAACCTCTTCCATAGGGACTTGTGGAACTTTTCCATGTACCAACGCTTTCATATCTTGAGCATCAAATTAATTGAAGTCGATATTTCTCCCACTATACTTTTTGAGGATGTGCTCCCTCTCAAAAATGCTGGATTATCTAGTGACATTCACGTTCTTGTATAATGGTTTATATAGGTAATATCCTTTTGTTTACTTGTGTCATCCTATAAAGATACACCTCATTCTCCAGGGTGTGAGGTTGTTTTTTGACAGGGCCTTAACAAACTCCTCGCAACCCCATACATGTGTGTGAGAAAAAATTGGTTTCTTTCTATTTCATAAATAAAAGGGAATTCAATTTACAGCCTTATTTGGTACTCAGTTTAATGTGTATTCTATAGTTGATAATGCATATACCCAAAAGGATAATGGAAGAACCGCATGACTCATCATCGACCTCACAATGTCCAACAAGGCAGAGTGCCTCCTTTCGCTAACCCTATTCTACTATGGTGTATAGGGAGGAGTTAGTTGAGATAGAATCCCAGACTTCTATAAAAGGTCGATGAACTCTTGGTTCAGATATTCTCCACCTCAATCTGATCAAAGATATTTATCTTCTTACCAAGCTAATTTTCAACTCCATTTTTGAATTCTATAAATTTCTCCAAGGACTCAAAATGATACCCCATTATTTAGATATATCCTTATCTACTTAAATAATTATTAAAATTAATGAAGTAAATATATCCACCTCTATCTTCTACTAAAAATGGTCCACACACATCTGTGTGTACCAATACTAGAAGCTCTGTGTCCCTCTCACCCTGTTCACCAAAATGAGGCTTGGTCAATTTCCCATATAAACAAGCATGACATCTATCAGGTGGTTTTAGCTCAGTAGATTCTAAATAATCATCTTGGAATTGCTTTTTCCAGTTCTTATCATTTACATGACCAAGATTGTGATGCCACAATTGTGTGTTGTATGAGTCGTGTGAGTCTTTTTCATTATCAATTACCCATATTGGGTTTTTGTGAATTAATACATACAAAACATTATTTAAATGTGTCATACCATAACATATATTTTTATTATAAAAGAAACATCCTTTATTTACAAATATGAAAATAAATCCATCCATATCCAAACAAGATACAGAAATTATGTTCTTTGAAACACTAGGTACATTTAAAGAGTTATTGAAAACAAAAATTATTATAGTTTGATATGAGATAAGGTAATTTCCAATGGCCAACACAGCCAGCCTCACGGCATTGGAGGCTCGAAGATCTCCCTATCCTCTGGAAATATTATTAAATATACTTGGTTCTAGAATTTGAATAATTATGTCAGCCCCACATGTATTATCTAATACCCAATATTTAAAATGGATATATTACACACGATAACAAACACACCATTAGCATCCCCATGATTCTGGGTGTAGTTCTCTTACAGTGGTCAGGCTTTCCACATTCAAAACATCCTACCTCTCGTTCCTTACCCTGCCTTTGGATCTTCCCCTTCATGGAAGGATCGTGGTCGGGGGCTTTAGATCATTTATAAATATTTTTTTTCATTTTAACTGTCCTTCATCTTATTATTATCCAAAAATACTAAGGGTTTGTCACACCTCACGTCCTTATCTACGTAGAGAATCAATGTCAGAAGTTCTGATAGACTCTTCTCATTGTTTCTCATGTTGTAGTTGACAATAAACCTATAGAAGGTATTGGGTAGTGATGATAGGATGAGATCTGTACAAAAATTATCCAAGAACATAATTCTGAAGATGTCTCAGTGTTCAATGTAGCTAATAAGCTTGACTACATGAAGCCCAACTGGCACAGACTCTCCATGATTATTTGGGAACAAAGCATTGAAGATCCCATATCCCTCAAATCTCGCATTTAGTTGATAGAGATCCTTAGTGTGAGACATCATGCAATACTCATCCATGTTTTCATGTTGCATCAATAGCTCATTAGGCATGGTCGATAGTAAGAAACATTGGAAATATGTGGCATCATCCAATTGTTTCATATAAAAATATATTTCCTCATCACTGACTTTATTTCCTGGAACAACTGTAATAGGATCCACCTACATGTACAATTTCTTCTCATGGAGAAGGATGACATGTAAATACAAATCCCACTACTAGAAATTGGTTCCAGTAAAAAGTATTTCCTTCACAAGTATGGTTCAGAATGATATTTTTTAAGTCATTTTTCTTTTTGTTTCAACAAATTAATATGAGAGAAGATTTAGTACATTATCATGAGAAAAATGAGACAAATAAAAAACAAATACTTATTAGTCTCCCACTATTTTATCCAAATCCAATATCCCTCACCATTTACGTTGAAATATTCTATTTACTGAATATTGTAGTGGAAATTATCCATATTTCCCCTTACATTACCTCATCTAGGGTTGGTTAAGAAACAAGAAAGTTTTTCGTTAGGCATTCCAAATTCAAACTGCATTAACTCGCAGCTCGTTGATCGACTGAGTGGACTCCCCAATCTTAAAATCCTTGTATTTTGGATTTACTCAACCTTTTCCTCTTTGTAACACAATGTCTGACAAAGGAATTTAACCACTTATGTGAACCAAGTCATGTCCACCATAAACATTGAATTATAATTCCCCAATAATTGAAATCACACCAACTAGGGTTGGTCATTCACTTTTAACTATGGTTCGATTCTAACAAGTATTATGGAAGGCTATACTGACTTATTATTTATTTGAGGGATTTTATCATTATATGTAATTTCAATTTTATTATCTTTGATTAAATTATTGTTAATATTAAGAGAGATATGATTAAGTGATTAACCATGTCAAAGATAATATTTATGCATAATCTGGTCTTATTTTAGTTCAATATTTCATGATTTTTTAATTAACTAATGGTTTGATCGAGACAACATACCCAAAATAAATAATCCATCCAACAAAGAGAAATAAAATAAATGTTATGATTATGATCTTGTTATATTGGTTAGTTTATCTAGTGGTGGATAAACTAACCCAATACCAGTTGGAGAAAAACCCTGAACCTTTTGGGTTTGTGTTTACAGCTTTCCACCTATCCACCTTTGTATCTCCTAGGATTGGTTTCATCTTGGATCCTATCTTGAGTCACCTCCACTATCTTGGGATCTCCATGCATTACATATGATTTTATCTCATGCATAGGTGAGGGGTAAAAGGGGTTTTATATAAAATAATCCTTTGGCACACACGACATACATATTAATGTGGAGAAGGACTGTATGAAAAAAAAATTAATTTAAATAAATAAATTAAATGAAACCATCCACGTACAAGGGTCTTTGTCTAGCTCATGATCATCCCTACATGCAATGATATTTATGGATATAAAATAGCATTCAATTTTTTAATCATTATTGATTAAGATAAATCATACTCAAAACAATTAATTATCTATAGTTAATAAATCCTTTTATCTTAATCCTTTTTATGATTTCCTATAGATTCTCATCCATATTAATTTTAATCAAATAAATTCATTTAAAATTATATTTGAACGTGAATAGTACCTTGGAGGAAACCCAATGAGTTCATGTTCATAACTTTACAATGAGTATAAATTAACAATACATAGATGTTAAATTAAATAGACACAAACAACCATATATATATATATATCACCAATCATGTGTTGTGCCTCATATTTACACTCGAACCATGGTACATGTCTTGAGGGTTTGTATAACATAATTTTTTTTAATAAATCTGCATAATTTGGATAATTACACCACATGTAGTTCCAAATACATTTTGTGTAATATCGTTCACTGTCCATCCGAAGTATAAGCCTAGAGATACTGAATGTAAATGTACTTCAAAAATCTCTAGAGTACATGGTGTGTCTAGTGGGACACTTTCCGTGTAGTATCCGCGTTACACAATCTCCAGCCAAGAAAGCCATGTATGGGGTAGAGAGTCCCACCCTAACCCAAAGGGACTAAAAAATCTGACCAGTGGGCCACACAATGTGTAATTTGGAAACTATGTGCCACCTATTCTAGGTCAACAAATGGAGTCATTAAAACTTAGACAAACTCCAATGAAACAACATGGTTAGGTAGACTATAACTAATTCATTGAACCATGAATACACCGTGTGTACTACCAAATACATGTGGTGTGTCCTGGTGTTGTATATCTTGGAACCTTTGAACCTTTGGATGATATTATCTATTTTATTTTTATCAAAATTAAAAGAAAATATAATTTATATAGTGTCAATGAGATATGAAAAGTGGAGAAGAAGATCTCGAGATTCATATTTTCAGAATGATTAAATTGAATATAGATAACAAAATTATTAAATATATAAATCATCAACCCAAAAATAAATAATTATTATTAATGAAATAACCCGCTCTGATACCAATTATAGGATCTAGGCACAGTATAAGTGGGTGGGTGGGTGTACCAAACTTTGATTTTACTTTTAACAACAATATACCTGAGATCTTTCATGATGATAAAAACTCTGTATCTTCAAAATAGTATGAATAATGAAAAGAAAAAAGGGTAGTCCTGGAACCATAGTGAGAATCATCATATGTTGGTTATAATTAATTTAATTAAAAGACAAGAATTACCTCGATGGAATTCTTTCTCAATTGATGTTTCTGTTCACGAATCAATGTGATTTTTCATCATGTAATAGAATCCAAGTGTAGGCTTCCTCTAGTAGTGATCCCCACATTCTCCACATATCTTTGGATGTCACCGAAGAGATCTCCGTGTGCATTCATTGAAGAGCCTTTGCTTTCAATGTCCACCTTCGATCACGTTGTGAGCTGCTTCCAAAGCACTCTCCTTGATCCAGTGGAGGAGGGTCTCTATAATAACTTGACAGTGTTCTTGGTGGAAAGGAATTATCTCTTGGCTTGAGATATTTCTCCAAAGACACTGTTCACAACCACAATGAATGGATATGCATAATGAGAATATTGTAATTGGGATTTATAATACTTATAATAATAAAATAATGAAACAATTACCCAAGGGAATTTATTCATTTCATTTAATTCATAGTAATACCACATATATAATAATAAAATTTGACTACTATTATTACTTGACATGAACCCAATGAATTACTTCCAATATTATGTAATTAAATAAATAATATTATTTCTCACAAATTCCTTGAAAAAATACATAGCATGTATATTAATAAACACAATGTGTAATTTGGGTTTTCTATATTTATTTTCTTCTCCACCACATTTAATAGGCATTAAATAATGACTATTTATTTCATAAATAAATATCAATTCTTTAATTGCAAATAAATATATTATTTTCCCACAATATATTATCTTGAATAACCAGTGTCAAAATAATTGCGATCATGGATCCTTGAATAATTATTAAACCAAAATTGGGAATAATATTTATTCAATTATTTAAATGAATATTTAATTGAGATATATAGATACACATAGTGTGGGACCCTCTAGGCCTCTTTCTTAGTAGAAGTGGGTGGAGCATGCCTAAAGTCCATGGTTAGCATCTAGTAACATGCCAAGGCATCGATAGAGAAAGAAGATAATGAATCAATGATGTGCCGCCTCCTACGAATGCTTACCATGTAATGTAATCCCTTTATCTCGATATATCTAATCAATACGGTTTCATTCTTAAGCCATCAACACATGTGATCGATTATTCTTTCTTTTAATTCCCACAATTGAACATGACTATTCATCACCATGGTCATTGATTTATTTAGTCTATTTCAATTCCATAAAATAGACCAGGATATCAACATATGTTATGGAACACAAGGCAGACACACGTTCTCTTATTATCTATTAATGTAGTATTACTCGTGATGCAACCAACATATCCTACCCCATTGGGAATGGTGCGTCGTCATAGTTTTTTCCAATACATATAAGTGTGCGAGTTTTAATACCCATTAATAATAATCATAAAGTATAATGACTGATACACACATCCTTAGATAAAAACATCCAATGACACTATAAAATATGGATTTATTACTAGCAGATCTCGTTCTCATAATATCCTATAGGATATTACCAAGGTCTCACACCATGAGAAGGTGCCTCCAGGTTTTATGAGCCCCCGTCCCTAATGGCCTATTTTATTTGAGTCCCTCAAATAATATCATCCGGTCATAGAACATATATTAAAGAATATTTTTATGGCACTTATGGGTTCTCATTATAGTAGAGATACTCTATGAATCTTTAGTGCAACAGTTATCCTTAAGACATTATCACATGAATTTTCACATAGAAGAAAAATCAAGACATGTTAAGGTATTTGTGAATATTCAAATCCATGAATACTAGTCTATCATAAAGTACAAAGTAGTTGCTTCTAGGCCACAAACTCCAACATAATTCACATTACATTCAAAAGAACTATGATTAGGTTCCTTTAGGTTATGTTTAGAAGGAAACCCCTCAATATCCAAGTCGTGAGATTCATCCCCTATCATCCCCTTATATGGGTCATCAGAATCATTTATAGATTCCTATTTTTTAGGGTTCTTCTCTATCTACACATTCTAATTATCCCAAAAAGTTGTTATCTCATCATAAATGTTTTCTTAATTACTTTCCCTACTTCCAAGATCTAGATTTAAGATGAACTCAATATCTGTGATGAGAAAACCTTATAGATTTAACATTTTCTCAACATGAATAATTTCAATAAGAGATAAGATTCTCATATCCGACATGTATTCCTCATCCACTGGAGATTATACTAAATACCCATTATTATTTTTCCTTCACCATGAATGTGTGTCAAATTCCCTATCCTTCCCTCATCATTACCATTATATGTTCCTTTATTATTATTTTCATGTGCTTCCAACAACTTATCTCTGCCCTATCTTTTTCTACAAGAGTCATCATTAGGAATCCTTACCTTAGAAAAGCTACATTCATTGTCTCTCTTTAATTCTAATGTAAGGTTCCCAAAGAATCTATAGCTCAAGAAAAACATAGGCATTCTTTCATATTGAATTTTAATCCTTATTTCGTCATCCCTTGTAGTTAATACCACCTTCTACAAAAAATTAGTGGACATATCAATCTTAATAAAGAATCTTTCATAGTGCCAAAATATCATTTTATATGTTTATTTATCTAATCATACATGATTTCAAACTAATGGGGATATATCCTAGAGGATTCGTGGGTGAAAATATAACCAATTCAATTTGCATATGTGAATCTTAATTTTATTCTTTGAATTACTTACCTCATCAGGGTCAAATTTCTGGTCTCATTCCTAGATTTGTAGAATCCCAATATTTAAGGAAAATGATCCAAAACACCATGCTCAATGCTTGCACTCATCATAGGGGATGATGATGTGGTAATATCCCCTCCCCATTTCCATCACCCTATAATCCTCAAACCCATAAATATCTATAATATTTTGAGTGAGGTAATTAAACTTCTAGAGTTATCCTCTTTCAGAACAATGACATGAGTAATGATGGAATACTTATAGAGATGATCTCTCTATTCCACAACATCTTAATTAGTCGAAACATGGGAAATCCATCTCTTCTTAACAATTCTTCCATGATGGGGTGCATCAAAGTTTAATTAGTGGTTGGATACTGATTTCACCACATCTGGAAAATTATTCTTCAGTATAGCTTCATTAGGCATCACGCGATCCGATTAGAGTCATATAAAAACATCTCATTATGTCTAATATATTAGACATTCAATGTTTCCTATGTCCATGTTTCATCAAGTGTTTTTGTCTATGATATTTCCTTGAGTGATTATTGATAGTACATCCCACAAAATCATAATATTGAGTTTCAACTAAATAATACCTCATACAATATGTAATCTTAACCATTAAAAAACACTAGTGAAAACTGGGCCTATAGAGATTGCCAATGGCGGTCACTCTAACCGTACAACTACCACCTTGCGACCACCAGTGGTGGTCACATTTGGCCCATCGCTATAGGGATATATCAACTTCCATTGGTGGTCTCTATATGTGACCATAAATTCGGTCCACCATGACCGCTTGGTGATCACTAAAGGAGACCGAAAAATCAGCCTATAGCATCCACCAATGGCAGCTGAAAACCTATAAATGTTTTAAAAAAACCATTTATACATCATATTTTGAGAAAACACAAAAACTATTGTTTACTAGAAGCTACATAGATAAAATGACAAATAAAAACAATTCAAAATAGCATAACCACCAGGTTCCTCAGAAATAATAAATGACAGACATAATTATTCAAATACAGTGATTCAAACATCTCTAATCTATTTCAATATTCAACTTTAATAAACCTACAATAAGATACAAAAAGAAACAACTATATAATGAAAATGAAAATTAAAAAAAATTATTATTTTATTATATATATAAAAATGAAATTGGGTTGTTAGGGAGTTTGGGAATTTCATCAATTGGCCATTAGGTCAATAGGATAATATGCAATTGGGATATTTGGTCATTACAGTGTTACACTAATATGTCATTATAGAATTAGGGTGGAATTAAATTGATCCCCCCATACCTCCCACACCCCCCAAACATCACCCCTCACCGCAGACACCCCCCACCCTTGGATAGCCCCACGCCCCTCGGACAACACCCCACCCCCTGATAACCCCCATGAGGAGATGACACATCATTCAGACATGCGGTTTGCACAACACGACAGAATATGTGTTTTTTAGGTGTTCGAAACACATGAGATGTGTGCGTGAGGTGGTCAAAATCGGTCGAACGAACTAATAATGCCAGGAAATCGGACGACAACAAAGGGTGGGTGAATTTTGAAATGGTCAGGCAGACGACACGTCAATCGGAGGTGTCTTGTGACCGTGGGGACTAAAAATGCACTCAGCATGTCGTAAATGGCCAAAAAATATGTTTAAAGATCAAATTCATACTGATAAACATAGGTTTGACTTGAAATCCTAGGCTAGCACCCTAATTATTGTTGGGGTGGTGTACGAGGAGACGACATGTCATTCAGACACACGGTTTGTGTGGCACGAATGGATATGTGTTTTTTAGGTGTTTGGCACGTTTCAAAAGTGTGCGTGGGGTGGTCAAAATTGGCCGAACCACCTAGGAATGCCATTAAATTAGACGAAATCAAAGGGTGGGAGAATTTTAAAACATTCATGTAGACATCACATCAATCGGAGGTGTCGTGTGACCGTAGTGACAGAAAAAGTACTACACATGTTGCAAATGGCCAAAACATGTGTTTAACGGTCAAATGCATACCGAACGACATTATAATGACTTGAAATCACACAATAACATGCTAATATTTGTGAGGTGTACAAGGAGACGAAACATCCTTTAGAAATGTGGTTTGCACAGCACAACGGAATATGTGTTTTTTTATGTGTTTGGCATGCTTGAAAAGTATGTGTGGGGTGGTCAAAACCAGTCGAAAAACCTCATAATGAAATTGAATAAGATGAAAATATAGGGTGGGTGAATTTTGAAATGTTCAGGCAGACGAAACATCAATCGGAGTTGTTGTGGGACCGTGGTGACCGAACATGCACTCTGCATGTCGCAAATGCCCAAAACATGCGTTTAACAGTATAATGCATACCAAACGTCATTAGAATGACTTGAATTCACCCAAGAACAACCTAATTATTATTAAAGAGGTTTATGAGGAAACATAACATCCTTAAGATGTGTGGTTTGTACAGAACGTCGAAATATGGGTTTTTTAGGTGTTTGGTGTGCTTGAAAAGCGAGCATGGGGTGGTAAAAATCAGCCAAATGACCTAGAAATTCAATGAAATCGGATGGAAAAAAAGGGTGAGTATATTTTAATATGGTTGGGCATACAGAGTGTCAATTGGAGGTGTCGTGTGACCACGATAACCGAAAACACACTCTGCTTGTCGTAGATGACCAAAACATGCATTTGACTGTCAAATGCATACCGAACGAAATCCGAATGACTTGAAATCACATGGGAACACCCTAATTAATATTCATGTGTTGTACAAGGAGACATTATATCATTCAAATATGTGGTTTTTGAATCACGGTTGAATATGTGTTTTTTAGGAGTTTGGCGCGCTTGAAAAATGTGCATGGGGTGGTCAAAACTGGCTAAATGACCTCGGAATGCCATGAAACAGACTACAACAAAGGGTGGGTGAATTTTGAAATGGTCGGGCAGACAACATGTTAATTGGAGGTGTTGTGTGACTATGGTGACCAAAAACGCACTCTGCGTGTCGTAAATGGCCCAAACATGCGTTTAACGGTCACATGCATACCGAACAACATCAGCATGACTAGAAATCACAAAATACACCCTAATTATTATTTGTGATGTGTAGGAGGGGAAAATACGTCATTCGGACACACAGTTTGTGTGACATAGCGTAATATGTGTTTTTAGGTGTTTGGCGTGCATGAAAAGTGTTTGTGGGGTGGTCAAAACTGGCCGAATGACCTTATAATGTCATTAAATCGGACGACAACAAAGGGTGGGTTAATGGTGAAATGGTTGGGTAGATGACATGCCAATAGGATGTGTAGTGTAACCATGGTGACCGAAAACACACTCCGCATGTTGTAAATGGCCAAAATAAGCATTTAACAGTCAAATTCATACCGGATGACATCAGCATGACTTGAAATCACACAAAAACAACCAAATTATTATTTGTGTGGTGTAAAAGGAGATGGAACATCCTTCAGACATGCGGTTTGCACGACACGGCTGAATATGGGTTCCTTAGGTGTTTTGCACATTTGAAAAGCTTGTGTGGGGTGGTGAAAACCAGCCGAACAACCTCAGAATGCCATGAAATCAGACAAAGAAGAAGGTGGTGAATTGTTCTATGTTCGGGCAGAAGGAATGTCAATCGGATCTGTCATGTGACTGCGGTGAACGAAAACGCACTCTGCATGCCATAAAAGGCCAAATCATGCATTTAATAGTCAAATAGATATCAAAAAACATCAGCATAACTTGAAATCATAGGAATATACACAAATTATTATTGTTGAGGTGTAAGAGGAGATGGAACATAATTTGGATGTGTGCTTTCCATAACAAGACTAAATATATGTTTTTTAGTGTTTGGTGCGCATGAAAAGCATGCGTGGGGTGGTAAAAACCAGACTAATGACCTCGTAATGCCACAAAATTGGACAACAATAAAGGGAGGATGAATTGTGAAACATTAATGCAGATGACATGTCATTCAGAAGTTTTTTGTGACTGCGGTGACCGAAAAATCACTCCGCATGTCGTAAATGGCCAAAACATGCATTTATCGGTCAAATGCATACCGAAAATCAATAGAATGGCTAGCAATCACACAAGAACAACCTAATTATTATTCGTGTGGTGTACAAAGAGATGACACACCATTCAGATTTGTGTTTTTTGCGGCACAACTGAATATGTGTTTTTAGGTGTCTGGCGCACTTGAAAAGCGTGCATGGTTTGATTAAAAGAGACCGAATGACATTAGAATTACATGAAATTAGATGACAATAAATGTTGAGTGAATTGTGAAACGGTCGGGCATACGGCCCATCAATCCGAGGTGTTGTGTGACGGTGGTGACTGAAAACGCACTCCGCGTGTCGTAACTGTCTCAAACATGCATTTAATGGTGAAATGAATACTGAAAGACATCGACATGACTTGAAATCACACAAGAACACCCTAATTATAATTCGAGAGGTGTAAGAGGATACGACACATCATTCGGATGTGCAGTCTACATGGTACGACTAAATATGTGTTTTTTTGGGGTTTGGCGCGCAGGAAAGCGTGTGTGGGGTGGTCAAAATTGGCCGAACAACCTCGGAATTCAATGAAATCAGATTAAAACAAAGGGGGTGTATTTTGAAATGGTTTGGAAGACATAATTTCCATCAGAGGTGTCGTGTGATTGTACTGACCGAAAATTCACTCCCTATGTCATAAATGGAAAAAACAATCCTTTATCAGTCAAATGCATACCAAACAACATCGACATGACTTGAAATCACAGGAAAACCCCCTAATTATTATTTATGAGGAGTACAAGGAGAAAAAATTTCATTCAGATGCGTGTTTTGTGCGGTACGACTGAATATGTGTTTTTTAGCTGTTTGGTGCACATGAAAAGCATGCATGGGGTGGTCAAAACCAGCTAAACGACCTCAAAATTCAATAAAACTGGGCTACCACAAAGGGTGAGTGAATTTTGAAATGTTCAGGCTGACAGAACGTCAATCGGAGGTGTCGTGTGACTATAGTGACCAAAAACGCACTCTTCATGTCATAAATGGCCAAAACATGCATTTAACTGTCAAATGCATACCGAATGCCATCAAGATAACATGAAATAAAATGTGAAAACACTAATAATTATATGTGATGTATAAAAGGATACGAAACATCTTTCATGCATTTAGTTTGGGTAGCATGGATGAATGTGTGTTTTTTAGGTGTGTGATGCGCTTGAAAAGAATGTGTGGGGTGCTCAAAACTGGCCGAACAACCTCTGAATGCCATGAAATCAGTCGACAACAAGGTTGGGTGAATTGTGAAATGCTTGGGCAGATGACACATCAATCAAAGGTTCCATGAGAGCGTGGTGACCAGAAAGGCACTCTATGTGTCGTAAATGGATAAAACATACGTTTAACGGCGAAATGCATACCGAACGACATCAGCATGACTTGAAATAAAAAAAAACACACTAGTTATTATTTTTTAGGTGTACAAAGATATGGAACATCCTTTTGGAAACACAGTTTGTGCGATAAGGTTGAATATGTGTTTTTAGGTGTTTGACACGCTTGAAAAGCGTGCGTGGGGTGGTCATAACTGGCCGAACGACCTCGAAATTCAATGAAATCAGATGAAAACAAAGGGTGGCTGAATTTTGAATTGGTCGGGTAGACGACACATCAATCGGAGGTGTCATGTGACCGCGGTGACCGAAAACGTTCTCAGCATGTCATAAATGGCCAAATAAAATGTTTAATGGTCAAATTCATACAGAACAGCATTGGCAAGGCATGAAATCACACGAAAACAAACTAAGTAATATTTTTAAGGTGTATGTGGAGACATCACGTCATTAGGATTCACGGTTTGCACAACACAACTGAATATGTGTTTTTAGGTGTTTGGCACGCTTGAAAAGCATGCATGGGGTGGTCAAAACCAGCCGAATGATCTCAGAATTCCATATAATCGGATGACAAAAGGGTCTATGAATTGTGAAATGGTCTGCTGAACACCATGTCAATAGAAGATTTTGTGTGACCGTGGTGACTGAAAATGCTCTCTGAGTGTCGTAAGTGGCCAAAACATGCATTTAATGGTCAAATGCATACTGAATGACATCAATATGACTTGAAATCTGTCGAAAACACCCTAATTGTTATTTGTGAGGAGTAAAAAGCAATGAAACATATTTCAAACATGGGGTTTGTGTGGAATGGACAAATATGTGTTATTTAGGTGTTTGGCATGCTTGAAAATCGTGCATGGGGTGGTCAAAAACCATATGAACGACCTCGTAATACCATAAAAAAGGACAACGACAAAGGGTGGGTGAATTGTGAAACTGTTAGGCAGACGACACATCAACCAGAGGTGTCGTGTGACCGCATCGACCAAAAACACACTCCACATGACATAAATGGAAAAAAATTGTGTTTAACAGTCCAATGCATACTGACTGACATCAACATGACTTGAAAACACATGAAAACACCCTAATTATTATTGGTGAGGTGTACGAGGAGACGAGATGTCATTTGGACGTGCGTTTTGCACGGCACGGCTGAATATTGTTTTTTAGGTGTTTGGTGCACCTGCAAATGGTTCATGGAGTAGTTAATAATAGACGAACGACTTCGGAATGCCATAAAATTGGATTAAAAAAAAGTGAGGGTGAATTGTGAAATGTTCTGGAAGACAACACATCAATCTGAGGTGTTGTGTGACCGCGATGACCGAAAATGCGCTCTGCGTGTCGTAAATGGCCAAAAGATGCCTTTAACAATCAAATGCATACCGAATGACATCAGAATGACTTGAAATATCATGATAAACAATGTAATTATTATTTTATGGTGTATAAGGAGACAAAACGTCATTCAGACATGGGGTATGCACAACACGACAAAATATGTGTTTTTAGGCATTTGGCGTGCTTGAAAAGCATGCGTGGGGTTGTCAAAACTGGCCGAATGACCTCGGAAAGCCATGAAATCAGACGAAAACAAAGGGTGGGTGAATTTTGAAATGGGACGGCAGATTGAACGTCAATCAGAGGTTCTAGGTGAGCGTGGTGACCTAAAATAAACTCTGCATGTTGTAAATTTCCAAAATATGCGTTTAACAGTCAAATGAATACCGAACGACATCAGCAGAACTTGAAATCACACAACAACACCCACATTATTATTCATGAGGTGTAAAAGGAGACGACATGTCCATAGAACACATGGTTTGTGCGGAATGTTTTAATATGTGTTTTTCAGGTGTTTGGCGTGCTTGAAAAGCATGCATGGGGTTGTCAAAACTGGCTGAATGACCTTGAAATGCCATGAAATTGGTTGGGAACAAAGGGTGGGTGAATTGTAAAACAGCCGAGTAGAAATCACGTTCTATGAAGGTTTGGTTTCGTGTGATAGTGGTGACTGAAAATGCACTCAGCGTGTCGTAAATGGACAAAACATGCGTTTAATGGTCAAACGCATACTGAAAGACATCGAAATGACTTGAAATCACACGAAAACAACCTAGTTATTATTCGTGAGGTGTATGAGGAGACATAACATCATTCAGACGCCCCCTCACCCTAGACAACCACCCTGACAACCCCCCCCCCCAACTTTGACAGCCCCCACACCATGGACGTCCCCCTCACCCCCTCACTGCACCACCTCGGACAGCCCTGACACCCCTTGGACAACCCACCTCACCCCCTGAATAGAACTCCCCCGGACAACCCCCCTAACCCCAAACAACCTTGCCACCCGCTGAATATCCCCCTCACCCCTGGACAACCTGCTCCCCCTAAAAAATTAACATTTAATGTCTAAATCAACATATATCATTAATTCATTAATAGATATAAATGAAATACACCTCATGAATATGATGCACCATGCACCGTCATGGATGATACCTCTATCCGGTGTCCCAGGGTCCTACAAAAAATAAAAATTATAATTATTTAGTAATGAAAATAATATTAAGTAAATAAATAAATTCAGTATAATCATGAATTGCTGATATCCTTCACCAGTACCCGGATGCACATATTCCTACAACGTTCTAACCTTAGTGATCAATTGAGCATTTATCTCCTCCGAAGCACGCAACTGTGCATTGAGATTTGAAAGCTTCTATGTCATCTAAGAAAAAAAAGGACCGACAACCACAACACTTGATACTATAGAATGATGAATCCTTATTCCATAGGTCAAACTATATCCATGTCCGTCAAGACCAATAATGCGATGGAATATACCATCCCATCACATGTGACATTATCATTGATCCTCTGGAAGTTGTTCTAACTCAGCTTCAAATTGAGACTGTGTAACATATATACATATAGATGATTATGTATAAATACATGTAATTATTTGTAATGAGTACAAGCACTTACTATAAGAGCTGCCGCCTCAGGATCATTTCTATCACGAATCCTCATCCACACCGACATTTTATTAGTAGGTCCACCTTGCTCCCGTAACTGTATACCAATAAAATACAATAATATAACACAAAACCAAAATAAAAAAAATAATAACAAATACCTCATGTCGGATCCGATACATGTGACGTGTCCCGAGCTTGTGAAGTGGTCCCTGCAACGGTCGATTCTTGGAATGGCGTGCTGACACCTCTTACATACAATTAATTTTAATTTCATGGAAATATAATGTGAAACATTGTTTAAAATATATATACCAAAATAAATATACTAACCACAGGGACCTCAATAGAAAAATATGAATCTAAGTCATGCCACTGATATGGGATAACACCTCTCGATAATATTTCTAGAATGTCTGTGGCACCCATATTTGTTACCCAGTGCTCCTTCTTGAATTTTCCTTTATAATATTTCAACATATTAAAACATTTTCTCATACACATGGGCCAAAACTCACCAGGGAACACATTCTTATTATCTTATTCAAGAAAAAAAAATAAAACATGTTAGTGGTTTTTTAAACATAGGGAAGAAACTAAATTGGTCTTCTTACTTGAACTTCCCTCCAAAGCCTATATAATGTATCCTGAGGGATAAAAGCCCAGTCAGGTGTGGACAATAGAAATCGATGTGGGTCACATATGATATGAACCATGTGATGAATAAATATAGGGGCAGTCAGTCCCAAAAGATGATATCTGTCGTCCAATGATACATCATTGATCGTGTCAGAATTCAATGATAAAATTCCATGGCTAGGGCCTCTCTTCCTAGAGGAATAAGAAGTCTAGTCTGATCCTGTTGAAAAAAAAATTATACATAATTTTATAGATGTGAACACACACACACACACACACATATATATATATATCTATGTGTGTGTGTGTGTATTTTGAAATTACATAAAAAATCAGAAATAGTTACATTCAAACATACCTCAACTTGAGACATAGATGGCTCAAATAGATGATGTGGATCTACTACTTGTTCCCCTAACATTCCTGCGATTGTACAAAACATTAATAAGGGGACCATCCACAATATCAAAAAGATAAATTGTATTTTTTTTTAAAAAATCAAATTTGTATAGTATTCAATCACATAATGTGGGATAGAATAATTAGTTGTAAATGGATTTTAAAAAATCAAAAAATCAACAAAATAAAAATAAAATTATTTTAAAAATGGCATGTATTAAGAGAGGGGGTGTTGTAGGGCTATCCAGGGTGGGGTGGTTGTCTGGGGTGTGTGGGGTGGGGAGGATGCCTTAGGGTGGGGCTATTTGGGGGTCGGGGCTGTCCGGGGTGGGGGGATATCCGGGGGTGAGGGTGGCTATTCAGGGTGGGGTGGGTGGTTGTCCAGGGGTGGGGGTGTCCGGGGGTGAGGGGGGTTGTCCGAGGTGGGGGTGGGGGTGGGGGGAGGTGCTTCGGGTGGAGGGTGGGGGTTGTCCAGGGTTTGGTGGGAAAGCAATTATACACCTTTTATTAAACCTGCAAATTGACCGTTTCTCCTTCAAAAACGGCTCTGACCTAATAAATATATTCTTCATGTTGAACAATGGTATATTGATCATGCTATTGAGAAACAAAAGGATAAATATCGGGTTCATCTTGTTCAAATAGAAACACTCCTCACTGGGAAATTTTCACTACAACATGCCAACTAGGATCCGAAGGTAATGTAACAAAGAATAGTTGTTCTTCTTGTGATGTCAAAATGTAAGATTCATTATCAGCTCAATCATTTTTGTGTAACATATAGTTATTCTCCATTGTAAACAGATATATATTGACTTTACTTCCATGTGTTGGATCAACCAAATTACACTTTAACAATATGTACTTCAACCCGTGTGTGTATAAAACATCAATGATATCTATCAATTGACATAGTAATAACAAGAATCAAAAAATGGACATGAGATGCCACTTTTTCGGGATTTTAATTTGGCATCAACATATTTAATGTGAAATATTAATCCATTAGCATCTATAAGTTTATAATGATGAGTCGTTCTAGATGGACCTGCAGCTAGTTGGATAAATTCTTTAGTTAGCATGGGGTCACCTATCTCCCTCCACTTATGAACCTACATAATTCACAAAATTCAATTTTTAATTTATGTAGAAATAAATTATTATAATAAATCACTCATAATGGAAATCAATTTATTCATACCAAATCCGTGAAACAATCATTAAATGACGCAGAGTGAGATTGTCGAATTTGATAATTAGTCGCACAATACATCACTCTTTAGCAAATTAATGTGTTTCCTGCAAATGAACAATATCAATGTTTAAATGATTTTTTTTTCAAAAAAAAACATGTAAAATTTAGTTTATAAAATTGATAAGACACTCACTGCATTAATGGTTAAACTGATAGAGTATTGAACAAGATGTATTGATGCGCTTGTATCTACTCAATGTTTTCCATATCAAATGTGGTTCCTTCTCCAACTCGACCATCATGAATCTAATAGGTCTTATTTAAATTTGTTTCAAAATCCATAAGATATTATAAAAAAAAGTAGTACACTCATTCATCAAATAACCATTGGTTATTTATGCCTACAGATGGGCTGTGTTGCGTACAAATTGTTTCAATGTATTCAGATACCGCTCAATAGGATACATCCACCTGAATTTCACTAGACTAGTAGCCATTACATCATCAGTTAGGTGCACTATCAAGTGAAACATAACATTGAAAATGAGGGGGGAAATAGTTTTTCATGGTGAAAAATTATAAGTACAATTAGGTCCTGATAACATTTTGAATCACTCATTTGTTGATTTCTTAAACAAAGTTGTCTAAAAAAATTACTCATCTGAATAAACGGTTGAACAACATTGGGGGGTAAAAAATCACAAACTGCGATAGGGAATCAAATGCTGAAGTAAAATATGATTTTAATGAATCTTAAACTCTTGTAATGTCTTTCTCAATAAATTCACACACTTTGAAATATTACAGGATAACCATCAGGCACCTTGGGAATCTTCAAAATGGAAATAAATGTATCTTTCTCCATTATAGTCATCGTATACTGTATTGCAAGCATATATGCCTTGTTTTCCTCATCTAACTGTAAATGAAACTATTTCCTTAAACCAATTTCTTCCAAATCATGACGTGCATTAACATGGTCCTTTGATTTTCCACTAACACCTAAAATGGTCTATATTATATTATCAGAAAAACAATTTCAATGTGCATGTCATCCAAATTGTACCTTAGCATGTTTGTTTTCAATTATGGGAGATGGTAAAAAATAATTTTCTTTTTCCAACTGTGACTACATTGTCTACCTGCACAATGAATGTTACATAATGGATGAGACACTAAATTCTAAAATTCATATACGATGCGGATGTTTTCTTCCTCAATCTGCAATAACATTTCGACACCTGTAATAGTCTTTAGTGATTTGGTGAACTCTCTATAACCATCAAATTTTACTCTATCCTTTCTGAACCAGTGCTAAGGGGGAGAAAACATCTATGACCCATGTATTCACATTGTTTGGAACGTTTAAGACATACAATTTTTTTTTACTTTTTTTGCAATAAGGGAATAAAAGTTCCCTTTTCGTATTCCATCATGATAAATTTTCATAAGGCGAGAAAAACTTAATTGTACACACTAAAATATCCTTCAATTTGAACATTAAATTCGTTTCATAGTCATAAGTCATCCCATAATCACTCCAAAATTCATTGAACTCATCAATGAATGGCTGTAGGAAAACATCAATCTTATCACCCAGACTTCATGGTCTATCAATAAGAGTGGAAGGTAACAAAAATTGTTTCTTCAAACAATGCCACAGAGGATGATTATACAGAACAAAACCATGGGCCATGTGCTATGAGTTTCACCAACAATAGAAATGAATGGATTGAAACCATCTATTTCCAACCCCAATCCGACATTACAAACACCTTTAACAAAGTCGGTGAGTCTCTTATCGAAATTATTCCATGCACGAGAGTCTGTCGGGTGGGTTAACATATCACATTCTAGATTCCATTCTACATACATTCTCATTAAATAATAAACTTTATATGTCATAAAAAATATTTTCAACCTCATATTTAGGTGAAAGTAATGAATTTGCTGCATGTAAATTGGTTTTCCATGTTTCACAGTATGACATTGATGAGTCTGATTTCTTATGTTACCTTTTCTACTGGAAGTGTCACAGACTGCAGAATTATCCAAATGGGTAGTTTCCTTTCTAAACAAAATACAATTGTTTCCACATGCTTCTATGGTCTCATATATAAAACCTAAGATCAATGTCAACTTATGAGCACTGTAATATGACTCAGGAATCTTAGCATCAACCAGAAGAACCTTTTTCAATAACGCCAATAGAATTTTGAACGATGTGTCTAACCAGTAATTCAATGTCTTCAAATGTAAAAAATCCATGATAAATGATAATTTATTTTAAGAATTACATATAGGATATAATTCCATTTTCACATCATCAAGTACATCATAAAACCTTCTCAAATCACGATCCACAACACAACACAGATTTATCTCACTGGTCTCAGCATTCTGGATGCCAATGCCTTCAGGAGCCAACCCACGTACCATTTCAGTAAGAATTTCATGAATTGGATCATCCATCCTCACATCAACATCTATCTGAACTACATCTGTATTTTGAAAATGAATAGATTATTCCCCATGGTGAGTACACCATTTATAATTTCTTAGAAATCTATTCAAGAATAGGTGCTCCCTCACGGTATATCGTTTGAATTGATATCTATTTGACCATTTTCTACACATACATCAAATGTAGTCACTTTTAAATCCTCTAGTGAACTCAAAGAACTGCATGATTCCTTTGAAATATTATCTAGACATTCGATTTGGAATATCAATCCAACTCTTTTACATAATAATATTTGTATAACAACCATTTACACAAATGTGGTCACGCCTCAAACATTTTCTCATGGGATACACACCCAGACTCAAGAATGCTATAAATCAAATAACAACACGACTTAATATTAATACATTCAAAATATACATGAATGGTACATTTTATGTAACATCCAACATCAAGTAAAGTGTGATGTATTCTTATAAAAACACTTTTAACAGACATGGTTTCATAATTATTCATGAGCACAAGCCCGCAAACACATGAACTTAAATTTCTACAATTTTTATTCACACAAAATTTTAAAGACCCGGAAATTTCAAGGAAATTTATTTCTTAATTTCATTGGAATTTTATGAGTACGCAGTTTCTGACGGAGCGTAATTCCGAGGCCCAGTGTGCCCAGAATCAATTTCCGATGTTAGGCTCGGGTACGTTCAGTGAACGAATGAGCGGGTTTTTCTGACATTTAATCCGGTGCTCGGAATCGAAATCTGAGGGCACTGATGAAATTGTATGGCCGGTAATTTCTTAGGGGGACCTTTACCGTGATTGTGTTTTCATGAGAGGGGAAGATAATTTTTGAGGATTATGTGTAAAGTGAAATATAATTGTGTTAGAATTTTATTTCATTTCTAAGTGTTTTAATCCCATGAGTGGGAGTTGGGTTGGGACCCACTTCATCCTAAACTCCTATTGATAGGATATTAGTGAGGTGGGGACCGCCCGAGCCCCCACCTATTCAAATTCTCTAAACCCTCTAAACCTCCCATTTAATAAATGTTGTGGCTACCTCTCTTCCCCATAAATGCATGCCAACATATCTCACCATTAATTTTGTCAATTTAAGACTTATAAATTAAGGCGTTAATGCTTTTGAATTTTAAAATTGTATGTAAAAGTAATAAAATAAGGCAAAGGCCTTATTTTATTTTGGTTGCTTCGTTGTGTTGCGAGAGGGAGAATTCTTCACATTTGAAGAACTTCATCTTCTTCGTGAAGAATGCCAAGAATCTGATGAAGCACACCAACTTGGAAATCACGGTTCTTCATCCTCTTCTTCCTCCACGACAAGGGAGAAGTCGCCGACCATGGTGATCATCGCCAACGACAACGTACCTTCCTTCTTCATCTCCACAACAAGTGGGGAGACGTCGTTTCCTCCTCGGATGCACCCCGATGTCCACGGAATCTATGTCCAACCCCCGCGACTCCGTTCTCTGTGACGCCCGACGTGCGGCGTCAAATATCCAAGTAGGGGTTAACTTGATGTTCGTGGATTTTTCCTTGCCGTTCTTCGTCTTTATTTTATGGCCACCTGTTATCGGATTAACGGGAGGAGGTTGGACCACACGAACATGGCCGAACCTCCTCCCCCTTTGATGATGTGTTTTTCACGGCACGAACAAAGGTAGCACGGTGCAATGGAACCATGCAGAAACAAAGATGCACGAGCGAAGAAGCGCGGTGCTATCGTGCCGTGCCGTTGAGGCCGAACAAATCAGTGGCGCCGTCTTGCCGCGCCGGAGAACCACGAATGGGCCGTGGCTGGAGCGGGCTAGCGGCGGTGCAAGGAGGGCGACCGGAACCTCCGGCCACCGGCACCTCGGAGGGGCGGGACCGCGGGGTCCGGCGGTGGCAGCACCGGCCGGCCAGACCAGGCCGACCATTTCAGGAGGGAGACCAGGGGTCGTAACCCATGGCTGGCCAAAGGAGTGGCCCCACGGGGGCCACGGTTTGTCAATCAAGGGGCAACGCGCCCCCCCTTCTGCGACAGCTTGGATGTGCCGAGCTGTCTGGCCACACGGGCCGCGCCCACGCCAGGCCAACCGGCCGCCGAGGTAGGACCGGGCCGGGCCGGCTGGGTCGGGTCGCACCGGTTGGGCCAGGCGGCACCCCCGGGTCGCAGCGGTTGGTCGGGCCACGCCACCAGGCCGTGCCGCTCCCTAGTGGGCCGGACCCAGACCCGGTTCAGGTCGACCCGGTTCGGTCCGACCCAGGGGGTCTCGGGCCGGGTTGGTCCGGGCCCCAAACCCCCTAAACCCGGACATGTTCTCTTAAAAGCCCATAAAATGGGATACAGACCTCCGATCAATGCACCGTCAATTGCATAGAGATCCTTGGATCGAGACAGTCATTTCAGTATATTACACTCATGGTTTAGGAGAACTTTGGGTACAACCGGGTTGGTTCGATCACGAAAACAACCGGGCTCTCGGAGCGGAAACACTTATAACATGAGCTCCGGATGTTCAATAGATGTGTCATTGACTTTGTCGGATTCCAATTGATGATACAGAACTTTTAGATTACTTCGCCTGAGGATTGGATGCAGTTGGATAGTGGCTGGGTTGGATTGAACCCGAAATCCAACCGGGCCCCTCGAATGGAAAAGCTGATAAATTTCAGACCAGACATCTGTTTGACAAACCGTCAGCAGCGTTGGTGATCACGTTGATAAATATTCCTTATGTGAATACCCTATGAGAGTTTAGTCTACAGTTGAGATACGTTCGGGTTGGTTCGTACACGAAACCAACTGGGACCCCGGGACGAAGAGGCTGATAACACACAGATCAGGCATCCTATTGACGCGTCGTCTGTTGTGTTGAGTTTCCTATGATGTGGTTGACCCTTGGGATACATCTTCATAGAACGTTGTGATACATGGAGTATCGACCAGAAACTCATGGAGTGGACCATCCCAGTGACGAGCTAGCAGAGTGCAGAGACCTAGTAGCTGGCTGAGACTTTATGAATGATAATTGATCGTCTCGGAGTGATTCGGATAGCCCATGGGGGTGCGCTTGGTTGTAGCAGCTGAACCATGGAAGATGTTCGCTTGGTTGTAACGGAAGACCCGCGGTACTCGAGAGAAGGTGTACCTCTGTAGGCTATGAGGGGGTGTGCTCGGTTGTAGCGGCAGACCCACGGTGGGATGCACTCGGTTGTAGTGGCAAGCCCACAGTACTCAACAGGTGGAGTACTTCTTCAATCCAAGGTTATTGGGGTGCGCTTGGTTGTAGCGGCAGGCCCACTATACTCAACAGAGGAGGAGTTCTCCAGCAGCTATGGTTTCGACATCATGATTAAAATCCTCGTTTGACCTGAGCCTATGACCTTTGTGTTTACCTCATGATTGAGATGGGTCATTTGATAACTTAGGTATATGTATGGGTATATATGTAGGTAGTGGTTTTCCATTGATTTCATAACCTTTGTGTTTCCTCATGATTGAGATGGGTTACTTGATAACTTAGGTATAAGTATGGGATTATACCTAAGTAAGGGTTATCTGTTGAGATCCTTCTTTGTGGATATCCTTGTTGGATTTAGTGAGGCCTTAAGGGTCTTGGGGTCCCTACTGAGTATCTTATACTCACCCATGCACGGACTATGCCCGCACCTCGTTGTGTTGGTTGCAGACGACGGGCAGCGCTGATAGAGGCTGAGTGTTCGAGGGCTGGACAGTACCCAGAGGTGGACCTCACGACGAGTCAGTATCCGGAGGTGGACTTCACGATGACAAGATACTCAAATGAGGTTGACAGGCGAGAGCGTTGTGGAGGCTATCTGTACCTAACCTTCACGTAGGATCCGTGGTGGACGATCTAGGAGTTGCGCTATTTGTACCTACCCTTCAGGTAGGATCCAAGGTGGACGACCTAGGAGCTGCTTCTATTCTTCCAGCTGTTTGTCTTTTCTGTTTTACTTCCATTCTATTGTAGCTATACTTTTCAGTTAGGTTTGTATTCTGTCCCATTTACCTTTCAGCACTTTCATTTGTACTTAGTATATTTCTTCCTCTTGTACTCTGGGGTGTTTGTTTACTTTTATAAAGTAAATACCTTCCTAGTTATCAGGATTTATGCCTTTGGTTCTAGTCTCCAGCCCCTGGCCTATGGAAGGTGGGCTTGGGGTAGTCACGGCACGGGCCTTAAGGATGGGTCATGAAATATTGGTATCAAAGGAGTCGGTTCTACCGCAGAACTTATAACTCTGATATTTTTTTCCTGTGAAGAAATAGTGTTAAGGGTACCGAGTGTGGTTTTCAATTCAGGGAGTCCAGTCTTGGTGTGGCCGGCCGACGTATCCATACACCAAGACCCTGACAACTAATTTCCGTCATTGTGCACGAAAACACTGATTGCGTGTGTGTTTCCAAAAGTTTTTAAAAGTCAGATCAAACCAGGTCACATAGCTTGTATAAATCATTTGACCGTGTCACATTTGATTCTTTCAGGATGCCTCCCCATGGAAGACCAACTAGAACCCCAATAGTTGTACGTACTGACAGCCTGTCGAGCAATGATGCCTCAGTACATGGCCCATTCTAGTTGAGGCACCAGCGGAGGCACCAGCGATACTACCACCCGTTGGAAAACCGATGCCACCAGCCCTTGCAGAAGAGAGTGCACATCGTTTGAGCGCACTACACGAGTTCCAACGCCAAAGGCCACCCAGGTTCAGGGGAGAGACAGACCCGTAGGTGGCTGATGATTGGATAGAGGTTGTGGTGAGAGTCTTCCGGCTACTAGGGACACCAACAGACTTCATAGCGTTCCTTGCTGCCAGCCTCCTTCAGGAAGCAGCAGGCAGATGGTGGAGCCTGATGCTCCAGATGCATAACAAGGTGACACTTCTGTGGGCAGACTTCGAGAGCCTCTTCTGGGAAGATTTTATACCATCCACCCTTATAACGGTGCATATAAATGAGCTAATTCATCTACAGCAGGGTAGCAGGATGGTGGGATAGTACTCAACGAGGTTCATAGACCTCTCACGCTACTCCACAGATATGGTATGAGACCCATTCTTCCTGGCCCAAACCTTTGAGCAGGGGCTCAGGCGAGAGATTAGAGCTTCTTTTGTTTCTCATAACATCCCAACGTAGATAGGGGTGTTGGAGGGAGACCTCTTAGTGGAGAGTATCCTTGCTGAGCAGTCTCTAGCAGCAGGACCCACCACTACCCGACATGCGGCAGAGTCTTCTACAGCGGGCATTAGACAGATGACGCAGAGGTCCAAGAGGACCAGACCTACAGGTGGTCGACCGCATGACACAGGATCCTGTGTGCGATGCACTCGGGGTGGAGAGCGACTTACAAGGAGCGGATAGTGTTACTCCTGTGGCGGGGTTGGTCACATGGCACGTGACTGTCTGACCCGCCATGCAGATGACCAGCAGATAAACGAAGGACCTCCCAGGCAGAGGTAGTGGTTTGATCGAGGCGGACTGTAAAGAACCAGAGACCGAGACAGGGGAGCTGGTAGTGAAACTAGAGGTGGACGACGCTTCGAGGTGTTGCCACCACCACCACCACCAGGAGGTCCACCCTGACCACAGGGAATATGTGGACATGGGAGAGCTCAGCTTCAGGCAGCAGAAACTTACGACTACAGAGCTCCAAAATATGGTGGACAAGTGCGGGACTAGTTCCAGGCATGAGACATTTGATCTTGGTGCTTCTAGTTTCCTTGTTGTCATTGTTGTGTGTCTTTCTACTTCACGCTGCAGTAATAAAAGACACATGTCCTTGTGACTTTTGCTTCCTTCCATTTTGTTTACTGAGAGGTCCCGGTTAAAACTGGTGACTTGACCCTCACTTTCGAGATTCCTATTGGAGGAGTCCCAGTTACCTCACGATGATGCCGACAGTGTGACTCGACCCTTAGTGGCGAGAGTGACGGTTGGATATCTTGGTAGTAACATTGAGGCCTTATGATGTCATCCATGGCATGAATGCATCATTCATGTCCGGATTGACTGTATTAGGAAAAGAAACATGGTTCATATAGGGGATGAGACTAGATTTCTCTTATTGGAAAAGAAGAAATCTTAGCAGCTCTTATGGGACCAAAGATGGTCCAGGCCACGACAGAGAAGGTCCATGTCATCCAGGAGTGGATGAGGATAGCTCAGAGCCGACATAAGTCATATGCTGATAGGTGGTAGAGACCACTGGAGTTCGAAGATGGAGACAACATTTTCTTATGGGTCTCACCTCAATGTCGAATTACAGACATTTGGCTAAGGCGACAAGTTATCTCTGCAGTTAATCAGATTCTTCAAGGTCCTCAACAGGGTAGGAAAGGTGGGTTACCGCTTAACTCATCCACCTCAGTTACACCAGGTTCACGACAACTTCCACGTATCTCAACTGAGGAGATACGTGCTTGACCCGATGCATATCATCTACCATGGGGAGCTGGACTTTGGCAATGGGGCGACTTTTTCAGGGTTCCAGTAGAGTTTTAGGATCGACATAGCAAAGGTATATTCCTCTTGTGTGCTTTCGTTGGCATCACGGGAACCTCCAGGAGAGCACATGTGAGCGGAAGGCTCAGATTCGTTCTCAGTACAACTTTTGTATCCCTAGTTTGTGTTAAAGCTTTACGGGGACGTAAAGCCCTGAGGTGGGAGTAATGTAAAGACCCGGAAATTTCAAAGAAATTTTTTGCATAATTTCTTTAGAATTTTATGAGAACACAATTTCGGACGGCGCCTGATTCTGAGGCCGGTGTGCCTGGAATCAATTTCCGAATTTAGGCTCGGGTACATTTAGTGAACGAAGGCGCAAGTTTTTATAACTTTTAATCCGGTGCTTGGAATCAAAATACGAGGGCACCGATGAAATCGTAGGGCTGGTAATTGCTTAGGGGGACCTTTACCGTGATAGAGTTTTCACGAGAGTGGAAGATAATTTTTGAGGATTAAGTGTAAAGTGAAATATAATTGTGTTACAATTTTATTTCACTTCTATGTGTTTTAATCCCATGTGTGGGAGTTGGGGTGGGACCCACTTGATCCTAAACTCCTATTGATAAGATATTAGTGAGGTGGGTCCCATACGAGTCCCTAGCTATTCAAATTCTCTAAACCCTCTAAACCTCCCATGTAATAAATTTTGTGGCTACCTCTATTCCTCATAAATGCATGCCAACCTATCTCACCATTAATTTTGTCAATTTAAGACTAATAAAATAAGTGAGTTAAGGTTTTTGAATTTTAAAATTGTATGAAAAAGTAATAAAATAATGCAAAGGCCTTATTTTATTTTGGTTTCTTCATTGTGTTGAGAGAGGGAGCGTTCTTCACATTTTATGAACTTCATATTCTTCGTGAATAATGCCAAGGCTCCGACGAAGAACACCGACTCGGAAATCAAGGTTCTTCATCCTCTTCTTCCTCCACGACTAGGGAGAAGTCGCCGACCGTGGTGATCATCGCCAATGAAAACGTACCTTCCTTCTTCAACTCCACAACATGTTAGGAGACATCGTTTCCTCCTCGGACGCGCCCCAACGTCCACAGAATCTATGTCCGACCCCCGCGACGCCTTTCTCTGTGACGCCCGACGTGCGACGTCAAATATCCAAATAGAGGTTATCTTGATGTTCGTGGATTTTTCCTTGCCGTTCTTCATCTTTATTTTATGGTCACCTGTTATCAGATTAACGGGAGGAGGTAGGACCGCACGAACATGGCCGACCCTCCTCCCCCTTTGATGATGTGTTTGTCACGACACGAACAAAGGTAGCACGGTGCAATGGCACCGCACGGAAACAAAGATGAACGGGCGAAGAAGCGCGGCGCTTTCGCGCCACACCGTTGAGGCCGAACAAAGCCGTGGAGCCACGCTGGAGAACCACAATGTGGCCACGGCCAAAGCGGGGCTGGAGCGGAGGCGCGTGACACCGTCGCGTCGTGTCGATCGGACAAGGCCGCGACTCAAAGCCGCGGCGGAGCAAGGCAGGGCGGCTGGAACTGCCGGCCGCCAGCACCTCGAAGGGGAGGGACCGCGAGGTCCCGCGGTGGCTGCACCGGCCAGCCGGACTGGGACGGCTGTTTCAAGAGGGAGTCCAGGGGTCGTAACCCCCGGTTGGCCAAAGGAGCATCCCCACGGGGCTGCAGTTTGTCAATTAGGGGGGCAGCGTGCCCCCCCCCTTCCGCGACAGCTCTGCCGAGCCGAGCTGTTTGGCCACGCGGGTCGCACCGGCCGGGCCGGGCCGAGACGGGCCGCGCCCCCGGGCCGGGTCGCGCCCTAATGGGCCAGACCCAGACCCGGTTCGGGTTGACCTGGTTTCGGCCGACCCAGGGGGTCTTGGGCTGGGTCGGTCTGGGCCCAAAACCCCCTAAAACCGGACAGGTTCGCTAAAAAGCGAATAACCAGGGCTACGGACCTCCGATCGACGCACCGTCAATTGCATAGAGATCCTTGGATAGAGACGGTCGTTTCAAAATATTACACTCAAGGTTTTGGAGAAGTTTGGGTATGGCAGGGTTGGTTCGAGCACGAAACCAACCGGGAACTTGGAGCGGAAACACTTATAACATGAGCTCCGGACGTCCGATAGACATGTCACCAACTTTGTTGGATTCCTCTTGATGCGACAGAACATTTGGATTCCTTCACCTCAGGATATGACATAGTTGGATAGTGGTCGGGTTGGATTGAACTCGAAATCTAACCGGGCCCCTGGAACGTTAAAGATGGTGACTTTCAGACCGGGCATCCGTTTGACGAACTGTCAGCGGCGTTGGTGATCACGTTGAGAAACGGTCCCTATGAGTATACCCTATGAGAGTTCGGGGTACAGTTGAGATATGGTCAGGTTGGTTCATACACGAAACCAAATGGGCCCCCAGGACGAAAAGGCTGATAACACACAGACCGGGCATGCGATCGACGCACCGTCTGTTGTGTTGAGTTTCCTATGTTGTGGCTGACCCTTGGGATACTTCTTCGTAGCACCTTGTGATACTTGGAGTATCGACCAGTAGCTCGTGGGGCGGACCCTCCCGGTGACGAGCTAGCAGAGTGCAGAGACCTAGTAGCTGGATGAGACTTGACGACTGCTGATTGATCGTCTTAGAGTGATTCGGATAGCCTAGTGGGGTATGCTTGGTTGTAGCAGAGGATCCACGGTGGAGGTGCACTTGGTTGTAGCGGCAGACCCGTAGTACTCGAGAGAAGGAGTACCTCTATAGGCTATGAGGTGATGCACTCGGTTGTAGCAGCAGACCTATGGTGGGATGCACTTGGTTGCAGCGGCAGGTCCACAGTACTCAACAGGTGGAGTACTTCAGCAGTCCAAGGTTAGTGGGGCGTGCTTGGTTGTAGCGGCAGACCCACTGTACTCGAAAGAGGAGGAGTTCTCCAGCAGCCGTGGTTTCGACATCATGATTAAAATCCTGGTTTGAGCCGAGTCTATGAACTTTGTGTTTACCTCATGATTGAGATGGGTCACTTGATAACTTAGGTATATGTATTGGCATATACCTAGGTAGTGGTTGTCTGTTGATTTCATAACCTTTGTGTTTACTCATGATTGAGATGGGTTACTTGATAACATAGGTATAAGTATAGGCTTATAACTAAGTAAGGGTTATCTGTTGAGATCCTTCTTTGTGGTTATCCTTTTTGGATTTAGTGAGACCTTAAGGGTCTCAGGGTTCCTACTGAGTATCGTATACTCACCCCTGCACGGGCTATGCCTACTCCTCGTTGTTTTGGTTGTAGACGATGGGAAACGATGACAGAGGCCGAGTGTTCGAGGGCTGGACGACACCAGGAGTTGGACCTCACAATGAGTCAGTATCCGGAGGTGGACTTCATGAAGAGACGATACTCGTTAGAGGTTGATGGTCAAGAGAGTTATGGAGGATATCTATACCTACCCTTTAGGAAGGATCTGTGGTGGACGATCCAGGAGCTGTGCTATCTATACCTACCTTTCAGGTAGGTTCCGAGGTGGACGACCCAGGAGTTGCTTCTATTCTTACAGTTGTTTGTCTTTTCTATTGTACTTAAATTTAGTTGTAGCTATACTTTTCAGTTGGGTTTGTATTCTAGCCCATTTAATTTTCAACACTTTCCTTTGTACTTATTATATTACTTCCACTTGTACTATGTGGTTTTTGTTTACTTTTATAAAGGCAATTACTTCCCAGGTATCAGGATTTACGCCTTTTTTGCTAGTCGCTAGCCCCTGGCCTATGAAAGGCGGGCTTGGGGTAGTCACGACATGGGCCCCAAGGACAGGTCGTAACAAAAATATTCATATAATCTTAATGAATAAAAAATTTGTGTTGTAAAATGACCAAAATCAAAACTCTTAAACAGATGGTAGGGAATACATGTTAGCGCTACAAATATAGAAAGGAGGGGAGTCAGAGGTGGTGTTGCGAGGGAGAGGAGGGGAAGTGGAGGGGAGACGAAGTATGAGGTGGTGCGACGAGGGAGGGGATATGCATCATAGATGGTCGGGAGATGGAGTAGGAGGCGGTGCAGTGAGGTAGGGGATGGGTGACAACAGGGAGCCGGAAGCGGTCGCATGGCATCAGCGGTGATAGGTGAAGGGCGGCGGTGTTTCAGTGAGGTAGAACAGAAGCTATGAGTAGGGTTTTGGCACGAAGGGGGATCGGCCATGATGGGGGAGGAGATGGAGGTAGAGGTGGTCATGCGAAATCAGTGGTGTGGGGAGGGCGACATAGGGGGGAAGAGGTGGATAGTGTCGGCAGCACAGCAAGGGAGGATGGGTAAAACAGTTATGGCAGTAGGAAAGAGGGCGGCGATGATCGACACTATGGGGTACGGTTCTAGCGGCACAAGGGGGGTGATAATGGTTTTAGTGTGAGGGGTTGGGGGGTTGATGGGGTTTTTATGTTTAGCGACCACCATTTGCAGTTGCCCATGTCAGGGGGCTCAAAATAACCCTTTTCTAGTAGTGAAATAATGATTGACATTTATCTTACAACATGATCAATTCTTTTCAAAACACATCAAAACTAACTCATATAGAATCTTTAGAATTAAATAATAATTTAAAATATAAACACCCATATCAACAATACACATATCAAAATACCTAAAAAATTAAGAAAAAATCATCATAATGTCAATTTTTTTCTTGATAGTATTTTCTTATCCAATTTTAATTTGATTTTACAACTTTTCCAAAATATAAGATGTTAATCTACTTAATATTTTTCACTAATTTTATAATAATTTATTCAATTCTTTATCAAATATATTTATTTCATTAAACTTATATTTATTTTGTAAGGCTTTACTCCAATTTTAATAATCATTCATTTTTCAAAATAAAAACATATGAAAACATAATTCTTTTCAAATACAGAATATATTTATCTTAAAACCTAAGATATATGACTTGGGAACAAAATAATAAAAATAAATATATTATGTAAATTAAAAATTCTTCCGAATGAGTAATATATTTTTCTTTGTAAAAAATCATATGTAATATATTTAAATATAATAAACACAATATGTTAAATAATTACCATGATGCATAGTATAAATTTTTTTCCAAATATCTTTAATTCTAGTAGATAAGATATTTAGAACAAAATTTTTTAAAGTGCAATATATTCTACATAGAGAAATTATTAATGCATATCATACATATGATATTTAAATCAATAAATTCGATATTTATCTTTGAAAATATGTCAATATAAAATATTTTATAATAAATATGACGATATTTAAGATAATGTACTTAGGGAAACCCTTCAACACACAATATAAAAAATAGGGAAAAAATAAACAAAACATCAATAAAAAATAAATAATAATAATAATAAAATTTGAGTTTAAAATCTATAAAAATAAAAGTAATTTAAGAAATATTAAATTAAACAATAATGAGAGTTTTTAATTATCAAAATAAATATGTGAGAGGGAATGATCCACTCCAATAGATTCATTTTTTAAAATTACAAAACCTTTCATTTAAAAAACATTTCCCGTTTTTATGGTAATAAAAAATTAAATTCAATATTAAAAATCATTATACCGTAAAAATGAATAAAACTATATATATTATACAAATCTAAAGATAATAATATGAATCAAAGTACAATTACAATTAAATAAATCAAATAGGATTAAAACCCCTAAATTAACACATATTTTAAAAAGAATTAACATATATTTAGGAAATAAAAAATATTATGGGTGTGATATATTCTATTAATCCCAAAGGTTCTTAGATGTGAAATACCCATTAAAGGGGTGTGGGAAATTACGGTGTGATAATTATTTTCGAAATTAACACTTGTCCTAGAAAATCTGATTGACCTACTTGGATCATGATTTCTAACTTAGAAGATTCATATAGTTTTGATTTTATTTTTTACCTTGGTCCACTTAATAATTCTATTCATAAGATCTTAATGGAGTATAATAAATTGATTCTTTACCCACATTATCATGTTGTGTTTTGAAAAATATAATCAGGCAAGCACATAAGATATATTTATTTTTTACTTAGTTTACCACTATGAGATAATCTAAGAAGAATCCATGGAAATGTTACCATGCACCTAAATCACTAATATGTTTTGTCCAGTTCACTATTACCTAGGTTTAATACCCTTAAAATATTTTAGGGTAGATCCATTATCTACCTAGGATCACTTCTATTACAATTTATCTCTCATTCTCACCAATCTAGAAAATACTACATGATATCTCAAATGGAATGAATAATATCACCTTGTTTTTTGATTAATTGAGTATAAGTTGGTTTTCTTTTGTCTCCAAGATAATTCATCACATGAATACGATGAAACTATTCATGTATAGTATCATTTCAAGGAATATTCTATAATCCACTTGGATATTTTTTGTACTTAAAACATTCAGATTCATAAGAATAATTCCCCATATATACTACCCCATTCATCTTTTTATTTTCGGCCCACATCTAGAAATGATCTAATTTTAAAAATTTAAAATACCTTTAATCTCATTGTTATATACCTTTTTTAACTATTGAATACAAATATTTTTATATACAGAGGCCCACTTTAATTTCAGATTTGAAAATAAATCATTAATGTAACATCAAACATCTTATCTATCTAATTTATACATTTAATCATACTCATATTGATATTCATTGATGAATTTTAATTTATAGATTTTACCATGAAACATATCCAAAAAAATATTATTGAATCCCAAATCCTTGTAAAACTATTTGAAAATATTTGATTTCAAACACCACTACCTAGAAACTATTTACTACGCACATTTTTGAATTTACAACTGAGATACCTCATCTTGCTATATAAAACATCTTGGAATAAAACATCAACCTGGTTAAAATAGACATAAAAACAATTAATACATTATTTATATTTATGTTTAATCATTTCTAGAAATCCTAATACATGAAACCCTAACCTCTATATTGTACGGTTAATCTATTGTCCATTTTAAACCACATTGGGAGACTCAAGTAATATATACTACACTTTACACTCTTCTTAACTTAGTCCATATAATTTTTCATATTTATACTAACAATGTAAATTTCCCAACTCTATGGTGTCCCCTCCTTTGGATGGTCATTTTGTCTTTAATTTCAATACATGACACTCTATATGACCTATCCTATGACATTGAACTCCCATATTCAAAGTTATTTTCCTTTATGTATATTATTTATATGATTCTCTATTCTCATACAATTCTAATGAAATTTATTTTACCAATATATAGATCAATTTAATATAATTAACCTTCACATATTTGGAGAAGTGACTCTTATATTTTTATGATTTACATATTAAGATACCTATATATATCCTCTTGAAAATATTTCTTACTTATAATCATGACACATACTATTTTAGTTAATTTTATATACAAAGTCCTATTTTTTATGAAATTTTTGTAATTCTATAATTCATCATTACTCACAAATAAATATTAATTTCTGTGTTTCTATACTATGGTTAGAGGTAAAATTTAGAAAATATTTGAGTTTCTTTGATGATATTTCCACCATAATGTGGCTCCCAACTATGCGGCATGATCTTCTCTTATATAATTTTTTAAATCAATGTATTTTTATTATAACGTAATTTTAATACCCACATGTATGACCCTTATGGTTCATCCCATTTCATCGCAACATTAAATAATCCATCTTAAACATAAAAAATTATTTTTTAGGATGAAGTCCCTTTCTACGGTGTAACAAATTTTAGTCTTATAGAGAGATAACTGCAATCAAATTTTGTCTTTTGCTTAACTTAATGTGTTAGGATGTAGAGTTCATCTTCATGGTAGATTTATCTTCATCATCTACTAGGCATCCACATAAAAACTTTTGTGTTTAATAAATCCATAACAATCCTTCAAGCATTCATATTTTCCTTAATAAATTGACAAAAAATACAAACAATCACTCATATTTTTTTTTTCATAAAATCCAATGCACACATTATGACCACAAATCCAATTTAAACCATTTCGGGGTCAAGATTCCCATTTTCGATTTTTTTTGAAAATATGGTATTAAGGTAAATTATATCTCCCACTTATTATCATTGAAATAAAAATACTTATTCCTAAATATAATTATATATAAAAATTTCAAATTTATATATAATTATTTATCCCCTTATCAGCTATAAGTTTTTGGGGGAATACTCTACTAGTACATGAAATTACATCCCTTTATTGAAAAAAGTATATTTATTCTATTTATTAATAATAATTTAATAAAAATTATTCAGAATTTTAAATTATTGAATATATCCAAAAAGAATTCATGAAATATTCAAAAATTCTTATAAAATTAGAGAGTGAATTTACCTCTTAGAATTTAAGAATTAAAAAATTCTACCAAATCTTCAATGTCCATGATCATTATAGTAAACATGTTTTTAAGTTGACCTTCATAGAGTTGTACACATCAATTATAAATAAAAATAAAACCATAACTACTTGAGATATTATATTTTTTTACAAAGCCTATGATAACCAACATATCCTCACAGCCTGATGTTAGTGACTAAACATAATAAACAGAACAGTGTTGTACAAACCACTTGAAGAAAAACTAATTCCAACTATAATGATATAATTATTGGTACCACTTACACTCCATTTCGATATAGTATTATTAATTCCTTATAATTTTTAAAAACCATTAATTGTTCAGAATATACTCCCACTATGTCATTATATATTAACACCAATAATTAATTATCAATATTGTGGTATCACTACACTAAATAACTCCAGATGATAGAAGTATTTAGTGTTCTTAGAAACAATAAGCTGACAAAAACTAATAGAAGACATAAATAAATAGAAATTATTATCATCCATGTATATAATTATAATATATCCTTCTTATAATAATTTTCTTAATTACTATTTTATATTTTCTTGATAATAACTAATAAATAACATATTTATTAAGATAGTATTGATTTTTTCATATAGGCTTTGACACTTTTTCATTGAATTTAAATCAATTTGTTAACAACATTTTCAGTACAAAAAATTACCATATAATTCAAATTATGGTCTGATATCTATAAGTAACTGAAATACAACCATCACCTTTTGGTGCATACATTTTCCAGATACAATAGACATATCATTCCTATATATTTCAATTATTTTTTTTAGAAAATGCAGCCCTTATATTTTTTATCCATCAATTTTATACACAAATAGAAATAGTTAGAAACATTTATAGCTTGATGGAAGAGGGATGCCATATATTTTCTTCAAGTCGAGTAGGATGGTAAGTCACTTAGGCAATAATTTACTCATTTTCATTAACTTTGGATTCCCTTTTAATATCTATTTTTTGTGTAATCCAAACTATTATCCACTTTTTTTGGACTCGTTCTCTTCATAACAACCCAAAAATACATTCTTTTATAGATAAATGTACCGCTAATGATTTTACATTCCATAAATGATTGATCATTATTTCTCCATGTCATCTGTGTACTTTGATTTTCCTTAAAATAGTTTTAGAACATTTCAATTCTTACATTTATTTCTGATATCCCTTACACATGTTTTGTTCTTATTTTGGCCACATATTAATTCTTCTATTTCTTCTCAAATAATATCTTATATTTTTAAGAGAATTTTTATTTTAAAACCAATTTTGAATTATTACTCATGATTCTCTCAGCATGTAAATTCTCTTCATCTAAAAAATATATTATTTTTTGATGGTATATATATTAGCTTAAATACACATTAATTTATTCCTTTACTCAAACATAAAATCACTTAAAACCCCCAATTGAGACATGGGTAACATGGTAAAAATTATTATAATAATTAAAATACCTTCAAATTTTTATTTTATAGATAATTATTATTTCTTTCTAAAAGGTTGAAAAAAGATAATTTATTCCAATAATACAAAGAAGAAACTGAATGTTTGTCCGTGAATTGAAAAAAAATACAGGTATCCATTCCAGATATTTTAGCTCATCCAATTTTCCTTAAATAGAGTAGAAAATATTTTATTTATATTCACATCATCAATAATATTTTCATTTTTACTTGGATTTCTATCTCATAACCTTTTATGATGTTCCATCATAAATAGTTTTTTTCTCTTATATTGTGTCCTTTAGGGCATAACTATACTCTCATAATTCTCCTGTAAGATATAAAATTTTCATTATTTGCTTCAACTCCTATAGAAAGATAATAAAAAGATAAATGTTGAGTTAATTTATTTTTGGAATACCCTTGAATTTTCTATATTCCAATTCATTATTAATTTGGATTAATTCCTTTTCTGAGTAATAGATAATATAACTCTTATCATTAAAATGAGTATTGATATAATCCTTGAGTGCATTTCTATATGAAATATAATATTAAAATATATTGGATGTATTTTATAGTTTATCACTCTAATCATTTATATTTATGTCCAATTTTACAATTAGATATTTAAGAAAATCCTGTTCATTTGGTAGGTTTTTTCTCTGCTCGACTAATTTTGGAAACTATGTAGAAATCTCATCCATTATAGCCTATATGTTTTGAACCTCGTTTGAGTTTAAATTCTTTACCTTAATATAAAACATGATATTTTCAACTATTTTTTTGTGCATGTAAATTATTGATTCTTTATTTTATTACATGTTAGTTTATGTATTTGAATAATCCAAAAATATATTATTTTCTTTTATGAAAACAACTTTTTTACTTACTCTCTATATTCTTATTATAACCTAAGTTTTAGTGATCTGAATTTAATAATTCATATTTAATATTAATGATTAGAAATATATATTAATTTTATTTGACTACAATGATGTATAACTCTCTCTATATGATGTCCACACATTTTCCCAATCTTATTTCATTTTTTTGTTTTCAAGAATTATTTTATGTTTACACTGTATTATAGTTATCTTTTGTTATTCTATTTTAACATGACTTATAATGATAGGATTATCAAAAAACACGTTCCATTTGAAATATAATATTTTTATATATCATTAAAATAAATAGAATTGTGAATTTTTTGTTTAAGTGGTGCAAACAATTCTTAATGTTTATGAAATAGTTCTGGAATTATTGAATTTCCATAATTAATTGTTTTAATTCCATGATATATTTTTCATTTCAAATCAAAATCACATAGAGTTTATTACATTATAAATATTATATTTTTTCATATATTTAAATAATATATATAAAAATATAAAAATTTAATTTAGGGGTATTAAAAAGAATATGAAGTTATGTAAATAGTTAATTACTTTTTGAGAAGATTTGTTTTATGTATTGCACTAATTTTTTATTAAATATCATAAAATAATAGTCATACGGAAGATATTCATAATTTTTATGAAATATATAGAAGTTATATTCATTTAACCATTATATAAAAATATTTAATTTTATCGTTTATATGGTTATAAAAACCACTGATGATTGGGTGTCATGCTTTAAATGAAATGATAAACTATTGTTCATTATCTTCCACCTCCATCTGTTTTATTCCACGGAGGTAATCTCAATATTTTTATCTATTTAAATGGTTAGGTAATTTCTCATATTATATAAAAAGTTATACTATTTAACTTCATACCCTAGTTCTTACTCTGTTTTAGATTCATGTACCGTAACTCGACTGGACCATTTCTTCTCTATACTCTTCAGCATGAAGAAAAACACCACTGACTTCTTGCATGTTTGTTATTTGACAAAAGAACCAATAGATTATTTTTTTTATTAAATTTTATATGTTTTTTTGACAATAATATATTATTTTTACCTCAGTGGTTGATGTTTTTTTCTAATTTATTGATAGATTATTGATCTATATATGATGAAACGATAAGGGTTTTACTAAGAAATGGTAGATGGTTTTTGTAATGTAATAGCATATATTTGTTTCCTTCAATAGTACATATTTGTTTATTTCAATGTTAGATCATATATATATAATAGATCATTTTATGTATTAAGAATAGATCATTCTTTTAGTCCAATAGTATATTAACTATCAACATTCTACAATTCTTCCCCCTATTTTCGTTCTACCTACAACAATACCGACATCGCTGATCATCCAATATAATGGTAGGTGTTTTGTGGAATGACTAAATGGAAGATTAAAAATGATAGAATATTATTTCTATCCTTAATTAAAAATTTATTCTACCACCAGTTAAAAAATTATGCTATCACTAGTTAACTATATTGTTCTTCAAAAAAAATTAAATACATTATTTTTCAACATTTTTAATATTTTATATTACTGAATACATACTATAGTTTTTTAAGGATTTTTCTTAATTTAATTAATTAATATAAATTACATCAATTTCTTGAAAATTAATTTTAAATTTTTGTATTTAGTGATAATGTATGTTTTATATTGTACATCATTGTTGGTGGAAATGTACAACATTTATGTACAACATTTTTTATTACATATATTATATAATTTTAGGGTCCCTAAAATATTTATTAATGATTTATATCTTAAAAAAATTAATTTATTAAATTCCTGAAAAATAAAACGTTATATTTTATGTATATATAAATATTGTGTTATAATGTTGTTTTTATGAGTCATTCTGATTGAAATATTCATGTAATTATTCGTCCTATTTTGAACTTAATATTTGAAATTAGGTCTGAATTATTGTTATGAAAACTATTTGGATTATTTAATAGCTTATTAAATCTGGTTCTAATTGGAATTAATTTTTTTAATTTAAATTATTATTTTTACGAATTTTATTGTGATTTTTTTGTGACGCCACAAAAAAAACTAAAGTAAGAACATTGTGTTTGATAGCGTGCGTGACATGTGACAACAAGCACATAAGGTAATATAATATCGATGTATTTTATAATATATTTCCTATTTAAAACATATTATATATATTTCAACGCATGAAAAACATAGTTATCTTACATCATACGCAATTAAAACATTCCTATATCGCTTGTGTTACACTAAAAAGTGAAATTTTTCGACAGCTTGTGCTATACGCAATACCAATTCTTTCTGAGAAAAAATTTATAAATAAAAAATTATTATCTAATATAAATTATAATTTATGAATATTATTGACTATCTTATGAAAAGGTATGATTTAGACAACTAAATCATTGGTCATAAATAAATTTGAAATGAATATAAGAACCAAATGAATATTGATAGCATTTTTATAGAAAAGTTTTTTTATACTCACAAAGCTCTTTTACCCAAATAGATTAAATTAATTAAAATTAGTGAGTGATATTAATTTAATAAACATGTTACATATTCCATCAATTATTTTTTATATTCATCTAATACAATTAGTAACCATAATATTGGATCAAAACCAATATTTCACATTAAAACATATATTTTTATTTAGGCATTTTTAACGCATTTTAATGGAGAACCTATTTTAAATATTAATTTTGAAAATTTTATGAATTTAATTTGATAAAATAAACTTCTTTTTTTAATTAATAATGTCAAAATTAGTTTAGTATTAATTTTTGTGATTTTTTTGAGATACATCATTTTTTTGAATAGTGAAAAATATTCCGCTTTATTTAAAAACATCCTTTTCATTTAAATGATTAATAATGTTAAATTGTATTATAAATTTATTTTAAAGTCACATTGGATCAATTTTACATCTATTAATATAATTTAGTTCTTTATAATCAATATAACTTTTAAATTGAATGTCTGCGAGATTAGCATTAATCTTAATTTTGTTGCTTGTGTGATTTGAATTCTAAAAATGTAATATACAACACTATAATCAAGAAATTT
Organism: Viscum album; assembly: GCA_963277665.1. Lineage (NCBI taxonomy): Eukaryota > Viridiplantae > Streptophyta > Magnoliopsida > Santalales > Viscaceae > Viscum > Viscum album. The sequence continues at coordinate 784,291,961 of OY728140.1, forward strand.
TTTTGATATAATAATTTGAACATAATTTTAGATAAAAATTATGAGTGAATGTGACTAAAATTAATTATAGTGATAGTGGTGTAATTAGGCTTAAAAATAGACTAAAATTCTATGTTTAAGGATCCAAATGACCTAGCCAACTATCCAATACTCATTGGATAGAAATATATTGACCATTAATCTTTAATTATTTATTTGTTGGGATTTTATGATTTATATTAGGTAATAACATGTGCAAAACTAAATTAATTTCAAAAATACCATGTGATTCCTTTTCATTCCCTGTAAAAGGCCACCACCTCTACCCATTACTCACACCTCTCCAACCTCTTAAGTCTGAAAAATATCTACCCAAAATGCCTCTGAACACCCCTAAACTAGACCTATAATCCATCCATTTGGAATTATACCATCCATGTATGCCATTTGGTATAAAACAGAAGAATTTACCCAATTAAAATGTAATTTATTTTCTCAATATCTCGAGTTTCATTTCCATTCTCCAACACATAAAATATCCTTATTCAATTATTTTATAAAAACAAATGTATCCTTAGTATAATATCATGTTATTATGCTGAGATTTAGACCTAAACATACATACAATACTATATAATGGGTAACTAACATAGTGTTTCTCTGTACGGGGAAATACTGCCTCAGGAAATGACGATTGTTCAATTTTTCGCAACCGCCTCTCATGGTGGCCATTATGATGGGAAATACATTTTTATTTATTAAATATAATATTTGTTGTTTCTATATGTTTCTTTAATTATTTTATTACACCTTCCATTAATACTTTCTATTTTCCATTAATACGTTATCATCGTTTGAGGAAGTGTGGACTACTGCCCCTCAAGGCATTGTGATTCATTCACATTCAAAAAGGAATATATAAAGGATGGTTTTAATTAAAAATAAGATATATACACAAAATAAATAATATATTAATGATATAATTACCTTTATATATATATCATTTTATTTATTACCTCTTCACACACTTTAAAAGAGATAACATCGTTTGTGGATGTGTACGGATTACTGCTTCCTCGACATGATTTGATTTATTTTAGACCACATAAATATTTATATAAGTATTTATGATTATATAATATGATATTTATTATATAATTATCATCTAGAAATATTTTATTTACTTCCTTCCCTCCACAACGATCACATAAAATTTGGAAGGATACTAATGCTTACGTACGACCTACCGTCTCCATAACTGTAACATTTTCTCACATTCTTAACCATATTTAATGATTGATTTTAAAAGTATAATTGATGTAAAATTATAAATATTATTTTATGTTTATTATTCTGGAGATGTTATATAATGACCCCTTTGACCATATTTGACTAAAAATATTTGTTTTGACACATAAACTAAATTTGGTAAAAAAACACCAGACGTAAATTTAATTGTTTGAGTTGTTGTATAAAACATGGTAAAAATTAAAATACATGTAATTAAAAACATTAAAAACATTCTGAATAAATTATAAAATTAACATAATTTTCTTCTACTGGAATTTAATATACATTAACTTGAATGTAAATACAAGGTAAGGTATCAATTTACATTCCATTGAGGCTTAATTGTTTTTATTCACCTAGTATCTTTTAGATGGTGTATATACTTCCATATACATGATATATCATGAATCTAATTACTCTAATTTTATTTATAAAAAATCAAATAATGTTATCCCTTTCATGTGTGTTATGTTTTAAAATAATTCAACGTGGTATGGGACACTATTGGATGTTTAAAGATTATTTTACTCAACAATAACTTTAATGATCTTTTAATGGTATTTCCATTCGAGGAAATTATATAAGAATTGTTCAATATACCCATTAATTATTATCTCTTTATTCATGGAAATTTTCATGTATCGGTATAAATATTAAATTCTTTGGTAATCAAATTTTATTAGAAAATGATTTTTAGAAAACCTGAATTTATTTATCTCTTTAGTCGTAGAACTTGTTTTCTTCTAAAAACATTGTTTCTTTCAAAAGTTATATAAAATGATCCTAAAATTATTTGGTAAAGACTGTATTTCCCTTTTTTTCTTTTACCAATCTCTCAAAGGAATCATTATTTCACATTTCAAATGAATTATTTTATAATTATTTTTCATACAAAAGGAATATTCTTTATACCCCATATGACAAGTATGGATTCATCCGCCGTCATTTTTTTGAAGAATTATTTTCCTTTTCAAAAGGTTTATTATTAAATTAAAATGTTTTTAAAATATTTTTGAAAATAAAATTATATTTTTCTCAAGAATATTTGTTAAAATATATTCTTTTATTTCATCAACATTAATATCCCTTAATTTCTACTCTACATAAGATTTGTTGTATTGATACTATCCTTAATCATGTTTTGGATGGTTTATGATTAATTTGGAAAATGTTAGTATTCCAATTCACTTTATTGATTTATTTATTAGTCCCATTGAAATTTTAAATCTCTTAGGATCATTGAACATTAAATCTCCCCTAAACGATCCATTTCATTTATCATGGATATTTATATTTCCTAAAACGTATACCATTTTACAGATGGTGTATACATGGAATATTGTTTGATTAATTCATATATTCTACACCATGAAGATATTGGATAAGTAACATTATCAAATATATTATTTTACAGATGAGGGATGTTTTGGACTTCTAAAACAGGGGCGGTGCCCAATTATAGATATCCCCTAATGCATTGGTTGTCTCATGGGATGAGCCATTGGGATAGCTAAAATAGATGGGTTTTACCTTATATTTTATAAATAGTATTGAGAATGGTATTGGAAGTAAAGGTACCATGTACCTAGGAAACATGGATTCCAATATTAATGCTTTTATTATATTTATGTTCTCATATTATTCATCCATTATATTTTTCATCGACATATTTATGGATGCATTTCATTTCAAGGATTCAGTTATTATTCATTCATGATATAAAGAGTTGACATGTCTATGGATACATTTTATTTTTATTTAATTGAATAAATGACATGTGTTTCATTTTTCTAACATTTCATATTGATATTTACATTTCTAGTTATTTGATTGGAATATATATCCAGTTATTTACCTCGCTATATTGAATATTCTCATTGATTCGTTGTTGTTTCCGCTATATTTTATCCTTACTAAGCATTTGATCCCACCCATATTATGTTTATTTCCCCAAGAACACATGAATCTTTCTATGAAATATATGAATGGATTTACTAGATGGAATAGATTAATCCTTAGAGTTACTTATTTATAAAGAGGAAAAAATATGTTGTAATCAATGTATTCATTTATACAATACTAATTTTTTTATCTAGTTTCCCAATACTACTAAACTGATAGGCTATTTAGGGCTTTAATCCTTGAAATCATTACAATGTATTTAGTAGTAGACACCGACTCTAGGTAATCTAGTTCTGGGTTGCTACAGTTGGTATCAAAGGAAGTTTAGAATCAATATTGGGAACTAGATTTAAAAATCAAAGATTCAAAAACTTAACCCTAAGGTATAATTTTAAAAAGTATTGATAAAAAACCTATAATTTTGGTAAATTATAAATTATATGGGTATTCATAGAAATACATCCCATTTTGTATACTATAAGTGGATGTGGTTATGGAATAGATGTGTCTAGGAGTTACAACTCTGAAAAGGTGCTCCTGGCTTGAATTGGGGTAATCTAGTACATGACAAACAGACTTATTGCACACCTGGTTTTACACTCCAGAAAGATATTCATAGGATGATCCACTTTTTATTTAAAAGTCATTATGAAGGATTTGGATACATAATAAGTATCCTCCATTAAACCTAAGGTGTTTTAGATTTAAGATAAGGTTTCATGATTTAAAAATCTATCTAATGATATTATAGATGAACCCTAGACCAAGTAAGGACCAATGTGGAAATAAAATGGATTCTGTATTTATGTATTAAGGTTGTATTGTAAACCTTAGTTTCAATTCTATTTAGATATTAACCTAACTTCATGGATATCTATCATATTATTATTTGGATATTATTTTAATTGTGTTTTAGGAATTGGAAACATGTATGTTGGGTGAAAACCAATAACATTAGGCAAGACCACAAGACATGAACGCGTGACCGAAGGATAATAAGTGTTTCACACCAACCACTAACCTATGAAATTTCCATGTTAATATTCATTGGTTTTAGTTAAAAATTTTAATGAATAAATGTTAATGATGAACCAATAGTATCACTTTTGAGGAGTAGGGATTAATATAATATCCAAATTGGTTTGTAAGATAGTCAAAGACAAATAGTTAGACTTATAACTCTTATGATAATTTAAAAGATTCTTTTAGTGATTTTGGAATAAAATTTTAATTATAGTTAATTAATTTATGGTAATAAACAAATGAATTATAATTTTTTTATGAAAACCAAAACTTAAGATAGTTCATATGAAATTGAAACATACCATTTAAGAATATTTCATTATATTATGGGTCAGTAAAATAATTACACAACATTAAGAAAATGAATTAAAAATAAAATGTGGTCAAAATTTCTTAATTTCTTTTGAAATGATGGTTTTCCAAATAAACATAGACTTTTGGATTTGAGGCCCTCAACATTCCATTTATCATTCACTTGTTTGTTATGGATTAACTCATTCACTTATTATAAATATTTATGCTTTTCCTACAAGTATGTATCTCTACTTTTTCTTATGTTCTCCTACTTAGGGACTTAGTTATATGGTATTCCTTGCAACCTTTGTACTTTCACTTCTATTTTGTTATAAAAGATTACTTATGAACCATTATCATGTTGTATGATTTCAAACATAGAAAGTATAAAAAAATATATCACCATTATTTATATTAAATTGTGAGGACGCAATTAAAATAAGTTGGGTAGAATCTGATGCCCCAAAAAACTAAAGTAAAAACCTTGTGTTCAATATCATATATGACACACGACCGCCAGCGCGTAAGGTAATATAATATTCATTTAATTTATTATATATTACCTATTTAAAAAATATTATATATATATATATATATTAACTCATGAAATAATGAGTTATCATGCATTATACACAACAACAACCTTCCTATATATCTTGTGTTACACTCAAAAGATATGTTCTTCGATGGCTTGCACTATACACTATAACGAGTCTTACTGAGAAAAAATGTATAATTAAAAATTTATTATTTATTATAATATATTTTTTATTAATATTCTTAACTAAATGATAAAAATATATAGTTTAGGAAACTAAATAATTGGTTACAAATAAATTATAAATGATAATAAGATCTAATTGAATATTAGAATAATTCTGTATAAAAAACTACATTTATACTAGCAAAGTTAATTTACCCCAATAGATTAAATTAATTAAAATTAGTGAGTGATATTAATTTAATTAATTTTTTACATTTTGAATAATTTATTTTTAATAATCATCCAATAGATTTGGTAAGCATAATATAGGATCAATCCCAATATTTCGAAATAATACTTATATTTTTATTTAGGCATTTTTAACCGTATTTTAATGGAAACCTATTTTAAATCTTAATTTTGATAGTTTTATGAATTTAATAAAAAAATATCATTTTTATCCCACAATGTCAAAATTTTATTATGATTATTTTCTAGGATTTTTCAGATAAACTTCATTTCTAAGTGAATAGTAAAAAATACTGTGTTTTAATTTAAAAATTACCTTTTGCTCATATAGTAATAATTTTTAAATTATATTATAAATATTTTATAGTCACATTGGTTAAATTATACTTCTATTAATATAATTTAGTTAATTATAATTAAATTAACTTTTAAATTGAATATAAAAACATAATCATCTTCTGATCATTTTTCTAATAAAACCAATTAATCTATCTGTCTGCAAGATTAGCATTATTCTAGTTTTTTCTGCTAATTTGATTATAGTTTTGAAAGTATGAAATAAAACACTGTATAAATTTAATATTTTTGGAATAAATATATAAAATTAATTTTTGGAAAAAAATGATTAGTGAAAGTGATTATAAATAATTATAGTGATTAAAGTGTAATTAGTCTTAAAATGGACCAAACACTATGTTTAATAGCCCAAATGACCTATACACTTGTTCAAAACTAATTTTATGGCCCTATCTAGGCCATTAACAATCCATTATTTTTTTGTGGTTTTTTTTTACTTTTATTCGGTAAGAACATTTGCACACCAAACTTATTTTCAAAAGTACCAAGTGAGTCATTTTCCTTCTGTACAAATGGCCACCACCACTACCCATTACTCACACCTCTCCAACATATTATGTTTGGTCAATATATACAGTAATTTCCTCCCAATATTCATCCCTTATACCTATAATCCTCAATTTGGGCATAATACCTTCCATGGATGCCTTTTGGTTTAAACCAAAAAATGTTATCTGATTAAAAGGTATTGAATTTTCTCAATACGTCTAGTTTCATTCTCATTATCAAACCTCTAAAATATCCTTATTCTATTATTTTATAACAAAAAAATTATCCTATGTATACTAGGTAGTTTTTTGTATGAGAATTTGACCTAAGCATACACAAACCACCATCTAATAGGTAATGAATATAATGTTTTTGTGTACAGAGAACTACCACCTCACAAAATTATGAATGTTCAATTTTTCTGTATCGCCTATCATGGTGTATATTGTGAGGAACAATAGGTTTATGTATATTAAATATTATATTTATTATGTCTTTATACATCTGTAATAATATTATTACACCTACTGTTAATTTTTTCTATTTTAGATTAATATAATTACATCGTTTGAGGAAGTGTGGACTACGACACCCTCAAGGCGTTGTGATTCGTTCACACTAAACATAGAACATATAAAGGTTGATTTTAGTTAAACATAAGTGATAAAAAAACATAAATAATATATTCAGGATGTAAATAACCTTATATATATATATCATTTTATTTATTACCCCTTCCCATACTCTAAAAGAGATTAAGTCATTTATGGACATGTGGACCACCACCTCCTTGAAAAGATGTGATTACTTTCAATCTAAAAAATTATATATATATATATATATATATGTATTTATATATAAATAACAAATATTATATTTATTATATCATGATCATTTTGAAATTAAATTATTTACTAACCTTTTTTCCACCATGATCAATAAAAAATGGGAATGGTACTCATGCGTATATATGGCCTACCATCTCCATGATTGTAACATATTTTCATTTTCATAACCATATTTAATGATTTATTTTCAAAGTATAATTTACATAAAAATATTATAATTATGTCATTTTTATTATTCTTTAGATGTTATATGATGACCTCATTTTCCATAGTTGTCCAACGACAGTTGTTTTGACACATAAACTGAATTTGGTAAAAAAAACCGATATAAATTTAATTATTTGAGAAGTTGCACACAACATGGAAATAAGTGAAATAAACGTAATTATAAATATTAAAATGGGTCTTAATCAAGATTACAATTAACATATGTTTATTATACATAAATTTATCGGACGTTCACTTGAAAGGAAATGCAAGGTAAGGGATTTTCATCTCAATTTACATTCTATTGAGGCTTAATTATGGTTATGTACCAAGTTTCTTTTACATGGTGTATATACTATCCTTTACATGATATATCATGAATACCGTTACTCTAATGATATTTTAATTATTAATATAATGTTATTCCATCATGAGTGTTTTGTTTTAAAATATTTTAATGTGGTATGGGACACTTTTGAATGTTTAATGATTATTTTCCTTAATAATTACATTAATGTTATTTCAATGGTATTTCCATTTAGGGAAATAATATGACAATTGATCAATATACCATTTCTTTATTATATAATTATTAATGACAATTTTCAATTACTCAAGAAGAAGAACTCACTGAGGCCATTCCAACACAATTGATGGTGTTTGATTAACACAATGGATGACTGATTGGGGGCTCGGAGAAGATTTGGTGATTCTCATCACTCTTGGATGAGATAGGGCTAGAATAAGGTGTTTCTTGAAATTAGACACCAACAGAGTCCAATTTAACAAAAAAAAGTATACAACATGTTTATTAAATGTATACACTGTGTACATGCCTCCACTAGCCCCTGATTTAGGTGGTCTCCATGTCACCCCACATGGCCATGTAATCTACCATTACATAGCCAGCACACAGCTACCCTTGACAACCAGATACACAGCAGGTACTCCTATGTACACGACATGTATTCCTCAAATTTCCAAAATCTACCATTTAAAAAAACAAAAATTCAAGATCTATACCTGAAAAAATATGAGTTGTTACAGAGTTTCTATTTGTTCTTGGATAAATTTATAGCTTTCTTTATTGATAATATCCAAATATATTTAAAACCTATAATTATTTTTGAGAGATATTTGATATTTTTTCAACAAATCATGAAAAAAATAATTTATATAGAAAATTTAGTAATATAAATACTAGTAGTTATAAATGTATTTAATGAGACATATCATAAATAAATATAGAATAACCATTCATCCAGCAGAAACTATCGTGGTTGGAGAGTGTACAAGACCTATAAATGTCACAACGATTCATAGGATTCTTGGTTTAGTGGGTCACTATCAACAGTTTGTGTTCCAAATTTATCAATAATCTTTCCCACTCAATAGTTTTACTTGAAAAGGAGTTAAATTCATATGGGTAACGAAATATTATATATGATTTTATAAATTTAAAATAAAATTTCTTAATTATCCATTTATGTCCCTCTCATATAGAAATAGTGACTTTTTTATATAAAGTGATGCTTCTTCAAAGTAACATGGTTGTGTTCTAATAAAAGGTTATTAGGTAATTGTGCATGCTTCCCATAAATTGAAACCTAATGAGCTAAATTATCCTACACCTGTCCTTGAAAGGGATATTTCTAGTTTTTTCTTTTAAAAATTAAATACATTATCAATTTCGTGTATGTTTCAAAAATATACTAATCATAAAAGATTAAAGTATATATTCACAAATAAATAGTTAAACTTGAGTAAAAGAATACAGTTAGAACTAATTAAGTATTATTAATAAAAAAGTCATTATAATCCATGAAAAAAAATTATACTAGATGATTATTTATATAAGAATGATAACAAATCATTAAATATATTATGTTTGTAACATTATTATTTTTTAAATGATTTGATGAATATTGTTTCATAAATTGCACAATTAGGAACATTTCATATTTTTCTCCAGTGTCATTGAAGTATTCATTGTCAAAAAAATAAGAAAGATCATAATGAGGATTATATTTTATAGGAAAAGGTATAATCAGTCAAGGATAGAAAGTTTCAAGAGTTTAATATTTATGAATAATGTATTATCATATTTGAAAGGAGATTATATATGCATTTTCATTCATGGTTTATAAGGGAATTATTTTGTGAATATAATTGTTCACTATTTTTTATTCATCTTACTAGAACTAATATGTATAATTACTTTTGGAAATATTATTTTTGGGAGAGAATGAAAAGAGATATTGAAAAAATAACTATTAATGTTTTTATATTTAAATAAGTTACAGTATAATGAAAATTATCGAAGGAAATGATTTAGCCTTTTCTAGTGTTAGAGTATATATGAGAAAATATACCAATGGATTTCATGGATGGAATTCCAAAAAAATATTATGGTAAGAATGTGATATGGTTTATCATTCATTATTTTAATAAATATTTACTTTTACTTCAGAATCATAATATTATGTATTTAGATGAGATTTCTCATCTGTATCTCAAAGATATAGTCAGGTTACATAGATATTCTATCTCCATTATATCTAATTGTGTTCATAGGTATACTTTTAAATTTAGGAAATTTTTTTACAACCTGTTGGGTAAAGAATAAGATTTCAGTATTAATTTTTATCCTCAATTTGATTGACAACCAGAGAGAAATATTTTAAAACAAACATTCTCTTTATTACACATTAATAAATGATTTTATTACATAAAATTACTCGTAATAAAAATATATACATTTATATGTATATTATATTTGGGAATTAGATACATTGCATTAAAACATTAAACAAGAATTTAAACACCTTTATTGAAAACTTCTTTAACATGATTATCCTCGAAACTACATTGGATAACCTAGGAAAATACATAAGAATGGGTTGATCCATAATGAACAATAAGGGAGTAATCAGGGAATAACATGAAGTTAATTATACATGATAGATATAGAATATAAACGAGTCATAGAGGAATGTGAATATAAGGAATTATATAGAATGATAACCATAAAATGAGAAATGTGGCATCAACTTAAAAAACTATATCAAAAGCACAGGTCAAGGCCAAATCGCCAGGTATTTGGGGGGGAAAGTCCTATAAAGGAATCTGGTACACCCCTATCCTAACATAACGTATCATGATACAAAACATTACTCAATTCATTGGAGTGATATGTAATTATGTGCCCACCCGTCAATTTTATTTCATTTTAATGCGTCTATGTTCCATATTGATTATAAAACATCGATTCATTCATCATCATAATTTATTAAACATTAAAAGAGTGTGTAGTACATACTTTTATTTCCAAAATAAAAAATTATATGTTCATAAATGAAACCACCCTCGATATAAAATTGGATTTCTATTCACTATAAAGTTCATTTTCCATGGAAAACCACAGTGAAAAATCAGCATCATAAGACATCACCAATATTTTTTAAAGTCAGAAGATGAGATTGAAATGGGTCTCCCATAATTTTCAAACAAATTGGATCGTAATACCGAAATTTAAGGACATATAACACATATAGAATTTGAAAAATAAGGCCAATGATAATAAATAATCATGAATAAAAAGAGAAAGGAAAATATGCTTATAGAATTTCGGCATGGTAATGGGTGTACATGGAAGGCATTAATTAGAGAGAAATAGGTATATCATTATTTATACATAATAAGGCCAATATGGGGGATGTGATAAATCATATCCCATAATTAGTAATTGAAAATAAAAATTCATAACAGGATAAAAACATTGACAAAAAAATGAGAACTGCTAGAACACTTACTTGAGTGTGTGGCTCCAAAAGCATTAAAAGGGGATTCAAGAGAACATGGGGTGACTTGGGATGATTATATAGAGTAGAGGTAAGAGTAAGTACCTACTAATATGTTTTTTAGTTAATATATATTGGTTCTTGGGTGTGTTTATATAGGAAATGAGAGGGGAATTCTTTAATACTTTACACACTTATATTTTGAGCTCTATAAAATTAAATATTCAAAAATAGAACCATTCATATGGTTTTTCCCATGGTTATTTCAATAGTGGGGAGGTTTTTGTAACACCCCAGGTAAATAAAGAATATGACATCTTTATATTTATCCATATTTTTGAATATAATATTAATATTATTTTAAAGGGGATGCTATGCTCGATGGCGTACCCAATACGCAACAACATGTTTCTTGGGAATCTTACGTTGCACTCAAATAATACAATAATATTATTTTAAATGGTAGTTAACGCCTAGCCGTTTTAATGGAGAGAATGAACAGAACTAACTAAAAAATGATTATATATGTTTTTCAAATATTTTTACTCTTTACAATAAATTTTAGAGGATTAAAAAGGCAAATGAATCCAGTTTTTAAGCGTAAACATTCTAATATTATTTAAAAGGTTGATTAACCGCCTTTTGTTGGCGAACCCCTTTTAAATCGAATTTTTGACAATTTTATAAGCTCTATTTTTCAAAATAATCAAATTATTTATGATTGGTACATTTAAATTTCCCTTGGGTCAATTTTTGGTATTTTTTGGACAACGTTCATTTTTCAATGAATAGTGAAAAATACTGCATTTTACATCAAAACTGCCTTTTCATATAATTTAATTATATGGTTATATTATCTTTTTAATTTGTTTTAAAGAATAATTATAATATATTTTTACCATGTAATTCAATGATGGTCATTGGGATTAATTTCACTTTGTAATTAGGCATAAACAAGTGCCAAAATTTTCATAAATATTGTTTCTAAAAAACCCGCTATTTGTTTTTACAACGGGAAGTTTTTTTAAATTAATTATTGCAATATATGTGTTTAGAATTTGGTAAAATTAATTACATATTTGGAATTAGAAGGTACAAATTATGTAATTAAGACTCTTTTGTTTTTGGACATTATGAATAGTAACGACGGTAATTATCTTTAATTATCTTGATTAATTAGTAATCGGGTAGTTAAAGAAAATATGATAATATCATAATAATAAAAAAATGACCACAAAACATTTCCTAAGGCTACTGGTTGTCTCATGTCCGACCATGGGATGCCTTTTGAAAAACTTGGGGGCCCCATGGAATCACTTTTGTGAGAAATTGACTTTTTATCATTTTATTTTAAAAGAATGTAAAATGTAACAAAAAATGTATCACCTAAGTAAAATTTTTTTAATTTTGTCTAAATAAATGATCTTTTGGAGTATAAATATTCATTTTAAATTTCAAATGATTTCCTACATCATAGTGTTTTTTTTATAATTTTTAGACATTAAATAAATTAAATTATTTGTGACATCATGATGATGCAGCGATGACCTCATTATTTAACAATATAAATAAAATGGTAAGATAATGTAAAATGTAAGACCTAAACATGTCCAATGACTATAGGATGGATTTATTTAGAACCCTTATCACCTTATCCTTGAAACACATCAATGTGGGACCATTAATATCAGAAAATCATTTGAAAATAAAGTTACATTTTATACCTTTCCAAGACTGCCCCTCCCCTCCTTTTATAAGAGGCCGCCACCTCTACCCCCTAACCCACACTACCAAAGCCTTTGTCTCGGCCAAACCCTTCCCATTGTGTCTCTCCACATCCTTATATAACTCCTTGAAGCCTCACTTTGGGCAGAATCCTTTCAAAGGAATCCTTTGAGCTCAAATCAAAGGTAGTTACCCGATTTTAAGGTAATGTCTTCACTTGAGTCCTTTTGTTTTATTTTGTTTCTCCAACCCCCTAAACTCTTTTTATTCATTTATTTTGTTACAAATCCAGTATCTTAAATAAATTAGTATGTTTTTATAAGAATTAATAGAGCTATAATTACACACACCTACATCTAATGGTTAAAGAACACACTGTTTCTGTGGATGGCGAATTTCTGCCTCACGAAACGATGATTGTTCAACATTATTCTAACACCTTAAAAGGTGGAAATTAAGATGAAATTATATTTATATATGATATATAATATGTTTAAGTTTTACTTAAGATTCTGTATTTTTCATTTATGGCATAGCTTTATGGTTTCCATTATGGTTAAACGCGATATCTTCATTTAAGGAAGTGCGGACTACCGCCCCCTCAAAGTGATTTGATTGGTTAATACCATATGTGGTACGTATAAAGGATATATTTAATGATATTATATATGAAACCATACTAGAATTAAAATACTATTATGTATCATTATGTTTTAATTCCATTAAATATTAAATAGAAATTGAAGTAGCGTTCATGTGTACGTACGGATTACCATCTCCATGAACGGTACATTTCATTTCTTAACTCAAAATGTTATGTACTATTATAATTACATATATATAATGGATATATATGTAATATATTACATCTAAATGTTGTATATAATTCTGGAATTATAACATATATATATATCTCTTATTTTGTTTTAATTCCATTAATATGACAAAAAAATGAAAGTAGCATTCAAGCGTACGTACGACCTACCGTCTCCATGAACGGTGCTTTTAATTTTTATCTCCAAATGATATGGAATAGTATAAAATGAATATATACAAGATATATATGATATATATGATATATAAATCAGGATTATAACTCTGGATATAATGGATACATGAACAACTTGAAATTATAAAGAGCATATTTTGACTAAAGTACCAATGATCGTTTAAACGACCGTTATTAACTAAAATAATTACATAGTGTTCATGAAATGGTAATAAGTGATATAAAATGAATAATGAACTTGAAAAAGGTTCTTAAGGAATTAGAAATTAACTCAAGTTTATTATTCAGGAGATTAAAGAACGATCGAGTCATGTCGGACACGAGGTAAGGGATCCTACTCCTCTCATTCTTTTTAAGTACTCTATTTTATGTCATTCCTTTTAATGATTATCTTTCTTGTTACTGGGATGTTCTTTTATATTAATCTTACTGTAATTTTTATTGTTCATATGATGAGAGACCCTATTCTCTCTCATCAATCCATTTTCGAAGTTTTGGGTGGCACCGTTAGGCTGCCGAATTTTCGTAAGAGATCTAACCTCTCTCTTTCTTTTTAAGTACTCTCCTTTTTGTCACTTATTTTAATATCCTCTTTGTTATGTTGGGGGATGTTCTTTTATATTCTTCTTTCGGTAAACATTATGTTAATATGATGATAGACCCTAATTTCTCTCATCAATCCATTTTGGAAGTTTTAAGTGGCGCCGACAGGCTGCCGAGTTTTCGTAAGGGATTTTTCATCTCACTTTTATTCCCGTGAGATTTATGCTACATTTGCCACAATTTCCTTTGAGTGGTGTATGTACTTCCCATTATTCTACTCTTTGTGTAATATACTTTTATTTCTGAGTATTTACATCAATGATGTAGTGTCCTTATTTAATGGGGTGTATATTTCAAAAGTTACCCATGTCGGTAAGGGAACCTTTCACCCTCCTCTTTTTAAAAGAATTATTTTTTTGGGTCTTTTAATTCACATATTGTTATGTTGGGATATGTTCTAATATATCCTTATTGATGTAAATTTTATTTTCAAGTGATGAGATACCCTTTTTTATCTGTCATCAACTCTTTTTCTAAATTTTGAAGTGACGTCGTTAGGCTGTCAAATTTTTGCAAGGGAACTTCTTAACCCAAATTTGATTCTTTTGGATAAACTTGTACTACTTGAATATGTTGTTCTATGAATATGTGTGAATTACCTCTGATTTTTTTACACTTAATAACCACTTATATTTGGTTTATTCGTTTTTCACACATAATTATGAAATTGATTTATCCTTAAACCAAGGATACCATCTTTGTAAGGGTCTTCATCTCAATCTCCATTCATTGAGGCATATTTTGTTTTATACACAACCTTCTTTTATACGGTGCATAAACCCCTTTTACTTTTACTTTTATTCAAAATTAATCCTTTTTCTACGAAGATTTTTACTAAACAACAAAAAGGAATGTTTCTTTTTACGTACACAGTGACAACAACCTTTTCTGCCGCTGTGAGTATTATTTGATCTTTGGCTTCCTCAACAAGCCATAATGTTTTTAAAATAAAATAAATACCATATACTTTTTTTTGTATTTTGGTATTGAAAATGGTTTTGACAAAGGATTCTATTATATCAATATATTTAAATGATATATTGTGATTGAAATTTGGAAATGTTATCATTCCATTATGTTGGTTTTATGTGTTATAATTTTATAATGGTGCTTGGACATTTTACGGGTGGTTACATGATAAACCATATGACAGGTGGTGTCGTGAATACCAGGATGGGTGGTTACGTTATAACCTCCAATGCATTGGGTTTGGAATTCGGCCATATGGCTATTCCATTATGTATGTGTGGATGTCGGCCGTATGGATATTCCATTAAGTATGTGTGGAAGTCGACCGTATGGTTATTCCACTTAAGTATGTTTATGTCCCAAGTTAAATTTATATGTTATGTAATCTTTATATGGGTTTTAAGGTAATATTTTGGTTACAGAAGGGTAAGTAATGAACTTTTATTCAGTGAAGAGTTTTTACTACTTCGAAAAGGTGAAAAGTATTACTTTGATAAAGTATACATGGTTTAATTTTTATTTTTGAAAAACTAACAATTTTCATTCTTTGTGTATCCCTTACTGAGCTTTTTTATGCTCATCCCAAGTTTTTGAAATGTTTTTCACAGGACTTAACGTGGAATAGGGTCAAGGATGGGATCAAGGTAAAGTCATGCTACATAAAACATGGAACTAGAAATGTTTCTTTTTAAGAGTTTTTTATTTTTTGCAAACTTAGTAGAAGTTTCTACATTGTAATCTTTTGAGATGTAATAGTTATGTCCTAATTCTCTAAAACTCTAAACCTGAAAAGATCCTCAATGTGAATTATTCATTTAATTCAATATTAAGTAAGGTTTAAGGACGGGGTCTTATAGTTGGTATCAAAGGACGGTTTAGACATCTTTAGAGGTTAGGGTATCCTCTAAGCATAAGTGACATTGCCATAATTGTTCGGATTTCAGAAAGAGTCATAGTTTTAGATAAAGTTAATGAGTAAGTATATATTAGTGTTTATATTCCTCATTAGTACATGATGGTTTTGTTGATATACTCACACTGACTTTTCTATTTTTAGTGAATGGATGGATCTAGTAGGCACCAAAGAGACAATAGGTTTGAAGGAAACTGTGGTAGTTCTCTGATTAGGATACTAGATAAAATGGGGGATTCATTGAGGAAACTCATGGTTATTCTGAACCAACTATCAAGGAGTCATGATCAACCACTTGAACCATGGTGTGATCTGTAATGCATCATGTACGAGATGACCAATCGATGTGGAATTCAGGTAATAATTATAAAGTTAACCATTAGAGTTTATATGATCTTTACTTTTGAGGTAATTATGGGTTATTATATGTTATGCTGGAAAATGAAAGGCATGAGATAAACATGAGGTTAAAATATGTTATGATCATTTTTGAAGATTTTATCTCGTTTTGGGGAATGTTTTAAGAATTATATAGTTTTGGAAAAAGGACAACACGTAGACCGTGTGACAACCTGTCGCGTCAGACAAAGCTACGGGAATCGAACCCACAACCAAAGTGCGACTAGTATTTATCGCCTACCACTAGACTACGTGATGTCCCTGGTTATATTGACTGATTATTTTTAGTTAGATTATTTTATTAATTAAGTGTATGTTGATTTTGGGTCATCTATGGAAATTTATTAACCTATCATGGAGGATATGTCATTAGGTTAATTACATTTCAATACGAGACTTTAGGAGAAACTGATGTTGTTTGGAGATAAATGTTACGATTTAACTTGGAAGACTATGTGACTAAATCCTTCAAATATTTGGGTTTAAATATTAGTTTGGTTTAATTTGAAGAATTTTATGGACAATTTGTTTATCGAATGGTCCTCGTTGAACTTTGGGTTTTGTTGGACAAATTTTGGAGATTAAGAATATATTTTCTTTTTATAAAGGGTTATCCTTTTCTGGATTATCTGATCTTGTACTAAACTTTTTGGTTTTGGTTTTGGATTTTTTCTAAAGACATGGGAAATATATAGTTATCTTTTGTGGATTAGGTGATTCTCTAGAAGTTGACTATAGTACTCTTAATGTGAACAAGTCTTCCTAAATAATCGTCTTTAGAAGAAAATATGAGTTTGTTTAAGAAATATAACAAAAGTTGAAAGTCAACCTGATAAGTAATTATCTTTCCTTATGAATAAATTCCTCAATAAAAAGTAACTTAAAACAAAAATGTTTTCTATTAACTTTTCCTACTGGGGAATCAAATACCATTTAACCAATCACAAGTTTGTGATTTTCTTATGGTAAAATTTCTCCTAGACATGTTTACTAGCACTCTCCACCAGAACATGAACCTTTGTTTTTTCTTCCATATCCATACTTTCCTACTTGGAATCATAGTATTGGTTAACTCGGGTTACCTCTGTACTTCTCTCCCTTTATTTTAAAGTGATTGTTTTACCGACTCTTGTTCTGATGTGGGACTTCCAAGGATGTTTCCAAGCTCAATTTTAAAATTGCGAGGACACAATTCCCAAAAGGGGGGAAGGATGTAACACCCCAGGTAAATAAAGAATATGACATATTTATATTTATCAATATTTGTGAATAAAATTTTAAAATTACTTTAAAGGGGATGCTATGCTCGATGGCGTACCCAATACGCAACAACGAGTTTCTTGGGAATCTTACATTGCACTCTAATAATAAAATAATATTATTTTAAATGGTAGTTAATGCCTAGACGTTGTAATGGAGGGAATGAACAAGAACTAACTACAAAACTATTATATATGTTTTTCAAATATTTTTACTCTTTACAATAAATTTTAGAGGATTAAAAATCCAAATGAATCCAGTTTTTAAGCGTAAACATTCTAAAATTCTTTAAAAGGTCGATTAACCGCCTTTTGTTGGTGAACCCATTTTAAATCCAATTTTTTACAATTTTATAAGCTCTATTTTTCAAAATAAACATATTATTTATTATTGGTACATTGAAATTTTACTTGGGTTAATTTTTGGTATTTTTCTGACAATGTTCATTTTTCAATGAATAGTGAAAAATACTGCATTTTACATCAAAACTGCTTTTTCATATAATTTAGTTA
The DNA here is from genome assembly GCA_963277665.1 of Viscum album. NCBI lineage: Eukaryota > Viridiplantae > Streptophyta > Magnoliopsida > Santalales > Viscaceae > Viscum > Viscum album. Next base: position 784,310,492 of record OY728140.1, read on the forward strand.
TATGGTTATATTATCTTTTTAATTCCTATTAAAGTGTAATTAGAATATATTTTTACCATGTAATTCAATTATGGTCATTGGGATTAATTTCACTTTGGAATTAGGCATAAACAAGTGCCAAACTTTTCCTAAATATTGTTTCTAAAAAACCCGCTATTTGTTTTGACAACAGGAAGTTTTTTTAAATTAATTATTGTAATATATGTGTTTGGAATTTGGTAAAATTAATTACATATTTGGAATCAGAAGGTCCAAATTATGTAATTAATACTCTTTTGTTTTTGGACATTTTGAATAGTAACGACAGTAATTATCTTTAATTATCTTGATTAATGAGTAATCAGGTAGTTAAAGATAATAAGATAATATAATAACAATAAAAAATGACCACAAAATGTGTACTAAGGCTACTGGATGTCTCATGGACGACCCTGGGATGCCTTGTTCCAAACATGGGGGCCCCATGGAATCACGCTTGTGAGAAAGTGACTTTTTATCTTTTTATTTTTACAGAATGTTAAATGTAACAAAGAATGTATAACCTAAGTAAAATATTTGTAATTTTGTCTAAATAAATGATATTTTGGACTATAATTATTAATTGGAAATATAAAATGATTTCCTACATCATATTATTTTTTTATAATTTTTAGACATTAAATAAATTAAATTATTTATGACATCATGATGATGCATCGATGACCTCATTATTTAACGATTTAAATAAAATGGGAAGATAATGTAAAATCTAAGACCTACACATGTCCAAAACCTATTGGATGGGTGGATTTAGAACCCTTATCACCTTATCCTCGAAACACATCAATGTGGGACCATTAAAATCTGAAACTCATTTGAAAATAAATTTACATTTTATACCTTTCCAAGAGTGCCCCTCCTCTCCTCTTATAAAAGGCCCCCACCTCTACCTCCTTTACCACACTTTCAAAGCCTTTGGCTCGACCATCCTCTGAAAATTTTGTATCTCCACATCCCTCTATAACTCCTTGAAGCCTCACTTTGGGAAGAATCCTTTCCAAGGAATCCATTGAGCTCAAATCAAAGGAAGTTACCCGATTTTAAGGTAATGTCTTCGCTTGAGTCCTTTTGTTTTATTTTGCTTATCCAACCCCCTAAACTCTTTTTATTAATTTATTTTGTAACAAATCCAGTATCTTAAATATACTAATATGTTTTTATAAGATTTATTAAAGCTACACTTACACACACCTACATCTAATGGTTAAAGAACATACAGTTTCTGTGGATGGCGAATTTCTGCCTCACGAAACGATGATTGTTCAACATTCTTCTAACGCCTTCAAAGGAGCCCATTAAGGTGAAACTATATTTATATATGATATATAATATGTTTATGTTTCACTTAATCTTATATATTATTAATTTATGGAATACCTTTATGGTTTCCATTATGGGTAAACGCGATATCTTCATTTAAGGAAGTGCGGACTACCGCCCCCTCAAAGTGATTTGATTCGTTGATACCATATGTGGTACATATAAAGGATATATTTAATGATATTATATTTGATACCATACTGGAATTAAAATACTATTATTTATAATTATGTTTTAATTCCATTAAATATGAAATAGAAATGGAAGTAGCGTTCATGCGTACGTACGGCTTACCGTCTCCATGAACGGTACATTTCATTTCTTATCTCAAAATGTTGTGTACTATTATAATTACATATATATAATGGATATATATGTAATATATTACATCTATATGATGGATATCATTCTGTAATTATAACATATATATATCTCTCATTTTGTTTTAATTCCATTAATATGACAAAAAAATGAAAGTAGCGTTCATGCAAACGTACGGTCTACCGTCTCCATGAACGATGCTTTTAATTATTATCTCCAAATGATATGGAATAGTTTAAAATGAATATATACTGGATATATATGATATATATGATATATACATCATGATTATAACTCTGGATATAATGGATACATGGACAACTTGTAATTATAATGAGCATATTTTGACTCAAGTACCAATGATCGTTTAAACGACCGTTATTAACTTAAATAATTACATAGTGGTCAGGACATGGTAATAAGTGATATAAAAGGAATAATGAACTTTAAAAAGTTTCTTAAGGAAGTAGAAATTAACTCAAGTTTATTATTCAGGATATTAAAGAACGATCGAGTCATGTCATACATGAGGTAAGGGATCCTACTCCTCTCTTTTCTTTAAGTACGCTCTTTCATGTCATTCCTTTTAAAGATCATATTTCTTGTTATTGGGAGTTTATTTTATATTACTCTTACTGTAATTTTTATTGTTCATATGATGAGAGACCCTATTCTCTCTCATCAATCCATTTTGGAAGTTTTGGGTGGCGCCGTTAGGCTACCGAATTTTCATAAGAGATCTAACCTCTCTCTTTCTTTTTAAGTACTCTCCATTTTGTAACTTCTTTTAAGATCCTCTTTGTTATGTTGGGGGATGTTATTTTATATTCCCCTTTCTTTAAACTTTATGTTAATATAATGAGAGACCCTACTTTCTCTCATCAATCCATTTTGGAAGTTTTAAGTGGCGTCGTTAGGCTGCCGAGTTTTCGTAAGGGATTTTTCATCTCACTTTTATTCCCGTTAGATTTATGCTACATTTTCCCCATTTTCCTTTGAGTGGTGTATGAACTTCCCATTATTATACTCTTTGTGTAATATAATTTCATTTATTATTGTTTTCATCAATGATTTGTTGTCCTTCTTTCATGGGGTGTATGTTTCGATTGATACCCTAGTCGGTAAGGGAACCTTTCACCCTCCTCTTTTTAAAAGACTTAATTTGTTGGGTCTTTTAATTCACATATTTTTATGTTGGGATATGTTCTCATATATCCTTATTGATTTAAATTTTATGTCCAAGTGATGAGATACCCTTTTTTATCTCTCATCAACTCTTTTTCTGAATTTTGAAGTGATGCCGTTAGGCTGTCAAATTTTTTCATGGGAACTTCCTAACCCAAATTTGATTCTTTTGGATAAACTTTGTACTCCTTGAATATGTTGTTCTATGAATATGTGTGAATTACCACTGATTTGTTTACAATTAATATCCACTTATATTTGGTGTATTCGTTTGTCACACATAATTATGCAATTGATTTATCCTTAAACCAATGATACTATCTTTGTAAGGGTCTTCGTCTCAATATCCATTCATTGAGGCATATTTTGTTTTATACACAACCTTATTTTATACGGTGCATAAACCCCTTTGAATTTTATGTTTATTCAAAAGGAATCCTTTATCTATGAAGCGTTTTACTAAACGACAAAAAGGAATGTTTCTTTTTACGTACACGGTGACAACGACCTTTTCCGCCGCCGCGAGTATTATTTGATCTTTGGCTTCCTCAACAAGCCGTAATGTTTTTAAAAAAAAATAAATACCATATACTTTTTTTTTATTTTGGTATTGAAAATGGTTTTGATAAAGGATTCTATTATGTCAATATATTTAAATGATATATTGTGATTGAAATGTGAAAATTTTATCATTCCTTTATGTTGGTAATATGTGTTATAATTTTATTATGGTACTTGGACATTTTACGGGTGGTTATGTGATAAACCATATGAAGGGTGGTGCCGTGATTACTAGGACGGGTGGTTACGTTATAACCTCCAATGCATTGGGTATGGAAGTCAGCCGTATGGCTATTCCATTAAGTATGTGTGGAAGTTGGTCGTATGGCTATTCCATTAAGTATGTGTGGAAGTCGACTGTATAGTTATTCCTCATAAGTATGTTTATGTCCCAAGTTACCTTTATATGTTATGTAATCTTTATATGGGTTTTATGGTAATATTTTGGTTATAGAAGGGTAAGTAATGAACTTTTATTCAGTGAATAGTGTTTACTACTTCGAAAAGGTGAAAAGTATTAATTTGATAAAGTATACATGGTTTACTTGTTTTTTTGAAAAACTAACAGTTTTCATTCATTGTGTATCCCTTACTGAGCTTTTTTTATGCTCATCCCAAGTTTTTGAAATGTTTTTCATAGGACTTAACGTGGAATAGGGTCAAGGATGGGATCAAGGGAAAGTCATGCTACCTAAAACATGGAACTAGACATGTTTCTTTTTAAGATTTTTTTATCTTATGGAAACTTAGTAGAAGATTCTACTTTGTAATATTTTGAGATGTAATAGTTATGTCCAAATTCTATAAAACTGTAAACCTGGAAAGATCCTCAATGTGAATTATTCGTTTAATTCAATATTAAGTAAGGTTTAATGCTGGGGTCTTATATTTTTAGTTATTTTATTATGAAAATATCCCAACATATTAAAATATTACCACTGCTTAAGGGGAGGTGAGTCAGTTTTTTAATGAAATGAATTTAAAATTATTAAATATATTATATGTTTTGGAGGATTGAAAAAGGGTTCATAAAATTAATAAAATAAACATAAAATAACATAATTTTATGTACATAACATATATTTTGAAAAATATATCTTTTATAGTATTTATTACATCATTTTCGAGTCATTATGATGTCATAAGAACACTTTGTATTTATACGATATTTAATTTTTACCTGAAAATTAAACTATCTCAAAAAATTATAAAAAAAATCTTTAGATAATATCAACGTTATAATTCCCAAAATTATATTCACTTTATCAAAATAATTTTATAAATATTTAAATTTTTTAATTTTAATAAATAATAACTGATATTTATTGAAAATTATGGGGTTTTCATGATAACAATTTTTCAACCCTAATAAAACATTAAGTTTGACTACATAAAAATTAAATTATCATTTATAAAAATAATTTAATAATAATATTTATTTAAAAATACAATGATTAATAAAAATTAATTCTTCAATTGAATTGAATAATACACAGAAATGCTATTACTGTTTTATAGTATCAAAATAATAATATATTCATTATTCTCTACAAAATAATGAACATAATTAATTTTAGAGGGTCTAGATACATATCAATTTTACACAACAGTGTACACCGTAAGTGTAAGTTTATTGATAGTGATACTTTAATGGGGTTTTTTTTGATAAAAATGGTTTGGTCCATGATCTTTATGAGCTTCATCTTCTCCCATAAATGGTTTCACTGATGCTTAATTTTTTGGATCTTAAAATATAATTTATCAAGGAAAAATCTCAGAGATGATATCTCTATTAGAATATCTGAGAACTGGGCCTCATAGGGATTAATTTTACTAGTTTAGGACATCACTTTCTTTTTTCTTTGACAAATGGATTTGTTAAAGCCCTATATTTCTACTCATCATGTGCTTAAAGTTTAATGGCTATATTATCAAAGGTAAAGACACTTAATGGTAATTTGAATACATTTGGATATTACCACATAAGTTCATGCATATTCTATAAATATATTACATAATAATACATTTAGTTAAATTATAAAGGGAAACTTTATCGTTGATAGTTCCGATCAATAAAGATTTTGGATTTGGAAGACGTGATTCGAGCTTCTTAAATAAATTTCTTTGAAATTTTATATTATTTTCTTTCAAAAGTTAAATTTTATTATAATAATAGTTTTATTCTAATATCTAGATGGCACATTTTTTGTAATTATATTGATGGCGATGTCAGGATGAAATTTGTTGGGATGAAGTATGTAAAAACATATTTGGGGCCTGGTTTCATATATGAAATTTTCAATAAGGTGAAGATGATTTATCAATATATAAGGAAGTATTAGAGTGGTCGAAATTTTTTAAAAATAACCAAAGGAAAGATCTTTATTTCTAGGTGTGTTCTCATTCTAAGGGTATCATAAATGAAAATTGTTATGTGTTTTGGTAAAAATGGAAGGGTGATTTAGTGGTTCATTAGACAATATGAATTTTTTTACAAGATTGGATCCATTCCTTATCATGTGGACATGAATCAATTTATATCAAATGTATGTGATATGTTATATTTTTCATTATTATGAAAATATATGCCAGATTCATCTCAGGTTTTGAGACTAAAGGTAGTATAATTGGAAGATAAAATTTTTTATCAAGGAAAATTTATTATGTTTCTTAACCATAGAGAGAAGATATTTTAGAATAAGGTGCTTCATTGGGTTATGGTTTTTCTAAAAACTATATTATGGAATAAGCAACACTGGTATATGAAAATGATATGAATGAAAAATATCACCACTTGCTTAAGAAGTGAATAAATTTGAGTGAAAATAATTTCTAAATAAGTAAAAAATGAAAGAACCTAGGTAATATTAACATAAAATAAATTTAAATATTGATTAATATTAATTAATTTTATTTTATATATTTAAATTTAGTATAAAAATATTAAGTTATTATCTAATCAGAAAAGAAATTTTTTTTATTAATAAATTTGATTACATATATTTATGGATTTATTTAAATATTTTATCCTAAATTATATAATCTTATTTTGAAAAAATTTAATTTCAAATTTGATAAATGTGAGTGAATGTTTTCTTACAATATTTTTGGGAAGTTTCTGAAAAAGTATATTTTTTTTGTGTGAATTGTAGATAATATGGAATTTTATTGGAAACCATCTTATTGTTTGAAGTGTTTAGAGATTTGTGTTTTCTTAAAAAAATGGGCTCAAAGTAACATAGAATAGATATAGTATTTATAATCCTATTAATATCATTTTAATTAGTTTTAATCGTGATTTTTGTAGAAAAACTTTTTACACTTATGAATACATTTTTTTTCTAGAAAACAACTTTTCATCCAATTTTTAGGGTATTAAAATTGAAATTAAATTTATACAATTTTTTATATTGAATTTGATAAAATGGTTTCATATTTTTAATCCATATAATTAATATAATAATAAAATTTAAATTAATTTTTTCATATTGAATATTAAAATCAGTAAAACAAATTTACCACAGTTAATGTTAAAATATGTTTACATTTGGTTGGACTAAAAATATAAGGGTTATAATGACATTAAAACATGTACAAATCCTCATAGATGAAAATATTAGTAATATATATCTTATCATATTCTAAAATGGTTCATTTTTATCCATTTTAATTGAGTTGAAAATTTGTATATTTTAATATTATCAAAAATTACAAGCATATTCACTTCCCCACTTATAAAGGGACACATTGTATTCTCTTTTCTGCACACTTGAAAAACACTCAGTTTAACCAAAACCAACCCAAGTATCATAATAAGATCCATACCCATGTCCTAGAGTCTCTATTTTGATCATAAAACCCACCTTTGGAGGCCAAAGGTGTAAGCCTAAGAAGGTTGTCCGAAGAAGGGGTTAAATGCCTAACTTTGTGATTCTATGATATTAGTTATTTTATCTTAGTTAAAACTCTATTAACCATTAAAGTATTGTAAAATAATTATATACTATATATTAAAATATAATTATTTTAATGTTATACCCTTTATCCATATCCACTTTAACAAAACATGAAATGAAATCATCATTTGTGTGTTCGACAGACTACCACCTCATAATCCGATTTATTTAATTTTTCACCATCATCTCTCATATATGGTTATAATGATAGATTATATATATATATATATATGATTTTAATCACATAATTATTACTATAGGAGTAAAATATATCATATATTTTCTCACCTTTCCCTCTATTGAAAAATTATAATTCCATTCCTACATATGATTGGATTACCACTTCCAAGAAGAGATGTGATTCATTTTTCATAAATTCATCCCATGAATAGTATACATATATATATATATATATATCTAAATAAATAACATTATATTTATGATATAACCATAAATATATAAATATAAAATTATCCTTGACTTCATTCCATAATATTCATTAAAAAATTGAAATGCTACTCAGGGGCATTTTTGACCTATTATCTCCATGATTATAACATAATTAAATTTTCATAAAATTATTAAATATTTGGTTATATAAGTACAATTAATGTATAAAAAGAATTATGAAAACATTATTAATATTCTTGTAATTATATAACAATGATCCATTTAACCAAATTCGACCTACCAATGTTATTTTTGACTTATGAACCAAACACCTCAAACGATCAAAGTAAACATAATCAAATATGTAATTAAGTATAAAATTAGTATAAAAGAATGAAATGGAACAAAAAAAATGAAAAAAAGGTTATTAATCGTGTAAATAATTATCATAATTGTATCATTTTGGGAGATAAATAATGTACGTGAATGTGAAACTCGTGATATATGAAACTTCATATTAAAATTTCATTATAAATGTTTTTCTAAATAAAGCATTTTTACTTTATGTTATAAAGTCACTTTTGGGTTAAGTGATAACCATACAAAAACCTCCACATATTCCCATGATATAACCCACTTAGACTAAAACATATAGAATAGAAAATGATGAATTCAAAAACAAACATCACTATAGAAAAAACCTCCAATAACTGCCATATGTTGTCATCCATGATCATAACCGGATCACTTTTTCATTCCTAATTGCCACCAAATACCATTTCAAATTTTAAAAAGTAAAACACTATCAGTAAATCATCACATGTTGGAAACCTAACTGCCATGAAATTCCAAACACCGAAGATGTAGGCCATCACATCACCATTGAGAACATACCATCAAGGCCCTCATTGCGTCAAGGGTAACCCACACCATCGTCGTGATCTTCACCATAAACTGACATCAGAAACCATCATTAGTGGCATTGAGGACCCATCATAACCACTTTGAAACACTGTTAATACATACCATCACATCCAAAAAATGTTGTTGTTCCACAAAGACAACTCTGACCAACATCAAATGCACAATCACCAGAAGATCCAAAAAAACAGGACAGATCGTCCAAAGGTCATGCTACCCAGAACCTCATTTCACTCCCTATACAAATGCCAAAACTTCCTTCGGAATCGTCACACCCTACTGACCTTGGAGATAGAAAAGAACTAGGAAGCCTGAGTAGAGAGGTGTGGAAAACAAGGGGCCATAGAAAGTTGATGGAAGAAAAACCCAGAGCTAATCCACGAAGCATGAAACACCATGGAGAGAGAAAAGTGAAACTAGGGTATAAAACCCTATAACAATAACCATGAAACAAGAAAGAGATAATCAGTTATAAAACCCTAAAAAAACGAACAAATCCTAGTAAAACAATAGGGAATGTGGGGGGTGAAAACCCTAAGAGAAACATGAATAAATGGGAAGATGATATTGAAACCCAATTACGAAATATAGGAAAGGAATAAAAGATTAAAAATGGTTAGAGAATACAAGGGAATAAGATAACAGATGGAGAATTCTTCACTACCACTATTACCACCACCATAGTCTCAAACCTGTCAAAAACTAACACATCTGACCAATATAGAGTTGAGTGTGTTGGGTCAGACTGGTAGAGCATGGGTTGTAGAGGAGAGAGTGGGACATCACAAGAATATATGAAAATAAAAACCCAAAAGGGGAGAATGTACAAGAAGAATGGAAGGAGTAAAGAGGAAGAAAACCTAGGGAAGAACGCGGATGAAATTACCAATGATTTTAGGGAGAACATGAAGCCCAAGAAAAATTGAAATGCCAAGAACAGGAGAGAAGGGGATGAGAAGGAATATGGAAAGGCCAAGAGTAGGGGGTGGGATCCGGTCAAGTGAGACATTATCTCCAATTTTTTTATATGCATTAAATTTTTTGTTTCTAAATAATTATCTTCCATATATTAATTATTAAAATTATGTTATTGATTTATTCATATAGAAATAAATAAATTATAAATTTCATTTTATTTCACATTCTAATTTCTTTAAAAAAATTTGAAAGTATTATTCTCAGATATTTTATATGAAGAATTTTTACTTTCTTTTCAAAAAATCTAAATTATTTTTATATTTTATCCTATATGAGGATATGATTTTTTCCACAACCATAAAAAATATTTGATATATTGAATCAGTTATAATATTTATTATTTTACTCAATGAAATAACCTCATTACCATTTTTCTGGGTATTTTAGATTTAACAACTGTGTTTTCAAGAAATGAGATATATCAATATATGATTTTTTTTACTTTTTAGTTCAATAAGAGTATTTTATGAGTTTGATTATAGAAATTAATGAATTTTTATGTTTAATGAATGTTATGATCCCTACAAGATATTTATGATGAATTTTGACCCTGATATATATCTTAAATGAATTGGGTATTGATTATTTTCTCAAGAGAATTATATTGAAATTAATCATTTAGGTTATTATATTTGTAAGGGTTCTTATAGGGGTTCCTGTAAGGGTTTTATAAAGATGATATTAAAAGTAACATACATGAATTTTAAACTATTTAAAATTATTTCTCATGGAAATATTTTGATTTCACATGGTTAGTAAATGATCTTTTATTTTATATTAATGATTATTCCCCTTTAAAGAAAAAATTTATGTTTTTATGATTTTTATAAGTTTTCATGTTTTCTAAGAAACTATAAATATTATGTTTTTAATTTATTCTTTCTTATAAGGTGTTTTTTCTAAAAAATGGGAAGTGAATTTTAATTATTTTATATTCAAATGATTATTTGAGCTGAATGTATATAATGTTAAATGAAAACTCTATATTATGATCGCATGGTTTTAAAATAGACCAATGTGTTTCATTATTTCTTTTTTATATACCCCTTACTATGAATTTTTTGATAATCCCACATTTTGAAATATATTTCAAATGGTTTTATGGATGGGTAGGAACAATGAAAAATACATTTTGAAAATCATTGGTATTTATCATGGAAAAAACATGTTTCATTGAAAAGAAATATATAGTGGAAAATGGATACTGTGTAGAAGTGTCCATTGTGTAACATATAAGTTTGTTATATTATATTTATAACCTAATTTTTTAAAACCATAACCCTGAAAAGATATTTAGGAGGTAAATATAATGAACTATCATTTAAAAATTATTTTTTGGTTTGAATAAGGAATTATTATTTATATATGATGATCCTGATTTTCATTATTACCTATACATAGGTCATAAATGTATTTTATTAATGGTTTAAATTTTATATAACTCAATCTCCCCCATGGTGTGGATCTAGCTTATGTACGATGGTCTTATCTTATACCGTTATGAAAATCAAGGTAATTTTCCATTACATTTATATGAATTCATACACATATGAATCTTACATCATTTCCCACCTCACTTTGGTGTAAATAGATTCGTCATTACCTAGATATTTTACTCTAAATGAAATGGTCCTTTTTTATGGAATAGAAAATTACCATCTTATAAAGATACAAATCCAACATACCGATGTCCATTGGCAACTAATGTTGATGCAGAAATGGTCGGTTTTCCAGTAACATTTCACAACAATATCTACTAGACTACTTCTAAAAACGGTAGTGATTTTATGAATGCACGAAAATAATATAATATCCAATAATTTATTTATTTATTTGTCAAAAATTCCATATCAACCACTCATTTCATATAGTTAAAAAATGTAAAACAAAATCCTTAGGGTTTTAACAACTTCTTTGATATTTTTGCTTTCACATTATAAAATAGATTTAGCTATTAACATCTAAAATTTTCATTTATCTTTTAAAATAGTTTAAAACAATATATAAAATATCAATATATATAAAAATAATTAATTTTAAATATTAATAATTACCTAATAATCTTTTAATTCTTATGTCACATACTCCAGTTATGATTTCTTCATTCCATGTTCATACTTGATCTTCTCAAACATTTCAAGATCTAGAGGTTTAGTAATCATATATACCAGTTGATATTTTATAGAAATATATTCCAAATTTATATGAAATTATTGAATATCATCTCAAATGAAATGATATCTCACTTCAATATTCTCTTTTTAAGAATTCAATAAAAAAATATTATAATTATAAATAATAAAAATTTATCATGGAGGATAGATATTAATTCAAAATTAATATAAGAATTTTATAAATTCAATAAATTTTATAATGATTGAGCACGACATGTAGTATACATAGAGTATTCTTCTTTAGAATTATACAAATTAACTAATAACACTTATTTTAACTACATAAAATTAATCTTTTACTAAGAAAATGACAAAGAGTATTAGAAATTTTTCCACTATCTTTGTATCTTTTAGAATCAATATCAAAATATTTATGTAAATAAAAAGTGGTATTTCCAAAATAAAAAACCATGATATACTATTCATTTAAATTACTTAATAGTTATTAATACATCGTTTAGGTTACTATCCTTTTGGTCAATATTAAATTTATCACACAAGTATACCTTGAACATAATATCCTGTCTACTTGAAGTTAGATAAAGAATATTTTTTTATCATTCCTTTAAAATTTTGAGTATAAAATAGTTTACCAGTAACAACAATAGCCTATATATAAGAATTAATCTTGGGGGTACTATGATTTCACTTGAATCATCTCCAATTATCATAACTAGAACTATAGTATGCACACATTGATTAAGAATAATTATATCATCTCTCTATGAAATTTGATGTCTTGAAATTAATTTGAATTATATTATATAACCCATATTAAATTCATTATTTATGATATATGAAAATTACATTCACGAAAAATTAACAGATAATCCAAAATTAATATCATTTATTTAAATATGAATAATAAATATATCCTCATAATAATTATTAACATTAATAGTATGATATTCATTTCCCTTCACGAAACCATTTATGAAATAAAATTAATATAGGAATTCATACTAGGATATATGGGAATATTAAATTATATATAATTATTTTGAATGTTAAAAAGAATTTTGAGGATAATTCCCATGTTTAAAACATTTTGGATGATTTAAATAAACAAATTTTGTAAATAGTCTATTCCAAAAATCAATTTTCACCTCCTTTTGATAATTTCTAAATCATTAGTATTAAACTAAATACAATAATGTAGGAATCTATCTTTTTTATAAAAATATGAGAAAATTCCACATCAAAATAAATTTCTCCATTAAAAATTCCTTTTACAACCATTGATGCATTATTTTTGTATTACGTACATTTTCAATAATTTATTTATAGTAATCCACATAGTTCAAATTAATTTTTGATCTTTGCATGGTTCAACCAATGTCCAAACATTATTTTTTACGACTAATTATGTTTATATTTTCTTTAAAGGAGATCATTAAAATTTATTAATGAATTTTTAATTTGAACTCTAGAATTAAAATTTACAAAAAATATCTGTATAATGTGATCTCTAAATATATTTCATGATTTTTCATGAGGTTGATTCTCCCCTTCAACATAAGAATTTTCATATTGAGATTCATAGTCTATTAAATTAAATTCCATAAAGTATAATTCCATCTATTACAAATTAATATTTTTTTCCATTATACCAATATCATGATATTTAACTTCAAAAGATTATTCAACTACCATATTTCTATTATTATAATATCGACAAAATTTAATAAACTTATAAAAACATAAATATATTCATTTATTGTAACATCCCAAGTAAGTAATGAATAATAGATATTTTTTTTATGTCTATTAATTAATTAGATACTGTTTTAGAGGCTTAAAATGAAAATAAATACAATCTTAAGCATAGAATACACTAATATTTTTTAAAAGATTGTTTTACTGTCTTTTGATGGCAAACCATTTTTAAATCTATCTTTTGAAAATTTTATAAGCTATGTTTGTCAAAATAAACTTATTCTTTATGATTGGGACATCAAAATTTACTTTGTGTGAATTTTTGGTATTTTTCTGACAATGTTCATTTTTTTATGAATAGTGAAAAATACTGCATTTTACATCAAAACTTCTTTTTAATCTAATTTATTTATATGATTAGATTATATTTTGAATTGGTTTTAAAGTGAAATTAGAATATATTTTTACCTTTTTATCCAATGGTGGTCATTGGAATCAATTTCACTTTGAAATTGGACTTAAACTAGTGTCAATCTTTTGATACTTATTGTTTCATAAAAACACGCTATTTGTCATGACAGCGGGAATTAGTTATTAAATTAATTAATGAAACTTACATGTTTTGAATTTTGTAAAATAGACTTCATTTTTGAATTTGGAGTATCAAATATAGCTTAGGGTGAATTTTTGGTAATTTTCTGAAAAACATCAATTATTGATGAATAGTGAAACCACTAAATGGTACTTATAAAGACTGATTTTTCATTTAAATGAAAATTTTCCATATTTGTGTTTTTAATTTCAAAAATCCTACATACATGGTTGTCATTAAGAATTAAAATGTGGTTCAATAAGATTAAAATAATTTTTTGGTGAATAGTAACTTATTAAGTTTTTAATCGCGATTAGAGGTAATTAGTGTACTTTAAGGTAAGAATAATGTTTTAATAAAATTAAATGACCTAGACACATGTACTACCCTTATTGGATGTTTCATGACCGACCAAGACAAGCCATGTTTCAACTTGGGGACCCCATGGATCCACTTTGGTTGGGAAATGACATAAATAACTTTTTATTTAATGTTAAAGTAAAAAATGACACAAACATGAGTTATTTTACTAAAACAATTTTTACATGGGGTTATACAAGTAATATTTTTGACTATAAATATTTATTAGAAAGAGAAAAAAATTTCCTACATCATAGTAATTTTTTTATAATTTTTAAACATTAAATAAATTAAATTATTTATGACATCATGATGATGCAGCGATGACCTCATTATTTAAAGATTTAAATAAAATGGATAGATAATGTAAAATCTAAGACCTAAACATGGCCAAAACCAATTGGATGAGTGGATTTCGAACCCTTATCACATTATACTCGAATTATATCAATGTGGGACCTTTTTAATCCGAAACCCATTTTAAAATAAAGTAACATTTCTTTACTTTCCACGAGTGCCCCTCCTCTCCTCTTATAAAAAGCCCCCACCTCTACCTCCTTACCCACACTCCCAAAGCCTTTGGCATGGACAAACCCTGCCCATTTTGTCTCTACACATCCCTCTATTACTCCTTGAAGCCTCACATTAGGAATAAGTCTTTCCAAGAAATCCTTTGAGCTCAAACCAAAAGGAGTTACCCGATTTTAAGGTAATGTCTTCACTTGAGTCCGTTTGTTTTATTTTGCTTCTCCAACCCCTAAACTCTTTTTATTCATTTATTTTGTAACAAATCCAGTATATTAAATATACTAGGATGTTGTTATAATAAGTATTCGAGCTACACCTACACACAGCTACATCAAATGGTTAAAGGACATACTGTTTCCGTGGATGGTGAATTTATGTCTCTCGAAACGATGATTGTTCAACATTCTTTTAACACCTTCAAAGGTGGCCATTAAGATGTAACTATATTTATATATGATATATAATATGTTTATTTTTTCCTTAAACTTCTGTATTTTTCATTTTGGAAATATCTTTATGGTTTCCATTATGGGTAAACACGATATCTTCATTTAAGGAAGTGCGGACTACCGCCCCCTCAAAGTGATTTGATTCGTTAAATACCATATGTGCGACATATAAAGGATGAAAATATGATATTATATATGATATTATACTGGAATTATAATATACCTTTATATCATTATGATTCCATTCTATAAAAATACAAAATAGAAATGAAAGTAGCGTTCATGCGTACGTACGGCTTACCGTGTCCATGAACGATGCATTTCATTTCTTACCACTAAATGTTATATAATATTATAAATGAGTCCATGTACTGGGTATATATGACATATATGATATCTACACCATGAATACCATTCTGGATATAATGGATACATGAACAACTTGTAATTATAAAGGGTTTATTTTTTACTCAAGTACCAATGATCGTTAAAATGACCGTTATTAACTTAAATAATTACATAGTGTTCATGACATGGTAATAAGTGATATAAAAGGAATAATGAACTTGAAAAAGGTTCTTAAGAAAGTACAAATTAACTCAATTTTATTATTCAGGACATTAAACAATGATCGAGTCAAGTCGGACCTGAGGTATGGGACTTTGTCTCAATCTCCTTTCATTGAGGCATATTTTGTCTTATACACAACCTTCTTTTATACGGTTTATAAACCCCTTTTACTTTTACGTTTATTCAAAAGGAATCTTTTTTATACGAAGCGTTTACTAAATGAAAAAAGGGAATGTTTTTGTCGTACGTATGCGGCGACAACGACTTCTCCCCCGCCGTTCCCATTATTTGAGTTTCGGCTTCCTCTACAAGCCATACCATTTTTTTAAAAAGAAAAATAAATACCATGTTTTACTTTTATTTTATTTTTTTATTGAAATTTTTTTTCATAATGTTTTTATATCAATGTGTTTTATTGATATCTTGTGCTCGAAATGTGGAAATGTTATGTTTCCTTTATGCATGTTTTATGTGATACGATTATGTTGAGGTTGTTGGGCATTATTATGAAGACGGGTGGTTCCGTGATAGGCTAAGGGTGGGTGTGCCCGATATAGCTCTCCAATGCATTGGGTAACGTGAAGGAGTGAAACGTTAAGGTTTCTCCGAAGAGATTTAGTGAATATACTGTGATGGGTATTCCAAACGTAACCAAGAGGGTTACTCCTTACGTAACAATGTTATGAATGCCTCAAGTTCCCTTTATGGTTTATGATTTCTATGATTTATTCATGATTTGATGAGGTATGTTAATGTGCTTATGTTTTATGGGTAAAGTATGATTTCATTCTTATGTATATATGTACCCATGTTTCCTTTCCATATTTTTATATCCCTTACTGAGCTTTGTATGCTCATCCAAATTTTTTTTGAAATGTTTTTCACAAGTCAAGGGAAAGGTACATGATATGATGATAGTGTCAAGGATGTGTCAAGAAAGAATCCATGTTTTATTTTAAATATGTTTCCATTGATGGGAATGAAGAATACTATCTTTATGTAACCACTTTGTTTTTAAGTGGAATGTAATGAAAGTTTTATGATCTAATTCTCTAAAACTCTAAACCCAAAAAGATCCTCAATGTGTAATCTTTTAATAATTCAAGATTAAGTAAGGTTTAAGCTTGGGGCCTTATAGTTGGTATCAGAGGTCGGTTTAGATAACTTTAGGAGTTAGAATTCTATTAAATGATTATCCAACAATATTTGTTTTTGAAATGATATAGCATTTGAAGATTACCATGTTTCTTCATCTAAGAAATGTTTGTTCAGAATGGTTTTCTGCAGAGGAAACATGGAAGCAGTGCTAGGAAGGCATACAGAAGGAAATAACCTTCCGAATCAGCATCCTGAGATGGTTGGAATTGGAACAGAACAGTTTGTTGTAGTAATGGCGCAATTGACTCAAGCGATTAATGGCGGTGGTATCCGTACACGAGATCAGTCAGATCAACCGCAGAGGAACATGTCAATGGTGGAACATTTCATGAGGCAACATCCCCCATGATTCAGAGGATCATCTGACCCTGTGCTAGCTGAAGGGTGGATTAAAGCATTGAAGAAAATTTTTTATGTCATGGGGTGTTCAGAAAATCAAAAGGTTAGTCTTGCTATTTATCGTTTGGAGGGTGAAGCAGATCAGTGGTGGTCGATGGTTAAAAATATCAGGGATACTGATGATATTGAAGCTCTCGACTGTGATGAATTCAAAGGTTTGTTTCTTGAAAAGTATTTTCCTAAGTCTGTTCGACTTAGGATGGAAAAACAATTCTTCGAATTGAGGCAAGAGGAAGACTCAGTGGCTGCCTATGAAGAAAGGTTCACTCGATTGGCAAGGTATGCTCCAAATATTATCCGAGACCTTGATAGTAAAATCAATCGTTTTTACTTAGGATTAAAGCTAAAATATCAAAGGGCATTAGCTTATCATGAGTTTAAAAGTTATGAAAAGCTTTTCGATGTGCTGAGAATGTGGAAATTGAGTTTTCCGATGATCAAGTGTTCTATAACAACCAACAGAAGAAGAGACCTAGGTGGCAGGAGAAAGGTAAGAAATCTTCAAAAAAGTCTGATGGTAGGAAAACTAAGTTTCCAGTTTGTGATAAATGTGGCAAAAGGCATGCTGGGGAATGACTTCTGAATTCCGGAAAGTGCTACCGATGTGGTAAAATGGGACATAAGGCTCGTGATTGCACTGAAAAGGATCAAGGTGAAGGTAAGACCAATTTTGATTTAGAGTTAGTGAAATGTTATAAGTGCAATGAGATGGGTCACTATGCAAACGAGTGTCCGACAAAGAGCTTGATTGATGGGAAGCAGTTAGACTACAAGTAGAAAGGGGTGGTGAAATCCTTTGCAACTACTTCAGCATATGTCGGGCCATCAAATGAAGTTGTATCAGGTACTTTGTTTGTTTTTTTTTTCAGATTATGCCACTGTGTTGTTTGATTCGGGGTCTACACATTCTTTTATCTCTAAAAAAATTTCTAGTAAAATGGGAATACCTTCTCAATAAATGACTCCTAAACTTGTGGTAAAGACACCTGGGGGAAATGTTGAGGCAAAAAGAATTTATAAGAATCTTCCTATCCTTATCTGTGGAAAGAACCTACTTGCAATCCTTATTGTTCTACCTCTAGTAGAGTTTGATGTTATCTTGGGTATGGATTGGCTCTCTATTTACCATGCTAAGATTGACTTTAGAGATAAAGAAGTTTCTTTTCAGAAAGACTTTCAGTTTGTTTACAAGAATTAACCCTTACTGTTGATAACTTATCAAGAGTCCAAGAAACTTGTAAAAGATGGAAATGAATGTTACCTTGCACACATCATTGAAAATAAAGGAACTATTCAGATTAATGTTGTGCCAGTGGTAAATGAGTATCCTGATGTTTTTCCTGATGAGTTTCCTGGAATAATACCATATCGGGAAGTTGAATTTACTGTTGACTTAGTTCCTGATGCTAAGCCAATTTCAAAACCCCCTTATCAAATGGCTCAAATTGAACTTTTAGAGTTGATGGAGCAATTGCAAGATTTATTAGAGAAAGGATTCATTCGACCTAGCACATCACCATGGGGTGCTCCTGTTTTATTTGTTAAAAAGAATGATGGTTCAATGAGACTTTGCATTGATTATAGTGCCTTGAATAACATCACTGTTAAGAACAAATATCCTTTGCCTCATATCGATGATTTGTTTGATCAGCTCCAGGGAACTCAGTATTTTTCAAAGATTGTCTTGAGATCGGGGTACCATCAGTTGAAGGTAAAGGAAGCAGATGTTCCGAAGACCGCGTTCCGTACAAGATATGGCCATTATGAATTTGTAGTAATGCCTTTTGGGCTAACCAATGCACCTGCTGTATTCATGGACTTAATGAATAGAATTTTCCATGAGTTCTTGGATAAGTTTTTGGTGGTTTTCAATGATCATATTTTGGTGTTTTCTAAAAGTAAAGAAGAGCATGAAAGACATTTAAGTGTTATTTTGCATACCTTAAAAGAAAAGAAATTGTATGGTAAATTCAGCAAGTGTGAGTTTTGGTTGCAACAAATTTCTTTCATTGGTCACATTGTTTCTAAAGATGGGATAACTGTTGATCTTGAAAAAACAAAAGTTGTGGAAGACTGGCCAAGAACCACAAATGTAACTGAGATTCATAGCTTCCTTGGTTTGGCAGGCTATTACCGAAGGTTTGTTTGAAATTTTTCACGGCTATCTAGTCCAATGACTAAGCTAACTCGGAAGGGTGTTAAGTTTATCTGGACAAAAGAATGTGATGATTGTTTTCAGGAATTGAAAAGAAGATTGGTGAATTCTCCAGTTTTGGCACTACCTTCCAGGAATGGTGAGTTTGTTATCAATAATGATGCTTCATTGAAAGGACTTGGTTGCATCCTAATGCAGAATGATCAGGTAATTGCTTATGCTTCACGACAGTTGAAAAATAATGAGGTAAATTACCCTACACATGATTTGGAATTAGCTGGTGTTGTTTTTGCTTTAAATATTTGGAGGCATCATTTGTATGGAGTAAAGTGTGAAATATATACCGATCACAAAAGTTTAAAGTATATATTCACACATAAAGAATTGAACATGAGACAAAGGAGATGGCTGGAATTAATCAAGGATTATGATTGTACAATTCATTACAATCCGGGAAAAGCAAATAAAGTGGCTGATGCTTTGAGTCAAAAAAGTAATGCTTCATTAGCAATGTTGCATTTGGAACGTGATCCTTTGGTTAAGGATTTGATGAACTTTGGCACAGAAGTTGTTGGTGTAGGAAGTTCTTTTTTTTTCAGGTATCAGTGAGATCATCTCTATCAGATAGAATCAAGCAAGCACAAAAGCAAGACATTGAGTTGCAGAAAAAGGTAGAGATGGTTCAGAAAGGTATGTTTCTTGAATTCAACATTGATAATGATTGTGTTTTGAGATTTGGGAAGTGATTGGGTGTGCCTTGTGATTCACAGTTGAAAAGAGAGTTGTTATGTGATGCTCATAGTTCTTCGTTTTTAGTTCATCCTGGAAGTACTAATATGTACAGAGATCTTCGGGAGTATTACTGGTGGGATGGAATGAAAATAGATATTGCTGATTTTACTGTGATGTGTTTGACTTGTCAGCAGGTTAAAGAAGAGCGGAAGTTACCAAAAGAGATGCTTCAGCCTTTACCAGTGCCAGAGTGGAAATGGGAGAATATATCCATGGACTTTGTTTTGGGATTACCGAAGACATCTCGAAGTAATAATGCAATCTGGGTTATTATTGATCGCTTGACCAAATCTGCTCATTTCCTTGCTATACGAGATACTTTTTCCCTAGATCAACTTTCCCGTTTGTATCTTAAAGAGATAGCCAGGTTACATGGAGTTCCTCTCTCCATTGTATCTGACCGTGATCCCAGGTTCACATCTATCTTTTGGAAAGGCCTTCAGAAGTCGTTGGGTACTGAATTAAATTTTAGTACAGCATTTCATCCTCAATCAGATGGGAAGTCAGAATGAATAATTCAGACCTTGGAGGATATGCTACGAGCTTGTTCGATGGATTATCAGGGAAGTTGGGACCAATATCTTTCTTTGGTTGAATTTTCATATAATAACAGGTTTCATTCCAGAATACAGATGGCACCATTTCAGGCATTATATGGGAAGCGGTGTCGAACTCCAGCTTTCTGGGATGAAGTGGGTGAAAGGAAGCTGATGAGACCAGAATTGGTAGAAGAGATGGTAGAAAAAGTTAAGTTGATTCAGAAGCACATGAGAACAGCTCAGAGTAGGCAGAAGAGTTATACAAACAACAGGAGGAAGGATCTAACTTTTGAGGTAGGTGATCATGTTTTTCCCAAAGTCTCACCATGGAAAAGTGTGATGCGATTTGGTAAGAAAGGAAAGCTGAGTCCAAGGTTCATTGGACCATATAAAATTCTGGAGAGAGTTGGATCAGTTGCATACCAGGTGGATTTACCTCCGAGTTTATCTCATGTACACAATGTTTTTCACGTTTCGATGTTGAGAAAGTATATGCCAGATCTATCTCATGTTTTGAGTCCAGAGGTAGTTCAGCTGGAAGAGAACCTATCTTATGAGGAACAACTGGTCCAGATTCTTGACCATAGGGAGCAAGTGTTGCGGAATAAGGTGATTAATCAGGTAAAGGTTTTGTAGAAAAACCACATGATGGAAGAGGCAACATGGGAATATGAAAATACAATGAGGGATAAGTACAACCATTGATTCGATAAGTAAATAAATTACGGGGACGCGATTTTCTAAAGGGGGAAGGATGGAACATCCCAAGTAAGTAATGAATAATAGATATTTTTATCTATGTCTATTAATTAATTAGATAGTGTTTTAGAGGCTTAAAATGAAAATAAATACAATCTTAAGCATGAAATACACTAATATTTTTTAAAAGATTGTTTTACTGCCTTTTGATGGAAAAACATTTTTAAATATATCTTTTGACAATTTTATAAGCTATGTATGTCAAAATAAACTTATTCTTTATGATTGGGACATCAAAATTTACTTTGTGTGAATTTTTTGTATTTTTCTGACAATGTTCATTTTTTATGAATAGTGAAAATACTGCATTTTACATCAAAACTGCTTTTTAATCTAATTTATTTATATGATTAGATTATATTTTGAATTGGTTTTAAAGTGAAATTAGAATATATTTTTACAATTTTATCCAATGGTGGTCATTGGTATCAATTTCACTTTGAAATTGGACTTAAACTACTGTCAATCTTTTGATACTTATTGTTTCATAAAAACACGCTATTTGTCATGACAGCGGGAATTAGTTATTAAATTAATTAATTCAGCTTACATGATTTGAATTTTTTAAAATAGACTTCATTTTTGAATTCTGAGTATCAAATATAGCTTAGGGTGAATTTTTGGTAATTTTCTGAAAAACTTCAATTTTTGATGAATAGTGAAACCACTAAGTGGTACTTATAAAAACTGATTTTTCGTTTAAATGAAATTTTTCCATATTTTAGTTTTGAATTTCAAAAATCTAACATAAATGGTTGTCATTAAGAAGTAAAATGTGGTTCAATGAGATTATAATAATTTTTTGGTGAATAGTAACTTATTAAGTTTTTAATCGCGATTAGAGGTAATTAGTGTAGTTTAAGGTAAGAATAATGTTTTAATAAAATGAAATGACCTAGACACATGTCCTACCCTTATTGGATGTGTCTTGGCCGACCAAGACAAGCCATGGGTCAACTTGGGGTCCCCATGGAGCCACTTTGTTTGGGAAATGACATAAATAACTTTTTATTTAATGTTAATTTAAAAATGACACAAACATGAGTTATTTTACTAAAACATTTTTTACATGGGGTTATACAAGTAAGATTTTTGACTATAAATATTCATTAGAAATCACAAATTATTTCCTACATCATAGTATTTTTTTTTTAATTTTTATACATTACATAAATTAAATTATTTATGACATCATGATGATGCAGCGATGACCTCATTATTTAGCGATTTAAATAAAATGGAAAGATAATCTAAAATCTAAGACCTAAACATGGACAAAACAAATTGGATGAGTGGATTTCGAACCCTTATCACCTTATCCTTGAATTATATCAATGTGGGATCTTTGGAATCCGAAAATCATTTTAAAATAATGTAACATTTCTTTACTTTCCAAGAGTGCCCCTCCTCTCCTCTTATAAAAGGCCCCCACCTCTACCTCCTTACCCACACTCCCAAAGCCTTTGGCACGGCCAACCCCGGCCCATTGTGTCTCTCCACATCCCTCTCTTACTCCTTGAAGCCTCACTTTGGGAAGAAGTCTTCCCAAGGAAGCCTTTGAGCTCAAACCAAAGGGAGTTACCCGATTTTAAGGTAATGTCTTCACTTGAGTCCGTTTGTTTTATTTTGCTTCTCGAACCCCCTAAACTCTTTTTATTCGTTTCATTTGTGACAACTCCAGTATCATCAATATAATATTATGTTTTTGTAATAATAATTCTAGCTACACCTACACACACCTAGATCTAATGGTTAAAGGACATACTGTTTCCGTAGATGGTGAATTTATGCCTCCCGAAACGATGATTGTTCAACATTCTATTAACACCTTCAAAGGTGGCCATTAAGATGTCACTATATTTATATATGATATATAATATTTTATGGTTTCCTTAAGCTTCTGTATTTTTTCATTTTGGGCCTATCTTTATGGTTTCCATTATGGGTAAAAGTGATATCTTCATTTAAGGAAGTGCGGACTATCGCCCCCTCAAAGTGATTTGATTCGTTAAATACCATATGTGGGACGTATAAAGGATGGAACTAAGATATTATATATGATATTATACTGTAATTATAATATACCTTTATATCGTTATTATTCCATTCTATAAAAATACGAAATAGAAATGAAAGTAGCATTCATGCGTACGTACGGCTTACCGTCTCCATGAATGGTGCATTTCATTTCTTACCTATAAATGTTATATAATATCATAAATGCATGAATTTACTAGATATATATGACATATATGATATCTACATCATGTATACCATTCTGGATATAATGGATACATGAACAACTTGTAATTATAAAGGGTTTATTTTTAACTCAAGTACCAATGATCGTTAAAATGACCGTTATTAACTTAAATAATTACATAGTGTTAATGACATGGTAATAAGTGATATAAAAGGAATAATGAACTTGAAAAAGGTTCTTAAGCAAGTATAAATTAACTCAAGTTTATTATTCAGGACATTAAAGAACGATCGAGTCAAGTCGGACCTGAGGTATGGGACTTCGTCTCAATCTCCTTTCGTTGAGGCATATTTTGTTTTATACACAACCTTATTTTATACGGTGTATAAACCCCTTTGACTTTTACATTTATTCAAAATGAATCTTTTTTATACGAAGCATTTACTAAACTACAAAAGGGAATGTTTTTGTCGTACATATGCGGCGACAACGACTTCTCCGCCGCCGTGACCATTATTTGAGTTTCGGATTCCTCTACAAGCCATACCATTTTTTTAAAAAGAAAAATAAATACCATGTTTTACTTTTATTTTATTTTGGTATTGAAAATTGTTTTCATAATGTTTTTATATCAATGTGTTGTATTGATATCTTGTGATCGAAAGGTGTAAATGTTATGTTTCCTTTATTCATGTTTTATGTGATATGATTATGTTGAGGTTCTTGGGCATTATTATGAAGATGGGTGGTTCCGTGATAGACTAAGGGCGGGTGTACCCGATATAGCTCTCCAATGCATTGGGTAACGCGAAGGAGTAAAATGTTAAGGTTTCTCCGAAGAGATTTAGGGATTATACTGTGATGGGTATTCCAAACGTAACCAAGAGGGTTACTCCCTACGTAAGAATGTTATGAATGCCTCAAGTTACCTTTATGTCTTATGATTTCTATGATTTATTCATGATTTGATGTGGTATGTTAAAGTGCTTATGTTTTATGGGTAAAGTATGATTTCATTCTTATGTATATATGTACCCATGTTTCATTTCCATATTTTTATATCCCTTACTGAGCTTTTTATGCTCATCCCAAATTTTTTTGAAATTTTTTTCACAGGTCCAGGGAAAGGTACATGATATGATGATAGTATCAAGGAAGTGTCAAGAAAGAATCCATGTTTTATTTTAAATATGTTTCCATTGATGGGAAAGAAGAATACTATCTTTATGTAACCACTTTGTTTTTACGTGGAATGTAATGCACGTTTTATGATCTAATTCTCTAAAACACTAAACCCAAAAAGATCCTCAATGTGTAATCTTGTAATAACTCAAGATTAAGTAAGGTTTAAGGCTGGGGCCTTATAGTTGGTATCAGAGGTCAGTTTAGATAACTTTAGTAGTTAGAATCATATTAAATGATTATCAAAAAATATTTTTTTAAAATGATATATCATTTGAAGATTACCATGTTGCTTCATCTAAGACATGTTTGTTCAGAATGGTTTTCCGCAGAGGAAACAGGGAAGCAGTGCTAGGAAGGCATACAGAAGGAAATAACCTTCCGAATCAGCATCCTGAGATGGTCGGAATTGGAACTAAATAGTTTTTTGTAGTAATGGCGCAATTGACTCAAGCGATAAATGACGGTGGTATCCATACACGAGATCAGCCAGATCAACCGCAGAGGAACATGTTAGTGGTGGAACATTTCATGAGGCAACATCCCCCATCATTTAGAGGATCATCTGACCTTGTGCTAGCTGAAGGGTGGATTAAATCACTGGAGATTATTTTTGATGTCATGGGGTGTTCAGACAATCAAAAGGTTAGTCTTGCTATTTATCGTTTAGAGGGTGAATCAGATCAGTGGTGGTTGATGGTTAAAAATATCAGGGACGCAGATGAGATTGATGCTCTCGACTGGGATGAATTCAAAGGTATGTTTCTTGAAAAGTATTTTCCTATGGCTGTTCGACATAGGATGGAAAAACAATTCTTGGAATAGAGGCAATAGGAAGACTCAGTGGCTACCTATGAAGAAAGGTTCACTCGATTGAAAAGGTATGCTTCAAATTTTATCCGAGACCTTGATAGTAAAATCAATCGTTTTTACTCCGGATTAAAGCCAAAATATCGAAGGGCATTAGCTTCTCGTGAGTTTAAATGTTATGAAAAGCTTGTTTGATGTGCTGAGAAGGTGGAAATGGAGTTTGCCGATGATCTAGTATTCTATAACAACCAACAGAATAAGAGAACGAGGTGGCATGAGAAAGGTAAGAATTCTTCAAAAAAGTCTGATGGTAAGAAAACTAAGTTTCCAGTTTTTGATAAATGTGGAAAAAGGCATGCTGGGGAATGTCTTCTGAATTCTATAAAGTGCTACCGATGTGGTATGATGGGACATAAGGATCGTGATTGCACTGAAAAGGATCAAGGTGAAGGTAAGACCAATTTTTATTTACAGTTAGTGAAATGTTATAAGTGCAATGAGATGGGTCACTATGCAAACGAGTGTCTAACAAAGAGCTTGAGTGATGGGAAGCAGTTAGACTACAAGCAGAAAGGGGTGGTGAAATCCTTTTCAACTACTTCAACAGATGTCAGGCCATCAAATGAAGTTGTATCAGGTACTTTGTTTGTTTTTTTAGATTATGCCAGTGTGTTGTTTGATTCGAGGTCTACACATTCTGTCATCTCTGAAAAATTTTCTAGTAAAATGGGAATACCATCTCAAGAAATGACTCCTGAACTTGTGGTAAAGATACATGGGGGAAATGTTGAGGCAAAAAGAATTTATAAGAATCTTCCTATCCTTATCTGTGGAATGAACCTACTTGCAAACCTTATTGTTCTACCTCTAGTAGAGTTTGATGTTATCCTGGGTATGGATTGACTCTCTATTTACCATGGTAAGATTGACTGTAGAGCTAAAGAAGCTTCTTTTCAGAAAGACTTTTAGTTAGTGTACAATAATGAACCCTTACTGTTGATAACTTATCAAGAGGACAAGAAAATTGTAAAAGATGGAAATGAATGTTACCTTGCACACATCATTGAAAATAAAGGAACTATTCAGATTAATGATGTCCCAGTGGTAAATGAGTATCCTGATGTTTTTCCTGATGAGTTTCCTGGAATAATACCTGATCTGGAAGTTGAATTTACTATTGACTTAGTTCCTGAAGCTAAGCGAATTTCAAAACCCCCATATCGAATGGATCAAATTGAACTTTTAGAGTTGAAGTAGAAATTGCAAGATTTATTAGAGAAAGGTTTCATTCGACCTAGCACATCACCATGGGGTGCTCCTGTTTTATTTGTTAAAAAGAAAGATGGTTCAATGAGTCTTTGCATTGATTATAGAGCCTTGAATAACATCACTGTTAAGAACAAATATCCTTTGCCTCATATCGATGATTTGTTTGATCAGCTCCAGGGAGCTCAGTATTTTTCAAAGATTGACTTGAGATCGGGGTACCATCAGCTGAAGGTAAAGGAAGCAGATGTTCTGAAGACCGCGTTCCGTACAAGATATGTCCATTATGAATTTTTAGTAATGCCTTTTGGGCTAACCAATGCACCTGATGTATTCATGTACTTAATGAATAGAATTTTCCATGAGTTCTTGGATAAGTTTGTGGTGGTTTTCATTGATGATATTTTGGTGTTTTCTAAAAGTAAAGAAGAGCATGAAAGACATTTAAGGGTTATTTTGCAAACCTTAAAAGAAAAGAAATTGTTTGGGAAATTCAGAAAGTGTGAGTTTTGGATGCAACCAAATTCTTTCCTTGGTCACATTGTTTCTAAAGATGGGATAACTGTTGATCTTGCAATAACAAAAGTTGTGGAAGAATGGCCAAGACCCACAAATGTAACTGAGATTTGTAGCTTCCTTGTTTTGGCAGGCTATTACCGAAGGTTTGTTAGAAATTTTTCACGGTTATCTAGTCCAATGACTAAGCTAACTCAGAAGGGTGTTAAGCTTATCTGGACAAAAGAATGTGATGATTGTTTTCAAGAATTGAAAAGAATATTGGTGAATGCTCCAGTTTTGGCACTACCTTCCAGGAATGGTGAGTTTGTTATCTACAATGATGATTCATTGAAAGGACTTGGTTGCGTCCTAATGCAGAATTATCGGGTAATTGCTTATGCTTCACGACAGTTGAAAACTCATGAGGTAAATTACCCTTCACATGATTTGGAATTAGCTGCTGTTGTTTTTTTATTAAAAAATTTGGAGGCATCATTTGTATGGAGTAAAGTGTGAAAGATATACTGATCACAAAAGTTTAAAGTATATATTCACTCAGAAAGAGTTGAACATGAGACAAAGAAGATGGCTGGAATTAATCAAGGATTATGATTGTACAATTCATTAACATCCGGGAAAAGAAAATAAAGTGGATGATGCTTTGAGTCGAAAAAGTAATGCTTCATTAGCAATGTTGCATTTGGAACGTGATCCTTTGGTTAAGGATTTGTTGAACTTTGGCATAGAATTTGTTGGTGCAGAAAGATCTTCTATTTTTTTAGATATCAGTGAGATCATATCTATCAGATAGAATCAAGCAAGTACAGAAGCAAGACAGTGAGTTGCAGAAAAAGGTAGAGCTGGTTCAGAAAGGTAAGTTTCCTGAATTCAACATTGATAATGGTTGTGTTTTGAGATTTGGGAAGAGACTGTGTGTGCCTTGTGATTCACAGTTGAAGAGAGAGTTGTTATGTGAAGCTCATAGTTCTCCATTTTCATTTCATCCTGGCTGTACTAAGATGTAAATAGATCTTCGGGAGTATAACTAGTGGTATGGAATGAAAAGAGATATTTCTGATTTTACTGTGATGTGTTTGACTTATCAGCAGGTTAAAACAGAGTGGCAGTTACCAAAAGGGATGCTTCAGCCTTTACCAGTTCCAGAGGGGAAATGGGAGAATATATCCATGGACTTTGTTGTGGGATTACCGAAGACATTCAAGGTAATAATTCAATCTGGGTTATTGTTGATCGCTTGACCAAATCTGCTCATTTCCTTGCTATATGAGATACTTTTCCCTAGATGAACTTTCCCATTTGTATCTTAAAGAGATAGTCAGGTTACATGGAGTTCCTCTCTCCATTGTATCTGACCGTGATCCCAGGTTCATTTCTAACTTTTGGAAAGGCCTTCAGAAGTCGTTGGGTACTGAATTAATTTTTAGTACAACATTTCATCCTCAATCAGATGGGCAGTCAGAACGAACAATTCAGACCTTGGAGGATATTCTATGAACTTGTTCGATGGATTATAAGGGAAGTTGGGACCAACATCTTTCTTTGGTTGAATTTTCATATAATAACAGTTTTCATTCCAGTATACAGATGGCACCATTTCAGGCATTATATGGGAAGCAGTGTCGAACTACTGCTTTCTGGGATGAAGTGGGTGAAAGGAAGCTGATGGGACCAAAATTGGTAGAAGAGATGGCAGAAAAAGTTCAGTTGATTTAGAAGCACATGAGAACAGCTCAGAGTAGGCAGAAGAGTTATACAGACAACAGGAGTAAGGATCTAACTTTTGAGGTAGGTGATCATGTTTTTCTCAAAGTCTCACCATGGAAGAGTGTGATGCGATTTGGTAAGAAAGGAAAGATGAGTCCAAGGTTCATTGGACCATATGAAATTCTGGAGAGAGTTGGATCAGTTGCATACCAGGTGGCTTTAGCTCCACGTTTATCTCAGATACACAATTTTTTTCACGTTTCGATGTTGAGAATGTATATGCCAGATCCATCTCATGTTTTGAGTCCAGAGGTAGTTCAGCTAGAAGAGAACATATCTTATGAGGAACAAACAGTCCAGATTCTTGACCACAGGGAGCAAGTGTTGCGGAATAATAGATATTTTTAGCTATGTCTATTAATTAATTAGATAGTGTTTTAGAGGCTTAAAATGAAAATAAATACAATCTTAAGCATGGAATACACTAATATTTTTTAAAAGATTGGTTTACTGCCTTTTGATGGAAAACCATTTTTAAATATATCTTTTGAAAATTTTATAAGCTATGTCTGTCAACATAAACTTATTCTTTATGATTGGGACATCAAAATTTACTTTGTGTGAATTTTCGGTATTTTTCTGACAATGTTCATTTTTTATGAATAGTGAAAAATACTGCATTTTACATCAAAACTTCTTTTTAATCTAATTTGTTTATATGATTAGATTATATTCTGAATTGGTTTTAAATTGAAATTAGAATATATTTTTACTATTTTATCCAATGGTGGTCATTGGAATCAATTTCACTTTGAAATTGGACTTAAACTAGTGTCAATCTTTTGATACTTATCTTTTCATAAAAACACGCTATTTGTCATGACTGCGGGAATTAGTTATTAAATTAATTAATGCAACTTACATGTTTTGAATTTTGTAAAATAGGATTAATTTTTGAACTCGGAGTATCAAATATATCTTAGGGTGAATTTTTGGTAATTTTCTGAAAAACTTCAATTTTTGATGAATAGTGAAACCACAAAGTGGTACTTATAAAAACTGATTTTTTGTTTAAATGAAAATTTTCCATCTCTGTGTTTTGAATTTCAAAAATCAGACATACATGGTTTTCATTAAGAAGTAAAATGTTGTTCAATGAGATTATAATAATTTTTTGGTGAATAGTAACTTATTAAGTTTTTAATCGCGATTAGAGGTAATTAGTGTAGTTTAAGGTAAGAATAATATTTTAATAAAATGAAATAACATAGACACATTTCCTACCCTTATTGGATGTGTCATGGCCGACCAAGACAAGCCATGGGTCAACTTGGGGACCCCATGGAGCCACTTTGGTTGGGAAATGACATAAATAACTTTTTATTTAATGTTAAAGTAAAAATGACACAAACATGAGTTATTTTACTAAAACAATTTTTAAATGGGGTTATACAAGTCAGATTTTTGACTATAAATATTCATTAGAAATATTAAACGATTTCCTACATCATAGTATTTGTTTTATAATTTTTATACATTAAATAAATTTAATTATTTATGACATCATGATGATGCAGCGATGACCTCATTATTTAACGATTTAAATAAAATGGAAAGATAATGTAAAATCTAAGACCTACAAGTGGCCAAAACCAATTGGATTAGTGGATTTATAACCCTTATGACCTTATCCTAGAATTATATCAGTGTGGGACCTTTTTAATCTGGAACTCATTTTACAATAAAGTAACATTTCTTTACTTTCCAAGAGTGCCCCTCCTCTTCTCTTATAAAAGGCCCCCACCTCTACCTCTTTACCCACACTCCCAAAGCCTTTGGCACGGCCAACCCCTGCTCATTTTGTCTCTCCAAATCCCTCTATTACTCCGTTATGCCTCACTTTCGGCATAAGTCCTCCCAAGTAAGCCTTTGAGCTCAAACCATAGGGAGTTACCCGATTTTAAGGTAATGTCTTCACTTGAGTCCATTTGTTTTATTTTGCTTCTCGAACCCCTAAACTCTTTTTATTAATTTCTTTTGTAAAAACTCAAGTATCTTCAATATACTAGGATTTTTTTATAAGATGGATTCGAGCTACACCTACACACACCTACATCTAATGGTTAAAGGACATACTGTTTCCTTGTATGGTGAATTTATGCCTCCCGAAACGATGATTGTTCAACATTCTTTTAACACCTTCAAAGGTGGCCATTAAGATGTCACTATATTTATATATGAAATATAATATGTTTATATTTTCCTTAATCTTATGCATTTTTCATTTTGGGCATATCTTTATGGTTTCCATTATGGGTAAACGTGATATCTTCATTTAAGGAACTGCGGACTACCTCCCCCTCAAAGTGATTTGATTCGTTAAATACCATATATGGGATGTATAAACGATGGAACTATGATATTATATATGATATTATACAGGAATTATAATATACCTTTATATAATTATGATTCGATTCTATAAAAATACGAAATATAAATGAAAGTAGCGTTCATGCGTACGTACGACTTACCGTCTCCATGAACGGTGCATTTCATTTCTTACCTCTAAATGTTATATAATATTATAAATGCATGAATTTACTGGATATATATGACATATATGATATCTAAATCATGAATACCATTCTGGATATAATCGATACATGAACAAATTGTAATTATAAAGGGTTTATTTTTGACTCAAGTACCAATGATCATTAAAATGACCGTTATTAACCTAAATAATTACATAGTGTTCATGACATGGTAATAAGTTATATAAAAGGAATAATGAACTTGAAAAAGGTTTTTAAGCAAGTATAAATTAACTCAAGTTTATTATTCAGGACATTAAAGAACGATCGAGTCAAGTCGGGCCCGAGGTATGGGACTTCGTCTAAATCCCCTTTCATTGAGGCATATTTTGTTTTATACACAACCTTATTTTATACGGTGTATAAACCCCTTTGACTTTTACATTTATTCAAAAAGAATCTTTTTTATACGAAGCGTTTACTAAATGACAAAAGGGAATGTTTTTGTTGTACGTATGCGGCGATAATGACTTCTCCGCCACCATGACCATTATTTGAGTTTCGGCTTCCTCTACAAGCCATAACTTTTTTTTAAAAAGAAAAATAAATACCATGTTTTACTTTTATTTTATTATGGTATTGAAAATTTTTTTCATAATGTTTTTATATCAATGTGTTGTATTGATATCTTGTGATCGAAAGGTGGAAATGTTATGTTTCTTTTATGCATGTTTTATGTGATACGATTATGTTGAGGTTCTTGGGCATTATTATGAAGACGGGTGGTTTCGTGACAGATTAAGGGAGGGTGAGCCCGGTATAGCTCTCCAATGCATTGGGTAACGCAAAGGAGTGAAACGTTAAGGTTTCTCCGAAGAGATTTAGGGAATATACTGTGATGGGTATTCCAAACGTAACCAAGAGGGTTACTCACTACATAAGAATGTTATGAATGCCTCAAGTTACCTTTATGTCTTATGATGTCTATGATTTATTCATGATTTGATGAGGTATGTTAATGTGCTTATGTTTTATGGGTAAAGTATGATTTCATTCTTATGTATATATGTACCCATGTTTTCTTTCCATATTTTTATATCTCTTACTGAGATTTTTATGCTCATCCCATGTTTTTTTGAAATGTTTTTCACAGGTAAAGGGAAAGGTACATGATATGATGATAGTGTCAAGGAAGTGTCAAGAAAGAATCCATGTTTTATTTTAAATATGTTTCCATTGATGGGAAAGAAGAATACTATCTTTATGTAACCACTTTGTTTTTACGTGGAATGTAATGCAAGTTTTATGATCTAATTCTCTAAAACTCTAAAACCGAAAAGATCCTCAATGTGTAATCTTGTAATAACTCAAGATTAAGTAAGGTTTAAGGCTGGGGACTTATATTTATAAATTTTATTATCTAACTTATCTGATGAATCATTTTAATTATGATTAAAAATATTATAATGAAAAAAATTAAAACATCCAAATTTCAGTTTCTATCAATTATATAATTATTAATGGGTTTATATTAAATTAAATCTAAAAATAATTATGTTATTACTCTATATGAAAAATTCATAAATTCTTAAAAAAATTAAAAGATAAATATAATTTTTTTTATATGTTTCTTAATATGTATTATACAGTTATATTCTTCCCTTCAACTAAACGATTCCAAATGCGTGATCTTGGGGTATAATAATTGTGTAAATAGCTATTATGTTCCTAAAACATTACATTTTCAAATTTTAAATTATCCACCTCTATTATATCTAAATTAAATAGTTAAACACCATTTATAATTTTGAACTAAATTATATTATAAATAAAAAATTGAAAAAGATTAAATTTTATGGGACCAAAAAGGAATCCAGGTAAATATTTTGTGATCATCACCAATAAAAAAGACTTTTTTTTATTGATAAAATAATTTTTAATATTAATGAATAAATATAAATAAACAAGTGATATAATTATGATGTTGTTTACCTAATTTATTTATTTGAATATGATTCATACAAGTTTCCATTAATCCATGAATCAGATAAGGTTCTTTTTTAACTTTAAGTTTAGAAAAATATAGAATTTTTCAATGATTTTATAATTTTTATTGCAATACTATCAAATAAATAATCCCCCTAAGACATTTCAAATCAATTTTCAATATAATAAAAGAAACTTGAAATTTTGATCTATTGTCTTAGTAAAATTAAAATAATTGATATTATCCTTCCATTTATCATAAAATAATATAGAATACTTTTTTAAAACAATAAATTTATCAATTTAAATTTTATAAAACATTTAATCATCACATAAATTATAAATTATAATTGAATTATGTTTTAATAATTCATCTTATAATATATTATAAATAATGATAGTGTTAGAAATACTAACTTTATAGAATCAATAAACTTTATTTATAGAGTTGTCTCACAATTTCAAAGTTCCTCTATGACATTGATTATTTTATTTAAAATTTAATATCCCTCTATTAAGGTACATTGAGCTACTAAAAACCATGGCGCATAGGTATTTCTTGAGAAGTCTAGGGGATTTTTCCTGAAAAACTAATCATAATAAAGATTTCCTGCCCACGTATCTTTTGGTCCAATTGGATTACTAATTTGTTTAGGAAAAAAACAAATTTCAAACATGTATTCTTATGTAGTATTGATGATTAATACTTATAAATAATTTATTTAGTGAAAATAACGTATTATGGAAATCATAGAAAAATATTGACTTGTATGGAGTCCATGTATCCTATTTTAGAATCATGCATCAATTGAAATGAATCCTTTATGACAAATTCAAAATGATTTTTTATAAATTCTATAAAAATAAATATTATATAAAAACTCAATTTTATTTCTATATACATTTTTCTTTTATATTATTATTTTTTATATTTATTTACATTATATAAAATTAGACAAATATAAAAAAAATAATTCAATAAACTTGTTATGTTTTTCATTTAAATTTTGTTTAATTTATTTGGCATCACAAACATTTTCATTAGTGAACAAGGATATAATTTTATGTTTTAAATATTATTAAAATAGAACCTTATTCTTCATAGTATAAATTTATTATAAACATCATGATACTGAAACAAATCACCAATTATTTTTATATCTTTTTAAATTTCCCAATTTTTTCCTTCATCTCCTTAATAATATGACTTTTAAAATCATAATCACATTCAAAAGTAAAACCAAAATCACTAACCTCATTAATTTTATCTATGAGGAATAGGTTTAAAAACTTATTCTCATTACAAGATTCTTAAATTTATCCTGAGTCCCTAGTGAAACTCAATCTAGTTATTAAATCTCTTGCATCATTATTCTAATATTTTTTTCTTTTCTTCCATGTTTCATTCAGGGGTGGTGTAGTTTAATATAACCATTATTCATTATTCATTACAAGTAAGATATAAATAATCATTGTAATAATTTTTACTACATTATCAGTTTCATTTTTATTATCCTTTGGATAATGTTTTATAAAGCTTCTTCAAAATACATTCTTAATTTTCATGACCTTATAAACAACATTTCTAGTCAGGATTCAATATCTCTTTCAATTACATGTATTTTAGAATCAATAGATTAATAAGTAACAGATATATTTGATTTAAAATAAACACCTTTCCTTTTCATTCAATTTTCATCATGAATACCCTTTTTTATCCACTTAAAATTGTATTAATGAACCAATTTGTTCATCAATTGTGTACTCATGGGAATTTCTTCTTTTTTACACTGTCAAACTTATTCACATTCCATTACATTAGTAGTAATCTATGTTTTCATTCATCTAGAATAGTTTTTTCCAAGATTTTCCTTGATAACTCATTCTATTTACAATACCTGTGAATATTTTGAACATTTTATCAATGGATTATTATTTTCTAAATTTGAGATAGTGGAATTAAATTCTCAACATGGATTTTATGTTTCTATTATACTTTTCTATACCATAACGGGTTACTCAAGATGTTCTCCAAATCTATTGATATATTTTACTAGTTTATACATGAATAAACACACTTCCACATAAATTATAATATAAAATATTATAATTATTATAATTTATCAAAAATGTTTCCAAATAATTACTAGTTAATTAAATTTCCTTGTACTCATGTTATTTGTTTGTGTTTTAAAATTATTTCCTGGTGATAAATGTTCAAGTTACTAATCTATGACTCCATAAAATCACTCTAATATCTATAATAATTACCATATATAGAAAGTAGTAATTTTGGAATTCAACCATCATTATAATTTAATACTACCTCCTCAATAATGATATTTTTATTTAGACTACATGGTTTTAGATAAAAAGTAATAACATAAAATATAATCTAATAAGTAGAGATTAACTATCATTATGATTAACTATTATTATTATAATTGTTTACAAATTTTGAGATAATTGAGAAGGTAATGAGTGTATTTTGTTGTCCTATACTAAATTTATATATAATTTAAATAATAGATAACATTAAAATAAAACAAAAGTGAAAAAAAATAAATTACTAAATAACATAATGATTTTTATAGTAGTTCAGATCAATGTGAGACTATACACAATCATAAATTATTTATAATTTATAGGAGAAATGGTATTCACTATAAATTTTATTTTGTATGAAAGGTAGAAATCCATTTACCACATGCCTTTTTAAATGGAGGTGTAACCAGAACTAAACAACTTGATTTTTTGAGTGAAAACCTGATACATCTAACCTTTTATAAGTGGAATAAAAATCACACCAAAAATAATAACATTTATTATGGATGTATAAACAAAATAATACGTTATTTTGTATGTTAATAGTGTAATGTAAGTAATTATGTATTGAAATAGGTAAATATAAATAAAAAAACCCAATAGAAAAGTTCTATAATATAAGAAAACTCAAAAAATTATCTTTTTTACATTGAGTGATGTGTGGTATACTGATAAATCTCACCCAATAAAATATATAGAATATTGATTCCAATTTTTATAATATTATAATTTTAATATTTTCATTTGATTCATTTCATCATTATTTATAGAAAAATTCCCTAATAGACTTTTCAGGGGGATTCCAAATTCTTCTTCAATGGTATTATAAATCATGATTCATAAATCATGATATATCTATTTTTTATTATCTTTTACACATAAAATTATTAGTATGTTGAATATTTCATGTAATATATTGTAAAATATTAATAATATATTAGTAATAAATTGAGGATCCATTGATACCTTGTAACACTATATCATGTCATCATATCTTAAATCTGCATTTGAAGAAGATTTAACTTCTTACATATAACCTTGGGTTCTTAATGGTAAATTTTTTTACATCATCATAAGCTTCGGTAACATTGGAATAATAAATTATCAAAAATTTATTATTTTAATTCAATGAATAATGATAAATATATTTCATTTAACAAGATTTATTCTATAACAAAAAATTCCAAACAATGTGAAATTAAATATTTTTAATTAAAAAGTAATTTAAAAAATAATAATATTGAAATAAGAATCCAAATAGATTAGTTGTGTATTTAAATAATAAAATAATTAATAAATAGATATTTGTAATGTTTGAATTAGTCTCGAGTGATGCTTCTTCTTAGATTGTAATCGGATTGTCCTTCTCTATATAAATGTAAGAAATTAAATTTTTAATACTCTTTGTTTTATAAGACTTTTCATCAATTTCATAATTATTCCATTGATATAATAATAGTTTCATTAATTTCAGAAGAATTTACTCTTCATTATAGGACATGATCCTTTTTCAAAATCAAAACATCCGAATGAAACATTCAAATATAAAATAAGCGAAAATGTATTATATTAATCACCAAAGATAAGGTATATGACATTAGAAAATAATTAGAAATAATTAATATAATTTAAACATTCCAAATAATAAATAACTTATTTTAATTTGTATAAAAAGAATGAAAATTTATATAATTAAACGTAAGAAACAAAATTCATAATATAATTTACATGATGTCTAATATAAATGAAATTATCGAATATAAAAGATTAAAAAATTTAAGATAATTAAAACATGAATATATGAAACATTGTATATTACACTAATAGAATATATTAACCCATATTATATATAATATTTTTAAATCATTACATAAGACAATTAACATTGATAATATATCTATATATATTGTATTTTGAAAAGATAAAACAATTTGTAAGATATTATACATAAAGAAATTCATCAACATAAAATGTAAATCATAAAATAAAAATAAAAAAAATGATAATAACAATGTAAAAATTATAACAATATACACTTGATTTAAAATTTATAAGAATCATAATCACTCATATATTATAAAATTAAAAAATAATAAGAGTTTTTTATTGTAAAATACGGTAATGGGTAAAGGAACCACTGAAATATTCATCTATCCCAATTCAATATTATTGTATTCTAGTTTCAATAGTTTATTTGAAGAAGAAAATATTATTTAATTCCACAAGATAATTTTTATTTTACGAATCATTCCATGAATTTTTTAATTATGGGGAATCTCAAGAATGGTGTGTTTTGATTTTTATCATATACTGACAATGAAATGTTAATGAAGGATTATGCATATTCTTATATGTGTGTTATTTTTGGGTTATTTATTTTATATATTTATGTTACAACTTCCTTAAAAGGGATTTAATATTAAAAATGATTGATTTTAGAGATAAAATTTTATGAAGAAGAAATAATTCGATTATGAAAATAAATTCAAAAATCATAAATTAGTGTAACAATTTATGGTGACTTTTTTATGAATGTTCAGAGGATTATTTCCCTAACATTCCAGGAAGATATACCCTATAAAAGTAAAATTATAATTAGAATAGAGTGGGATAACTCTTACAACTTTTTCCAAAATTATTATTTCTTAATAGTATTTTTAATATTTGGTTTATATCAAGGTGATTTTGGTGAATATTTTTTAATATTTTATGAATTTATTGAATTTAGTTAGACCAATGGACATCAATAATGTTCTAAAATTATAATCTTGTATTAAATATATACTTTTAACTTAGTATGCTTATAGGGTTTAAAAAATATCATTACATAATGTTATGTTAAATAACTAAATATCAACTAATAATAAAGATATAGTTGGAATATTTCTTTACAATAATTTAAAAAAATAGAATATTTTATGGAATTAGTGTTTGATCCCCTAGTAACAGAAATTTTTTTCTCAAACATAGTTCTATGGTTAAGAAAAAAGATAATTCACCATGGAGGAGATGATAAGTGTAATTGGATAGAATAATGAAGTGGAAATAAAAGTTGAATAAGATAAGTTTTATAAGTAAAAAAAAATAGTAAAATTCTCCGATAATGTGGTGCATGAAGAGATATATGTCAAATAGGGAATTAAAAGTCTCTAAATCTGCAGATTTATATGAATAAAGAATATACTTTCAAAAAAATCAGTGAAATAATTCCATTGAAAAATGACTAAATAAATATAAAATAAATTGAAGAAGAACCTTGAATTTTACTTAAAATTGGGGATAAATAACGTTCCATAAATTTATTGGAGGGAATTTCATAAATATATATATTCTTTGGATCTTGGATTTAAAGGTACAAGGGGGATAAATATCTAAAATTATTAAATATTCTTGAATTTATGGAAGTATTGTTGATAAATATTAATGGTAATATTTTCATAACTATGAAGTAAGATGTTGTATTTTTTGACACTCTTGGTTGATAACATTAGATGTGGTAATGATAAACCATGAGGATGACTGATGGATTTATTAAAATCAAGGTATGTTTATTATTTCATCCTAGAGGATATTAATTGTATAGATTGATATCATGTGTTTGAATTCATTATAAAAGAGTCAAAGGTTATACATTGTAAAATAATAAAGATTAGACAAACCAAAATAATGTTGAAATATTAATAAAAAAATATTAGGAGTGGTGTTGTTGGGTTTATTGTCTCAACATAGATTATATTTCATAGGCTAAGTAGATTTACCTTAGTAATTAAATGGTGTAGAATGAACTAGTTATAATATGTAGTCTTAAATAATGATAAATCAATAAGGCATTAATGAATAAACTGATAAAGTGATATGTTATATTCTGTATTTTCATTGTATTATAAGAAGTTTGATCTCACATGAAGTCAATTGTAGGAGGATGGATGTTATTTTTTGTGAATGAAAAAATCATTCCAAAACAATTATAGATAATTATTTCATCATTAATAATAGAATTTTTGAGAAGTAGGATTTATTAACTCTTCTATACTGTAAAATATTAATGGAATAATGGTTATTTCTTATAAACCAAAAGATTTAATTTATGTTTTTATAGTAGTTTTGTAGAATAATTACTAAGAATAAAATATGTTATAATATCAATTGTAAAGGTATGATCTACCAGATTATACCTTAGTGAATAAAACATATACTTTAGAGTTTCTTATGGAAATAATATTTATGAAGTAAGTTAATATATGTCATGTTAATATAAACCATAAAATATTAGGATTATTCAAAAATATAGGGTTCATTTTAACCAATATTGTTATGGTGTAACAAGTTTGAATATAATTTTTTTATATAAATCAATCCCCAACACCATTGATGTTAAATTTCGTATGAAGAAGTTCTTTTTAGAGGACCCCATGGTTAGTTTATGTTACACATTAATATAGAGAATCAATTTCTGATTTATGAAAATATGAATATCTTAAATATATAGAATTAAATCGAAATTTATAATTTATTAATTAATATTTGTAAATTATAAGTGGAATATATAAATAAATTTGATCATGAATAAATATTGGTGACACATATATTTCTATTATATCATAGTGAGAAAATGATTTAAAATAATCTACCGATTGATGGGAAAAGAGATTATAAGAATTTATAAAAAAATCTATGGAAGATTAATAAAAATAAATAGAAAGAATATATCATTATTTTCAAAAAAATCCAATGAGATGATGGATCTTATTGACTAGTTTTATTATAATATTTTATTCATTGATAGAAGGATTCTAATTCATGGAATTCCACAGATCATATTATTTATTTTGAGAAGGAGGTGGAGTGGAAGATTATAATTCTATTCAATAATTATTCTAACCTAGTGGGATTATATTTTTTATGGTGATTTCATGTGATGTGTAATGATTCAACTCCCATATTGAAATTTGAATCTTCATTATCTTTGGAGAAGAAATAAAAATGAAGGAGATCATAATTCCATCAAATCGGGGGTTGACGAGGTAATGAGAATATGTTTTTTTATGTTTATAGAGTGACCATAAAAAATATAAACTATGGAAGACATTACTAAAGTTATTCATGAGGGATAGAAAATAAGCAGAAACCCATTAGTTTTAGTTCACTATCCCTCAATGAATTGTACATGAAAGGAGCCTATGTATGGGATGACCACAACCAAAACCTTGTAAAAACCTAAATAGATCATATTTGTTTATTTTAAAACAATGTCATATGATTATGAATATCATACTTGGGTGTAGTTCAGTGCAGTTGACCTAGGAATTATATATGTGTTCTCATGGGATTTAAAATATATATATGTATATATAGACACACACACACACACACAAGATTCTATGTGGGAGAAATCAAGGGATAGAAATATTGAACACATTTACTTATAATATAATAAAAATATAAATCTAATGAAAAAGGTTAGTTTTGAAAACATTTATTTGGTATGTACCCCGATTAACACCCATTAAACATAGGGGGCCTCGTACATCACATAATAAAATTTTAGACCCAACATACAAGTAGAGCACACAGATTACATTTTTATACAATTTACATACTCATTGTGATGTTCTCTGAAATTAATTTCCAATACAAAATAGGAACTTTTTGTTTATTTATTGATTATTATAAATTTAAAAATTTTTTTGGGAAAAATTTTGTTCTTCATAGCCTATATAGATTATTTATTTGACATATTATAGTAGATTATTGTGAATCCGAAATAATAAACTATGGAAATGGATACATGATATGTAGGAAGTGACTTTTTAAAATCATTATGGGGATTATAAGTATTTTTTTTCATACTATTTGGGATTCCCAATTCACTAATAGTTATTATGATTTTGATGAATGGATTCTTCTATGAATATAAATATTTTAGTGAATGTAGTGGCCAAGGTTTTTACAGGATGATTACATAGTACATTATTGAGTTTATAATTCTTAGAACCTCTGAAGGGGAAATATAGTGTATTTTCATAATAGAATGAACTCAATTTTTTTATGGTTTCATTGAGTTAGGGGTGTGTTTTTTACCCTCGGGCTATGTTTTGGCGGAATTCCAAGGTAATAAAATTTTAGGGGATATTTAATATTCTTAAAAAATATATATTTTCCCTGTGATCTTGAATATTGATATATCATAAATATATACTAATAGAGTATTTCCAACACCATATTTGTTTTTTAATGGGGACTATTACCCAAGAGGGATATAATTTGTGTCTTCGTGTTTTAGACCTTAGAAAATTGATTTTTTGGATTCAAAAAATATCTTCATTTGAAAAAGATATGATTATATAAATTAATACATTCTATCTATAATTTGTTGGATACTGCTCTTATTTTGGTAAATCATGTTCTCTATAGAGAATAGTGATATTGAATAAAATCATAACTGGTACAATTAACAGATTGATGACTAGAGCAGGATTTTGAAGCTTTGATATTTATCTCATTTAAATAGGATAATTCATATTTTTATTTACCTTCTACCTATTTCAATTTTAATTGAAATTGTTTAATGGAAAGTTTTTTATTTATTCATAATTTATCATGGCATGATCAGTTATTCCATATATTTTTTAGAGAAATGATTATTATCTTATTCTATTTCTTATTACCTTTAACCTTATTTATGATCATTCATTTAAAAGTATATTTTCAATTTTGATGACACTTTATGATTTTAAAAGGTGAAATACTGAAAATTATTTACCATAATTTTTTTATTATTTAAAATTAAGAAGCCCTATCTTTTCCAGAGATGATTTCCATAAAAACTTTACCTTGAGAATTTAATAGTAGACAATGATCGTGTTATTTATGAATAGGTTTTCATGATGTACATAACACTGAATATATTTTTTATATTTAATTATTCTTACCTCTTTATTATGAAAGTTTGTCACCAACCTTTTGAGTGTCCTATGGTTTGGAATATCATACCAGGATGGACTCAATGGTGACCAGTGAGGGTGTAACTATTTTATTTGGCGTATACACTAAGGGTCCTGGTGATGAAATAGAAATAGAATGATAAATACCCAGATGATTTCTTGAGGTAAAGATAAATAGGAGACTAAGGTTCAAGTGGTGATGTCACTCACCAAGAAATATAGGGGCAAATGTGGGGATACTGATTATTACTAGAAGCTTGGTTACAATAATAAAATTTATTGGACATTGTATAAAACAATAATGTTATAGAAAATTATGAATATAAAAAAGTAAAGTATTTGAGAATTCATATCATATTTATTTTTTCAAAACACACTCTGGGTAGTATACAGGGTCACATTTCATGTTTCTCATTCCATGTGGTGGTAGGTTTTCCACATAATGATAAATGTTAAACATTTTGTGAGCCTGAAAATCATCATGTGTATTATACCAAGAAGATACTGAGATTTTAAAATTGATTATAATACAATATAATGTGTGATTGAAAGTTAAATTCCATAATAAAAAGAACTAGATGATCATAGATATAATAGATTATATTCTTAACTAACCACAAATACCCACATGTCATGTCATCCATTGCATATA
Source organism: Viscum album (assembly GCA_963277665.1). NCBI lineage: Eukaryota > Viridiplantae > Streptophyta > Magnoliopsida > Santalales > Viscaceae > Viscum > Viscum album. The sequence continues at coordinate 784,354,422 of OY728140.1, forward strand.
TCATATATAACAGAGACAAAATCAGATAAATTTTTTTGTACACATTCAGGTTATTCATGCATTACATGAGATTTTTACCTTAGAAGAAACATCATGTAGGTTGGACCTAAATGAACTAGGAAATAACGGTAAATAATCTATCAATTACTAGGACATGTATGTCATTTAATGTGGAGTACATGTTGTGTATTTTATTCTAAGTAGGGTTTTTTCATATTGTTACCCCTAAGTTTCAGAATATAACTTATTATGGTTTTCATTCCATGTAATGTAACATGTAATACACAATGGTATGTGTCTCTTTATCAAATTGGTTTTATTTTTATAGGTTTCTAAGAAGTTGGGTTTCATGTATCTATTGATATTATGATATAGAGAGGATGATATAGTAAAGGAAAACATAGTGAGTTTTCCCTATGTGATGCATTTATTTGATGGTGAGTGTATTATGTAAACATAATAGGGTTGAAAACCACGTTCATATCAAGTTGTGGGTCCTCCAAATATTTACTATGTACCCCCCCCCCCAATAGATTCACATTTAACAAGTTGAGGTACATTTTCTCTATAGGGGTCAGTTCCCACCTCAACAAATAAACTTCCCATTGAGGCATAGATCCCACTTATAAGGTCATAGAGAGGTATCATGGAAATTATAAAGTCTTTTTTGTTATGGTATTCTGTTTTATGGGAGTTTCTCATCTCATCACATGTTAGAAACTCATGGTTACCATTCTTATAAAATATATTGTTCGGATGTCAACATTGGGTCTTTATGGGTTTTGTAACCCTCAAGGCATTGTTTTTTACTTGTGAAATTGTTTTTCTTCATAGTGATATATTGTAATGATTTTATCTTGTTAATATCCATGGTTGAATTAACCATTGAGAATATCAGGGCTTCCTTCAATTCCTTATATTTTTTGATTGAGTTGGATTTTGGTTTCATTATTGATTTTTTCCTTTGATGAAATCATAATTGGTATTATTTTACTAAACCATATATAAACATCATTCCCATGCATATTATATTTTTGTAGTTAGTGAATGCATTAAAGGTGTATTTTGGGTATGAGTATTTTGTTTGGATAGTAGAGAATATATATTTTTCATATAATGGTACTTGGAAGAGATCACTATTGTAAGAGTTTATTCTAGGACAATGTATAGTGAGGAGGTGTATTCCCTTATTTGGTGTTTCTTATTCTTGGTTATTCGGGATTTTCAAAATATTTTCCCCCTTTTGGAGTTTCTCATGTTACATTGTATTGAATGGTTACTGTACATTATGAGATTCAATTATATATTTGAACATATGTATATATATATATCTAATTATTATTAGTTATATTATAAATTGAAATAATAGATATTATAATAACTTATAAGTTGATAAACCTATTATATGTTATTTAATATTGGTTTTAATCACCAACCCATGTGCCATTGGTCATACACTTGGTGTGGAACACTCATTATGACACCTGCACAGGTGGGGTCAAGGTGAGTAATGACTTGTTAAAATGGTATCATCGTGTTTTTTTCCAACTGGTAGACTATTGATTCAGTTGTCCTAGTAGGATTTATTAATGAATCTAGGGTAACCATTTTAGGGGTTTTTTATTAGTACATTATCCCGAGGAAACATTTATTTGTTAGAAAACTGATGCATCTATTCAAAAATGCCCTAAAAATTCATGTGTTGAGAATATATTTTGAACCAAAATTTCTATTTTATTATTAGGGTAGTACATACATCATTAAATGGTTTGTTAGGGTTTACTTGACCTTTCGGTATCATCGCTCCTATATTTTCTCTATTAACATTGAGTGTATCAAATCTAATGAAGTATTCCACATATGGAAAATAATCTTAGATCTAATGGTAATGTCAAAATAATTTTTATACAAGTTCTTGACCATCTTATCAATAATTGGTATGATGACAAATCATCGATTCTAGAGCATGATTAATAAATAATTTTTTCCAATAAAGTTGGTATTATTTTTCATAAGTAGAGTATACTATATGTATTCTTTTAATAGTGTCCTTATATGGTTCAAGGTGATATTAATAACTACAAAAATATTATTTGTTCTAGGTGACTCATATTTACTATCATGTTCACACATCTATATGGTAGATAATGGTTCTAAAAATAATATTTATTCTCATTGTGTTGAGTTTTTAGTTACATATACACAAAATCATTATAGTGAAACATTACTACGACCGTATTTTGAAATTACTTTGAGGTTTAGATTTATCTTCGAAAATTGGGGAAATTTTGTGTTAAAAATATTTTAGAACCTATTTTTGTGGACATAATGTTAAACAAGTGTGTTTTTTTATATACAAATGAGGTACTCCTTAAATAGGATTCTGAATATATTCCTTGGAACATGGGAGTTCAAATGTGATTAAATATGGACATAAAGAGAGTTTCATATTCAATTATAATATTCTATAATTGCCACACACACTAAATATACAAGTGAGCATTGGTAGTTGAGAGTTTATTAGAAAATATGCACTTTGGTTATATAAACCATCATCAATTTCTTAAGTATGACCAATCTAGTTTTATCGATACACATTTCCCTTAAAGGTATCATTACGATTATAGGACTTCCTATTATAGGCATATTTATCTTCTTGGAGATGGTTTAAGAGGAGGATATAGTGGTTGAGGATACTTTATAGGTGATTTATTATATAGAAAATCTCCACCATCTCTTCTATGAAGTCCTTGTCTAATATAGATATCTAAAATTCAAATCACAGATAGTTGTCAGTGATTGATGGCAATGATCTGGAATATTATGGAATGGATAGAGGTATAATTTGTGAATAACTTATTATTAATCATACTTATTAGCACCAATATATTATATTAATTCCAAATCTATTATTATTCAATAGTTTTAAATCTTAAAGGGAATTGAGAAAAACCTTTTGGCAAGATACCCTAACTAGTTGCGATCATTCTTTCACTCACATCGGCTGATATGCTTATCATTTTCTTAAATGAGAGATATCATTCACTGGATTTCATTATATCTAGATTACATCATGTGACATAATCCATTCAATGTATTTATTATTTATAGTTCAATTATAATTGGTTTTCTGTTATTGTGAGGTAATGATCATTCAAGAAAATGGGTCAAAATTCACTATCATTGGGATGTGCGAACCTAAGGAAAGAAAATTATAAACTATTTATTATGCATTGAAACCTATTACCCTATAGTTTATGGTTTTAATTTTATTAATTATAAATTTTCTTTATGATTAGTTATCCATATAAAGGAAGGGATGGATGAATATTTTATAATGGTTATTCTATAGTTTCCCTCATATAGAAATTTGCTATGGTATTGACATGATTCCAAATTTTTACCAATATCTTTTATAATTTATCAATGAATATGGTTTAGATAAGGAAGTTTTGGTGTAGTTTGGTGACCAGTTTGAAAAAGGTTTCCCATGGATCAATGTTATTCATATCACCCATGGAAATGTGTATGTGTTTTTTGGTTGAATTTTAGAAAAATTACATTTCTTTGGAATATTCTGAATGTTATTTAAAGTGAAGCATTATAAAATTTATTTGAGTATGTAATATCCTAACCCAATATCCACTAAATGGTGTCCCATGATGATAGGTGTCAAGGCCTCAAGTACTCCTCCCTATATGATTGAGGATTCTGTCTAGTAGGGTGGGTTTATGGTGGTATGATGCGATGTCTAAAATCTCATAATCTGAGTAAAAAATTGATTTAATAAATGGATAATATAAAACAAATAACAACTGAATTCCATAATAGAAATATTAAAACATATAGATGATAATAATAATAATTTCCTCAATAGTAACATCTTGTATCATATAAAAAAATATACAATGTCATATATATAAGAAAGTAGTAACATGTAACATGGAATTAACAAACACACAAATAGATATATCCAAAGAATGAAACAATCTATTTCCATAAATAATCTTAATCTATATCTCATCCATGTGATCCCTTGTTCCGATTTTATATTCAATCAATCATTTAAATCTGGGTGTTTTCCCATATCCCAATGTATATCAATTAAGATTGGTAGGGTACCAATCAGTGGCCCAAACATTGTGCGAGATACACATAGTAGTCCACCACCAATTGTATGTTCAATAAATAAAACATGGGTAAATAAACTATAGTACTTTAAAGGTAAAAAATGTTATCATTAATTTAAGAAAAATATAACTATCCCATGGATCAAGGTGTAGAAAAAACATGCTACAAAATATGAGCATCAATATGTGTAAATATAAAATGTGTGAGATGGTGAAAACTAGTCTGGAATATGCCACAAGGGAAAAGAGTATAATACCTACATGGGACAGGGCCCAATGTGTTAAAATTGGTGACATATATCTAGATACTTATAATTATATATAAACTTTATGTTCCATGCCTCAATTTCCCTCCTTAGTGCCATACCATCGACTAGTAGGTGTCATAACTTAAATAATAATTGGTACCATAATGTCAAACAATAGGTGTGATAAATTAAATAACATTTATTTCAATAGAATCAATTAATAGATTCCACAACATTAACAATAGTAGTATCCACATCATCAGTCAATATGTGACATTATATCATAATATAACAGTCTTATACTAAAATGTATAGGTTTCATACCTTTTTGATAAGTTGATGCCAAACCAAAATGTATCGGTTCCATAAATTAATAATCATAATTGAAAAACATTTATAATTATAGGTTTTATACCTTAACTATTATTTATGTCATACATCTACAATTTTTTGTTTCATACCTCCGTGATTGGTCGGTTCCCTACCGAGATGTAAACATATCAACCATGTAATATAATAAAAGATGGGGGATATGTTAGTTTCCATTCCCCATTACAATTTTCATTTAATCTACCATTTAATTATTTTTGTAGTATTTAATAACCTTGAAAATTAGACATGATCCTTTATAAATAACTCATTTAATTTATAGAGGCTACAAATATAATGGTGGTGATATCACACACCCTATAGGGTGGTGTTTACAAGGAAAATATAAGGAACACACCACATGGGTAGCCCATTTTGAGGTTGACAACCACCATCCCAAATGGGGTGATACAAGGTAACCCAAAATAGAAGAGAAAATTAATTAAAAACATAAAATTTAATTCAGAAGATATAATTGAAAGGTCTAGTACGTGGAATGATGCCAATGGTCAAATTGAAAAAAACCCAGTGAAAAGTTGTAAACCACTTACTATAATTATGTGGTTAAAAAATAATTTGGTATTGTTCTGTGGTTTGTTCTGTATTGGAAAAAAGTATAAGAACAAAAAAATTCCCTGAAAATATGGCATTTGATATCACACCAAAATAAATTCCCCGAGAAGAATAAAAATAATGAAAAGAGCCTAAGGAGTAGAGATATTACCAGTGGTGATATATTGTGACATATGAATCATGATTAAGAGGTAGGATGAATGAGATCTACCTAGGAAATGATTTAGGAATGGAGGAATATGAAACAGATGTAGAGATGGTTTTTTAAAATAGAGATAAAAATAAAGAAAAGAGTGTTCATAAAAGATAATAGTGGAAAAAATGTAAAATCACCCAAGGATTAAAAGTCACATGGTTAAAACACATGGTTGGCCAAACCATGCACCAAATATGCACACCTCACTGCATATATAGAACACTCACACACCGTATAGATTACATTTATTCAAATCATGGGCATCTTTTGTTATCCCGTTTTCGGATCCTAGTAATACCTCATATGTGTTTTTTAACCATTTGGACTGGGATACACAATTTATTCTAATATTTTAGCCTTGTTATTTAATCAAATTTTTTGGTCTATTGGCTTTGGAAAATCCTTAAAAACCCTCATTTCCATGTGAACTCAATAGGCACATTAAAATTATATAAGTAAGGAATCTAATTGAAATTAAAAGGTTCAGTACCTCAACTAATTTCTTGATATTTATAAACTTCCCAATTAAAGAAACTCATCTATGAGATTCCCTTCCAAGTGTGGTAAAACATTATCTAATAGAAACTCCTGCCAATGAAAACTTAGGTCAGACTCCCACTCCTTGGTCTCATTATATATGAATCCATTCTACTATATCATCAATACTAAAGGAATATACCATCCTTGTAGAAAATCATTTATCCCATCCCAAAGACAGATTTTCCTCTCCTTAAAGCCCAAATCCACCTCAAACACAATATCAACTGGATGAAGGCTATAAGGTGGATCTACACAATACAATCAATGATGAGAAACATAAAAGAATTGGTTTATATCCTGATACCTATGAGGTAAAAAAACTGATAGTGTACTAGCTTGAATATCTCAAAAACCTCAAATGGTTCAATGAACTAGGGTGAAAGCTTCAACTTCTATCTAAACGATAGTTGTCCCATATATGTGAAGCACATAAGAAAACCTAAATCCCCACCTCAAACTATTTTTTTCTATGATGATGATTTTTATATTACTCTTACCTATAATGAGATTTTTTATTCAATTCAATGTCAAATGAACATATTAAAATGTATCGTAAATGAGATAAGGTCTAATTAGTGATTCCTCACCTAGCTCTAATTTACATAAAGGTGAAAATCACGTATTTCCATAAAATAATAATAGGGAGTTATTTGTGTCATTTCATGAAAGCTGTTATAGTAGGAGGAACCAACAAGAGGTATATGTTTCCCTAAGAACCTCCAAAACCAAAAACAAAGTCAAGGAGAATTTACTTTAAAATATTTATCATCAATTCGGACTGGGCGTTGATCACAGTTTGAAAGGATGTGCCAATAAGTACCTTTTTACCCATTGAATTAAATAACCCTACACAAACCTTGAATTGAAATGATAATACCTATATGAAAATATAGAATGAGGGATCCATGTAAATGTATAGTATCCATGAAATACTATATCACATGACTATGCAGTGTGAAGGTCTCTCTAATAAATAAAAAGTGAGTGACCTTCATGAGCCTATCAATGATCACCAATAACAAATCACAACCTCTAGAGGATTCTGGAATGATAGTGAAAAAATTCATCATGTAATCATCCCATTTAAACATAGAAATTTGAAATAGCTATAAAATCCTAGTAGAATTATAGTTCATTTTCTCCTCCTAACACCAAGTATCAAAACTAACAATCTTCCTTTTCATAATAGGCCACCAATACTAGTGATTTAGTTTATAAGAAATCCTTGTAATAATATTATAAAATAACTAAGAAAAAGTATGTGACTCTCACACCAATTAATCATATATGTCTAGAGGAACCTAGATGATTTTTTTTGAATTCAAAAGGCCATACCCTATTTACTATCCATCATGACAACATATCGTCACCTGAAACCCTCTCCCTTAGGACTAAGACCATAGGGTCTGATAATTTCCCAATCTTAAATCTCTACAGAATTGAAGAGATTGGGGATAAATATGGACGTAAAGACAATACATGAAGTCCTTGAAACTCCGAATTCATCTTAGAAAGCAAGACCATAAGCTTCCACTCATCACAGACCTCTTAAACTACATGTTTTTGAGTTCTTTGGTTCAGAGAATCTTCTATACCATTTCCTTTTTCCATGCATATATTTATGATTAAAAGCAACGAAATATAAGTATTCAATTAGTAATATCTTAAATAGTTTCAATTCATGCTATTTGAAAACATACACAGGGACTTATTTGGTCTATAAAGTCCAAAACACTCTCCTATTAGGTAATTCCCCCAAAATACGCAAGGAATGAACAACGATTTTCTACTCAAGATCATACATCAGGAAATTCATCTAATGCGGCCTTACCCACCATGAAACATATGAAAAAATTAAATCTATCTATATTATATATTCTCTTATCCAAATACTAGATACACCACAACAGACTGTATAACCTATATAAATCTCTGGATGAATCACGATTGATGCTGAAGTCAGTATCCCTTTTAACTCCTAAAAGGATTTCTTATAGCCTTCTAACCATATTAAATTCACACCATTCTACATCAATCATGTAATATGAGTTTTTAGGCATGAAAATTCTTGAATAATGAACCTCTCATAACCATATATCCCCAAGAATCTACATATATCAAAAACAATTATTAGGGTGATCCCAGGAAACTACATATGTCACACTACAAAATAATTGTATTTTTCCAACATGGGTATTTCTAATGGTAAATGTAAATTTTCTATTAGTAAAACATTTTACCAAAACAATCGGTCACTACATTACTGTATGAAAATATTTCAGTACATGTTATTGAAAAAGATAAAATAGTTCTGTTATAATTATAATAATACCAACGAATAATATATTTGTTGGTTAAAATGTTTAGAAACATATTTATATGAAAATATTATTTGTTGGAAATCTTATTATCGACTTTCTAATGAATAAAAATAATTAATATTCGTTTTTAATGTATATTTTAATATTATATTACGTCTATATATTTCAATATTTATTTTTCAAATTATATATTATATTTATGAAATTAATCATATATAATAAAAACCATTTAATTATCAAAAAATAGATTATTTCTACATATGATAAAACTTAGAAAAATATTCATCATAATAATAATGTTATTTAATACAAAAATTAATCAATTCATTGTTAAGTTGATTAATTCCTAAAAAGAAAAGTAAAAATCCTACGATCCACCTATGTAGTTGCACCCCCAACCAATAAAATGAAAAAAGGGAATTTGTTACTTGAATATGATCCTCCAACACCCATAATGGTAGTAGAATAGGTTTTCTTACCAATGATCTTTCATCGCCCCTCTATGTAGGCCATTAGAAGAAAAATACCATGTCACCTCTGGTACCAGTGAGGAACCTCAAGCCATTACTATTATATATCCTTAGGATCCAAGATCCACAACACACACAACCACAGAACATATCCACAAATCAATAACAAATATCTTCATGAATTGAAAAAAAATGAAAATATAGAAAAATGATTTTCATAGAATGAGATATTTCACTCATCATTTCTATTGGCATCTCAACAAATCAAGTAAGCTATAGTACTATTGAGGAACCTCATGTTTCTATTCTGCCAAAACATTAAATTCAAATATATCTACGACACACAATAAAAAAAACCCATAAATTATTGAAAAATACTGACATGAATTGAAACCAAATTAGAAATAAATGAAAATTAAGAAAAATGTTATGTATAGAATGGGAATTTATCATTCATCATCGTTTAGACATCTCAAAAAATATAGTCAAATTTATTTCCATTGAGGAACCTCTAGTCGATTTTATATCACACCCTTCAGCTCCATGATTTACACCACACACATCCAAAGAGAATATCATCAAATTTGTGGAAAGTATCTACATTGGTGTTAAACATACTTTTGAATTCCAACAATGTTATCTCCTATAAACCATGAAAATAAAAAATCAATGAAAACATTTTATTTATAAATTTTTTTGACTTGGTATTAGGTTCGAATTAATAACTTGAAAGTTTCCCAATATATCAGATTATAATAGTCTAGGGGCCTAATAGTATCAATAACCTTCCATACTATAATCATCTCTAATAACATGACACCAAAGATATATATATATGATTTAGTAGCCAACTATCCAACCCATGCATACACAATAGAATAAAACCCATATTTCCCATCATTGTTGTAGAAACATATATTTTATCCACAGTTTGACCAAGCTTGGAAAGATTAAAATCCGAGAGCTTTGTTTTGAATTCCTCATCAAGAAATATGTTTAATTAATTTAAATAATTGTATATTACATATAAATAAATCAGTTCAAGTAAAATTAGAATATGATTACAGAGAATCATGGGTCTGTGATGAATTTTACATAGATCTTGAACAAAAGTCTGATATAATAAATGATTTATATGCTTGTGAAAAATTTCACAACATTATAAAAGCCATGTATTTTTTCAACAACCAAATTAGTTACTATTTTAAAATGCGGTAACAAATATAATTTCACAAAAAAAACACAACATCGGAATATGTAAATAAACCCTAGAATAGTTTTCTGATATTAGAGAACGAATCACTATCGAAAGAATCATTTATAGACTCTATATATAAGGGTTGTTGGTTTTTGTACCCACTCACCTTATCCTAGTACCATTTCTAATCCTCTTGATCTTGAACACATGTCCTATACAATCCTTGATGTACAAGTAAGGGAATAATTATACAACATTGACATGGGCATGTGTTTTTTCAAAAACCAAACTACTTACTATTTGATAATGTGGTTGAAAAGATTGTTGCACATAAAAAACACATCATCTGAATAGGCAAATAAACCCTAGAACATTGGTTTGATATCAGAGAACTAACCACAATAGGATTTATCATTTCCACTTTTTATATCCTTGGTATTTGGGTTCTGGTACCCACTCACCTCATCCTGGTACAATTTATGATCCTCTTGAGCTTGAACACATGTCATTTACATGCTATTATGTATAGGCATGTGCATAATTCTACAGCATTATACAGACCTTGTGATTTTCAAACAACCAAACTACGTACTATTTTATAATGTGGATATAAATATAATTTCACATTAAAATAGTAGAATATGTAAATAAACCATAAAACCATGGTTTTAGTTTAGAGAACTAATAATTGCTGGAAGCCTCATTTCTAGAGTCCATATCAATGGGTTGTAGGTTTTGTTAACCACTCACCTCATCCTGGTATCATTTCATATCCTCCCAATCCTTTTCCTCATATGGATCTTTATCCTCCCAAAATTTTCCCAAGAACCTTCACCACATCAGTGAAAATTATTCCTAGAGTTCTTTGTTTAATCATTTCCCTCTCATCATAATTTTCAATGAATATAAAACAATGAATGACTCTTTTTGGTTCTCTTGGGAAAATTTTCTTCTTTGATTTTCTCTTCTTTAAACCTTCTTTATCTTCCTCTCTTGATTTATTCTTAGAATAAAAAGAGTCCTTTAAATCCATTTCATTATTAAAATCATTTTGGGTGGCTTCTCTCTCAGTATTCCATTCTCAATTCCATTAGAAACCTCTTCCTTGGAATTATAAGTTTGAGGAAAACCATCATCATTCTCTACGAAAAAATCTTCATCATTTTCATTGCTCACATCTCCCATGGATTCACTCCTAATCCATATGAGGTGTCGATCATGATTTTTATCTTCAACATTCTATATAATTGTAGCATCAACATCTATAGCTTGAGCCCTGTCTAAATTTAATATCTTAAAACCCTTTGAACTAATAAATCCCAAATGGTTTTGGTAATCATTTCTTTTAATGTTTCATAACAAATGTTTTTCTCTATCTTTATCCATATAAAAATATTGATGTAATTCATGTTTGTTCAATCTACAACATGTATCTCAAAAACAAAATAATAAATCTCATTGTGTAGAATAAATGTAGGGGGTTTGAGTAAAAGAAATAATCTGCATTGCTTGGGAATCATCATAGACGATTTAATCTCAAGAAAGTTGGAACAGTTCTTAGTTCACCCAACATTACAATATGACCTTCATAGAAACATGGGTCTTATCAGTTTAGTGAAATAAATAATACATTAATAAGAGTGGAAAATAAGAATAACAAGAACAAAATATAATAATGTTACCATATTAAAAATTTTAATTTTTTAAAAAAAATATATAATCTAGTATGCATAGAATCAATAAAAGAAGATACCAATGGAAAAGGAAAGGTTTCCAACTGATCCATAAACTCCCACAAAGAAACTGTATAAATCACATCTATTTTAATTGAATTCATATAGAATTTAAAATGCATCAAATAATACATTTAATTATAATTTATTATAAATTTCATATTGAATCTATATGTTATACATATGCTAGAAACCTATTAATAATTCATTGTGAAACATTACATTAAAAATTCATAATGAATTCATATTATACAAATGTATGAGGATTTAAAAAAATGAGGATGGTGGATAATATGATATAATTTATAAGAATCTATCTGTTCAATTGATCAAATGCATTTGGAAGTTATTCATTGTAGTTACAAAAATAGAACCCTAATTAAGTTCATACAACTCAAACATACCATAATAAACAATTAAGTAAATAACATGTGCCTATTTTAGGAATTCCCTAATGATAAGTATGACACTACTTCCAAACTCAAGACACAAATTCCTATAAGTAATTCATTAATATGCTGATGAAAAATAAAAAACATAGCATTTTTTAGAAACAAATAAAAAATCATGGGAGAAATTTAATTACCATGGGAAATAAAACATACATTTAACAATTGAAAATGAAAATATTAACACATTATTAAAAAAGAAACAAACCTATAAATGACATTTAAAATAAAAAGTTTTAAATAAAAAATAAATTATAATCCATCAACATAAAATGATGATAATTTACAATCACATAAAAATATAATTGTTATTTTCAAAATATAAATGAAATTCAATATAGATATCAACTATTGACCATACTTCATCTAATTAAAATTTTGACCACATGGAATGCATTGAAATACTCTAAAAAGTACAAACTCTCAATATCAAATTCAATGGAACAATCGTTGATTAATGTCATAAAATCAATATAATGAAATTACACACTAAGTTGAATGACAATCATTCACTAGTCAAGAAAAATGAAAACATTGAGAAATTCCACACACCAAATCAAAAAAATAATAAACAAACACAAAATTAAAAAACATTATTTACAAAATTTAGAATTAACCCCCTTATAATTAGATAATTAGGGTTTATTAAAATGAAATACATCAATATACACCAACTTAAGGAGAAATATATTATATGTATTATATATTTTACTATAATAAATAGAATAAAAAACATTTTTCTTCATTTAAAATGACACTAGTACTTAGAATGAGACATTCAAGGGAGTTTGGTCAATCTATATTTCAAAAAAATTTCCCATTTATCAGCATGTGATCCTTGCCTCAATGATTATAATGTAACTTCAAAGTTTAAATAGTTTTGTTAATTCCAATTTTACCAGTGTATTTGAGATAACTGGATTAATGTCACTCCTCTGTATATATATTTTTGAAGGTGTTCATCAATTTTATGATGACTGAGACCATGCTTTAATCTATGAAAGAAGAAATGTACGATAGAGGAGTTCACTAAACATTCACATATAGAAATTGGGAAACAATGATAGAAATTTCACTTTTTCCCCTCTAACTAGTTTTTCAAATCCTATTTCCTTTAATTTTTACCTGAAAGTAAAAAAATTACTTGTTTCATCTATATTTTGAGATAAGTGGAATAAAATGATCGTAAAAATAAATATTTCCACCCAAATGTGATGAAAAGTACAAAATATGGAGAAGAAATGAAATTCCAAAACTGAAGTGGTGGGTAAATAAGAGAAACATACCTGATAGTGAGTGGAATGTCATCGAACAGATGGTGATAAAATAAGGGTCCATGAACTGAAGGGTTATAAAATAAGGAGAGAAGAACGATGACCTAGAGAAGAAGATACAAGTCATAACCAATAAACTGGTACATGAGTTCTTTGATACAAAAATTTGGGGCTGTAAGGTCGGGGGAGAATGCTTTTTTCATATTGATTTGATATTTATTTAATTAAATATATTTTTTAAAAAATTATTAAAAAGATAATATTATGAAAAATAAAAAATATCACAAGTGATTATAAGAAATTTATTTTTTGAAAAAATGGTCTTATAAGCATGACAATGTAGAAAATCAAACTATATATAAAATATTTGATAGTATTAAATAGATAATATTGACATATGAATTTGTTTGTAAAAACATGAGTTGGTAATTATAACTAATAAAAAAAATACATCAATTGGAATTACTTATTTTTAAAAATATATATTTTATCTATCATGAATATTATGTTGGTATAAGTCATTTTTTTAGTGTCACCTTCTCTTGGTTGACTGATACTACAGCCTCTAAGATGATGTGACCTGAGCATTGGACCTTAACAATACAAAAGTGGAATTGGTGATATTAACATAATACTAGTTCTATTTCCCTGTATTCTAAAGGATCTTAAGATGTTTTTCATTATTAGGTCAAGTACAAGAGTACAACCCAATGTTATCTACATAGGCCACCAAAAATGAGTCCCAATATGGGTGGAAAAAATGATTCATCAAATCCAAAAAAACCTATATGTTCTTGATAAAAAATGGCATATACAGATAATTATAAAGACCAGACATTCTATAGAACATTGTTTATGGTATTTCTGATAGTCGAACACATACAAGGTTATATAATGACCTCAAACATAGACTAGTGGAATGTATTCAAGAAAATTTCTGTGAGGGGAGTTTACTATGGGTGTCATGTGACACCATGATAATTCTCATTCCCAAATTCATGGACCCCTACTATTTAAAGCAATTCATGCGTATCATCATTTTAAATTTCTCCTACAATGTTATTTCCACTGTTATCAATCAATTTCTTGTGTTGTACCTCCATAAGATGATATCAAATGAGCAGCATGGCTTTATTCAAGGTAGGTCCACCCAATCAAAAATTTCCTTATCACTGGAAATGCTTGGTGATATGAACAAGAAAATATCAGTCTCAAAAATTTCCATGAACCCTGACATGGGAAAAAGCAAATGACTGGGTTGAGTGGAGTTTCATAATCAGAGTCATAAGGTTTATAGGTCCGAGAGGGTGATCAATATCTTCTTCAAATGCATTGGGTCTTTGTGGTTCTAAGTTAATTTTATAGGGAGAATATATGGTTTAATTAAATAGGTTCTAGAGATAAGATATGGGGATCTTCTCCTTCCCAGTGTATTTATTATGATTCAATATAACATTAGCATATAACTGAATAAATATTTCTCTGATAATTATGTACAACCTTTTTGGTGCACTCCAAACCTCCCAATCATCTCCCACATATTCCTTATAGATGATCTTATAATATTTCTCAATGATTTTAGTAGGAACATTCAAGATATCAATCATATCCTTAATTTTTATTATAATTGGAGTAGAAATGTAATCAATCGTGGGAAGAGTGGTGTTTATATATCAAGGATATTGTCAGGTTCTTGGAAAAATAGGATTTAATATTGCTTGGTAGTCTCTTATAGACACATCCCCATGTATTATTTAGGGGCTCCCATTTCTCTGAGTAATATTTGTATACATCATTTTGATGGTATTGTGGATAAAATTACTGCTTGTATTCTCAACCGGAAAAACTATTTTCCTTCTTTTGGGGGGAGAATTACCTTGTTCCATAGTGTGTGAACATCCATCCCTATGCATGTCCTATCACCCACTATTTATCCCAAGATGGTTCTTCGTAATATTGTATAATTTTTTTAGCTTTATTTGTTTTTACCAATGAGATAGAAAATACTATTGGGCCTTGTGAAAAATTATGGATCGTAGTTTTGAGGAGGGAGGCTTTAACATCAGAAGTCTTTCAAATTCCGTGTTCTATTTGCAGGAGTACTTTCATTGGGATGTTTTTTAGGGGAGATATTTATGGACCTGATTCTCCATTAAAAAACATGGATCTTATTTTGATGTTTCAATTAGGATATTATCCATGATTTGGAATGTTACTCACCATCACACCCTTACCTTGAAACAACATTCAAGGTGTATTCATGGAGAAGGGTTGATCAACTTATCGAGTAAAAACTGGTTGGGGAGTGTCATTGCCTCTTCTGATTTTCCCATTCCAAACCTTTTTTTCTTACAGGACACCCATTTCCCTACCTCATCCAGAGATTTTCTGACCCCCTATCACATGGACCTGTTCCTCAATATTATAATAATAAAGGAACCAGACCATCTGGTGTTCACGGGCTCCCAGTCCAACTCTTTTTTCAGTGAAGAAATATCATTGGATTTTTCATGCCAAAAATGCCAAAACTCTTGGGGAGGGTTCCAATGCTACACAGACATCACAAACAAGTTTATCATACCCATATGAAGGCTTCGTAATCACGTGCTCCCCACAGATGAAGAGGTGCATCAAAGAGGTATTCCTACTATCTCCAAATGTTATTCGTTCAATAGACTTAATGAGGAGATCACCGAGCATTTATACATTGTGGGTGACTGGTTGAACTGTATCTGCAATATTTTTAGATACTCATAGGGTGTTATGTATAATGTCTCTTTGAGGATGGATATCTCCAGGTTTGGTTCGTCAGACCGGTATATTGTGTGCATGAATAGAGGGTATGTTCTGTGTTGTTCACCACATGCTACTAGATTTTAGGGTTTTCCCATCATATGGCTAGGAATGAGGTGTTTTCCAGATCTAACGCATCATTGAGGGCCAGGGTGAAGTCCTTGGTTATGGTTCTTTGATTCTATTAAAGTGGGGTTGAATAGCCTCTTCCATTTGGTGCATCATGGCCAACAACAGGATACCTTTTTCATCTACAAGGGTGTATCCTCACAGTTATTGGGTTTGATGGAACACCACCTGATCAGACCTCAAATTGAATGTTGATGGATCATATATGAATGGTTTCATGAGGGGTGAGGTTGTGGTGCATAATTATCAAGGATCAGTAGTATTGGCCTTTAGTTGGTGGTTCGGTCTAGGTGATTCCCTCATAAATGAGGATACATCACTACTCATGTGGATTGAATTAGGTCACACCCAATGATTCCTTATTCACCACATGGAATCAGAGCCAACGACTCTCCTTAGATCAATTCAATGTATTTGTATCATTCCATAGGCTATCACTTATTTACTTAGCTACATCAAGATACTTTTTCATGGTGACACTAGTCTTAATCACACATGGTGAGAAGAAAACAATGTTGCGAACTTCCTGGAATCATGAGATTCACATGCCAACCCTAATGTTATTTTTTTGTATTGGATCTATCACCCATAGTGCATTTTACTGGTTCACACTGATGCCTTAGTTTAGAATTATTTTTTGACTTCCTTGACTCATTTCATGCCATGGCCCACTTTTATCCTTTAATAAAAATTCTCAAAGGTGGATGGAAGATGATTGAACTTTTGGTAACATACATAAGGATAGAGGGTTTCATCTACCTTTATGGATAAATGGACATGAAAACCTCATCATGAAGTTATAGATCATATAAAACCCTTATATTATATGTTTTATAGCAATATATTGAGAACATACAACTCAGTAGTGGCAGACCTATAAGGAGGATGGGCACTAATGTAACTCCTAGGACCAGAACAATTGAAAACTCAACCTCTTTATTAGTAGGTAAAAAAAGTAGTTATGGGACAATTCCTTGAAACAATCTACTACAATAAGGAAATAACCATAACATATTCCCTAATAATCATATAAAGGATATCAATCTAGGCTATCATCATATATAACCCATGATGCTCTACTCAAACTATACTAGATGGGACATACCATTATCTATAATTAATAAATTTACCAACCTTATGATATGTAAATCATACCGTCTGATGATAGAAATCTGTTTTGTCATGATAAATAACTAACCATTTCTTCCATAGAATAGTGTGAAAACCATACATCTCTAGGATGAATAAGTTCCATAGAAAATGAAAGATACCTATCTCAAGGATAACTCCTTACACTAATGTACACTCTTAAAAAATATACCCAAAAAAGTATCATGGGTCATCAACCCATAGAATTATAAGATTCCACAAGTGAGGATTCCCATGATAGCCACAAAGATTAATGAATTCAAATCCCCTTTATAAAAAACAGATACCAATATAGATACTACTAGAATCTTACCTTGAATTGTAAAAGGAATGTGACTTTGGCCCCTCAAAACATACTTCACTGCATAAACCTATCCAATTCTATTCCCCTGAGATATAAAATAAATTCACGTGGAAGGACAACCCTACAGATGCTATGCAATTGGGGTCTGGATCACACATCCATGACCATCCCCTCATCATAATTGGTTAGTTTCACTCCAACTTCTTTCCTAATATATAGCTACTAATTCTACTATCGAACCAGAATTATGTTAGGATTCTCTCCCACAATTTCCAAGTTGGAAGATCTTAAAAAACTAATACAAATGGCCCATCCTTCTATAGGATCAACACTGAACTAGCACCCTCCTAAACTGAGGATTCACATGACCTTTATTTATAAATTGATGACAGAATAAAAACCTCCTATACATGAAATATGAATGGTACTTCCCTCATGATAGGTTTCAAAGTTATTCTTATTTCCACAAGATATTGTACAATTGGGTTGAGAAGTTGATCCACTCTAGTTCAGGCTTCTAGCTTCCATCAAATTATTTTTGATAATAAGATCCCAATTCCCTATTTTAAACATTCTAGACAATTGAAAAAATATGTACATGGGAATAAATAGGATTCATGAGCCTATCCTAAAAATGTACCCCATTTACTACCTCAGTAGTAGTATGGATAGGCACAAAGAACTGAATCATTATAAAAAGAGTTGAAAAATCTATAACATACATAGAAATTTACTATATGTTCAGTAATACTCTAGCATGATCATCCCTCAAAGTGTCAGGTAAAAAGTATTCATAGACTCTAAATTCAAAATTTATCCAAATGATTTCTTGGTACTAACCTCCCTAGTTCAATATATCCTACAAAATCATAGTGGATCCTAGAAGCTTATATGTAGAGAGCTTCACACTCCTCTCAATATATGCCGCATGGTTCTCAATGATAAATAATATATTCTCAATCCATTACTCTATATCTTAGGGACCAACATCCCCTAAAAATGTTGGTGGATGTTGCTGCAAAAAATCTCACGTCAACTCTCCCATGAAATGGGTGGGTCATGAAGATCCCTGTATTGTCTACATAATCTATTTAAACCCCCCTCAGAACCAAGAATCATCACCTGAACTAGGGATAACAAAACGTTCAATGTGGGTCACTACTAGAGCTATCACTAGTGGATCAAGTCACACCACCTCTGAAAAATGGGTTTCACCACCCTCTGAGTTCATGATTTGGGGTTATTATTGTAGAATAATACTAAATTCCAGGAACATATCTCATATTTAAGTTGATAATGGTAAAGATAATAGTCATAAGAATTGGATTGGAATAAGTATTTCCACACAAGAGTCATGCCCCTCTTCTTAACCCAAAGGCTCAGTTTTAGTGATAGGAACCATCATAAAGAACATGAGAGACACTGCATAGTTCCCACCACTATGGTTTGGTATGGGTCAACTCTCAATTTCAATTTATTGTTTTTGGTGCAGTCCTTCAGTTTTATTATATTTAATTGGATGTAAATGGCCAATCATTTTTCTTACCGGTGATAATATTTTCATTGACTAGTGATCACAAGACTAGTTTAAATAAAAAATTTTAACAAATCCGTTTGACTCAAACAAAGTAAGTGACGACCTTAACTAGTAGGATCCTACCCTATGAAGCCCATTTATTAGAGATTCTGAGGAAGGTAACATATATGTTATTTTATCGAGACCAAGAACAATCTGAAACTCAATAACATAAGCATGAGAAAAATAGTTTACTGGATAATTTCATGCTCATCGAGATTACAACCAAAACCCTGTTCACCAAACAACCCCTTTAAACCCCCACCATCACACACCATACTCATAGTTCATTATTTGGTGTAATAAATAGATATGAAACAAAACCCTAGAATTATTATTATTTTTTATAGAATAATGTACATACTTTCTTTCTATTTTTGTAACTTTGTAAATGATTTTCTAAACCACAAATAATATTTTTGGTTAATGTTCGAATTAAATTAAGAAAAATAATTTGATGAATTAATATATTTTTGAAATATGTAATATTTTAATAAGATATTATTATTATATTAATCTTAATAAATATTAATGATCATATACTTTTTATGATGTCCAAATTAACTTTAATTATGTTTTGAACACTATTTTTTCCAAAACCCATAAATTTTCAATAAATATCTGTTTTAATTTAGAAAGTAAATTTTCACATATTTATAAAATTATTTAGATACAATTATTATTATTACGAGAATCATGACATAAAATTATCTAATGGTGAATTTTTCATAATTTTCTGAATCAATCGAAATTTTGGGTAAAAATTAAATATTGTATAAAGATACAATGTGTATTGTGACATCATAATGAAAAAATAATTATTTAATAAAATACCATAAAAGTTATATTCTTCCAAATATCTTTTTTTATTTTAATTTTATAAAATTTTATGTTTATTTGATTTATTTTATAAAGCCTAAGTGAATCATTCAAGACCTATAGATTATTTCAATATTTTTTAAATCATTTCCTTTAAAGTACGATTCACCACCACATAAGAAAGAGAAATATTTTAATATTTTCAGACGTATATTTATAAAAATATGACTCCCCTTTTCAATAAAACATGGGAAAAATCCATTGGATAGTTTTTTGTTTTCAATATTTTACTGTGTAGTGTCCAAAACCAAAATAATAATGAATTCCCACGTCTTCCCTATATAAATCCACCCAAGATCCAATTTATCTTCACTGTAGATATTTTAAGATCATACAACCTCTTATCCCTGATCCCTATAACCCTCCCATGGTTTCTCAACCTCCAACGAAGCCTCCACCAAGCCTTCAGGATCACACATCCAAGAAAGCGGTCATCACTTTCCTCCCCTCCTTTCAAATTCAAGCAATGTATTTGAAAGTAGTTCTTGTAAATTAAAATGGTTAAAATTTAATTAATTTATAAGAAATATATTAGTTTACATTTCATGTTACTTCAATGATTTGTCATTTATCCTCCCCATTTGGACCCATAGCTAAACCATTACTACGCTGAAATTCTATAAGGGATCTCCCTCTCTCCTTATCCTTCAAGCACCTCTTTTATGTCATGCAATTTAATTTCCATTTCCATGATTTTAGATATTTTATTCCATAATTACTTATATTACATTTTATATAAACATGATTTTATATTCCATTCACTCCCCTTAATCCCCCTACGATTATTTAGTCCCACCCATTAGTATACAAAAATTCCATAAGTATTTTTTCCTATCCCTTTATCATCCCAATTTGATTATATTATTAAATACTTTTAATTAAATTAAAAATAGTGAGTTATGTTTTCGTACCTCCCCAATAATTTCCTTGTAATGTTTTAATGACTAGAGACCCATTTCTCTCTCATTAATTACTCTTATGTACACCCATTACCATGTCGAAATTCCATAAGGGATTTCTCTCGTCTCATTTCCATTCAAGAAATTATTTTATATTATGAATCTAAATTCCATTTAAAATGTTGGGATATTAATTTACATAATCCCATTATTTTACATACAACGTATAAATGATGATATACCTATTTCTCTCCCATCAATCGAATTTATGAATTTCCATATGACGTTGTCATTCTGTAAAAATTACACCGTGATTTTCCAAGATAGAATCATCGTGTAGTGAACACCATACCCATTCCTCTATCAAGGGTATTAATATTTATGAACATATAAATATTGAATGGTGACTTACAATTATGAATTCCACATTACTTGATTTCTGAATAAATGATGATGTTGAATGAATCTATGTTATATTATCTATGTAGTACACATGATATTATATTGAAATGATTATGAAGGGTGCACCTTAATAATGGTCCAATGCATTGGGTGATGTGTAGTATCATGATACATCATGTTGGGATAGGGGATTACCTGATTCATTATAAGATTTTTCTAACCATGATGGGAAAATATTTTACTTGATTAATTTATGTTAATGATGCATTGTTTTATGTTTTTTTTCACATTTCTATGTTATGAAAATCATGCTAACTCGTAACATTATGTTAATATTTTTCTTACGATCCATTGATATGCCTATTTCCTAACATGTGTTGTATTATTTATTTATTTCCTTATTTACTCCCTTTCTGAGCTTTATAACTCACCCCATTCAAATGTATTTCCTTAAGATATCACTTGAAGAGTTACATATGAAGGAATTTTTTGTCCATGTAAAAGATGTTTTGAATAATGATTTTGAATTTCATGTTTTATGTGGTTAGGTAATGTTCATCAGCCACAAAGACACTAGACCTCTAAATCTTCTATGTATAATTATGTGAACATTTATTTAATAAATAATGTCTAAATGTGTAATAAATAGAATTGTACTTATAGACACTTCAAAAACCCATTATCTGACATAATTTTTCCCACAAAAACATTACATACATAACATAAATATCTTCTAAGGCACATGAATCAATTATCTTGTTGGTAGGAAATGAAACATACATGGCATGGAATAATGCATGACATATTGGTTCTATAAGTTTCTTAAAATGATGCATGATCAATGTTTACTTTAAGTAGTGTTCCAAGGATAAAATGTTGTCCATCACCATAATAATAATAACATCACATATCATGTGAATCATCAAACGGTGAAATAAAATCAACTATAACAGGAATAAAAAAGAATATCATTTCACATCCAATGTAATTTGGATATTCTCCCATATGTGGGTTTGTTACTACCAATAACATGCTCATTAACAAATACCAACATGCATTAATATTATTTATAACATCCTAAAATACTATGGTAGAAAAAATAATCTACTAATACCAATTTGTTGCATCCCAAAATGGGATCCATTAATCAGTGTGCCGTGAAAGTGGGTCACATGGCCTCATGAAGGCATCCCCATATGATAGAGGCTTCCAACTATTAGTGAGGGTCTAAGGTATTACGGTGGGGATACTATAACCTCATAACCAGAGCTACACAATTGTGTAATTAATGGAAAATAACAAAATAATAAATAATGAAAACTAATTTAATGATTGTAAAATATATATATGATATTGATAAATAGTCCATCAATAAAAACATCAAGAATCTTATATTAAATGATTTAATTTCATCTCACTAATAAAAAATAAATATGTAAAATGGAATCAAAACACATACATATATTTATATCATGATAACCAAAGAGAAAAAAAGACTATATCTAGATAGAATCATGAGCCATAGTTCGGTCATGTTCTAAAATGATCTAATTCTATACTCAATCAATCATCATCAAATAGGTTATTTCCTCTATCCCAACCCGCATCCGTGATTTCATTCAGGGTACCAATCAACTACCTGAATAGGGTGTGAGATATACTTAGTAGGCCGCAAATAATAGTGTCTATAAGAAATCCATCCCATTAAAATAAACTATTGGTATGTATAGGAATAATAGGTATGTAGAAATGTACGAAAATAAAACCATTATATGGAACACACTATATATGAAGTAGGATATCACAAATGAGAATCAATATGTGTAATTATAAAATATTTCACCCCCAGGTGAACACTAGTTTGGAATACACCACATGTTAAAAGTATGTCAAACATACATAGTCATGGTCCCAAGGTGATAAACAGGGTGACCTATACACATTGATGTAAATGTATATGGAAATGTTACGTATCACACCTTTATTCACCACATTAGAAACATACCATTTATTAATAGATGTCATACCTTAAATAATAGTCAGTACCATACCATCAAACAATATATTCTATACATTTAATAATAGTTGGTTACATACCATCAATCAATAGGTTCCATGACTTTAATTATTATTAGTCCCACACTTTCAATCAAAAGGCTCCATACTTTTGTAAATAATTGGTGCCATGTTTAAATTTTTTAGTGCCACACCTTTTCTGATAAGTTCATACCATACTGAAATTTTTAGGTTTCATACCACCATAATCATTGGTAATATACCTTTTTAATTATAGGTTCCAAACCATAATAATCATAGGTGACAGAACTCAATAATTATAGTTTTTATACCTAAAAATAGTTTAAATCCATATCGAGATGTAAAAACATCACGAAAGTGATATAATAAATGTCGGCAGCTATGTTACTGTCAGTACCCACATATAATTTTCATTTAGTAAAATGAATAATCATTTAAATGGAATTTCATAACCTATCAAATGAGGAATAATCCTCTCCCACTAAGAAATTTAATTTTTAGAGGTTCCCACTATAAGGTTGACGAGCTCACACACCCAAAAGGGTGGTGTACACAGGGATGACATAAGGATCACACCACATGGGTGGCCTAGGCTGATTTTGAAAACCATGAAACATGATTAGGTGATACAAGTAAACCCAAAAAAGATGAAATAATTATTTTAAGGAATAATATTTAATTTTCAATAAAAAACCATAACACCTAGAAAGTGGAATGATGATCATATTCAAATAGGAAAAAAATAGGGAAAAGTTATATACCACCTAACATAATCCAATGGTAAAAAAATACTATTATATTATCCATTTATCTATTATAGATAATAAGAAAATGGATGAATTGAATAACAAACTAAAAAAGGTCATTTGAGCTCACAACATAATAAATCTGTAAAGAGGATGTCAAATGAGGAAAGGGACTAAAAATGGAGATCTTACTCATGGTGATCCAACACAATAGATGAATATTAATTCATAGGTAAGAAAGATGAGATCTCCTAAGGAATATCATTATGTTTAAAGTAATCTCAAAGGGAGGATGATATGGTTCTTTCTACTGGAGAGAAAAAGAAAGAAAAGAGTGATCTTAAAAGAGAAGAGGGTGAATAAGGTAAAATCACACAAATATTAAAAGCCACAAGGATTGGATGTATGTTTCGATAAAAGGTACACCAAATGTGCACACACCACTACCTTGGGTGAACACCTCATATATCCTATAGTTAATGGTTTAAAAAATTATATGCATCCTAATAGCTTCCAAATATGGATCCTTATATCACCCTTCATGGTTTTTTCTAACTATGTGGACTAGGTTTTATAATTTATACATAATTTTTAGCCCCATTTTTCTATCCAACAGTCGGGGATCTAGGCTTTGAACAAGCCCCAAATACCCTTGTTACCTATATAACCTCATGGGAAACATTAATAATGTTAAAATAAGGAATCTAACTAAAAGTAAAAGGTTACATACATCATGTAGAATCTGGGTCTTTATAGGATATTCTATAATTCTATTGATGCTTTTTCACTATGGAATTCATCTACTATTTTATTAAGAGTTTTAGATTATTATTAGTGGTATTTATTAAGGACACAATTATTTTATTAGAATTATAGGGCGAGTATCATGAATTTTTGGGGCTTGTTGATAGACTTATTCACATGAATCGTCTTTTAATTTTATTCTTGAGATGTTAGTTATGGATGTGATATATCCTTTGTCACAACCCGTCCTTAGAGATCATGCCGTGACTACCCCAGGCCCGCCTCCCATAGGCCAGGGGCTAGCGACTAGAACCAAGGCGTAATTCCCGATAAAATGGGAAGGCATTGCCTTTGTAAAGTAAACAAACACTACAAAGCAAGCAAGAAGAAGTAAACACTAATTAATAACTTGGTACAATAGTATGTGCGGAAAAGTAAGTGGGCTAGAATACAAAACCAAACTGAAAGTAAAGTACAACTAAAAAAAGTAGTACAACAATTGAAAAGTAAAGCCGCAGCCTCGAGCCGTCCACTGAAAGTCCTACCTAAAAGGTGGGTACAGATAGCCTCCACAGCTCCATGGGTCTAGCCGTCCGCTCCGAGTATGTCCTGCCCAGTGGTCCAGCTCCAAGTACCGACCTGCTCCGCAAGCCTCAACCACGATCAGCACTGTCAGTCGTCTATAACCAACACAACGTAGTATGGGCATAGCCCGTTCATGGGTGAGTATAAGCAACTCAGTAGGGACCTAGAGACCCCCGAAGGTCTCCCAGAATCCAAAAAGCATAATCCACAAAGGAAAGATACAATCACGACGTAACATCCGACACTACTTAGGTATATGCCCATACATATACCTAAGTCATCAACTCTCGTTCGGCACCAACATCTGAGCTCAAGTACAACTCAGTCCACACATGAAATCACAACCCAATCCACACAGGAAATCATATCGTAATCCACACAGGATATCAAATAAATCTTATCGAATATAAGGATTGAAAGTCAAGATTTAGCTCACACATGTATACTTTTTCGTAAGACGATAGAGATGATCAGATGTAGCCACTGATTCATCTAAGCCGTCGGACCCACACAGGATCGATAGGTACTAACCCCCGCAATGACCCACAAAAAATCGATAGGTAACTAACCCCCGCAATGACCCACGTAGTATTAGACCCACACAGGATCTGTAGGCGCTGGCCTACACAGGACCATTGAGCGCTAACCCACACAGGATTTTACCCACACAAGATTGGTAGCACTGATCCACGTAAGATCGCCGAGTGCTGTAGTCGACGTCGTCTAATCCACAGAGGATTTCTGTACAGTCATCATTATCGTCGCAGTCGCAGCCAACTCTAGGGTTCCCGCACACAGCAAGCTCATTCGGGAGGGTCCGCACAATGAGCTGAGGTGCTGATACATCAACTAACACATAGTCCATAGTTTATGTATCCAAAAGTTCTGTATCATCAACAAGAACTCAACGTCAAAGACGTCGCGTCAATCGAATGCCCGGTCTGAGAGTTATTGGCTTTTTCGTCCCAGGGGATGGTTGGTTTTTAAGTCAAAAAAACCTGACCAGACTCCAACTACATCCAATCCTCAAGTGGAGTAAGCCAAAAAGGTCCATCTCACTTAGAGGAATCCATCAAAGTCAATGGGACTTCAATCGGATGTCCGGAGCTCAAGTTATAAGTGTTTCCGCTCCGAGGGACCGGTTGGTTTCGGGTACGAACCAACCCGGTCGAACCCAATGTTCTCCAAAACCTTGAGTGTAATATACCGAAACGACCATCTCGATCAAAGGATCACATCACAGTTGACAATGCGTCAATCGGAGGTCTGCATCCCATGTTATGGGAAAAAGACCGTGAGAGGTTCGGTATTACGGGGTTCGGGCGCGGTCCGACCTGGCCCGATACCCCTGGGTCGGCCTGAATCGGGTCGACCTGACCCGGGTCCGGGTCCAGCCCATTAGGGCACATCCCAACCCGGTGGGTGTAGCCCGACCCAGCTAGTGCGGCCCAGCCCGGCCTGGGCACGGTCCGGCCAGGCCAGCGAGCCCGGCAGCTCGGCCGTAATGGGCGAGCGAAGAAGGGGCGAGGGGGGGGGGGGGGGCTGCCCCCCACGTAGTGAAATCGTGGCCCCCATGTGGGGGGCTGCACCTGCTGGCCAACCGAGGGTTACGAACCCCCAGTTTCCCCCTGACCGGACGACCCGCTCCGGCCGGCCGGTTGCTGCCACCACGGGACCAGGGTGGTCTCGTCCCCCTGCTCCGACGCCGGCGGACAAAAACCGGCCGTCGTTCCCTGCTCCGCCGCGGTACCGCTCTGGCAGCGGTGCTTTTCTGGTTCTCCGGCGTGGTGCAACAGCGCGGCGCTTCTCCCCCTTTCTATAATATTTCACGCGCGGTGCTTCGGCACTGCGTTTCCTTGTTCATGCCGCAAACAATATCAAACAACCAAAGGGGAGAGGAGGGTCTTCCATGTTCGTGCGGTCTGACCTCCTCCCGTCATTACGATAACAGGTTCCCCAAATAAGACAGTAAGTCAACGATGAAAGTAATCAGGTACAAATGAAAATAATAATCCCCCTACCTCGAGCATAGTCATCGAACGAGGTTGTCACGGAAAGGGACGTTGCGGAATTGATCATCACAGAAGAAGGCGTCGTGGAAGGAGGATCGTCGGGTCTCAGAGAAAAGATTCGTCGGCGTCACGTCGTCGATCTCCGAGGATTCGGCATTCTTGTTGACCATCGTTGGAGGTCGGCGTCCTTCACGTTCTTCGCGTTCTTCGTCGAGGAGGAAGAACTTCAAGACTTCAAGCAAATTCTCCCCAGCCTCTCATAACCCAACAACCCTTAATAAAATAAGAGTTTGACTTATTTTATTTCTCAATACATGCATTTTGAAAATCAAAAATGAAACAATCAATTAAATGAATTAATTGCAACGTTTAAGCCGCCCAAATTAATTGAGGTGTTTCATAAACAGAAAAACTCAAGGGTTGACTTCCACTTAATAGGGGTGCTGGTGCATGACCTTAATTAAAAGGGGGTTGTGGAAGTTGAAAGAAACGGTGGAGCTCATGTTGGCCCCACCTCACAAATATCCTACCTATTGGGTAGGATATTGTGGGTCCCACTCCAAACACTTATCTTAGGTTAAACAAATTTAAGTATAATAAAAATTGGTGGCACCATTTTTATTTTATTCCTTTACTTAACCCAAATTTTTTTTAAAACCACACCCAAGAAAACGCATCTCTGGAAAAGGTGTTTCTAAGCAATTACCAGTGCTGCGATTCCATCGGTGCCCTCAGAATTCGATTCCGAGCACCGGTTCAAAAGTTAGAAAAACCCGCTTGTTCATTAACTGAACGTACCCGAGCTAAACTTTGGAAAATGATTCCGGGCACACCGGGCCTCAGAATCAGGTGCCGTCAGAAATTGCTTTCTTTTAAAATCCCAATGAAAATTAAGAAAAAAATTCCCTATGAATTTTACGAGTATTTACATTAATCCCACCTCAGGGCTTTACGTCCCCGTAAAGATACATCATAAACTAGGGAAACAAATATGGGTACTGAGCATGCATATGAGCCTCCCGCTCCCATGTTCTATCCTAGAGGTTCCCATGTTTCCATATAATGCACACTAGAGGAATCGACTATCCACGTAGGACCTGCTCCTGTCGATCCTCAATCTCCACCAGGACCTCCGCAAAAGTCGCCCCATCATCAATGTCCAGCTCCCCATGGTCAATGATATGTGTTGGGTCGGGCACGTATCTCCTCAACTGGGATACGTGGAAGACTTCGTGCACTCGGTGCAACTGAGGTGGTAGAGCCAGGCGATAAGCCACCTCGCCAATCCTGATGAGGACCTGGAATTCTCCGATGAAGCGTGGAGACAACTTTCTGCCTCGGACAAATCTCTGTAATCCACATCGAGGTGAGACCTGCAAGAAGACGTGGTCGCCATCCTCAAAATCTAGTGGCCTCCACCTACTGTCAACATAAGACTTCTGCCGGCTCTGAGCTGTCCTCATCCGCTCCTGGATGACCTAGACCTTCACTATTGTGCCCTGGACTATCTCTGGTCCCACAAGTGCTGACTCCCCATGGTCTGTCCAGCACCGAGGAGATCTGCAAGGTTGGTCGTACAACGCCTCGTATGGTGTCATCCCGATGGTGGAGTGGTAGCTGTTGTTGTACGCTAACTCCACCAAGGGTAGGTGTTCCTCCCAGCTACGACCAAAGTCGAGGACACATGCGCAGAGCATGTCCTCAAGAGTTTGAATGGTCCTCTCTATCTGACCATCCATCTGAGGGTGAAAAGCGGTGCTCAGGCGTAGCTGCGTCCCGAACGCCTCCTGCAACCCCTTCCAAAGCCTGTAAGTAAAGAGAGCATATCGATCAGAGACGATATATGATGGCACACCATGAAGCCGTACAATCTCTTGAACATAGAGGTGTCCCAAGCTCTCTACTGAGCCCTTCTCTCTGATGGGTAAGAAGTGAGCCGACTTGGTGAGTCGGTCGACAATCTCCCAACTAGAGTCATGACCTCTTGAAGTTCGTGGAAGTCCAGTCATGAAGTCCAAAGATATCCCATCCCACTTCCACTTCGGGACCTCTAAGGGCTGCATCAAGCCTGCTGGTACCTGGTGCTCTGCCTTCACCTGCTGGAAGGTTAGGCATCGAGAAACGAACTCTTCCACAACCTTCTTCATGCCTGGCCACTAGTGATGTCGTCTAAGATCCTGGTACATCTTATCCACTCCAGGATATACCTCCAAAGGGGAAGTGCGAAACTCTCTCAACACCTCCTCCCGTAAAGAAACTGGTACCAAGGTACGTCCTCTAAAAAGGACAGCGTGCTATCCTCCTACAAAGAAACCATCAGGTGCCTGTCCTGAGGATATCTGTGCACGCCGTGTCTCACAGTCGGCATCCCCACGCTGTGCCTCTCTGACCCACTGCAGTAGTGGAGGAGTGAATGTGAGTGATTGAAGGAAGGCTGCTCCATCTATATCCACGAAAGATATATGCAAAGAGGGTAGCTGCTTTGTCACCTCCCCAAGTAGCTGAATGCCCGTCCTCCTACTGAGTGCAACGGCTACTACGTTCCCCTTTCTAGGAGTATAGACTATCTCAAAGTCATAGTCCTAGAGGAACTCGATCCATCGCCGCTGTCTCCGGTTCAGGTCCTTCAGCGAGAAGATGTACCTGAGACTCTGATGGTCAAAATAGACTGTAAATCTATCTCCCATCAGATAGTGTTGCCACATCTTCAGAGCGAAGACCACTACTGCTAACTCTAGGTCATGGGTAGAGTAGTTATTCTCATGCAACCTCAACTGATGTGATACAGAGGAGATCATTGCCTGCTCCTGCATCAGGACACATTCGAGTCCAGTCCCTGATGCATCATAGTAGACTACATACCCTACTCCCTCCTCCGTTAGCCTTAAGATAGGTGCGTTGGTCAATCTCTTTCTCAGCTCTTGGATGCTCTGCTGACATCTTTCTGACCACACAAAGGGTTTCTGCTTCTTCGTCAAAGCTGAGAGTGGTGCCACAACTCTGGAGAACTCTGGCACAAATCTCTGATAGTACCCAGCTAGTCCCAAGAAACTCCTCACCTCCGTCACACTCCTGGGTGGCTCCCAAGCTAGCACTACTTCGATCTTCGTAGGATCCACCACTACTCCTGCCTCAGAGATGACGTGTCCCAAGAAGTGGACCTCACCTATCTAGAACTGACACTTCGAGAGCTTTCCATAAAGCTGGGGCTCTCGGAGTGTGTCTAGAACAACCCGTAAGTGGTAGGCGTGCTCCTCCTCAGTCATCGAGTATATCAAAATGTCGTCAATGAAGACCATGAAAAATCGATCGAGGTATGGCTGAATGATCTTGTTCAAGAGGCCCATGAACACAGCTGGATCATTGGTCATGCCGAAAGTCATAACCAATAACTCATAGTGGCCATACCGACATCAGAAGGTCGTCTTCTGCACATCCTTGTCCCGAAATCTGAGCTGATGATAGCCTGACCTGAGGACTATCTTCGAGAACCACCACGCTCCCTTGAGCTGATCGAATAGGTCATCAATCCTCAGTATTGGATACTTCTTCCTCACTGTCACCTAGTTTAGGCGATGATAGTCAACACAATGTCGCAAGCTCCCGTCCGCGTTCTTGGCGAAAACTATCGGGGAAGCCAAGGGTGAAACACTAGGTCGGATTAATCCCTTTCCCTGCAAGTCCTCCAACTGTACCTGTAGCTCTCAATGCTCGGTGGGACCCATTTGATATGAAGAGGTGGATATCGGGGCTATCTTGGGGTACATATAAATATAAAATTCCACCTCTCTGCGAGGAGGTAGACCTGGAATGACGTCGGGGAAAATGTCTGCATACTGATCCACCACTGCAGGAAAACCTGGACTCTGCACGTCAACTGCTCCTAGGATGAGGCTAGCCAACTGATGAGTGATGGGCTGTCCTCTCCTCTGTGAGATTCCATCATGTGCTGCTAAGGCTCCCTTCTCGCCGACGAAGGTGAAACTGCTCCCGTCGGTGCGTACACACCACACTTTGCGCCTAATACAGTCAATGTGAGCATGGACTGTTGATAACCAATCCATGCTGAAGATTACGTCGTAAGGCCTCCACGCCACTACAAGAAGATCCCAGCTGAAGCTCTCTCCTCCTAGAGTAAGCTCACACTTCCAGAACCAGTGCGTAATTGTCGAGTCTGCTCCCGTAGGAGTCTCTAGCCGTAAGGATTGATCCAACGGCTCTGTCGGAATCTCCGAGCTCCGAACAAGGGCAGCAGCTATAAAAGAATGACTCGCTCCTGTGTCTATAAAAACTGCAACAAGGGTGGAATAGACACAGATAGTACCTCGAATCATCTCGGGTGCAATGTGGTCGTAGGCCTCCGCTGGCTGGAGCTGTGCCTATCTCTGCCCGCCAGCTCCCTGTGGTCGGGGTGGACATCCTGGTGGTGGTGGTGGTGGAGCCTGAAAGCGTCACCCACCACCTGCTGCTCGGACAGCTCCTCTGCCTCGTCCGCTTGCTCCCTGCGGACCACCATGGTCAACCCTCTTCCTGTTCATAGGTGGTCCCTCTACCATCTGCTGCTCCTCGGCACGACGGGTTGGGCAGTCACGAGCCATGTGGCCCTGCCCACCGCATGCGTAGTACTGTCTGACTCTCGAAAGACTGGATCTGCGCTGTGTGCCGCTCACCTCTGAGCCAGTGTCCTGAGGTCATCTTCCTGAGGGTCTGGTCTTCCTGGACCCATGATTCATCCGTCGACTTCCTGCTGCAGAAGACTCTTCTATGTGACGCCCTACGGTAGGTCTCGCTGCTGATGTAGGCTCAGCAAGGAAGCTCTCGATGAGAAGGGCTCGCTCCAGTACCCCTGTCTGTGTCGGAATGCTGAGGGAGATCAGTAATGCCCTGATCTCATGCCTCAATCCCTAGTCAAAGGTCCGGTCCTGGAAGAATGGGTCTCGTACCATGTCCATCGAATAGCGTGAGAGATCGGTAAATCGCACTGAGTACTGGGCGACCGTCAAGCTGCCCTGCCGCAGTTGTAGTAGCTCCTGGATGCGCACCATGCGGAGGGTGGCTAGGACGAACACCAAGAGGAAGAGGATCTCAAAGTCCGTCCAGAGGAGAGATGCCTCGTCGTGCACCTGGAGCATCAAGCTCCACCATCTGCCTGCTGCCGCATGCAGGAGGCTCGCTGTGAGGATCACCATGAGGTCTGCTGGTGTCCTCACTAACCTGAAAACTTGTACAATTGCCTCCAGCCAATCCTCGGCTGCCTGAGGGTCTAAATCCCTATGTAACCTGGGCGGTCACGGACACTGAAACTCGTGCAACTTACTAAGGCAACGTGCATCGTCAGCAGCTGGGGCTTGTAGCATCGGTGGCTCAGCGGGTAGAGGTACCGCCAGTGCATCTGCTGTCAAAGGGCCTTGTACCGAGGCCCCATCACTCGGTGGGATTTCGTCACGCACAACGCTCGGAACCCTAGCTGGCTGCCGTTGTGGGGCCATCCTGAAAAGAAACAGGTGCTCCAAAGTCAAACATTATGCCTGGTGAGCTGACATAAAGTAATAATAAAGAAAACATGAAACACACATGCAATCCATGTTTTCGTGCATTAAGTCGGAAATAAGAAGTCAGGGTCCTGGTGTATGGATACATCGGCCGCCGCACCAACACTGGACTCCCTGGACTGATAACCACACTCAATACTCTTAAAACTATTTTTTCACATAGAAAAAGATTAGTGTCCTGAGATCCGTGGTAGAACTGAACTCATCTCATACTAATTTGTCACAACCTGTCCTTGGGGCCCATGCCGTGACTACCCCAAGCCCGCCTCCCATAGGCCAGGGGCTGGTGACTAGCACCAAGGCGTAATTCCTGCTAAAAAGGGAAGGCATTGCCTTTTTAAAGTAAACAAACACCACAGAGCAGGCAAGCATAAGTAAACACTAAGTAAAAACTAGGTACAATAGTAAGTGCGGAAAAGTTAGTGGGACAGAATACAAACCCAAACTGAATGTAAAGTACAAATTAAAAAAGGAGCACAACAACTGAAAAGTAAAGCCGCAGCCTCGAGATGTCCACTAGAAGTCCCACCTGAAGGGTGGGTACAGATAGCCTCTATAGCTCGTTGGGTCCAGCCGTCCGCTCCGAGTACGTCCCGCCTAGTGGTCCACCTCTAGGCACTGACCTGCATCGCAATCCTCAACCATGATTAGCACTGTCCGTCGTCTGCAACCAACACAACGTAGTGCGGGAATAGCCCGTGCAGGGGTGAGTATAAGCTACTCATTAGGGACCCTGAGACCCCCAAAGGTTTCCCAGAATCCACAAAGGATAATCCACAAAGGAAATATATAATCACAAAATAACATCCGACACTACTTAGGTATATGCCCATACATATACCTAAGTCATCAATTCTTGATCGGCTCCAACATCCGAGCTCAAGTAAATCTCATTACACATAGGAAATCACAACCCAATCCACACAGAAAAGCATATCGTAATCCACACAGGATATCAAATCAATCTTATCGAAGATAAGGATTGAATGTCAAGATTCAGCTCACACAGGTATACTTCTTCATAAGATGATAGAGATGATAATATGTATCCACTGATTCATCTAAGCCATCGGACATACACAAGATCGATAGGTACTAACCCCCACAATTACCCACAAAGTATCAATAGGTAACTAACCCCTACAATGACCCACAAAGGATTGATAGGTAACTAACCCACGCAATGACCCAAACAGGATCGGACCCACACAAGATCTGTAGGTGATGGCCCACAGAGGACCGCTGAGTGATGACCCACACAGGATTTGACCCACACACGATTGGTAGCACTGATCCATGTAGGATCACTGAGTGCTGTAGTCATCTCCGTTGAATCCACAGAGGATTTCTGTACAATCATCATTGTCGTCGTAGTCGCTGCCAGCTCTAGGGTTCCCGCACACAGTAAGATCGTTCGGAAGGGTCCGCTCCACGAGCCGAAGGGCTGATACATCAACTGACACATAGTCCGGAGTTGATGTATCCAAAATTTCCATATCGTCAACAGGAACTCAATGTCATAGACGGCATGTCAATCGGACGCCCGGTCTGAGAGTTATTGGCTTTTTCTTCTCATGGGCCTGGTTGGTTTTTAATTCAAAACCACCCTTATCATACTCCATCTACATCTAAAAATCAAGAAGAGTAAGACAAAAAGGTCTGTCTAACTTAGAGGAATCCATAAAAGTCGACGACATGTAAATCGAACGTCTAGAGCTCAAGTTATAAGTGTTTCCGCTCCGAGGGCCCGGTTGGTTTTGTGTATGAATCAACCCGGCCGAACCGAAAGTTCTCCGAAACCTTGAGTGTAATATACCGAAACAACCTTCTAGATAAAAGGATTGAATCGCAGATAACAGTGCAACGATCGGTGATCCGCAGCCCATGTTATGGGCAGAAAACCGTGAGAGGTCCGATATTAGGGGGTTCTGGCCCGGTACCCCCTGGGTCGGCCCATTAGGGTGCGGCCCGGCCTAGCGGCCCGGCCTGGCCTGGGCTTGGCTCGGCCTTGCCAGCGATCCAGGCATCTTGGCCGTAACAACCGAGTGATGAGGGGGGGGGGGGGCGGCGCTGCCCCCTGCGTAGTGAAACTGCGGCCCCCATCTGGGGGGCCGCACCTGCTGGCCAACTGGGGGTTCCGAACCCCTGGTTTTTCCCCTGACTGGACAGCCGGCTGCTACCACCACGGGACCGGGGTGGTCCCATCCCCCTGCTCTGACACCGGTGGCCGGAAACCGACTGCTGTTCCCTGCTCCTCCGCGGCCTACGGTCGTGCCCTTGGTCCGTCCGGCGAGGCGCATTGGCGCCGCGCCCCTCCGCTGTGGCCCCACTCTAGCCGTGGTGCTTTTATGGTTCTACGGCATGGCGTGACGACACTGCACTTCTCCCCCTATCTTTAATATTTCCCGCGTGGTGCTTCGGCACCGCGTTGCCTTTCTCCTGCCGCAAACAGTATCATACAACCAAAGGGGAGAGTAGGGTCGGCCGTGTTCGTGCGGTCCGACCTCCTCCATTTATTATGATAACAGGCGGCCCAAATAAGATGATAAGTCAATGATGAAAGTAATCAGGAACAAATGAAAATAATAATCCCCCTACCTCGAGTGTAGTCATCGAACGAGGTTGTCACGGAAAGGGACGTCGTGGAATTGATCGTCGCGGAAGAAGGCGTTGTGGAAGGTGGATCGTCGTGTCGCAGAGAAAAGATTCGTCGGTGTCGCGTCGTCGATCTCCGAGGATCTGGTGTTCTTGTCGACCTTCTTCAGAGGTCGGCATTTTTCGTGTTCTTCACGTTCTTTGTCAAGGAGGAAGAACTTCAGGACTTCAGGAAAATTCTCCCCAGCCTCTCACAACCCAACAACCTTTAATAAAATAAGAGTTTTCCTTATTTTATTTCCCAAGCCATGTATTTTGAAAATCAAAAACGAAACAATCAATTAAATGAATTAATTTCAAGGATTAAACCGCCCAAATTAATTGAGGCGTTTCATAAACAGAAAAAATCAAGGGTTGTCTTCCACTTAATAGGGGTGCGGGTGCGTTACATTAATTAAAAGGGGGTTGAGGAAGTTGAATGAAACGGTGGGGCTCATGTGGGACCCACCTCACAAATATCCTACCTAGTGGGTAGGATATTATGGATACCACTCCAAACACTTAGCTTAGTTTAAACAACTTTAAGTAAAATAAAAATTGGTCCCACCTTTTTTATATTATTCCTTTACTTAACCCAATTTTTTTTAAAACCTCACTTGAGAAAACGCAACTCCAGAAAAGGTGTTTCTATGCAATTATCGGCACTGTAATTCCATCGGTGCTCTCAGAATTCGATTCCGAGCACCGGTTCAAATGTTAGAAAAACCCGATCGTTCGTTCACTGAATATACCTGAGCTAAACTTTGGAAAATGATTATGGGCACACCGGGCCTCGAAATCAGGTGCCGTCACAAACTGTGTTCTTGTAAAACACCAAAGAAAATTAAGAAAAAAATTTCCATTGAATTTTACGGGTCTTTACATCCTTTTTCTTAGGGTAAATTATCTAGAAGTGTGGACTAGTTTTTTTCCTCCAAAGAGTATCTGGTTTTCACATACAATGAGGTAAACGAAATGCAATAGTGGTGTAGTGGCTAATAACAATCATGGATGTTTTTGAACATACATGATTATGGATATTCCTTAGTATCCACCCTCTACATTGTTAGTTTTTTATCATAGATGGAGATATATTGTATTATTCATTTATTGTTCAGGGCCACACTTCTCTTTTATTGATATAAACCCAATATACCAGTGCTAATTATGGAATCTTGTCTGACTTGATATTAGTTAATAGTCAGCCCAAATTATATTTTAATGGTGGAATATATGTCCTTACATTATAAGGTCGGGTTGTTGAATTTCAATAAGGATCTTAATAGTTATTTTTTGGGAAATTTTGAATAAATGTCTCCAAATATAGTATAATACCCTGGTAATTTATTTCTAACATAGCAATGAATATCGTTATATGGAGACCCATTCTAAATAATGAATTTTATCTCCATTGGATGAGGTTTTTCGTAATTGGATTTGTATTATATGTCATCCAAGAGTTTGTGGCTAACAATGTAGAGTCATTTGAAATGTTTATGACCATACACATAGTAATATGGTGTAATGGGTCACTAATAAACTAAGGATTAGTTTCTCAGAATCATTAAGATCATAGTGGTGTTTTATGACATGATTATCAATCACATCGAAAAAAATCATACATAACCAAACTGATTTATTTTTAGAATAGGTTGTAATATTTTATAGAATCATATTAGAATAATAATTAATTTATGGTATTATTTAAAACTATATACTTGGTAATTAATGCGTGGTTATGTGTTCCTTGTTGAGTGATGATGATATTTTGAATTAATACTTGATGGTTGGTTTTTATTATCCCTCATTAGGTAGATTACTCACATATAGAATATTTTCAAGTTTCTACTAAAAACTGGGAAGTATATCTATTCCATATTATGTGATTTTATTAATTAACTATACCAGTATTGAGTTCAACGATTCATTGTTTCACAATGTTCTATGGGGATTGTCAATACATGGAAAAAATATTTGGTAGGAAAACTGGAAATGGAGTGTAAAATATGATCTTAGGATATTTTGATGATTTTATATTTAATTCACTTAAACTAAATTATTCAAGGGGTAATTAAAAATTTGGTAATGTATTTGACATGAAATTGGCATTGAAAAAGTTTGTACTCCCATGTTGGTGTGTATCAGGTTTTCGTAGAATATAAAACTCCCAAGATAGATCAATTTCTTGTGAGGATAAGATTCATTACATACAAAAATTTTTATATGTTTTTTTTGGTTTGAAGAT
This sequence comes from Viscum album, assembly GCA_963277665.1. NCBI lineage: Eukaryota > Viridiplantae > Streptophyta > Magnoliopsida > Santalales > Viscaceae > Viscum > Viscum album. The sequence goes on from OY728140.1 coordinate 784,392,609, forward strand.
CTATTTATTTTCCTTTTTATGTATAAAATACTTAATAGTGTTGAAGATATAGGAACTATGGTTTTTCTTTAGTCATGAATTAGATCATTTTTAGTTTCAAAGTCATAGTTCACCAAAATGGGTAAAATATTATATTTACTCTTTTGAAGGAACTTATAAATTTTTTATTGATTTATTTAGTTTAGGGTATTGTATTTACCCATTGGATGAGTTTTTATGGAATTATGAGATAGTCAATTTTAATTTATATTTAAATTTATTAGCTAAATAAATATTTATCCCATGAGTGTTAACATTGAAATCACTTAAAAAGGATATTATATTGATATTATAACACCAGTTTTTTATTTTTAATGAGTTTTAATACCTTATTGGTATATAATTTTTGTGCTTTTTATTTAGTTCTAGGGATGATCCATCTTTTAGCATTAAAAAATTTTCTTAGGTTGCCTAGAAATAATGATTTAAATTCTTGTTTTTCATCTTATTATAGGTTTAAGACTGCTAATATTTTCTCAAATCATGTTCTCTACATTTAATAGATATATTGAAATGGGTTATTAGTGTTGAGATTATTGATCAAGGATTTTATCTAGATTTTAAAGCATTCACATTTACCCCATCAATATAATATATTAATTTTATTCATTACCTCGACCCTCATATAACATTATTTGATATCTCATTATGTAAAATTTGATTATATATTAATAGATTAGGATACCTTGGTTTTTAATTTCTATTATTCTGAATTTTTAGTGTTTACTTAAATGTCATTCTCAATTCATATTATGTTTCTGGTTTGAACTAAATTAAAATAATTCATTAAAAATTTTCATTTCAATATTGATAATTATTTAAGTTTTATGAGGGACTAATCCTAATAAATATCAACGAGAAATTTTCATCTATTAGAAATTGATAACCCTTATCCTCTCTATACATGATTAACATGAATCCAGGACCTTTCATGTTCAATATTGGTCAATGGTTATGTGAATGATGAGAGGGATTGGATGAGTTTCTAGAAACAATGTAATATTTTCCATATTCCCCTTTCTTATCCCCTAAAAACCATTCTCCATTATCCTTAGTTGATAATATTATTTTTTAGATCATGATAAACTAAAAATGGATTATATAGTGTATAACTAATTTGGTTGAGGAAAAACTGAGATGACCTATTGAGGGTGATGAAACAACATGCCAAATACCCAGGTAATGAATTGAGGTGACCTTAAGTGGGAGAAAAAAAATCCGTGTAATTCCCTGTCTAGGATCACTAGGAATAAGCCAATGCAACAAATTGGTGTCTGTGTTCCACACTATATGAAAGGTGTAGTGGTCTATTAGAGATGGTTTTAACACTAAATTATGGATATTATACCCTCGATATCAAATTATCACCGACTATTAAAAACATATGATAAATATTAAGTAATAAAGGACAATATGGAACCATGGTTTTAGGAAAAGTATAACAATATCATAATGAGATTTAAAATAAAATATACTTACTATTAAGAAAAAATTTCCAAATAATCCTCGTGAGAGACATATCATAATGTAACATAATAATAGAACAAAATAAAGTTTAGTCACCATTACAAATTGATCATATATTATTTTATATTATTTAAACCCTTCAAACCCTGCTCAACCCACTCTACCACCCAATATAAGGCCCTTTCCCTTTGATGGATCCTTGAAAAAAAAATGTCTACACCACAAGAAAGATTCCTTTATAAGTAAATATTAATAAACCCAGTAGAACACCACTAATGCATCCTCAAAAAGAGTAGTAATTTTGTATAAAATAGTTCATTGACGTAATAAAATAAGTAAATAACATCCATTCATAAAACTAAATATTTTCATCTTTCACTTACTTGGACACCATGAATCCTAAAAATACAATATTAATTAAATATTTGGATGAAGTCCTTATATACCAAAAACTTCTTTGAAATAATTTGAAGTAGTCTAAGGAGGTCATAACATAGAAATTTTTTTTTACAAACCAAAAAAATGACTCCTAAGAGGTAGGGTTCAAATTTTGAGTCACACATAATCCATGAAATATAGAAATTATAAAAATAATTAATTAAAAATACCACCATCCATGCATGTAAAACAAATAACCTTCCTAGAAGGACATCCAATATCTAAATCCAACAAGAAATATCAAAAAATAGCAAATAGAGGCCACCAAAAACAAAATCCCAAAGCACTTGGTTCAAATAAAAATGAAAACTGTCCATCCCATATAATAATCCAAATGGGAGTGGCCCCTTCCCATCCCTTAACTCAACCTAAGAAATTTTCATCATAATAACATGTCCCACTCAGTAAAAAATCCAAATTTTAAAGAGGTTAATCCCCATTCAAAAAATCCATGCTTAGAACATCGAGGGCCCCAAAAGACCATGTAAACTGATCTAATTAAATGAAACACTTGACATGAAACCCTATCCTAATTCATACTACAATATATGGTACCTTTATTCCAATGATAATTGAACCCCATCTATCCTCAAAATCATCAATTCTAATATTTCATATTCACCTGACCACTTTGATCCCTAATATAGACAAATTCCATGAAAACACAATCACCTATTTTCATGACCAACTATTCAACCACTTACAAATACTGATACAATACAATGACTTCATAAATTAGGAAAGGGGAAGCCAACTCACCAATATACACCACCAAATCAAACTAGGTCAACCCGAATATATGAACCACAAATAAAAATAAAAACTATGATTACACATAGGAGAATAAAAATTATGATCCCATTTTAGTCGTAGGGATCATATGGAATTAATAATATAAAAATGGAATGATATTAGTCATGGAGACTCAAAATAGTGAAACATTAAGGCTTAGGGGGCTTAAATAATCATGTAAGTAAATAAGGGGTGGTCATTCCTAGTTAGAGGAAGAAGAAATGAGGTCTAAGAAGATATTTAATTCAATTATTGATTTAATAATTTAAAATAAAACTAATGATATTATTGGTTTCAATATGACTATGAAGGTCGTTATGTAATTCCACCCAAAGCAACATTTTAGTGTGGAACTCGAAATCCTGGCACCACTGAACCCCAACAGAGTGGATCAACACCCAGAAACCCACCATTTTGTTGTGAAATTTAATATCACATAGTAATGGTCTACATCATAGATGTTACAGAGAAAAAAAATTATGGTTGTGTTGTAACCCTTTTCAACACAATATTGTTATGTAGTTTCACCATTTATTGCATCATGACCTATTTCGTACTTTAAAATTTTCATCCCTAAACTAACAGAAAATTATCCAATCATGACCATGGACTACCTCCAATATGCCTAACTAGAAGACAAATTGAAATACATAATATTTTACTTATTTTAATAAAAAAATAATTTAGGATTTATTGTATTTAAAAATTCCACTAGGCTATATGATCCTTTAAAATAATCACTAATTCCGATTGTCAAATATCTCCATATCTAGGGCTCATACATTTCACTCCCTCTCCCAGGACTCATCTTAGATATTCTCATTATACTATTAAACATGTATGAGTGGTATTTTATTCCTTCATATCATATTATTTCTCTAGTCTATTGAAATTAATATAGTTCTCCTTAAATGTTGTATCACACCGTAACTCATCATCATCACTATCAATCATATAAATGTTGTCAATAAAAAATTTATAGAGTCTTAAAATGTTCAACATGTTGAGATTTTAATGAATTCTTGGAGGGTAATCCAACTGATAAGATATACCCTAGATACCTTATATATAATTGAAGGGAAAAAACCAAAAATACAAATTCCTATCCAGTTACATTATACACCTATTATTTATCTAAGGTTGGACATCTATGAAAAATCAATATACCATGTTATACTAAAAGGGCCATCTTTTATCATTGGAATATGAAAACTACCTCCTCGGTGAGATAACCAACTTGTTAATGATCAATTTATCATTATAGCTAGACACCGGCACACATATTGTCACAAAAATGAAGGAATAACCCCGCACTAACCAATAAAATGGTCAGAAATCAGTTTTAATATATAAGACCTCAAAAGGGGCCATCTGTATAAAATCCTAAAAGAAGTAATTATATGAAATATCATTTAAATCCATATGGTCATCCTATTACCCAAAAAAATTGAGCACACATTCCATGAGAATATCTTGATGTATATAAATCATCCTCATATAAATCTCATCAATCTATGGGTGATATTCTATATTCATATTCAACTGATAAAAAATAAACTTTTGTTAACCCTACATAAATTTTTATGTAAAAGAGGTATCCTGATCCAATAATTTTATTATAAGTGTCCCACAAAATCACACTGTACCGCACACATTCTTTACTCATTAACTAAAATTAAGTGACTTGTGTTTTTATTTTATAATGGTTTAAAACATGTCTAATTATATTTTTTATATGGGTTTCTGAGCCATCATGAAACATTTTACATCATGGTTCCTTGATAATAATAAATTATTTTTATCCCATACACATGTGTTAGTGAATTATTGGCCTTTACTAAAAAATAAAGTGTATTATGGGAAAACTAATGGTAAAATTGAATATAGAATAGTGGTTTCACATAGGAGTAGTTTAATTTTGGTTCACACTAGGAGTCTCTGGATTACTCATCAAGAGTGTGTGACTATAATAAAACTTATTAATTATAATTTCCCAAGTGACCTAATTTCGACCATTATATCTTGGATATGATGTCTCTTAAGGGATAACAATTTTACTATCAACATAGCCCTATATTGAGGTAGAGAATGTATATATCATGGATATTGGTGGAATTGAAATAAAATTATGGGAATGATATATGATTCGGGATGTCATAAATGATCAAATTGGTCTATGATGATAAACCAATGATGGTGCCAATGAAAAAAATCAAGAAATGGTCATCATTCCATGAGGTAACGATTCTTTATTTTTAAAAATTACATATAGTTTTTATAAATAAATCCATATAAATAAGATATTATATTTTTTTGTTTATATACAAATTTTTGTGTATTTTATAACATTCACCATCATTGTTATCACTAATAAGATTTATTCCTTAAAAATCTAGAATTTCAATAACATGAAAATACCATGTGAAGTAATCCTATTTTTATATTCACATTTTTTCCCATACAAATCTACATGTTTCCCCACATTATTGTTGGTTCCAATTTTACATTTATATCTTGGTGACTCTTATTATCACCAACCACCATTTCTTAATCCTTTTTCTCTTACATATGATGGATTATATTTTCCAACATTTAAGCTAGAATTAAGTTGAACCTTAGGGGATTAGTAATGGGTGGAAATCAGTTTCTAGTGGTGGTGGATCTAGTCTAGGAATCATAGTGTTAAGGAGAAGACATTGGATATGATTGAAGGTGATTTTGGATATGGTCCAAGATTATTCCATAAGAGAAGGTGGAAGGTTATGTATTGAGTGCTAGGAAGAACCAACAATAGTCTTAGATAGTGATGGGTGGAACAAAAGAATAAGTGGGAGACATTCCTGGTGTCAAAGTTGTGAAATCCAATAGTTTTTAAAATATAGGGAAAGAACACAGCTACACTACATATAGTATATAATAATAAATATTATGTACCATCCTTCCAACAATTATAGGGTTTGAAAAGAATACAAGTATAACATAGAATGTTTTATGGATTCCATGTCATATAGTTAGAATAGTATGGTGATAAAGTAAACATCTAGACCTAGGGAATGTAGTTTGGGTATAAGAATGTAATAGCATACATGACATGGATTGGGTTTATGTACATGCCAAAGATGACATCAATGGAGCACACACCATGTGAACAGGGAGGAATGTTTTATAATCAAGGATATCATTACTTGAGTAGCTGGTGGTACCCACCAAGTAAGCTAGATAAGTTCAAACAGTATTTAACTTAATGTACATGCGGTGTAGATTGGATTGACAAGGAATTTTAGGAGTATTACATGAAGAGGAATCCCTAAAAGTCCGAAATGTTGTGTAACACTGTGGTATATGCCATGTACAGTGCCAACCTTAGTGGATTTTCTTATCCAATTATTTGAGACGTGAACATGGATGCATGGGTTTTTTATCCCAAGAAGTTTCTCATGTAGATTTGGATGGTGTTCTTATTCTCATTGTCAAAGGTGAAATGTTACATGATATGATAATTTTATCCTCCTTATCATAGTAAGGAGGAAAACTGTGGTTATAGATTGACGAATGAATCATCCATAGGGTAGAAATTACCATTTCAACACATGAGTGAAAGGTCCTTGGTCCACTATATCCCTTTAAGATATTGGTATTCACCAATATACATGGGAATAGTTCCTCTATATTGACATGTGGTTTTTAGTCACTTAGTGTTAATGAGGTAATTCTCTCCCACACTCAACTAAGAGATTTTAGATCTCCCCATGCTATTATGTATTCTCAAAAATCAAATATTATGTCTATAAAGGTAGGTACCCAATTTTAGTCTACTAAAAGAGATAATGATCTGTAATATTTTTAGTTAGGCACCCCTCATCTCAAATATTCTACTCAACAAGGAATCAGGTCTTCTTTGCATCCATAAGACATAAACTAGTAGAGAATATATAGATATTTTCTTATCATAAAAATAAATAACATCTATTTTTATTTCAAGAAAACTTATTTATTTCCTTTCATTGGTTGTTTCTGGGCACCCTATAGAGTATGTTTATACTCAATTTTATATGAAATTTATCCTCATATGTCTTATGTTTGAGTATAAAATGGACATATAGTATATGGTATTTGTGGATGTGGAATGATTGTTGATTTTTTTGATATGATGCCCAGTGATTCAAGGTGATGCATCATGGATCATGGGGGTTAATGGTGGTTGAAATGACCATTATGGTAGGAGATTTATCGAGGAGTAAAACCAATTAGGTAACTCTTCCTAGTGACATGTGCATCATATGAATTTTCAAGGTATAGTTCTATTATCATTTTATGATCTGGAAATTTACTTATATTTTATGTCACATGTATGTGTTGTATATGTTTCAAATATGTCACACACCAACCAGGGGTATCATTTGTTTTTATTTATTTCTTGATGTTGGATATTTTGGTTGAGGTATATATTGAGTGTCCAACAAATTTCTTTCCGTTTTCTTGGTTTTTATTTTCTTCTAAACCTATTCAAGTTTCTAGTGAATGGTATTGGGAGAAATATTCATGGGGTATAGTTTCTGATACCCACTGCATCACTATATTGTGTTTAAATCATTGAAGGATATTTGGGTGTGTCTTCCCTAATGTTTGGTGTTACTTATAAGTGTATTTGACCAATTTTTCAGGTCACACAGTTTGAGCATGAGTTTCCCAAACCGTGCAACCAATTACTGAAGACTAGCATAATTTTCTAGTAACCCTCACACAGTATACACACAGTTTACAAAACCGTGCAGAAAAACAATGTAGCCACTTATATGATTAATAAAATTTAAGCTAAAATATGTTATTGGGTGATTCCCACTCCCAAATTAAGCCGTATTTATTGGATATCGACCAGAGGGTTCCCCATTCTTCTTACTTTTTGATTAACTTTAGTGGTGCTTTCTCAGGAAATGTTGGTGACTCTTCATGACATCTTCCCGAAATCTTCCCCATTTCTCTTCTCCTCTTAACCCTCTATATTTATTTTCTCTCTCTTGGCTTGGTTCTTATTTGGATGAACCAAAGGGTTAGGGTCTGTATATTTTGGTTCGTTTTCTTGTGGTAAGGGTGTGTAGATCATCCATAAGGCACGATTCATCCTCTAAATGGAGTTTTATCACATACAAACATGGTTGATGTAGGAATTTCCAACTTTTTCCCTTTAAAAAACAAACCATGAGAACTTGTGCATTTTAATTTAATCTTTAAATATCTTTAAAACCTATAATATTTCTATGTATTTTTGCTAATACTGATTTTGTGTTGGTAGAATTTACTAAAAATAGGTTTTCAAGGGTATTTTTGAGAAATTCCTAGGTTTATAGCACCTGGGGTTATGGTTTAAAATGTCATTGTTCTTTTAAGGTTAAATTGGATGTTTTAATTAAAATTTATCCTTTATTATGGTGTGAGTTTTATTTCTTGTTTGTTAAATTTATTAGGTGTATATAGTTTGGTAATGTTTTAGCTTGTTAAATGTGATACAATTTTAAAAAAGTGTTTCATGGTTATCAGGGGATTGTTTTACATTCCTTAAATAATGTGGATGGTTGGATGTGGTTTTAAAGAAAATGGTGTTTTTAAGAGAAAAGGTTTTAGGGCGTCCTATTGTATGTTAGGTGTACTATTGAATGTTGGCACATCCATGGGTGCACTAGGTCCACACATGGTTGTGACCTCAAATAAAGATGGTGCTTTAAACCAGGTACCTTGAAATATTGGTTTTCTAAATGTTTATTGTTTTCAAAATAATGGTGGATCCTTCCTGTGGTTTCTAAATGTGGTTTAAAAAAGATCTTATGTTGGGTACACCCATTTGGATTTTGGTGTTTGTGTTTGCGAAATTTTTTGTCTTGATGGGCCTTTTGGCATTTCACACATGAAGATGGTTTTTGAAATGATTTGGAAATTTATTTTGTAAATTTATTTGGGTGTGTTAACACAAAGGCCCATTTAGATTGTTTTTAGTGTTTAATGTTTTTTTAAAAATATGGAAGGGATTTTTTAGAAAATTCTTTGGGAACTGGTGTTCCTCATGGTTTTAGAATTGATTTGTAATTGTTTTTGTGTGCCTATGTTTTCAAGAATGGATTTGTGATATGAAAGTTGTGGTTTATGAAATGTGATACATGGTATGGTTTATAAATCTTGTAAGTGGTATTAGGTGATGTGTGACACTTGACAGACCACAAAAAGGGAATCTTGTGCATCTTGGTGGGTAGACATGTACTAGTATTGTAATGATCTGTAGTGGATTCATCCCTATTTCATGTCTCAAGTTTTACAATGACAACACAAAATACACTATGTGATGATGTTGAGGACCAATAGGTTATGTCTGTGCTCTATACTAATGGCTCATAAAAGATAAAAAATATTAATTATGTTTACTTTTCACTGAGATATGAGGCCCCTGGGGCCCACAACTATCTAGTTCCTCAGGGTGTTCTCGTGACTAGTGCTCAATGATTATGTTGCACCTCTCATTGGCATACGGTTGGTTGGGATGGTAATTTTAATAGTATGTTCTTTATCTTTAAAGTGTAAATATTTTAAAATATTTTCTATTTAACATTTATCCATTGAAACTTGTTACTAGTTATGTTTGGTTTTTGTTTTTGGTTTTAAAATGGCACTTTTTAGGAAAAACAGATGGTGGTGTGTGTTGTCCTTTGAAACAGTAAATTTGGGGTTGTTTAATAAAATTTAAAAAATATATTTTTATAATTTTATTTGAAACTAGTGTTAATGGAATGTTGTGAGAAAGGAAACACTTGGACTCTATGGTTATTTTCCCCTGAACTGTTATCCCACACCCTACCTATACCACTTAGTGTCAGTAGAACCGAGCTATTTTTTAGTTCAACATTTGTTTTGGTTAACTGTCTTAGGTACTCTTGGTTGTAGCGGGTTTGGTCTTGTGGTTGGTGGTTACCAAGATTTTACATGGATATAGTTGTATCTTGTTACTATTTTAGTTTTTTCACCATTTCATTTTTCATATTTTATTCTTCTGTCTAATCAGTTGCGTATTGTATCCTGATCGGTTGTTTTTTTATTTTTGTTCATTTGTGGTTTGTTTTTGCATTATCATTTTGATTAGTTTATTTATTTGATCCTATTTATTTGGATAAAATAGTTCCTACTCAATTTATATATGATTCCCAGCACTATTTCTTATTTCATGTGGATTAGGAACACCCATTGAGTTATGCCGTAGATCGGCTCGGGTGACCGGTACAGGGTCGACCCATGTTGGTTTGTTACAAAAATGTATCAAAGGAAGCCCTTGTATCTTTGGGTGGATGGTAGTTAGAGATTTGTGTTTATTATCTTGGGAGGTATGTATCGGAACGGCATCATGAACCCTTACACGTTCTGAACCTCAAGATACAAGGGGAAGTCCGATATTTGAGTTTATTGTATTTATATCAGATTGAGGGATGATTATATAGGATAATAAGTGGAATGTTGTAAGATCACAAGGAGTAGTGACCCATGTGGAGTCCATGCACACATTTCAAGGTCCCCTTAGTGTTAATGATTACCTAGGGCATGGACCATTACCATGTCTCCATGTTAGGAAAATGCACTTTTCCCTCATTTTGGTGGTTTGGATAGAGTCATGTTTCATTTTAGTCTTTTTTGATGTGGGTAATCTTTTAAAATGAATCCGATTTATGAAAATTAAAAATTATTTCATTCATTTTGTTTTTAATTGGTATAATTTTTTTAATGAAATGAGTTTTGGATTTTAATTGGGTAAATCCTTGGGTTTTGATGTTGTAAAAATGTGAAACCTTTGGTACTCTTTAGGAATGTTCACATACGTGAGAGTTTGTATGGAATGTGTAAGTTTGATATTTTTTGTTGATGACATATGTAGATGTGTATGGGCATATATATGATGGTTCAAAGGATACCATGGGGTGGTGATTGAAATCAAAGGCATGGCCTTGTTTTTTCAATGCGAATTTCAAAATGAAAAAAAATGATTCTAGAAATTATTTTTTGTTTTAGAATGTGGAGTTTGTAATGTGAAAAGTAGGTTTTTTTCAATGTGGCCTTGGGATAAGGATGTTTGAAATTTAGATGAAATGGTGGTTTTTGGAATGGTGATATTTAGTTTTGTTTGTAAATGTTTGGTTTGGGAGACTTTTTTTGGGCATGAGATGTTCCTACTAAATGTGATTCAGATTGTGTTGTTATTAAATTTGTGTTCTTTGTGGTGTTTGGATTATTCCACCAAGAATAGTCCCCAAAATATTCAATGAGTCATACCCAATTTTTTTTATTCTCAGTTGTCGCATTTCCTTCAAATTGATAGAGGACCATTAGAGGCAGTGAAGTGGTTTGAAGTAAGCATATCATGTCATTGGGTTGTTGGGAACTCCTATGGTTGTTAAAGTCCATGTTGTCATTCATTTTTTTAAAGTCCACTTTTGGACCAATGGATTTTGGTTTTCATCTTGTTGCATCCCTCTAAAAGTAGCTGTGAATGTGGGATGCTCATTCCTAAATGTGAGGAAGGATATGCTTCTGCCATCTGAGCCCCAACCATAGGCCGTAGAGTGAATCTTGTGCACATTCAAGGGATTCTATGGGTGAGTGAAACCATGTTTCAGTTTTTTATTTCTGTGTTGGAAATGAGATATTGAATGCTTCCTTGCTCGTTGTTTTCTATTATTGTATGTTCATTATTCTGTGGTAAATTTATGACAGACTTGTTCTTTTTTGTAACCCAAGAGGTTTAGTCTATCTGAATGTTTCTTTTTTAATTGTTAATTCCCATTTTGATTGGATATTTACTTTTTGTAGGTAGGTCATAGCTTTAACATTTAGTAGTTATCATTTGGAGATTCTTTAGTTTTTTATAATTGATGTATTTTGGGTATGGTTCATGTGGATGGTTCCCTAATTTTATTGTAGTCATTTCCAACATATACAAGGAAGTTCGTTCAATGTCTCGGTTAAAATTTTCAAATTTTAGACATTTTGGGTGAATTTTTATCCTATGAATGGTTTTCGCATGGTTAGAGGAAACTATGCACCTTAACCAGGTAAACGTGCAGCTGGGAGTCATTTTTTGATAGATATGTTGGAATGGTTGGTGCAAAACATTGAAACTATGCATCCAAACTTTTCTAGCTACCCAGAAACATTATAATATTAAAATCCCATGTTTCTGGTTTCTTAGAGGGTTATTTTGGGATATAATATTATTCTTATTAGAAAATTCTTTGTTGTGGGGAAAATACCCTCATGTTATCTCCTCATTATTATGATATTGTTTCATCTTGATTGGTCAGTTATGACTTATATGGTGAACAATCACCTCATGTTTATGGTTTCCCTTAGTTTTTATTAGACATGGATTCGTGTTTTGGTTAACCACTGACTGGGTGAATTTCTAGGGGTAGAAATTGTTTGTGATAGGGATAATTGTCACACCCCAACCACAAGTTTCATTTGTTTTTATTTATTTCATGATTTAGGATCTTTTTGTTGAGGTCTAACTTGAGTGTCCAACAAAAGTGTATGTTTTCTTGGTTTTTGGCTTCTTCATGGCCAATTCATGGTTTTAGTGAATGATATTTGTAGTAAGCTTCATGGTAGAGAGTTTGTAAAATCCATAGTGTCACTATTGTTGGGAATGAATTTCCTCAAAAATAATATATAAAACTAATTGATTTTTATAATCATAAATATCATTGTTTGACTTACTAATGATATTACATTAAGTGAATTTCAAGAAATTAATATTCATTATATTCCTTATATTGTAATTATATTCAAGCTTATTATCGTAGTGTAATATTAATCAAAGTGTTCAGATTGCTCATAATCTAATTCTGCAAACATGGTTCATATCGTACATTGAAAAAATAAACATAATTAAAAAAACCTACATACGAATTATACCTTATACAGAAAGATTAGTGGATAATATTAATTAACATACATTGACAGAAACATACAAATATAGAACCTTACATTTGGAAGAAACCTTATGTTTGTGAAAGAGAAAAAGTGTGGTTAAAGAATGCTATGTTAGTATGGAACCGTACTTTTGAGATGCCACTGTATTGATCATCAAGCATACTTTTGTGATAAACAACATGTTTTCAACCATACTTTAGGAGATTTAATGATATATAGTTGAACCCTACCTTTGGTATTTTTTCATTTTGTGAAGGAACCTTATGTTTTACTTTTCATCACCAGATATTTGAATTTACGATTTTATCTGAGTTTCATGCAACAATATTTACGTAATATCTGGCCGATTTAAATCTCTTTTTCGAATGATCAAAAGATCGTTTTGATTAATTCCCTAAATCATTAAATGTGGAGAAATTATCTTATATTCTTAAGGGAGGTTATGAATACTGTAAGAATTATCATGAATTTGAATTCTTATGATTAATCAAGCAATTTTCATGGATCTGAATTAAAATACAAGCTCTCTGCTTAAATTCTATCAGTGTATATGTTTTATATACATGTGTTTGTGTGTGATTTAGAGAAGAATATATATATTGAGATATATATTGACCCATATATTGTGAAAATAAATTCTACTGAAAATATTTTACAGATCAACTACAATAATCGTTCAGACTCTGCTTTTCTACAGAAAAGGCTAAAATAAAGATATACATATTCAAAATTTAGTATTTTTGTAAGTCTATTGCTACTATTAATTTCTGTTTTTATTTCAAAGATCTATTGCATCCTTATATCTTTGAAATAATTCTTTCATGAAGAAAATATTTTCTGAAGAAGAAAATCATCTACCATCAATTGTTATTAAACAATAATGTTCTACCAGAACCCTTTTTAATAAATATATTTTTATTGAGTGTTTCAACTACTCATACTCAATGGTGGTGGAGTTTCATCTTCTCGATCTAAAATGTAGTTTATCGGTTATCTGTTATAGAACCAGAAGACTCTATTTTTTGTCTTATTTGTAAAGGTCTCAAGTACCTACACTTAGTTGTGGATTTGTCTTATGATATGAGGACTTGACTAGTGAAATTCACCAAACTCATAGATAGAGTAATTGGTGGAGTAGAATAGGGGATCTTTTTACCCAAACCATTATAAAAAAATTGGTTCAATATTTCTATTTTTTCCGCTCCTCATAATTTCATAAAAAAGACAAACAATGTTTACACAAATAATAATTAGTCGATATTAAGGGGAAGAAATTTTAAATAATTTAAAAAGACACAATTCACCCCCCCTTTATTGTATATTTTTATATTCTAACCTAACAATTGGAATCAAAGGGGAGATTTTGAAAAACATGTAATAAGCTAAAAGTTTAAGGTCTATACAAAGATAGAAATGACAGATTGTAGGTACATAATTTCATTGGTTCTTGATCCATTTTTCAATGGTGAAAAATATGAATGCTGGAAATCACATATGATTATATATTTTAAGAATTTGTGATACAAAGTCTACACTAAGATCATTACTCGTTATATATTTCCTGAAAATCCTACAACTCAGACTCCTACTACAGAGGCTGAATATGACACAAATTCTAATGTTATGAATGCTATTATCGATGGTCTTAGGCCAGATGAATTAAAATGTGTATCAAAATGTTCTACTACTTATGAAATGTGAAAAAACTTTTCATTTTCTTATGAAGGATTAAATAATGTATGAAAAATGAGGTATACAATAGAAAAATTGAAATTTGACACATTCAAAATTCATGATGGGGAAAGTATCACTCAGATGAATGGAAGGATTACAGAGATTGTAATTAATATTATAGCCTTAGGTTCTCTAATCAGACATAGAGATCATGATTTGAATGTAATGAGAATAATACGTATTAAATGGAATGTTATATCAGCTGCAATTCAACAATCATCGCCTTTAAATAGTCTGACAATGAAATAACTGATTGGGAAACTGATGATGTATAAATCTCAACTGCAAGATGAAGTTGAAGATCAAAAATTATTAGTAAAAATATAATAATTCTCTAAAGGTAACATCTCATAAGAATATAAAAAGATTAAAGCAAGAAGTCAGAGAAGAAAGGAATTCAGATAAATCTTATTTTGAAATTGAATTGGCTCAATTATCTAGAAAGATTAGAAAGTTTTACAATAATAAATAAGGATTTATAAATCCTTTCTAATTTGATGTGAAGGACTCTAGGGAAGTCAGATGCTATGAATTCATGAAATTAGATCATATATGACCTTATTTTCCCAAAATGAAAGTTGAATATAGAAAGATAGAAAAGGAATATTACAAATATGATGATTTTGTACCTAAGGGAAGATGAGCAATGATGGATACTTGGAGTGTTTTATAAGACTCCAACAGCTCATAAAAATCTAATTTTAAAAATAAATAATAACATCTGAAGGAAAATATGTTCTTCATGGAAGAAGGAGATAAAGAAATAGGTCACTGAAAAATAAAATATATATATTATATGGAAAGTGGTTTCTCCATGCATATTAATGGAAAATCATAAAACTTTAATATACTGAATCAAATAGATGGAGGTCTAGTACATTTTTGTGATAATTCCAAAGGAAAGATAATTGGACATGGAACTATCAGAGATACAAATACAGTCTCAATCAACAATGTATTATATGTACAGGGGATTAAGCATAACCTTAGAAGTATCTCTCAACATTGTGATGATGGATATTATAATGATTTTTCTAACAATTATTGCTCTATATTTATAGATATATTTCATATGTTTAGAGAACCTAGAACTGATTGTGTTTGTAATTTGTATCAAAGTCCTTGATTAGGTGGAAATTTAATTGTTTAACTATTGAGACAAAAGAGTCTTGAATATGGCATAGAAGGCATGGTCATTGTAATATTTATTCTTTATATAAATTATATAGGAAACATTTAGTTTATTATTTAACTAGTCAAAAGTTTGATAGTGATTGATTTTTTGATGCATGCCAAATTTGTAAGAAAGAAAAATATTCCTTTAAATCTATTAACAAAATTAGTACATCAAAACTTCTAGAACTTATCCACATGGATCTATTTGGACCATAAAGAGTAACAGTTTTTGCTATAAAATTATATGTATATGTTTTAGTTGATTAATAATCTAGATTTACATGGATTTATTTTCTAAATCATAAAAGTGAAGATTTTACTATTTTTGAATGTTTGTTTCAATTGTTTCAAAATGAAAATATTTTTAAGATAATGCCATTAAGAAGTGATCATGGTGGAGAATTTGAGAATCAGAAATTCAATTCCTTTTGTTCAAATCTGGGTATTAAACACACCTTTTCAGCATAATGAACACCTCAACAAAATGGAATTATTGAAATAATAAATATAACTATTAATAAAATAGATAGGTCTATGCTAAATGAATACAGTCTACCTACCTAATTATGGGAATAACTTGTAATCAAAAACTATTATATTATGAATGGTGTTTTAATTCGGCCTATATTCAAAAAGACACATTGGGAACTTTAAAATAATAGAAAACCTAAGGTAATTTACATTAAAGCTTTTGGACGTAAGGTGTATATCCAGAACACCAAGGATAATCTTGGTATGTTCGATCCAAAAGATAACAAAGGAATATATTTAGGATAATCTTCTATCTTTAAAGCCTATAGAGAATGTTATGGATTTTTTATGAATCACCTCATGTGAATTTTGACAAAACCTGCTCTTTTATTAAAGATAAAGGTCAAACTAATGAAATCACTTACTCTTATAACAACATGAGACTTGAAAACATGAAAATTTATTTTGAAAATAACATAAATAAAATTCAGTCCAGTTCAGAAGAACATGATAGTTATAATCCATAAAGTGTTTTTCCTAGACAGTCTTGAACCCTAATGATTCATTCTTTAGAAACTCTTATAGGTGACCCAAACATTAGAATACTAACTAGATAAAATATAGGAAACCCTGTTGAATTCCCTACATTTCTATCTCAACTAGAACCCAAAACATTTGAAGAAGCCTCAAAATATGAGATTTGGATGATATCAATGAAATATGAGATAAACCAATTCCAAAAGATATGATGTTGGGGAATTTGTTTAAAGACCATAAAGTATTCAAGTTATAGGAACTAAGTGGTTATTTAGAAGTAATGAAGTTTATCAAGGGATTAAAACTAGAAACAAATCCAGATTAATAGCTAAAATATTTAACCCAAAAGAAGGTATAGATTATAATGAAACATTTTCCCCTATATCAATATTAGAATAAATTTTAATTCCTTTAGCTTATGCATCTCATATAATCATTAAATTAAATTATATTGAAATTAAATCTTCTTTTTTAAATGGATATTAAATAGATGAAGTTTATGTGGAAAAAACTCCTAGTTTTGAAAACACTCAAAAACCAGAATCTATTTTTTATCTTACTAATGTTTTTTATGGACATAAACCAACACCTATATCATAGTATGAAATATTTAGTTCTTTTGTTTTAGAAAATTTATTTACTTCTGTAATGGAATATCTATAACTTTTTAAAAAAACCATTTGTTCTAGTATATTATTAGTTAAAATATATGTTGATGATGTTATTTTTGGTTCAACTAATAAAAAATTTGTAATGATATTTCAGAACATATGCAAAAATAATTTGTAATGAGTATGTTGACAGAATTGAACATCTTTTTGGGACATCAAATTTATCAAAAATATAATGGAAATGTTTTAAATCAAAGAAAATATATTACAAATTTATTGAGATATTTTGTTCTTGATACCTTTAGGACACATAAAACTCTTATGTGTACCAATATAAAAATGATTTGGATGAAGCTGAAAAACTAGGGGAGAAAAGGTTATATAGTGTTATGATAAATAGTTTGTCATGTCATACTGCCAGAATACATGATATTATGTTTTATATATGTTTATGTGCTAGATTTTAAAAAATTCTTAAAAAATCACATATTATTGTTTTCAAAAGGATTTTTATATATTTAAAAGGAACTATTTTTCAATCTCTTCTAAATCCAAAAATATTTGATTTTAATTTAATATATTATTTATATATGAATTATGGAGGTTTTAGATTAGATAGAAAAACTACCTCAAGATCATATCACTTTTTGGAAAAATAATTAGTATCATTGTCAAGTAAGAAATAACACTTAGTTTCTCTATCAATAGCCAAGGAAGAATATATTTCTATATGCAGTGGTTGTGTAAAAGTATTGTGGATGAAAAACACACTAATAAACTATAAAATAAATTTAAAAAGTACACATATTCAATGTGATAGTACTAGTGCTATAAATATTTCAAAAATCAAATTATTCAATCATGAACTAATCATATTGATATTATGCATCACTTTCTAAGAGATTATGTTCTTAAAAAGGATATATCTTTAGAATTTGTAAATATTAAATATCAACTTGATGGTATTTTTACTAAACCACATCCAACTATAACTTTTCATTTAATTAATGGGGAATTAGGTTTATTTAATTTCTAAAATGTTAATATTTTTAATTTTCAATATTGATTTTATTTTATTTTATTTTATTTCAATTTATTTATGTTATTATTTCTTAATGGTTACTTCAAATCTGAGTTGTTTTAATATTTTTTCTCACTATACATTTCTGTTAATTTTTATTAATCATAAATTTATGGGCGCCATGTGATTTCAAAAAAACTAATGATTATCTTATGTAATGACTCTGGAAACAATAGAATGTCAGAAACATTTAGAATACCAAAAATTTTCAACTTTCAAACCCTTTTCGAATACTAAAAAGTTTATTCACCCTCGTCTACCTTCTCTTACATCTATTTTCTGTAAAAACCCTAAAAACAAAAAAACAAAGAGATTTTGTTTATCAGAAATGAAAAAAACTAAGAAAAATGAAGAAGGTGAAACCAGTGACCCGAAGCATCAAAATGTATCTAGAAGAAAGATTCTATAGAAAAAATAGTTGATTTCGAATGAATTTATCAAAAAAATATGCTCATGAATAAAGTTCTATCATTTCATGGATTAGAAATTGTGTTTAACGAAGTGAAATAATACTTTGTTTATGATGTTGAACTAAAATTTTTCTATAATAGTGTACAGTTTAGTTTTGGTGATATTGATGATATAGTTTTTGCAAGAATATAAGATAAGAATATTTTGGCTTCTTTGACTAGAATTTCTCAAATTTTAAACTATCCTCATTGGGGTGAGTTTTATTTCAATATAAAGTCTATCAGAGATAAGAACTATAAATATAAAGAAATTATGTATTTTATGTTTGGCTCAACATACATTAGAAAAATATTTTTCAAGATCTTGAGGCAGACCAGAAAATCGTTGTTAAGTTTATTCGAACATGAATTTCTCCTAGAATGGATGAGATTGAGAAGACTATATATCCACACATGTACATCATGTTTCTGTTTATAAGTGAAATAAAATTTTATTTTCCTAGGTATATGTTCATATATTTATACTATTTGCGTCAACACGATGCTATGATGACTTTTTATCCATATGGATGGATACTCTTCCAAAAACATTTGACAATGGAATTCTTCATTTAATAGATTATAAAATCAAATGTCATCATAGAAATATACACACTGTGGGGACATTGATGAAATTTGGATTTAACTCGTGTTTAGTGAACGAAAAACTCTTTCCAGTTGGTGCAGATGACCAACAGAGATCCTGATCTTTTGCTCAAGGAGAGAAAAGTGAAATTGGAAATGAAGGAATTAGTGAAACCCAAGGTGAAATACTTTCCAAGAAAACCAAAATAAAAGTAATACTTTTGAAGAAGTAGTAGAATAATAAGGGAAATAAGAGTTTTTTTCAAGAAAAATTTGTTGTAAGAACATGGAAAAGAGTAGATACACCTACTGTGGAACCATTGTTGGGTTCAGATGAGGCTAATAGGTCAGTACATTTAAAAGAAAATTTTCATGAGTAAGATCAATAGGTTTGAATCTATATAATTGATCTGAAGACTATTTGTTTACTAGTATTCCACGAGGATGAACCATCTATTTAGTAAGAGAAACTATTGTTCAAATATTCAAATGTCACTACCAAAATTGTGTAGAATTTACTTTTTCCTGTTTTTGATCATATGGAAGAGAGACCAGAATCTACCACTGAAGAAAAAATATAAGTCCTAGATAATTTATCTTATTCAGGTAAGAAAACTATTGAAAAACCAGGGGAGAAGTCTAGGGAAAAGTCACCTTCATGATGTCTAGTAATTGTGGAAATTGGCCAGTCATAACATCTAGATGAAGGGACATCTAATTCTCTATCAAATCAGGTCCAGGAGAAACTAATGATGTATAATACGTCTCATGAAGAGAAATTCAGTATTTGAAATGAATTGGATGTTTCAAATAAAAAGTTACATATTCTTAATGGGAATTCCATTTCCAAGAACGAATTTTATGCTTTCAAGTGAGATATGATGAATGAGGTTGGAAAGATGAAATCTGAAGTTGTTCTAAGTCAGAATTTCCTAATATAAAGTGGTATTTGGGGAGTCAGTTTGAATCAATCAACAATACTATTGTTCATATAAGTACATCTTCATATGCTCCTATTACCAGTTGAGATCTAATTCGAAGATTTTAGGCAATTACCATTGTCATGGTATATATTAATGATCATATTAAAAAATATTCAGTGCTATAGTGCCCCTGTGTCAATTTTGTTGGACAATCAGAAATTTCTAGTTGACCAACTATCACAGAATGAACTAGGTACCATATTTCAGTTAAAAAAATTGATAGAATGGTTGGACTAGTTTATGTAGCAAGGTGATATTTTCTATGGCCTTTGGAAATCCTATCTCATTGAGAATTTTCATATCATTAATGATTCTAGATTTTAATTAATAAATTAGGGGATAGTCCTAGTGTAAAATTGTGTTCAGAGATGGATGAGTCGAAAGATATGTTTGAAGATACTCAAAATCCTTAGAACCTTAACCAATCCAAATCCTACACAAAAGTTTATACCCTAACCATTTTAGTTCACTATACTTGCTTCCCAATAAAACTAATTATTGAATGTATAAAATTTTTTATCAATAAAATATTCTTATTATTATTTTCTTTTACATTATTTCATATTATTTTATGTTTATTTCTAGAATCCAAAAATCCATCCTTATTTATTTAAACAGATTATTATAACATTTACATACAGATCTGTAAAAAATTAATCGTGTTTTATTTAATTTCTGCACTTTCTTTTTGTTCTCACCAAAAAGGGGTGAAATTTGGGTAAAAAAGACATTTATTTTAATCGAAATAATTTTGTAAAATTTAATTATTATTTTTTTTTCAATTGTATGTAGAATTTTAAATTCTATTATTAATTTTATGGGTTTTGTGATCATCAAAAATGGGGAGATTTTTGGGTATGTATTGCCTCAACAATACATTATAAATCTAATTTATTTTGATGCTCACAAATACCATTGTTGGTTTTACTAATGATATTAATTTAAGTGTATTTCAGGAATTTAATATTCTTTATATTCTTTATTTTGGAATTATATTCAAGAATTTTATTTCCATGGAATATTCATCAATGTGTTTAGAATGATCCTAACCGTTTTCTGAAAATATAGTTTATATCATATGTTGAAGAACATAAAGTAATGAACAAACCCTATGTTTATATTATACGTTATGCTAAAAGACTAGTGTGTATGTTTAATCAACCCTGTTTTGACAGAAACATATGGATAAAGAACCTTACATTTGGATGAAACTTTATGTTTAAAGAAGAGAAAACGTATCGTTAAAGAACCCTACGTAAGTATGGAACTTTACATTTGAGAAGAAAATGTATGTATCGTCAACATTTCTTTTGTGATCATCCTTACATTGTCAAAATTTATTTAAGATATTGAATGCTACGTAGTTGAACCATATGTTTGGTATTTTTTCATTTTGTGAAGGTAAAATACATTATACATTTCATCACTGGAGATTTAAATCTATGATTTTATTAAAGTTTTGTGCAATGGTATTTATAGAATATCAGTCCAATTTAAATCTTATTTTATAATGATCCAATTATCTTTACAATTAATTCAATGAATCATAAAAAGTGGTGAAATTATCTCCTATTCTTAAGGGACGTTATGACTACTCTAAGATGTGTTAGGAATTTGAATTCTTATGATTAATTGGGCGATTTTCATGGATCTAAATTAAAAGACATGCTATATTATTTAATTCTATTGGTGTATTTGTTCTATATATGTGTGTATGATTCAGAGAAGAATATATATTGAGATATATATAGATCCATTTATTATGACTCATATTCATGATTAAAACTTCATTCTATTGAAAAGATTTTACAGATCTACTGACAAAATCGATCAGACTCTATTTATCGATAGAATGGTTATAATTAAGATATAAATATTCAAAATTTAGTATTTTATGTAAGTATGTTGCTTCTATTCATCACTATTTTTTTCAAAGATATATTGTAACCAAATCGATTTTAAATTGTTCTTGATTGATGAAAATATTTTCTGAAGTAGAATACCCATCTACCGTTAGTTTATTTTCAATTGTAAAGATCAAATGGTAACGTTTTTAAACAATATCTTTTTATAGAGAGTTTCAACTATTCATACTTAGTTGTGGTGTAGTGTCAGATTTTGGAGCCAAGTTGTGGTTCATTGGTTCTCAATTACTGAACTATAATACTCTATTTTTAGTCTTATTTATAAATGTGTCAACTTATTGCACTTAGATTTGGATTAGTCTTATGGTATGAGGACTTGACCAGTGAAATTCACCAAACTCAGAGAGAGAGTAATTGGTGATGTAGACTAGGTGATCTTTATGCCCCGAACCACTATAAATAGCCATGTTTTGTATTTCTATTTTTATCCACAGCTCATAATTTCATATTGAAGATAAACACTTCTTACCTGAATAATCATCAGTCGACATCAAGAGGCCAAATTGTACAAGAATTTGAAAAGACACAATTCATCCCCCCACTTTTGTGAATTTTTATATTCTGTTTGAACAATTATATTGTGTTTACATAATTGAAACTTCTTTGTGTGGGTCTTCCCTTGTGTTTGGGATGTCATTTAAGGGGGGTTTTCCTATTTTAAGGTCCCATGGTTTGAGAATGATTTTCCCAAACTGTGAAACCTATTACTGTAAAGTATCAGAATTTTTCCAGTAGCCCTCACATGGTTTTCACATATTTACAAAAACCATGTAGAAAACCCATTCATCCACTTTAAAGATTAAAAAATTTTAACCTAAAATTATTTTTTCGGTGATTTCAACTCCCAAATTCATCCCTATATATTGGATATTAGCCATAGGGAGCCCAACCTTCTTTCTGGTTTGATTTAGACCACTTTTTGGCTATTTCCTCGGAAAGGTTGGTGATTATTTATACCTTCTTCATCAAATCTTCCCTATTTCCCTTCTCCTCTATCCCTATCTCTTTTATTTTCTTTCTATTGGATTGGTTCTTGTTTGGCCAAACTCTAGGGTTAGGGTTGATCATTTTTGTTTGTCTTTTTATGGTTAGGGTGTGAGAATCATTCTTAAGTCTCAATTCATTTTCTCTTTGGAGTTTTATCCCATCCACACATGGTTTATGTAGGTGTTTCCAACTTTTTCCCTTTCTAGAACACTCCATGAGAACATTTGTGTTTTAATTTAATTTTTAAATCGCTTTTCCACCTATAACATATCTATGGCTTTATGCTAATGTTGATTTTGCGTCAGTAGAATTTACTAAAAAATCATTTCAAAGGGATTTTTTGGAAATGACTAGGTCTATAGAACCAAGGGATACAGTAGAAAATTCCATTATTCCATTAATGTTTAATTAGGGTATTTATGAAATTCTTTATCCATTATTATAGTGTGATTGTTATTTTTTGTTTATAAACATGATTTGGTGTATATAGTTTGTTTAGGTTTTATCTTCTTAAATGTGATAAAATGTTTTAAAAAGGGTTTATGGTTACAAGGGTATTATTTTTTATTTCATAAATAATGTGGATGGTTGGATGTGGTTTAAAGAAAATGGTGGAGTTTTTTTGGAAAAGCTTTTTCAGTGTCTTCTCGGATGATTGGTGTACCATTAGATGTTGGCACATATATTGGTCAACTAGGTGTACACATGGTTGCGCCCTCAAATAAATATGGTTCTTTAAACTGGGTTCCTTGATATACCAATTACCTAAATGGTCCTTGTTTCCTAAAGAATTTTGGTCCCGTCATTTGGTTTCTAAATGTGGTTTAAACTATAATATAAGCGGGGCATTCCCATTTTTTCTTTTGGTGTGTGTGCTTTGTAAAATGTTTGTCTTGAGGGCCCTTTTGGCATTTAAACCTTGAAGATGGTTTTGGAAATTATTTGGGATTATTTTGGTAAATATATTTTGTTATGTAAACAAAAAAGCACATTTGGCATGTTTATAGAGTTTCATGTTTTTCCTAAAATTTGGAAAGGAGTTTAAATGAAATTCTTTGGGAAGTGGTGTTCCTAATTGTTTTTGAAGTGGTTTGTAAATGTTTCGATGTGCAAAGGTTTTCAAGAATGCGTTTGTGATGTTCAAGTGGTGGTTTAAGAAATGGGATGCTTGGTTTTGGTTGATAAATTGTGTAGGTGGTATCATGTGGTGTGTCAAACATGGTTGTGAACCAAAAGGGAATCTTGAGTATCTAGTTGGGTGGACGTGTACATGTATACTAGTGATCTGGAGTGGTTTCATTCTTGTTTCATGTAGCAATTTTGAAAATAAAAACACATAGAAATCTATTTTGATGATGTTAAGGACCACTTGGTTCGGGTTATGTTCCCTAATAGTGGCTCGTGAATGAGGAAGGATATTAATAATAGTTACGTTTCACTAAGATACAAGGTACTTAAGGCCCACGACTAGCTATAGCCTAGGTGTGTCCCCATGACTAGTGCTCAATGATTATATTTCACCTCCCATCGATATATAGTGGGTTGGTTTTTTATTTTTAAAAGTTAGTGATTTGCCTTTAATGTGTAAATCTTTGAAACATTATTCCATTTAATATTCTTCAATTGAAAATTGTAACTAGTATTGTTTAGTTTTTTTGTTATAAAATGATAGTTTTATTGAAAAATGGATTGTGGCATGTTTTATCCTTTAAAATGGTAAAGTTTTGGTTTTTTAATAAAATCTAAAAAATTAATATTTAATTTTAAATTTTAATCTAGTGTTAATTGACTATTTTATTAAAGGAAACACTTGGACTCTCTAGTGATTTCCCACTGAGTTGATAGCTCACACCTTACCTCTATAACTCAGTGCAGGTAGACCCGGTCTATTTTTTAGGTTCAACATTTGTTTCGTCTTCCTAGCTTAAGGGATCAGGGTTAGAGTGGGTTGGTCTTGTTGTTGGAGGTGAATAAGATTTCACATGGATATAGTGGTATCATAGTCCAGTTTTAGTTTGTTCCATGTTTGATATTACTTGTTTGAATCTTCAGTCGGTTTAGTTGCATATTATATATGGATAAGCTATTTATTTATTTATATTTAGCTATGGGTTTTTGGTGAATGATAATTTTGGTTAGTTTATTTATTTTATCTTGGTTATTACTCTAAAATCATTACCACTTTATTTATATCTGATTCTCGGTACAATTTTCCATCCAATGGGGACTGGGAATGCCCGTCGAGCCAGGTCGCTGATCAGCTCGGGTGACATGATCAGGGCTGACCAAGGTTGGTTTGAGACAATATATATATCCTACTACTGTTTTTGGTTATAATGTGAATTCATGTAATATTTCTACTGTAGGTTGATATAAGATAATTATACCATTATTTTACGTTATTCCTATTTTTAGTCACTAAATCCTAGCCTACTGAAGGTAGGATTGATGTAGCACACATGGATTATTTTCAAACTGATTAGGGTCTCATTGTGTCACGTTAGATTATAGTGGGGTAAAAGATATAGACTCTTAAAGATGGAGATTGGAATTCACATTCATTTGAGGACATTTCTTGGATTTATAAAAACAATAGTAAAGAGGTACTGAGTTATGTTATCAAACCAGGAAGACCCTCATATCTATAGAGGAAAACATATTATATTTTAAGGACCATGATAACAATGTATTAAATCCATATCTCAAGGACATGATTTTAGGGTAAATGAATGTTGGTGTATGTATCGTATCAGGGATAGTTAAGACATTTCTGTTTTTTTCTTATGTGGTATTATCAAAATATTCTCTAATTTACGTGGGTTCATAGAATTGAATTATGAATGTTACCCAATCAAATCATTCTTTTTCTCAGGGTCAGGGTTATGAATAGATTTGGCATATAATTTGGACCCTACCCATTGATCAA
This sequence comes from Viscum album, assembly GCA_963277665.1. Taxonomy (NCBI): domain Eukaryota; kingdom Viridiplantae; phylum Streptophyta; class Magnoliopsida; order Santalales; family Viscaceae; genus Viscum; species Viscum album. The sequence goes on from OY728140.1 coordinate 784,418,773, forward strand.
TAAGTGACATGGTATTTTTTATGATACATGATTAAGTGATATTCTCTCCTCATGAAAAGAGGAATATTTTAATCCCTTTATGCTTATTTTAGACCTAAACAGAGGTATGATTGTAAATCTTTCGTTTGATGTTTCTCATTGGATGAATATTATTGTTCCCAATCCAATGACCAAGGTTATCTTGATACCTATTCAATAGAGGTTTAAATAGAGTCTAAGACTCGCATCTACATTAGTTCGAGAATCTCTCTAACTATATGACGATTCTTTCATTTATCTCACAACACTATAATGTAATATTTTAGAGGATGACATTTTTCTAGAACTAATTTAAAGATAACAAAATTTTGGTTAGAATTTTCATCCTTATTCTGGATATAATTTTATCTGAGTATATTAGAATCTCCGTATGGAAAAAACTCAGTTTGAGTATGCATCCCAACCTAATAACATCAGGAGATAATTTATATAAATGTTTAATTATGGAATTTTTTGAGATAAATGGTTTGATTAGTGACTCTAGAAGAAATAATTTAAATATGTCATTTTGTTTTCAAACAAAACCATATATACTAACGACCCATGAGAGTGCGTTGTATGGTTATGTATTCTTGGAAATGGAAAACCATGGATTTGGGATCTATATAGTATTTATCTTGATGATATCCATAGTGGTATTTTGGATGGACCACAACATGGGAGATAAAATTGAGATAAGACAAATCCTTATTACTATACAACCTTTTGTAATTAAAAGATTTTTGAAGAAATAGATAGTGTAGTGAGAGTAGTTGAAAATGGAAAATGAATCTGTATAATTATGCAATCCCACCATTTGGTTTGTTCCTATCATGAATAGGTTGTTTATAATAAGAGCTTTTTGTAAGACATGACCAAAGGGTGACCAGGATAAGTCACTAATGGATGTAATTTAGACTATTGTCTGTGTCCTACTTTTAGGTACCCAAAAAATAAATGGAATGATAGATTTATTATTCCAAAAATAAAAGTTATCATATTTTTAGATTCATGTAGAACCCCTAAACAAACCATTATTTTCTACAAATTTTCTAATGGTGGTGAATTCCTTTCAGTCACCCCTTCTGGTTAGTATAACCTTTCCAAAGAAATATATATTTCAATTGCTCTTATTAGGGTAGAGAAGAGATGAAATGTAATATATCTAGTTATGGATTGGTTATCAATACTAGTATTTACTAGTAATAAATTTTTGTGTAAGTGAGGTGTGGTCTATTCACTTGGTAGTGAGCATGATTCCCTTTAGTGTAGTGAGTGGAGTCCAGACATAAGAAGTTATAGTAGTTTCCCACATAAAAGTAAGAAATGGTTTAAGAGCATAGTACATATATAACAATTCTCTTCTTCTATGTGTGGACGAATTCATGAATGCTACAAAAAGGTTATCTATTGTTATCCCTCGATAAGGTTATAACACAAGCATCATCTTGAATTTTAGAGATAGTGTTCTAGTATTGGAAAGTGAATTTTTGGACTGAATCATTCCCGATATTCATTTTTTGAGGTGAATGTTTAGAATTACATGAATTTACAGATTGTTTTCTACAAAATACCACATGGTTAGTAAATCCTCATTATAATAACCCAATATTAACATAAATTGAAATGAAACCATTTTTCTATAAAACAAAAACACACACCCAAAACTATATTAGATTAGTGCGCATGTCAAATTGGAATAAGAAATTTTAGTATGGTTAAATATATTATATGTTTCCCACATAGATCATCCATTTTAGACCCTGCCTAAAACTTTTATTTATAACATGGTGAAATGAAAACATAAGAAAAGGGTGACCTCAGATGATCAGTAAGAGAAATGAAGGGAGATACAAATTCATAATCATGAACATAAGGGTAAGGAGAAATTAGAATATTATTAGAAGGTTATACCCAGGATATCCAAGATCATATACATGAGTCAGGGAATAGATAATGGTTGTTCATAAGGCATAAATCATTAGTTAATCAAGGTAAAAAGTCATGAAAGTGTAAGATATGAATAAGAAATTAAATTTTTAGTAGAATCATAAATATATAAAATGATTTCTATAGTTGTCATGGATTTCTATGAAGGGAATCTTAGGGAAATGGGTTCACTCTCTAAACCATCTTAGTAGTAAAGGTTCACTCCTAAGACCATATTAATTGACATATTCCTTTACTGAACGTGGTTTACTCCTCATTTTAGCCATATTTACCTCATGACATATAAATAATTACCCAATGAATTTGAGTGAGACATATATCCCACACATAAAATATTGAAAACTATATATATGTGTACCACAAGAGCATAAACTGGTCATTATAAACATAAACTAACCATAGAAAGAAAAAGGATATAATGCTTGAATCATTACTCAAATAAATCATATATAACATCAAATAATTTTATAATTGATAGAAAATGGCTTAAAAATATCATTTGAAATAATTAATGAAGAAAATATGCCTTCTGCATTGAAAAAAATACTTTTTTTGAATATGTTACAATTTTCAAACATTTTTATTTGAAAATCACATAGAAAATTTATAAAGTAATATTTTAACCAATGATTGGTCATGGTCATGGAGAAATTCTATCCATACAATACAAGTCAAAAAATATTCATTACCAATTATATATAGAATTCAAATGATCCTTGATCATAAAATGATAAGAATATTCCTTTTAAAACCATTTTGTAAATTGTTAAAACATGGGTAAAAATTTCTTTTAAAAATCATGGTATAACATTTTTTAGTATATTTTTAAAAAACATGTTTTTGAATAAATAAAATTTTTGATTGAAGAGATAGGTAAATTACATGAAACATGTAATATAAATGAAATAATTATATATATGATAGAACATTTCAAAGAGCAGTATATACACCCAGTAGATGATTATAGGTGCATAACATAACTTGGGTCCCAAAATAGGACAATTGAGACTAAATTACCTTATCGATTTGGTAAATTTTGATCCATAAACTCTATTAAATAGAGATCATAAAATGGGTAAATAAATAATCACAAATGTTAGGATTATTATCTTATATTACATTCATATTTATTATATACACCAAAAAAATAAATGAGTGGTGAAAATGGAAGAAGCCTTGCAGAAGTAAAAGTGAGGCTAAAAAACACATTACCTTAATTATTTAGTTCCCTTATACATGTTAAAAAATCATATATAATAAATATAAGTTTATTACACATCAACCAAAGAACCATATTAATATATATAATACCATATATTATTTACTTCTGAATGTATGGTATTAATTTATCAAAAAAATCATTTTAAAGTTACCAATTTATTTTTCCTACATGTTTTGACATATTATTATTGGTCCTCTAGATCATGATTTTGTAATATCAAGAGTAATAACCAAGTAAATATATATTTATTCAATATTTATTTTATTTCATTCCTAAAATGTATACGTCAGAAAATTAAATACACCATTCATTGGGATGGTAGGCCATACATACAAATTAAATTTGTTTTGATTTTATTGTAAAATTAAAAAAACATATACAATATACTACCATTATAGAATAACATTTTTGATATATAAAAAATATTGTTATTAAAGCCATCCTTAATAAATTCATTTTAAAGTGTGAAAAAATCACATCAATTCATGAAGTATTAGTCATCCGTACACACGAATGATGTTATCATATTTCCATAAAATGAAACAAATGAAGGTACATGTTATATAAGAATTAAATAAGTATAGTTATATAATAAATATAAAATATAAAAATTAAAACCATAATAATTACCACACATGAAATATGGTAGTGGAAAATGAGTTGTATCGCTTTGTGGAGATGGTAAGATGTACATATGCACGAACGATACTTTGACTTCATGGTTGATGGGAAAGGGTTTGTAGAATGGTGTGTTCATAATTATAAAAAACACTAAGAATATTTATTATGTTTTATATATTATTATATGATGTATATCATATATTTATATGAGGTATAGAATATTAGAAAAACCAAGTGATCAGTTAGATTGACGAACACTTCTTCGAAATAGCAACATTAGATCTAGTATAAAGGACTCTAGAGTTGATATTTTAGGAATAAAAAATACTATATAAAAAGTATATGGTAGTGTAGAATATAATTTTTATGATTTTATATGATATAGAAGACTCAATGTGGTGACATGAGATAAAGGAGGAGGGTTCCTTCAATAATGAGAGTCAGGTGATCTTTTTCATTTATGAGAAGGTTAATTTTTAATAAATTAAATGTCCATAAAAATATCTCCAAATGGTAAGTGATTGGAATATAATATGGTATATGGTGGTAATACTATAATAAAATATATTTTAGTCAAAGTTTTTCATAATTTTAAACCATATCATTTTGATTAAACCTTAACAATCCTACTTGAATTTTAACAAAGATAATAACCTTTTCAATATTTAAAAATTCTTATTTTTTTCTTATATAGGGTAAAATTAACCATAAATTCTGAATTTATGCTATTTTTGGACATAATTTATCACTTTTCTGATTTTTACATTTTCTATTATTTTTAACGAAATTAATGAAATATTATTTTCATAAAATATCATTAGTGTCAATTTTGACAAAATTTATTATATTGACTTTAATAAAATCAATTTATAAAGATAAATCATAAAAAATTCATTTAATACACACCCAATATAGCATATTAACCTATCAAATTCTTGGACAACATAATTAACTAAAATTATATATATATTTACATTTTTAATATCACTTAATTGAGTTTTTCATTAATTGAATAATTACCACATCATTATTGTGTAATTATTTTTTATTTTTATTTCTTCAAAAAAATCAATAATATATTTCCATGATGTATATAAACATTTATATTTACTAATAATATTTTTCATTGATAAAATATTTTATTTATCCCCATATTATGAATATTATACTTATTAAAAATAAAGGTGTAACATTTTGTCATTTTGATTTTGAACGTATCTTTGTCATTTTCATTGAAACGTGTCCATTAAATTATTAAATTTTGAACCTTTGGTTTTGAGGTTCTTTTTAAATTAATATAATAACTTTTTTTCAAGTGTTTGAGTAATATAATAATATTTAAAATATAATTTTTATCCTTAATTAACCATTTAACTCTTAATTATGGTTAAAAAAATTACAAACGTTACTATTCATAATATCAAAAAATAAAGAATCCCATTTATTTTGTTTTGAAATTCATAATAAATATAAGGATTACATTTTTTAATATTCAAAACACAAATACAACTAATATTAACTTATGATTAATACAATAGATGGGTTGAGAAAAGACATTTTAAAATTTAAAATGTTTGAAATATTGAAATATTTTAACATCCACATTCAATATCAAATTGATTAAAATGTCTTAAATTTTATTTAAAAGTTTAATATTTATATAAATATACTTTATAATAAATAAAAAAATTAATTTAACTATATAAATAATTTAAATGACAAATCATTTATTAATTAAAATTCTATATTTTTCACTATTCGTCAAAACAAGAAACTTCTATGAAAAATAACAAAAATTCACCCAAAGTAAATTTTGATATAATGATTTCAAAAATGACCTTTATTTCTTAATAAAAAAATGATAAATTTTCCAAAAATAATATTTTAAAATTTATTTCCATTAAAAGGTGGTAAAATTACCCTTTCGAAAAATATATATTTTTATTCATTAAAATGGATTTATTGTTATCTTAAGACTGTCAAATATATTATATGAGTTTCCTAAAATTTTACATGATATGTATTAAATGCATTCAAAAATAGTGTTTTTAATGTATTGATATAAAATGGAATTTATATGTAGAAAAATAGTTTTCTTAGAAAAAAGATTTTTTTATTTTCAAATTGTTCATAATTTAATTTATCGATAATTCATAACCAAATGATTCATTTTATATAAATATTTTAATCATATTTTAATAATTTAGATAATCTTATTTGCAATTTCCATTCAAAAATATTGTTGTTAACAATAAAAATATTATAATGATATTAATAGTACATTTTAGTTTGGTAAAACTATGTTTTTATTATAAAAGAATCTATAAAAATATTTTGGCATTATATGTACTACAAGCCAAAAATAGTGTTGAATTTACCAAATTCTAATACAATTGATTCTTGTAGTATAACCTCAACTTGGTGTGGTATAAAATTAAAAAATAACATGCTCCTTTCATATAACACTTGCAATATTTAGTTTTGTATTAAATAATAAATTTTGAAAAGATTAAATTTAATACAATAAAAATTCTGAAAATATAAGGGTGTTACATTATACCCCCAATAAAATTAATTTCTACCAGATATTTATATTTGGTTATCAAAGGATTTATATTTGAATGTTCCTTTCATTGAAACCGGAATCGTAAAAATGAATACTAAAACAACCTCTAAAATTGGAAAGATAAAAACATAATAGTTACCCAAATTCAATCATAAATAATTTTTCACATAAGAGAATGTTAGTAGAAAGTGAAAACATAGACATGGAATATTAATATAACAATCAAGTCCCCATGGAGAGTGATATAGGTCATGTTTAGGATAAAGTTAATGATCACAAATCCATAACTCAAAGTGGCTTGAAAAAAGTCATTGATAACATAAAAAATGATGATAATGAGATTTTTTTTTCAAGACACTTTTCATAAAGTTATTTAATTTTCATGATAATATATACTTACTTGATTTTAACTCAATCTCATGAATTGTTTCATCTTGTTCAATATAAAATTCATTTATTATTCTAAGAAATAAAGGTGAGTTTTTCATTTCTCAAGTATTATTAGATCAAGAGAACCATAAATAGAATTATAGGTCATTCAATATGCCTTTATCACAATAAAATGGTTAGAAAATGTTATCCAATATTCATAAATACCCAAATGGAGAGATAATAATTTAATATCTAAAATATCATTGGATGTTTAACATAAACCATTTCATAAATGGTAAACCTTGTAACCCTTCAGAATGATGAATTTTCAAATGTTCAGAAAGAGGATCACTAAATTTCATAAAAATAAGATTAAAATTGATCCCCCTTATATCATAAAGTATCTTTTTTCACATAAAAAACATGTGAATACCTTAATCATGAACTCTCTTGAAACATGATAATAACATGAATTACCATAAATAATTTTTGAAAAAATGCATTCTTCTATATTCTAAATATTGTTGGATATATTCTGTAAATATAAAAATGCTATAAACATCATTAATGATACCACATTTCACTTTCTCAACAATTTATTAATGAATTCCAAGGTAATCACTACCGTTAAATTTAATTTTTTGAAATATCATTATATTAACATTAGTAATATATTAAGTGTTATATTTCTCTTAATCAAGTGTTTTGTAAGTATATCACCTTTCTGTTAAATCACATTTATAGTCAATCATAACTATTCAACATATTCTTGTAAATCCTTAGAGAAAAAAATAAACTGAACAAACCTTCTTATATTTCACAATTCATAAAGCATAATTCTCAAATTAGAATAAATAAAAAATTTGATTATTTGACTTCATCCTTAATCTTATAACAATTTTGACTCATTTTATTACTTAATACCACATTCCGTTCATATTTCACCTATAATCTCATAATTATCAACCACATAACCCTTATGTGTACCTCTGTGATGAGTTTTTTCCATATATTCTCACATAGGAAATCAATTTGAATAATTACAATTCTTTCCCCATTTAAATCATTCATCTATTGATTAAACCTTAGGGAGACCAATATTCACATATATTGGGTTAACTGATCTTTTAATTTCCCCTTTAATATTAATTACATTTTGTCATTTTTTTCCACATTTAGAATATCTTTTCATTCCTCTATGACATCCATTTTGGTGTATCTTCAGAATGTCTTGACACAAAGTAACGTAAATCTTCTTTCCAATGTAGTGTCTATTACCATAATTCTGAACAAACTATTTCCTTCTCTTCGCGGGTGAATTTGAGAGTTGGTTATGGTACACTTTGTAAATCTTCTCTTGTGAAAACATATTATTCATGATCACAATGTCAATTAAATCAATGATCATCCCATTTGACTGCTCATTAGAAAATTATTAATCACATTCAATGATAACCCAGTTTCTTTTGGTTCCTGCCATTGAATAAAATAAGAAATCAAAGCATGAGAAACACATATCATAGTATAAAACCACATACCTCTGAAAAATCACTTATAGGATGTCTAAATTATGACACCATATTTAATCTATGACACCATTGTATTATCATTAGAGAAATACCTAGATATATCCTTAGAAATATTAATAGGTATGTCTTTATATTTTTCTTATTCGATATTCCAAAGGTTGACTAATAATTTTTCATCAATTTTTGAGGAATGCACAAATAGATTCCAAATTACCATATTAGTTTAGTTCCTTTGGAAAATTGGAAGGAAAACTTATATTCCGGTGGATTATCTTCAATGTTTCCCACTAATATCATCTCCTTTATTAACCCATACTACCTTTATTTATAACCTCAGGAAAATAAAACATAAAATAGGTTAATAACAGATGATCAATAAGTGTAAGAAAAGTATAAATGATAGAAATATCATAGACATAAGGGTATGAGAAAATAAGGAATAATTGGAATATCATACTGTGCATATCAATCAAAAAGTACATTAGTCATTAAATAAATAATGGATGTTCCCAAGACATGAATAATGAGTAAATCAAGAGCATAGGCTAAGAAATCATAACGTATGAATAATACATGAAATTTTTGGAAGACACATAAATATATAAAATGATTTCCATAGTAGACAAGGATTACTGACAAGGCCATATTAGTGGAATGGGTTCACTCCCCAAACCATAATAACAATAATGTATCATTCCTAAATCCATCATAGCATACAAATTCCTTTGCTGGACTATGTTAACTCCCCCTTTTTTATATGTCTACGTCGTGAGATATAAATCATTACCCAATGCATTATAGGGGATATAGGTCCCACCTATAAAATAATGAAAAAATAAATACATTTTACATAATAACATTAATAATTCATCAGAAACATAAAATATCAATTTAAATTATAAGGATATAATATTTGAATTATAAACCCATTAAATCATACGTAACATCAAAAATATTGTCATAAATGTAAAATGGTTTAGAAATATCATTTGAAATAATTCTTGAGGAAACTATTCTTTCTTATTTGAATAAAACACTTTTTCAAACATATATAATTTTAAAGAAAAATTATTAGAAAATAAATTTGAATATATATAAAGAATGCATTGAAGGATTGATGGTCATGACGATAGAGAAATTCTTTCCATCTATTACATGTTAAAATAAAGATTCATATCATATTATTTGTAGAAGTAAAAAGATACTTGTTTAAAAAATGAAAAGAATATTAAATTTATATCAATTTTATAGTAATTTAAAACACGGCTAAAATTTTCAGAAAAAAATCAAGGTTTAACATTTTTGAAATCATTTTAAATAATCTGGATTTTTGGATAAAAAAAATTTCCAACTGAAGAGAGAACAACAAAACATAAAACTTTTAATAACATGAAAAAAATATACTCATGATACAAAAAGTAAAAGAATATTACATAAACCGCGTAAAATATTATAGGTGCATAACATAACATTTGTTTCAAAGAATAAAATTTGAGTCAAAATTTCCGTACCCATTTTGTAACTTTTGAACCATAATCAGAGGAAAGAGATATCATTTAATGTATATCTAAATAATCACAAATATTTGTATAATGATTATTTATTAAATTCATGGGTATTATATAAATTGTAATTTTTTTACAGATATGGACCATATATTACATTCATGGGGAGTATATACACCACACAAAACAAATGAGTGGTGAATATGGCATAAGTCTCTCTGAAGTAAAAGTGAGACTAAAAATCCACTTACCTTAATTCATGAATTCCTTCATAAAAAATAAAAACTAATTTATAATAAACTAATTTCATTTTAAATCTACCACAAAAAAATATTCACATATATAATACCATATATTATTTACCTATGAATTTAGTTTACTCGTTAATTATCAAATCTGTGAAAAAGTTTTCAGTTTGTTTTTTGTACTTTTTTTGACTTTTTATTCTGGGTCCTCTTGAAAAGATCATGATTAAATAATATAAAACATTATAACTGTGATATAAATATCATATATATATATAAATATTCTATATGTATTAGCGGTTTTTCGTAGAAGTTATAGGTAGAAAATAAATTAAACCATCCATTGAGATGGTAGGTCCTACATACACATGAACATTGTTTTCATTTTATTACCTTATTAAAATAAATAAAAGTATATGATATATTATAATTATAAAATATTTTTTATTTCAAACATATAAAATAAATTTTTTTAAAAAAACATTAATAAATTCTATATAAAGAGGGAATGAATCACATCCCTTCAGTAGGTAGTAGTCTTCCGTACTTACAAACATTGTTATCATATTCCCATAAAAGGGAAAGCAAGAAGGTATGTGTGATATATAAATTTTGGAATTATAATTATGTCATAAATATAATATGTAATCATTAAACCCATAATAACTCTCACTCATTAAATATGTTGATGGAAAATGAATTGTATCGTTACATTGAGATGGTAAGCCATAAGTCCACACGAGTTATACTTTCACTTGTTGTTTGATAGTAAAGGCGTTGTATAATTATTTGTTCCTATTTATAATATTATTTCATAATATTTAGAATTGTTAATTTATTATTCTATTATATATATCATATATTTATATGAGATATAAAATAATCAAAAAAGAGAGTGATCGGTTACCGTGATTAAATTTTCTTCGAAACGACTCCTTTATATCTCCTCAAATGGACTCTAGAGGTGGTCTTTGGCAAGAAAAAAACAATAAAATGGGCATAGGTGATTTTATATTATAATTTTCAATAATTTTTATATATATAATAATAAATTTTTTGAAATTATATGAGGGGGGATGTGTCCTTTTAAAATTAAAGGGAAGGTATCTTTTGAAATTTGTCAAAAGGTTAATTTATAATAAATTAAATCTCAATCCAAATACATTAAAATGGAATGTTTTTTAATATATTGTGAGATATTGTGGTAATACCGTCAAAAAATATATGTTTGACCCTTTTTGTGCAAATTTAAACCATATCATTTTGATTAAGCCTTAGTTAACGTAATTTTATTTTGACCATGGTAACAAATTTATTAATATTAAAAGGTTGATAGTTTTACATATAATGTGTCAATTAAATGATAAATAGTAAATTTATAATATTTTATACCATAAAATTTCATTTTTTTAATTATTTATTTTTTTATGATTTTTAAATAATTTAAAATAATATTATCTTCATAAAAAAGCATTAGTGTCAATTTTGACCATATTCATTACATTAACATTAAAAAAATTAATAAAATAAGATTACTTTGAAAATATTCATTTAGAAAAACCCCCATATATAATATCCAACTAAAAAATTCGTGGACAACATTAAATAATTGAAATTATATCTCACATAATTTTTTTAATAGCACTTAAAATAGTTTTTCATTTATTAAACAAGTACTAAATCATCATTGTGTAATTATTTATGATAACTATTTCTTCAATAAAAATAAAAAAATAAATTTCCATGATATAGATAATTCATTATTATTTCTAAATAATATATATAGAATATCATATGTAATACATAACTCTATATTAAAAATATTATACTTATTAATTGTAACATTGTGACTTTTTGTCATTCTATTTGATTTTAAAAATATCTAAGTCACATTCATGTTAAAGCATACATTAACTGATTTAATTTAGAAAAATAGTTTTTAATTGTAAAATTAACTGAATCTAAAAACATTTGGTCAAGTTATAGGGTAATTTTATAAGATTTATAATATCATTCTTACCTTTAATTACTCGTTTTGTCCTTAACAATGGCAATAAAAATTACAAAAGTTATAATTCATATTGTATAGAAATAAAAGGAACCTATTTACTAAATTTGGACTATATAATTTAAAATATGTAATAAAATTTTCTAAATTCAAATTACATAGATAAATAAAATTAATTTAAAATTAATCATGTAGATGAGGTGATAAAATGGGGTTTTCAATTGAAAATGTCCAAAAGATTGAACTGTTTCTATATCAAAATTCAATGTGAAATTTATTAAAATGACATAATTTGTATTAAAAATTATAAAATTTATCTATTTATACATTAAAAATTATCAATGATATTATTTAACTATAATTATAAATTAGAAAAAAAAGTTTCAATTAAAATTATAAACTATAATTTTTAATCAAAATAAAAAAATTATTAGAAAAATATCAAAAGTTTATCAAAATTATGTTTTTATGTTATGATTTCATAATTAAGATTATTTTTTCGTATAAAAATTATAAAATTGTCATAAATTATTTCAAAAATGGGTTCCCCATTAAATGGTGGTAAAATTACCATTTTAAAAAATATATGTTTTTATTCATAAAATTGGATTTATTTGTTTATTATTCCAATAAAATATATAAGATAGGAATTATAAAAATATTTAATTTTTAAAAAAAAATAAAAAATTGTGATTTATATAATTTTTTGAAATAAAAAAGTTTTTTTCAATAAAAATTTATTTTTCTTTGAAAAGGAATTTCTTTATTTTAAAATAGTACTTAATTTTATTTCTAGCTAATTGATAATCAAATGATTCACTTTAAATAAATCTTTATATAATCTTTATGTAATTTATTTAATCTTATTTTTAAATTCCATTCCTACATACAGGTGGTGACTATAATAATATTAAGATTACATTATAATATTGTAAAAATCAATCTTTCTTGTAAAAAAAGTTATCAAAATAATTTGATATTATATGTAACAGGAGCCAAAAAAGTGTTACATGAACTAAAATATAATGTAAGTGTTTCCTGTAGAGAAAAATATACTTTATGTTTTCTTCAATGTAATAATAACATAGTGATTTAATCTGACAAACACTACCTTCAGTATTCTGTGAAATGCAAAATATTTAGGAGATTAAAATAATTTGAAAAAAATATTTCACAAAATACCAGGTTATTTCCGTCATTGAGTGTGATATATTTTCATGGAGTATAAATTTTCATTATAAATTCTAATAAATAATTATTTATGAGATCAGAGTGCCACAAGATAGGAATGGTGGTTAGTTCCCTTAGCAGTAGACTTTGTGTATGTATTACGGAGGAGGAACTAGTGAAACTATATTTTGAAGAATTTATGACTATTTATATAGGGATAAATTTCACACCTATGATCAACAATGGTTGTCCCACACTCTTCCATCATGGGATTGTTTCCTATATTGGTGATGTAGATTTAGTTTATTATGTGAATAGATATTGAAAATTAATGGACCTATAGGGTTTCCATGATGGTGGAGATCATGTCTAATACCTCACCAAGAAGCTAATGATTTTTCATTAATGATTTTGTTGAATATAATTATGGATATACCAAATGAAGGTATCTCTAGTGGATATCTATGTTCTTTTTAGTATGACCAACTAATCAATTTTTTTGTTTTTCATAAGGAAACCCATTATAGGTGGTAGAGGAGCTTGTTTTATCTATAAAATATGAATTTTGATCTATCCTATTTAAAAATATTCAATCTTGGTTTATATATGAAATATATTTTGTTCATGTAAACATTAAAGATTTTACAGCTCAATTTTATGATGATCGGGCTACCAAATGGGTAGTGGTGTGTTAATGCGCAGTTTGAGGGTATTGGAGTTGTCCCAGATGTGATTGTAATAAGCTTTCAAAAATTTGTGATGACAAAACCATAAGGATAGATTTGATAGTGGATGAATTATTGTGGGATATCAGGATATAAATATATAATTACAATTAATATTGTAAATAGTTTGGTAAATAAGATATATGTTTCTTCCATCCCATGATCCAGTTCAAGAGGTACCTTTTCATCGATGGATTGCGATTATAAATATGCCAATGTATATTTATGTAACAACATGAGTTTTTATGAATCATTTTTACCAAATAAATTATATTTATTTAATATATTATTTTATAATCCACACCTTGTTTCTCTTGTGTTACATGCAACACTGGACTTGCTAGTTCTACACGCAACACTGAGTTTCTATAAAACAACATTTTACAATTCTAATTATTCAAACAAGATAACTATAAAATAGCTGTTAAATTGGAGGGAATTAATTTTAATGAAAAAAATGAAATTATATATATTCAATACATTTTTTTCATTCATTCAAAATATTTGAATGATATGAGTACATCAAATTTTATACCTAAAAGCTATATTTTTTTAAATGTAGTTTAATCACCTTTTAATGATGCACTTGTTTTAGAAGTAATTTTTTGAACATTTATAAATTATATTTCACAAAATAAACTTCATTTTTAATGAATAATGAATAATTTTTTATGGTGATTTTTTTGTTGTTTCCTAAAAGGTAAAATCTTTTGATGAATAGTGAGAATATTTTTTTATTAAAAACTATATTTTAATTTGAAGTATTTAAATGGTAAAATTATGATGTGGATTAGTTTAATATTCTTAGTTTGTTAATTTTAATTTAAAATATTCCAAATATTTATTCTAAAATTGATTTTATAAGTGAATGTTTTGTAAAACATTTCATGTTTTAAAAGGGATTTTTTTGAAAAACTATTGTTCTGGGAATTTTACCAATTTTATTTGAAATTAAATTATAAAAACTTTTCATTTTGAATTATAAAAAATGTATTAAAAATCATGATTCATATGTTCCAAATTTATTGAACAGTTTCATTTCATTTTTGGCCAACCATGTTAAATTTGTTACAATAGTAAATGGTAAATTTGGCAATTTAGGTTAAAAATTTAATGTCAAAGACTATAAAAGGAATATTACACTTTAAGAAAATTTATTGGATAGATATACTTATACACATATCACATTTTTATAAAAATTATGTTTTTTAATAGACACTTTTACCAAAAAATGATTTATATTATATTTAAATCAAAGTAAGTCCCAAAATGTTACTTTATTTTTCTTAAATATCCATTATGTATCGACATGGTAAAAATGGTATGTTATGAAAACATCTAATTGTAAATTTTTAACTTAATAAAAAAAGATACTTGATATGAATTTATTTTTTTCTTTTTTGGCCACTTATATGAAGCCATTAAATTTATAATGTTTTATTTGATAAATATTTAAATATGTCACATTCATGTTTTAAATTCTATATAATTTTTAATATATGGTTACCCATGATATATATTGTAATATTAATATTATTATTAAATATATAATATTTATCTTCATCATGGTTTTTTATTTTTCATTTTTAGTGAAAAAATAAGTATACAAAATAATTACACAACATTGATGTGGTAATTATTTAATAAAGAAAATATCAGAGAAATGTTATTAAAAATATTAAAATAAATATGGTTTTATATATTTAATGTGTTAGAAGAATTTAATAGATGACCTTGACCTCTGAGGGATATAATAAACTATATTGTTTATGTTAATATTTTACTTTTAAATTTTAAATGTCCAGATAATGAACAGTTTCAAAATTGACAGTAATGATATTTTATCAATGTAATATATTGTTATGTTATTTACAAAGTATAAAAAACATATAAAATAAAAAAATAATTATAATATTTTTAAAAAATGTTATAATTTGTTCAATTATGTTCTAATTGAAATAAAATAAGTACAAATTTCACCCTTTTAATATTGAAAAATTCTGTTACCTTAGTTAAAATTAAAATAGGATTTCAAAGTGTTAATAAAAATGATAATGTTCAATATAATAACAAAACATTTATAAACTATATTTTTTTATGAAATTAAAACTGTATCTAATATTATATTATAATATATTTCTTTGTTAAGGTATTTGGATTAATATTGAATTTATTATAAATTAATATTTTCTGATAATCCCAAAAGTTCCCCTAACCAAAATTATTAAATGGAACCTTGAGCCATCTGAAATGACTATAAACTAAATAATTATTTTCTAAACATTCTTAGATATATTATATAGTTTTTTTATTCTTAAAATATTAACCCTAGTGTTTGTAAGAGGAGATCTAAATAAAGTTCTCCGAAAAATAGGTAATCATCTTTATCGACTCTTTCAAGGTTATTTCTTCTTATACTTAACATTCACATTTTTTTAAATCATAAAGTAATAAATAAAGTATGACCTATATTATGAGTTGTTATTATGATAATGGAATATCCATATTTCAACTTTTATGCATCAAACAATGAATGAAATCATCATGTCTGATTATGTATGACTTATCGTCTCCACGTCATGGTGTAATCTATTTTATTTGAATAGGTATAATGATAGAAATACTATATATAAATATAAAATATAAAATTATATTTATTATGGAAGGAAAATTAATATACCATCCTCTTCCTTACCATTTTACAATTAAGGGACCGGTATCATTGCTCGTGCTAATTCACAACCTAACCTCTCCACAACTTGATGAAATTTATTTTCTATATTTCCCATTCAAGTATGATTTTATACATTTATATAGTTAATACATATGATATATTTTTCCTTAATTTAATTTTTTATATTTTGTAAATATATCTTATTTATAAGAACTCAGAATTATATGAGAAAACATGCATTGGAAAATGAAGCACTTAATGCCCGAAAGAAGTGTAATAATGTAATGTTTTTAACAAATTGGAGGTGAAATGATATTAGAGTATCATATGTAATATCATAAATATTAATAATGTTATTTATAAATTAATAAAATTATTTAATCTATTATATAGTAGTTTCAGATATATACGAAGGAAATCAGACCTATGGTAGGGGGATTTCTAGTATCTCTTTAATTTCTGTAAGGCTTATACGATATTAACCATTTGTTAATTTTATATTGTGTATATAATTCCCATGAAAGTAATATATTATCATTATCCTTAAATTTATGGGAATTTACATATCTATTTTAATATCCCTCTTTCATGGGGTTTACAGTTCAAAAGTTATCAAATAGGTAAAGAAATTTTGTATCAAGTTTCCTTCTTTGGGACTCAAGTCATTTTATGAACTTAAATTATTTTAGGATGTTTGTACAATTAATTTTGAATGTTTTTATCATGAACCTACTAATTTTCATGATATTATATGTTTCATATAATTTTATTCTATTTTGAGTCGGTAATATGATTTCCTTCAAAATAAATGTTTTCTAAAAATGTTTTTAAAAGTTTTTTAAACGATCTTTTAGTTCTTTTTAAGGTACAATGATTTAAAATATTTTTAAAATAGTTGTAAGATATTACTTTATAAGTTTTCAGGTATATTTTGAATGAAAAAGGATTAGTAAACATTTTCTTATTTAAAAAGAATCTTTTTAAATGGAAAGGAGATTTTCCTCATTAATTATTTCAAGTGGTGTTTCAAAATCATATTTCCATATAAGAAATTTTTTTTTGATGTTACTTATTTTTTACTAGGGACATGATCCAATTATTCCATTCTTATTCATACTCTGAATGGTTTATGTTTAGGATAGATAGACACTTATGAATTTTTTTTCTTTTCTATGAGTTGTGTCTTGGTGAAATTATTATGAAACCAATTTGTTTTTTTGGGGTTTGATATGATTTATTTACTTCTAGAAAACTTATATATGGTTTTCATTATGTGATGTTTGGAACCTTTACCTCCCTCTAATATATTTGGTAATGATTTATATCTCATGAGATAAACAAGACTGGAATGGGAAGTTAAACTAGTTTAGTAATACTAGACTATAATGAAGGTAATATTGGTACACTAATACACGACTAGAATGGGAGTAATCCTAGTTTAGTAATACAAGGGTTGAGTGAGGAATGAAATCAGTTCAGTAAGGTAAATTATTTTCTATGATGGTCTTAGAAATGAGCCTTGACTAATATGGAAAATATTGTTCTTTTCTTTAGTTTCTACCACAATTTTATGTCTTTTTTATTGATCTCATGTAATATGTTATATGATTATTTATTAACTTATATGATTTTTTACCTAAAATAATATAATGATCCTTGATATCTAGGATATGATTTTCACTTTTTTATGTACTTAATCTATATGATTATGTTATGATTGATACCTCTCTTGCTTAACCTTACTGAGCATCGGATCTCACCCTTTTCATAAATTTCCTTTTATAAGATTATAAAGAAAGGTTTTTAGGTATAAATAATAATGGGTGGGATATTTGTGGGAAAAATTGAATATATTTCAACAAACTAGATGTTTTTTCACAATTTATAAAGGAACTAAAATAATATGGTCATTAAGAATGTGTTTGTGTAATGTATGAAATATTCCAAAAAATGATTTATTGTCTATGTATGTTAATATTGGGTCTTTATAGATGTTAATATAGTAAAGGTTTATTTAAACATTGGAAACTCAGTTAATAAAACCTTATTATTATCTCTAAGGATAAGTCTATGTATGTTTTAAAATCCTATAATTTTGGTAATGATCATAGATAATCTAGGACTAACCCTAAGAGGTTTTATATTGAATGTAATTTCATGTGATTTGTGGTTTTCCCTTTATATATAGAGTTTCTCACACAATATATTTTTGTGTTAATCAATGGATGGAACCCGCATGGATCATATTAATGATTAATGAAATGGGAAATTCAATGATTGACTACTTGAGAAACCAAATGTTATGGGAGATGGAATGAAAAATTGTATCCCTAAACTCAAAAAATCTATGAATCATGCTAGACATCCAAATGAGCAAAAGAGGGAACAACCTTCTACTGAGTCCTTTATGAGTCAAAGTCCACATTCTTTCAGTTGGACTTCTAATTTACTTGTTTCCGAACAATTTATTGGTACTAATGAAAATCTATTTTCCATCCTTCAATTTTTGGAACATGAAAAATTCATTTTCGTTAATTATCATTTTTATGTAGAATAAGAAAAACTGTTGACTTTAATCAAAATATGAGTTAAAAAGATGAAATTTACTCCATGGAATGGGAAGATATCAATAACTTATTATTAAATAAGTTCTTTCCTCATATTCTTTGTATGAAGAAGGATAACGAGTTCCTTGAGTTTAGAAAATTATTATGAATCCATTGGTACCTACAAATAACATTTTACAAAACATAAAAGGTATACTGATGTAATTATCATCCAAACTAAATGTATGTTAGATAAATTCTTTATATTCTTAAAAACAGTTATCCCAAGGTCATTACTATAAATTAAATTAGTATCTATGTATAAATAATTGGTTGTTCTCTCGAGTATAAGATGGATATTGGAGTTACCCCTTAATTTGATGGGTTTGATAAGAAGAAAAAAATTAAATTTAAGGGAAAATATGAAATCAACAGTGAATAGAATTTGAGATTTCCTTTATGATAAATATGTGGAAAAATACATAGATGAAACTATTTTAAGGGGAAAAGTAATTTTTTTTAATTGTGGGATGAAAGGTCATCGTGCAATTGACTGTCGAAGTGATGGGGAAAAGATAACAAATGATGCAAATAGATAAATGGATGCACAAAATGCATCTCCCCCATATAATTGATTTATATGAAATTAAAATTTGAATTATGATAAAAATTTTCCAAATTCATTGGATATTGATAATTATTAACATCATTAACCTCGTAATAGCAATGACAAAGGAAAATCACATGTGATCACTGTTGGTGATATGGTGTATGATAATGATATGTTGGAATGATGAGTGTTTATATATTATAATTAAAGAATATTGTTTTAAGAGTATTTTTTTTAATATTTTATATGATAAATCATCTAAGTATTGGTATACTTGAGTTTTTATATAAGTATTTGAAACCATATATAGAATAGTACTCATAATCATGAAAATTGAATAAGTTATTTTGGTAATATTTTTGGAAAAACAATTAAGGGAAAGTTAACCCTTAATATTTGCATGATGTTGGGATAATATTGATATAAAGATATTTTTGAATGTGATAAAATAAATGGGATAGTATTGATGACCTAATAACTTATGACATGGTTTTTTACATTATCATGGAGGGAATTTATAGAATTATTGAATTTGTGGTAGGAGGAAAGAGTTAATTTTTGAAATATTTCATGTTTTCAATTTTTTGTATTGTAATTCTAGTTATTACCATGTAAACATATAGTATAAGATAATGGAAATACATTTTTGGTGTGTAGAAATTAATATCTATGAAAATATTTTTCAGGGATAAAGGAAAAGTCGATTTTGAAAACATAGAGACATACATTTGAAATTATTATATTTTAATCTTTTTTAGGGTTCATAAGGTAACTGATTAAGAATTCATTTTTTTGAACTTAGGATAAGGTTTTATATATAAATTTTTTACTTAGGCATATAAATATTCATTCATATTGGATTACTTATGCTAACCATTTTATTATGATAACTAGAGAGATAAGGAATAACGTTTCATCCCATATAGATCATATAATCCAATAGTTCTCCAAGAATTAAAATTTCATCCACATTTTAGGGACTAAAATATGAAGTTGAAATTTATCAAGGCACAGATGATAGAGGATATTGTGCTTACAAAATATAATTAAATCAAGAAATTATATCATCCCGTGAAATTTCTTCATCATTAAGAAAATGTATACTGAAAAAAATGTTATCCTAATTCCTTAATTTCCTATGAATCAAAAGGTACATTATATCATAACATATTTATCACTTTGTTATGGTCAAATATATAATGATCATGTTCTCTATCACACTCCTATAAAACATTATAGTTAATTTTATCTTCTATGTATATTTATTTACATTCCACATATGTTCTCTTATGTCGAAACCTGGTTATGAGTTTCATTGGATGAACATTAAGTTTCCACCTTTATATTTTTTATAAATGATTTTTTATTATTCATTTTTATGATGTGGGTTTCCCAAAAAAAATCTAAATCATCGACCTTTGATTTTCAAAGTGCAATTTTAAATTTCAAGGACACGATTTCTTGTTTTAATTCTTGATCATATAGAAAAGGTGTATTATCTATAGGTTATTTTACAAAATATCTCTCAAGATAAAGATGTTTACCGTGTATCCCTTATGGGGAAATGCATACATGATCTTTCACATGTACAAAACATAGGGGTCATAGCACTGGAGGAATATGTTTCTTCTAAAGAAATCACATAATTTTTTTTATCATAGAGATAATGTTTTAAAAAATAAGACTAATAACGTGTTTAAAGTTTTTATAGAAATTAACAGTTTTAAAAATAAACATTGGAACTTGGGGATATGATTAAATAGATGAATCCTCATTTTTTTTATTAGAATGATAAATTTCAAGTGTGAAATTAATATTAAGGGGATAGAATGTAACACCGTGAGATTTTATGGACCTTTTTTCTAAATGAATTAAATTTCTTTGATTTATTGTGTTATATTCTATAAAATGTTAAGATATTATTACACACAACTTCATCTTATCTTGCATTTCATGCAACACTGAGTTTCTAGAAAATCATATTTTATTGTTCTAATTATTTAAATAAGACAATTATAACCGAGTCGTTAAATTAGCGGAACTTAATAGTATTTTCCACAATATCATATATATATATATATATATTCAATCAAATTTTTTTACATTAATTTTACAAATTTTATAAGCATAAGATAAAAAATCTAATTTTATGTATAAGAGCTATATTTTTATAAAGGTAGATTTACTGCCTTTTAATGACACACTTTTTTAAGAACAATATTTTTGGACTTTTAAAACTTACATTTGAAAAAATAACCTTCGTTTTTGAAATCCTAATTTCTAAATTACGTTAGGTTTATTTTTAATTTATTTCTCAGAAATTTTCCATCATTTGATGACTAGTGGAAATACTACTTTTTATTAGAAACTGTATTTTTTTATAAATTATTAACAGTGTAAAATTGTGTTATATATCACGTTTTAATAATAATTTTTTAATTTTAATTTAAAATAATATAATCATGGGTTTTAAAATTAGTTTATACATGAATTTATGATAGAAAATTTTTATGTTTTAAAAGGGGATTTTTTTTTTGAAAAACAGTTTGTCATGGTGTTTCAACGTTTTTATTTTATGTAAAATTCAAAAACATTGGAGTTTTGAATTTTTAAAAATCAATTCCATTTTTTGATTCAAAAGTTCCTAATTTGGTGAATATTTCCCTTTGAATATTGTTAAATATGAATAGTAATTATTTTAAAAAATTACCATGTAATTTGTAAAATTAGGTAATTTAGGATAAAATAAAAATGATAAAGACTATAAAATGACTCTAACACATTCTAAAATTTTACTGGATAAATATTCATAGAACCTTAATACATAAAGATTGAAATTAAGTTGATTAATGGACATCGTTCCATGAAAGTTATTTATATGATATTTGGATAAAAAAATTCACAAAATGTCACTTTCATTGTCTCAAATATCAATTATGTGTCCAAATGGGAAAATGGTTTTTTATGAAAAAAATATAAATGTAAATTATTTAATTAATAAACATATTTTCATGATATAAATTTATTTTTTAATTTCATGGCCACTTTGAAGAGATTATTATATTTATAAAATTATATTTATTTAAAATTATAAGAAGTTAGAGTCATGTTTTAAAAATGATTTAATTTTTAATATATTTTTAACAAAAATATATATTCGACTGTAAATAGTATTAGGAAATATAGAATATTTATCTTTATCATGGTATTTTATTTTTATTTTTAGTTAACAAATACATATATTAAATAATTACATGACATTAATGTTTTAATTATTTTATCAATGGATATATCAAATAAATGTTATTGAAAATATTAACATAAATGTAATTTTTAATAATTAATGTGATAAAATAATATTTTAGATTTAATTGACCTATTAGGGATAAAATAAGATATCATTTTTATGTTAAATTTATATATTTATATTTTTAAAATTTCAGGTAATGAATAGAGACAAAATTAACACCACTGATATTTTATCAAAAATGTAAATCATTAAATTTTTAAAAATACATAAAAAATATTTAAAAAATAATAAATAATTTTAAAATTGTCTAAAATGATATAAATTATTCATATATGGTCTAATTTACATCACATAAGTAAAAATTACAACCTTATTTAAACAGTTTATAGCTTAGATAAATATTAAATAGGTTAAGTAATGGTTAATCAAAATGATGTGGTTTATAATAATACCAAAAAATCCTCTTAAATCTATTGGTATTGATATTAAAACAAGATATAATATTATATTTTAATAAATGTCCTTTTTGAGGTGTTTGGATTGAGATTGAGTTTTTTATAAATTAATATGTTGTTGAAATCCTCAAAGTTTCACTCGCCTAAATTATAAAAGGTCACATCCTCCCTCAATTATTAAAATTGAGCCTTTAGGCATGACCATCCCCTTCCAATTTTTGTGATCAACTTCACTATCCACATTATATATATTTTTGGATTCAAAAAATACAAATCCAGGTATCTCTAAGATGAGATCTAAAGGATATTCTCCAACGAATAGGTAATCGTCTTCACCGTCTAATTCAATATTATTTCATTATCAAATTGAACTTCATTTTTTATGTTATAAAGTAATAACTACATTACCTACTATATTATGATATTTAATTAGGATTATGTAACAACAATGTCTCACCTTTTATCCATCTTATTATGAACAAAATAAGTGTGTGTGCGTATGTGTGACTTACCGTCTCCACATTATGGTGTAATTGGTTTTCTTTAAATTGGTATTATAATAGAAATAATATATATTTTATATAATTATAAAATAATATTAATTATAGAAATAATATTAATATACCACCATCTTCATTTCCATTTCACCATTAAGGGAATTATACTGTCGTTCATGCGTATGTATGACATACCGTCTCCACGATGCGATGCAACTCATTTTCCATGTGAACCATTATAGAATGCTTATATTAAAATATAATGAATTAAAATGTTATATATTACCTTAATATCATTCTTAATATGATGTAACTATATCCTACACAAAAGAACTCGGAATTATAAAAAAAAGAGGCATATTAAAATGATATAGTTAATGCTAGAAAGAAGGGTAATAATGAAATATAATTAATAAACGAGTAATAATATGATATAATATGATAATATATAACATAATAAATATGAATATATTTCTTCTATAAATTTATAACATTGTTTAAACCATTATATATGAGTTTAATATACATATGAAAAAAATCAGATTTAAGTTAAGTCGATTTCAAGTCTCACTTTTATTTTCACGAGACTTATTCCATATTTACCACTCGTTTATTTTGTGTGGTGTATATAATGACTGTGAATGAAATATATTATCCTTATCCTTAAATTTATTAATATATAAATATCTTTTTTAATATCTCTTTTTCATGGGTTTACATTTCAAAAGATACCAAATTGGTAAGGAAATTTTGTCCCAATTTTCCTTTTCTTAGACACATGTTGTGTTATGAACCTATATTCTTTTATGAGGTGTGTATAATTAATTTTGAAAGGTTGTATCATGAATCCCATTATTTCCATTATATTATAATTTTTATTTAATTTTTTACTCTCTTAAGCCAGAAATCTATTTTCCTTCCTATTAATGCTTTTTAAAAATGTTTTCAAAATGAAATTTTAGGAATTTTTAAGGAAAAAAATTTGAAAGATATCGAAAATAGTATTCAAAGATTAGATTATAATTTTTCTATGGTATTTTAAATGGAAAAGGTTTTTCAAAAATTTTATGATTTCAAAATTGTTTTTTAATATTGAATTGACATTTTCCTCACGAATTATTTCTAATGATCTTTCGAAAACATATTTCCATCTATGAAAATGTTATTTGATGATACATATGTTTTATAGGGAGTATTATCCAATGATTATTTTATTATTATTTTCGTAAATGGTTTATATTTATTATGGATTGATACTTATGATTTTTTTTCTTTTTTATGAGTTATGTAACGATGAAATGATTATGAAACTAATTTGTTTTTATGGTTTCTGAAATGACATAGCTTATTATGGCACACATATATGTGGTTTTCATTTTGTGATGGGTGGGGCCTATATCTACATCCAATTAATTTGGAGATATTTGATATATAATGAGATATATAGTACTGGATTAGGATGTGAACCTTGTTCAGCAATATAGGGATTGAATGAGAGTAATAGCGGTTCAGTAATATTTTAATGGAACTTGAGTAATCCCAGTTTAGTAATACCGGACTGAAACGAGGAGTGAACATAGTTTAGTAATAGTGTTTTTCAATAATGATTATCTTGTAAATGATCCATGAATAATATATATATGATTTTCTATGCTTATGTGTATGCCAAAATTCTATGTCTTCTGTAATGATATCATGGAATATGTAGTTTGATTCCTTATAAACATATATGATGTATTCCTTGACAAAATATCATGATCATTTATATACATGATATAATTTTAAATGATTTGTTTATGTAATGATTCCTTATGATTATGTTATGATTGATATCTCCCTTCTTTACCCTTAATGAGAATATTATCCCTTCATTTCCATATTTTTTCCTAGGTTATAATGAAATATTTTTTGGTAGGAATACAAAATGGTATGATATTTGAGGTAAACATTAAATATCATTCACTAGAAAAAATGTTTCTGTTCCATGTTTCCAATGGAATTATACTAATACGGTATTTTGGAATGTGTTTTTGTAATGTATAAAATATTCTATAAATATGATGTAGTGTATATGTACATTAATATTGGGTCATTGTAGTTTAGGAGAGTGAGATTCATTATAACTCTTCTTCTGTCTATGTCAAATATAGTGAAGCACTTAGTGGTGAAGTAAAATATTGATTTGTTTTTATTATTTAAAAATTGAATAACAATATTTAAATATGGGGATATAATGACTCGCCAAATAGATAATCTTATCAGAAAACCATTTTGAAATTAATTTTAATGGTTTATAGATTCACATTATTCTATATTATATCGTAGCCTTCAAATAATGAAGGGTATTGGGTGTTACAGTTATGAAAGACTCACATATAGTGGATGTTTATTTTTAATATGGACTTGAAACTAGATGATATTGAGTAGTTAATATCTATGTATAGAGATTATGTTCCCTTATTGGGGGATTGTTCACTATGTCCATTTAGAGATTGAACTATAATGGAAAGGGATGTATATAAAACATTGGACTATTTCTACCAAAGGTTTTTTTATAAGTCCTCATATTGATGAGCCCTAGTTGTTTGAATTTTTAGGGAGGGAAAGGTTTAAAGGAGGTAAGGATGATGTTTCCTATATTTTTATAATCCAAACCTTTAAAATATTTTGAATTTTATTATTAGGATGGGTTATTAATCCCTCTTGAATCCTAGAGCACTATAGTGCCTCCATAAAAAAATTAAAATTAAAATTTTATTTTCAGTTTTTATAGAAATGCGAGTTAATTATTGGAATTACCACTTGAATGATGTTTATGATTGAAAAATTGTTGTTAGTTTTGTGTTTGAAATATGTGGTATATACCATGAGTAGTGTTATTTATGTTCACACATAGGGTCCCAATTTAACAGAATTATGTTGTTCTAACATATCTATTTTTTTGTGTTTTAATGATTAAAAAAATTACTATTTTAATTTTAATTAATTTTCATTATGTTTTTTAGATCATATATAGAAAAATAATTTCTCATACATTGAATCTATAAGTTATTTTCCTATTATGGTTGAAGTATTAATTTTATGAAAAATTATTTTATCTTATGATAATTGAAACTTATCTTTTGTCTACTCAGAATCAGAAAACTCCATGTTAAATGTTTATATCACTCTATAGAACTTTATATTACTAATGAAATGATTGAGTTACAACATAATTAATGTGATATATTTCATAAATAATTCTTTTTTTGTGTTTTTTTATCTTATTAAAAGTTTATTCATAAAATATTATCTTAAAAACATTAGAAGAAGTTGTGAATGATAAATATCACACCTCCAAGAGATACATATATTACTCTGTAAAATTATACTAGGAAATATTAAATTATCTTTTTTCTTGTTATCTGAAGGTGGCAATGATCTATTTTATCTTATGAAGTATCTCAAAATTCTACCATACAATGAATAGTACTGTAGATGAATAACTTATAATGAATTAAATGATATGTAGAATATCAAGATTTCTTTTCTAATCTCTTTACAAGTAAATTAATTTAATTTAATATTATCTGAAAAGTGATTTTCCATTCAAGGAAAGTTAAATTTTACAAAGTGTCATGTTTCCTCAAATGGAAATATTTGGAGAATGATATCTTTGATAGTTCTGCAATAAAACATTATTTCATATTTTTAAAAAACAGACTAATGTCATTAATTTCCAACCATATCATCTTTTCAGAAGGTAATCAACGTGACTATTATAATAATCTATCTACTTATGATTCAAATTAAGGAGGAGATATAAAAGGAATATCTAGTCACTACAACAATAAAAGACTAAAGAGTGACCGCTTGCGATTCACGTACAATTGCATATACTTAGATAATGATAGTGAATAACTCTCATGCCTAGAAAATACCAAAAATAAATCCACATTTTTTGCATATAATTTTAACATTTTCACTAAAAATCATCCAGAGCCACACATTCAAGACTATCATCTTAACTGGATATATCTTTAACTACTATCAGTGGTTTCTTAAAACTCAGTGATGCAATCAATCTTCATACATTTATTAATAATTATTTTTCAAAAGTCATTTTAAGAGTGTGTTTTAATATCATGGATATATTTTATAATGTTATAGCTTATTTTAAATCTCTAGGACGTTTTTATTTAGTGAAAAATTCTTTTAGTCAGCTAGGAGCCACCAAAAAAATAGTTGTTATAGAGAAAATAAGTAAACTTGTGTAGTATAGTGTTGGTGGAGGGGACTAGCGGGTTTCTATTCCCCAAACCACTATAAATATTTTCTGTTAAAATAAATGTTTTTATAACTTAATTTCTATAATTTAGATTTTTATTTTTTAAAACATTTAAACACACATACCTTAAAGGTGGGTTTTTCTATTAGTAAAATTTTTATGAACTCAGTTCGACCACTCTTGATGCTTTTGATATCAATTCATTGGGATAACAATTGGTATTAGGTTTTGTAACTCTTAAGTTCAAGAATTTTTATTTTTGAAGCCTAAGGTTCTATTTTCAAAAGGATTATATGGATAATAACTAAGAAGGAATTCCAATAGTCAGAGATACTTTAATGGTGAAAATTAGAGTTTTTGGATGTCTTTAATGACTATATATCTAAATAATCTTGGATTAAAAATATATCATAACGAACTAAATCCCCATGGAGTTACAATGAAAAAATATAAAGCATGAGATGCTATAACTGAAGTTAACTATGATAAAACCTTAAGTCTATAAATTATATAATCTATAGAATAATACAAGATGGGTTAAAAAACATTTATCAATGTAAAACATCTCATGTAATGTGGACCACTATAGATATTTCAATGATTTTATATACAATGTTAATGAATTTATATACGATGCTCCCAAACTCATTTCTGATACATTTAAAATTATTAAAGGAGAAATAATTAATCATTTTGACGGAAGAGTCACTGATATTGTTAATAATATTGCTACTCTATGAGAAAATATCTCTATGTTCAAATAAGAACTGAATGTTCCTAGAGTTTTACCACCCAATTGGAGTAGAATATCATATTCCATTAGATAATCTAATGAGATCAAAGTTTCAAAAAGAAAATATCATTGTAACTCTTATGATATAAAAAGATTAAGATGAATAATGTAAAATTATACAGAAAGAAAAGTCTTCCTGGATAGTTTCAACTTCTAAGGATGACAAGAAGATCAAAGGTATAAAAATCGAAAAAACATCTGAATAAGAATATTATTTATGATACTATCGATCAAATGATTAACTTGAAATGTTTTCTCAAATGTTCAAAATATTATACAATAAAATATGATGTTTTACAAGACCCTTAAATAAGTATATGATTCATTGTGACAATTCTAAAGAGTTAAGATTTTTTAAATGAAAACATATATGAAAAATTAAGTTAGAATATCCTCAGTTTCTTGAAAATATATTTTTATCAAAAATCCCTTCAAAATGGATAGATATAAAAAAAACAAGAAGGCTATTAAATCCACCTAGAGTGTATATGAAGATTCAAGATAGTGCACATCATTAGAATCAAATTGTGATGCTCTTAATCAAAAGTATAATATATTCATTATGGAACATTCAGGTGAAGTACATTCTGATAACTCTTCAGGGCATTGGTATAAATTAACAAATTAAAATTTCTCAAATGAATAATTAAACAAATACTTTAAATAGTTAAAAACTATGAATAAAAGGATAAATAAGAAACAAGGTCTCTTAGGAACTTCTATAATACAATTTCCAATTAATAATAATACATAAAAAAATTCCATATTTAAAAAATCAATTGGAAAATCATATTACCTCATTTTCAAAACAAATTACGATAATAGGGGACCTGAAAAATTGGTTCAAAACATTAATGATATTTTGTGTGTTTTCAGAAAAGGGGAAGATTTTATCTCTAATATTCTTGGTCAAAATCATCCTAAAAGAGAAATATTTGAAATTGGAAGTCATGGTAAAAGACCCATATTTTAAAATAATTATATTTCCCTAGTTTTAATGCCAAACCCTTTGAAAAGTGAACTATTTTCATTGTCGAGAAATATGACATATTATAAACATCTTTAATATGAAACATCATCAATTTTGTGGTATTA
The DNA here is from genome assembly GCA_963277665.1 of Viscum album. NCBI lineage: Eukaryota > Viridiplantae > Streptophyta > Magnoliopsida > Santalales > Viscaceae > Viscum > Viscum album. Next base: position 784,448,891 of record OY728140.1, read on the forward strand.
AATTTTTTTTATAAAATAATTATCTAAATTTATGGTTATATTTTCTTTAAGAAAAATTAAATTTGGATAACTAAATCTATTGAATAAAAAAAAATTTGAACAAAAGATCTTGCGTAAAAAACATTTTTTTTGTTTGATTTTTCATTGTAGGAAAAAACTATTTGGAACAGCAATAAAAATGATTTTAGACATTAGTTCTCCATGAAACATTTGTGGGGATTTTTCAAACATTCAGTCACTATCCAATATTTATTAAGTATATATTACATATAGTGATAATGATAAAGTAAAATTTATTTACATTATATATTTTATTAATCCTTATTCCATTCTCATCAATAATGTTATTTATTTACGTTGAAGTTTTATAGGAAAACCTGATAAGTATTTAAAAAATTTTGGTGATTGTTATTTGATTAATATTTATAAAAATTCATGTTTATTTTTCAAATATATGTCTCTAAATATAAAAGAAACTTGAATACACAATTTCATTACATTTGATCTCAATTTTTTGTAGACAAAATTAAAATTGTTTGAATGTTGAAATGGATGGATCATGGATTTAAAATAGAAGGAATAGAAAAAATAATATTCAATCCATGAAAATATTATCTAAGAAACATTTTCATTATAACATTCCTAACATTAAATATGAAAAAAAAGATTATGTATGATGCATTTCAAATCGGAAATCAACAAAAGTCATATTTTAAACCAATTAAAGCGGCATATACATTTAGACCTATTGATATTATCCATATAAATTAGATAAGACCTACTATAACTAGAAATTTTGTGTGTAAGTTGTTTGTTTATTTGTTGGTTGATGTTTTTTCAAAATTTACATTGGTATACTTTTTAATAAATTAATTTTCATCTTTTATATTAATTATTATAAGATTATGTAAAATGAGAGAGATTCTAAAATTGGTGCCTTGAGAAGTGATCATAGAGTTGAATTTGAGAATAATGAATTTAATTCATATTAATCATTGAATGGAATTAAACATACATTATAAGACCCCTTGAATCCTCAACAGGATGTGTTGTTGAAATGATGAATACAAATTCTTAATGAGTTTCTATAACCTTATTATGTGAATATAATATTCCATCTTTTTTGGGATGAATCTATCAACACACCATGTTGTCTCATTAGCACATTTCTAATAACACCTATCTTAAATAATAAACCTTATAAGTTCTGAAATAATATAAAAATAAACGTAGGATACCTCAAAATATTTGGATTTAAGGTTACCATCTTGAAACTATGGTTAATCGTGGAATGTTTTATCTAATATCTGAGGAATGCATTTTACCATGTTATTGTACTATTTACAAAGAATAAAGAGTTTTAACAAATGGACAAGGATTATTGAAGAATAAAATCATGTTATGGTTGATTAATGTGGTACTTTTTATCAGAAATCAATCAAACTTATGTGTTGAATGATTCTATTAAAGATATGAGACCTGATAAAATCTTTAATAAAAAAAACTATGATGATTTGGAACATGATTATCTTAAACCAAATATATTTAGGGTAAATAATTGTGTACTATATTGTGTGTTTCCAAGATTAACTAGTCATATAAAAGACCATATTTTGGAAACCTTTATATAAATGATCGATTATTGAGTTGTAACTAAATTAAATATAAGAAACCTAGTAGAATTTCTAACCTTTTTATCCCATCTCGAACCTTGAAGAAGATTCATCTGATGAAAGTTAGTTATTATATATTCAAAAAGATATATATCCATTAAAAAGTAACAAAGTATGGGAATTAGTTGACAGACCCTTTAATTATCCTGTTGCTTTAAAAAGGAGTGTTTAGAATAAAACCAGTTTATCATGGTCTAATCACTAGAAATTAAGATAGATTAATTATAAAATGATTAAAAATATTCTAATTAATATAACTAGAAGAATAATATTAATCTATTTCTAGACTATAAGAAATCATGATCCTTCTAGAATATGAATCATAAATGAATTTTAAATTAAATACAATTGTTGTTATATATGATTTTGAAAATTAATTCCAAATGGAGGATGTTTATAAGGAATAACATCCTAGTTTTGAATACCCTCACTTTCAAAATTCTTTTTTTAATCATACTAAATATCTATATAGGATTCCACAAGAACAAAGAACATGGTATTAATGATTAATGTCTTTTAATTGGTCAAATGGTTTTATAGTAGGATTTACAGACCCTACATTATTTGATAAAACATCATCCTCAAAAAACATTTAGTACCAATATATGTTGATGATGTTATTTTTGGATAAAAAATCAAAAATTATGCAATAATTTATCACAAATATTATAAAAATAATTTTAAATCAGTATAATGGGTGAGTTAAACTATTTTCTAGGACATCAAATTTACTAGAAAGATTTTAAAATTATTCTAAATATAAGAGAATACATATTTGATTTACTTAAGAAGCTTGGAGTTGAAAACAGTAAGAATAAATAAACTTCTATGAGATCTGATTTAAACTTGATATGGATAAGATAAGAAAAAAACTTGAAAATAGGTCATGTAGAGGAATCAATGGATGTTTTTTCTATCTTCCAAAAAGAATACCAACCGTTATGTTTTTAGTATGTCTTTTTTTATGATTTCAAAAAAAAATCCTAAATAATATAATTTCAATTATACCAAAATAATATTAAGGTACTTAAAAGGAATTATATATTTCTCTTCTTTTTCCAAAAAAAATATAATTTAAATTTAACATCATATAAATATGATGACTCTGATGGATATAGATTGTATAAGAATCGTACTTCAGGGAAAATTTATTTTATTTGAAAATATCTAGTGTCTTTGTTGAGTAAGAAATAATATTGTGTAGTATAATAAATGACTGAAGTAGAATATATTGTTTCAGGAAGTTGTTATGCATAAGTTTTGTTGATGAAACCCACATTATTGATTTTGGATTTAATATTAATTATTTTCAAATAAAACATGATGACATTAGTGCTATAAAAATTTCAAATAATCTAATTAACCATTCATGAACAAAGAAAATATATTTGAGACATAATTTCATAATATATCATAAAAATAAAGCTAATATCTAATTACAATTTCCTTCCACAGAAAATCAACTAGATTACATTTTTACTAAACCTTTTTCGGTAGAAATATTTTATTTTATTAAATTCTAATAATGTTTTGTTAATTTTACTTGATTTTATTTTAATTTTTCTTAATATAATAATGAAATATTTTAGATAAATATTTATTAACAAAATTTTATTTTAGTTCTTTCATCACTGTTTTTAGTATTAGCAACATCAAATAGGACACATCTCTTAGATTTTATTATGATTACTCTACACAAGACTGTGTGAATCCATGATTACAAATAAATGAAAGGATGTGTGTTAGATCTAAGTGGAAAACATTTTTAAACCATCAAACCTAACTTTATCTCTTCTATACAATTTTTCCCTAACTAACAAATCATCTAAATACTATTGAAAATGAAAAAAACTAAGACAACTGATAGATATTTCCAAAGTATAATGAAGCATTAGAGTACATAAAGGAATGTTATAAGTGTATGATAAAACCATTTTTCCTAGAATGATAGAACAAATATTTTGTTAAGAATGGTTATCAATAACCAGGGATAAGAATATGTTTTTGATGAATGGATAACCTAGTTTTTTTTGAAATGTAGTTTTTGAGTTCAATGAAACTGGAGTTTTTCATTTGTGCGGAAATGATTTCCACATCACTATAATTTTGAATCAAATTTTTCCCGTTCACATCATTGGTAATGGATTAAGTGTTCAAGTCCACTAATGAACGTTATGTAGACTTCAGTACATCTTTTCACACTATAGATGATGTATGCCCACCAAAGATTATGATGTCTCTCTTCAGAGGTATAGACTAAAACGAGAAGCATTTGAAGGACCTGGAATCTGAAATAAAAGGCTATATAATGATAATTCGATCATCCATTACACAATATATGTTTATCTTGAGAAAATTTTATATTAATGAATTTACTTTCTTATATTTTTTATGATTGAGAAGACAATAAATCCTGAATGGTATGTAATTAGTTACATGTTGAATGTAAAAAACATGTCTATATTTTCTACCAATATGGATGAATTCTAATATATGTTTTTCAAAAAGATGGTATTTTTTTTGGATGATAATACAACTATGTGTTATCATGGATTAACATAAATGAGCATAATTATTTTGGGATGAATTGGGTTTTGATGGAATTATTCTTTGAATATGTAGGCTTTGGTGAGTTTAAAATAAGACATCTAAATAGACAATACCTTAACTCAAGTAAAGTAATATGGAATGAGTTTTTCTAGTGGTGTTGAAGTTCATATAGTTGATCACATTTTAGAAGAAGGACTATATAAATATATTGATCTAAGGGATGTTATCAACAACAAAACTCTTGGAGAAAGAAGGAGATGAGTGATATTTTTGGTTCACCCAGATGATGAGATGGTCATAAAATTAGCTCAATCCCTACATATAAATCAGTAGTTCCTGTTGTCATCCAAATTTTATATGATAGATGAGATTTGATATATAGAATTGAAGTAGTAGTATGTATTGTTCAAGGAAGGAAAATATTGACTATTTTATGGAAATGCTCCTGGTTGAAATATTTATGTCAAGTGAGACATGTTCAAGAATATAGCTAGAATATATAGACCTTAATAGTAAAAATATTTATTTTTAAGGAGAATAATAAGAAGAATTTAATGGAACTCAGTTAGTTACATGTGAAATAGTAAGATTAATTTCTAGAGAACCTTCTTGAGAGGACAAACCAAATATTTATAGAAATCATCTGTCGATGTTAGAAAAAGTACTGGAGTTTATTAAGACTCATTATCTATAATTCATGATCAACATACACAATCATCGATTTCTTCATCTGATATGGATACATATGATGAGAGAGATAAAGAGATGTACTCGATGTTGATTTTATAAGTGGAATCATTAAAGATTTATTTTCTATAGTCCAACAATAAAATTATTAATGTCTGTGATCATTTTATATTAATAGAAGATGTTAATGAATTTAACTTCTTATTTAAGTATGTTTTTTAAGAATTACCATTAGAACCCATGTCCATAGCCTCAAATCAAGTGGATTTCTATTTATGTTTATAAGGATTTACATTGGGGACAAACACAATAAACTCTAAAGTTACCTCAATATTGCATGAAGTACAACCCATGGACGTAATCTTGGATTCTCATAGGTTATTAATATAAAAAATTATATGAATTCACATATTTAATTCAATTTAACATTTTTCAATTGAACATTCTAAGAATAAAATCATCTCCCTTTCAAAAGAAAAGGTTCTAAATGTTTGACAGTTTGACATTTTACAAATATAATGAAAAAATATGTAAGTATTATTATCACTAGAATATAGAAGATTAATGTATCCATAGAAAATAATTTTAAATTATTGGATATGATGTTTTAAAATTTACACCAAATAGTTGTAAGCAATTTTAAGCAAGAATCCTTATAATATAAAGAAGAAGAGGATTATGATTTTGTGAAGCTTTGGGAAAGAAAAGTATATGTATGTGGAAAAGATATTATTTTAGTTGATTGTTTTTTTGTCTATTAGAAAACCAATATAATGATTTGAATATGTTTATAGTTGATGGTGGGAAGTACAGATATGTTCAAAACCTCATTGTAAATTTCTCAAAAATGAAATGGAATCGATTTAAAATTATTTAAGACTATTTCGTGAAAGAAATTTTCAAAAGTATTGAAACTTGTGATGATGATTTGTTTTGGATTTTAGGGATACAACTTCCCAGACCACCCATCATTGATTTTCATGATTCTCCTTCCCAAAGTCAAAAATAATGTTTTGATTCTACTAAATTTAATTGAAGGGAAAATCTATGGTTGGGAGAAGAAGTCACTTTTCCTATACCAGAACCTTTTTATTAACTCAAATTTATAGCTACAGATAACATTGAGTTGGAAATAGCCCAGTAAGATACTCTCAACATCCAATCCAAATATGTATGTATTTCTCGAAATGATTCAGTATGACTTAGTGCATGATTACTAATGTTGGGGGATTTTGTAAGAGAAATAGTTGATACTCTTCTATATTCATATTCTCTACCCTCTGGATGGATTCAATATTTAAAGAAACTACTTCCAAAATATAATTTCATGTTCCATATTTGATGATACTTTTCATATTTTTTTGCATTCTATTTGCATTTAATATTTTTAGTCATTTAAATGGCTAGTGATTGAAAGACACTCATTGAACAATTTAATGGTGTTTTATAAATATCTTACTGCATAGTCTGCATGATTCAAATGATTTTATATTTATTATTAAAGTGTTTTTGAATATATTTTAAATATTATTCTATATTATTTATCATTTATTCACTATTATAATTTTTATATTTCTTTCCCTCTTCATTTTATACTATTTTTTGAATATTTTAACCTATATTGTCAGTTATATATTCATATTTATGCCAAATTCTATTCACGATTAGTCACATTGACTATTTTCAATTTTCACCTGCAATACAGATTATATTATTTGTTAGACTTATTTATGGTATTACAATAATAGGGAGATGAAATTGAGAATATAAAAATTTAAAGCCTTATTTATTTATTGGATAATAAATACAGATTCCAAAAATTTAGAAATCTATTTTGTATTTATTGAGAAGAAATTTACAATAGATTAATTTATTATAGAAAAAATATAAAGGGGGATATAATAATTTTAAATCTAAATTTAATTTAAATTGGGAAAATAATAAAAGAAGAATACATGATTTCAAAATCTTATAGAAATTTTAACATATTGTTTTATAGATCATTTTGTAAAATTGTTATTTTCTATTAAATGTGTTTTGTGATTTTAATTAGGGAGATATTATTGGATTAACTTATTTTGTTACAAATTATATCAAATTTTATGTGTTTTTATGATTCAAATAACCCATATTTTAATTCTAATAATTTTTTATTAAGTGTTCCATTTATATTTTTCCAAAGAATTTATCATATTATATGTGATTATCTTATGATGGATGAAGTATTAATTTTATGAAAAAGTATTCTATCCCATGATAATTATATATTATTTTCCATCTATATAAAATTATAACACTCCATGTAGAATGTTTATCATACCACATTGGATATTATCTAATGATATATGATATTGTCTTATAAAGTGATTGAATGAGTTGTTGCATTATTGAAGACTGATATTTTAGATATAATGATGTTATGTGAAGTTTTAATCTTACAGAAAGTAAATTCATAAAATATTATCTTACAAACATTAAAATAATTTTTTTAAATCTATGTATTATAATTTAGTAACATATTTAACTTATACTGAACGATTATCCAATGAAATATTGAATTATGATTATCTTACACTCCAAAAAAGACAAATATCTATTTTATCTTAAGAAATATATAAAAATATTATCTTAGGATGAACGGTACTACCATTTTAATATCTTACAAAGAATTGTATATTATGAAGAATGTATTGTTAATTTTCTAATATATTATTATTTCCTTTCATGCTTTTCAAATTTTCCAAAAAAGAACTTTCCCTTTTAATGAAATATCAATTTGTAAAAAGTGTCTTATTTCCCAGGATAGATGGACTTGTAAAATAAGGTCATTGACAGTGCTTCTGTAGAAGCTTATTCCATATTTTGATGGAATTTAAACATTCCCTTAGTGTCTTATCATATCAATTTTTTAATGGATTATAAATGCTACCATTATAATTTTCCTGCTACATAAGTTCAAAATTAAAGAGGAAATATAAAATGAATAGTATGTCACTAAATGATGAAGAGACAAAAGAGTGACCTACTGTGATACACATACACTTTGAAATAATATGATAACGATAATAAAAAAACCCTTTTAAATATACTATACCAAATATAATTTCCCGTTCTATTCATACATGTTTATCATTTGCACTGATGATCATCCAGAGCTTCACCTTGATGACTATAATCTTCTCAGTACGTGTCTTCACCTACTATTAGTAACTTCCTGTAATTGTGTACTACAATACTTCTCCACAATTTTTTTTATAATTTTTCCTACACTTCTTGTAAGAGTGTGTGTTATAACTGGGGGTAGGTTCTACAAAGGGAGATCCTAGATGAAATATTTGTACCTTTATATTAAGTTACAACTTCTTATACTCATCTCGGAGCCCCTATAAAAAATAATTATTATAGTGAATATAACCAAACACATGGAGTAGACTATTGCTGGATTGGACAAGAATATTTCAATTCCCTAAGCCACTGTAAACCTTCTATATTAATACAATTTTCATTAAACTTTTAATTTTCCAGCATTGATTTATATTAAGGAAACGATTAAAACCCACATTACTTTAAGGGGGAGGTTTCTATAGAAATTTGTTTGGAAACTTATTTCACACACTCTTTAGTGATTTAATTGTGTATTATATGGGAAAATAGTTCTGAGATTACCTTTCACGGTTATGCAATTAAAAATTAATATTTCACATTGAACTAATTATGTTTTATATGGAGATTTTAATTTTCTATTAAATATTAGTTAGGATATCTCAATATGATTATCCTTTTTTTCATATAAAGAACCTTGTATAGAGAGATAGAGAGAGAGAAATAGAGGGGGTGAGAGAGCTGGGGGAGGTATTTAATCTTCTTTTAGTTGAGATTAGATCTTGGGAACATGAGAAAATCCATGATGTCAATAAAGATTTAATAACATTGTGATAATAAATAAATAAATCATGTTAATAATGAACATAAGCAATGAATATTGTGTTAAGGGGTGCATGTTATTCATTCAGATTCACACCACATTCTCTATTCTAAAAAATTCATGGAAATCTAAAATTTTAGTTTCTATTATCATCCTAATTGTTATGAATATCTTGAAATCAATCAGATTTATGACCATACTTCAAAATAATACATCATAAATATGTATTTTATTCTATACTACTATGCCTTATAATTTCATATTTTTATTATCATCATAACCCATATGGATATTCTTGATTACATATTTTCTTGGTGATGAATTTTTTTTATGGATATTCGAGTTGCAAGTATTTTCACCAACCACCATTTCACAATATATTATCTCTCATATATAGTTGAGAATCATCACTAAACTTCAAACTATTAGGAAGCTCAAACTATGGTGATTGGGAAGGGGTGAAATGATAATTTAGACATTTTGGTAGTAAGGTTATGATATTTAGGTAGCTTGTTCACAGTTTAGATGAAAGGATGATATGATACCCTTAGAAGTGAAGATGGGTGAATGATTGAGACACAAGAAGGACCATGGGTGTCCTTGATAGTGATTGGTGCAATGAAAATATGATTCTATAATATTGTATGTGATAGTACTATGAAATAAAATGGTGTTATAGATCTTTGTTATAAAAATCTACAATGTATGTAGGCTAGAAGAACACAAGTGGTTTACCTCCAGAATAAAGGCACTAGGGTTCTAGAAGAATATAAGTACACATGGTGTGTTGTATGGATTTACATGTCATGTGGTGAGAACTATTGGGAAGACAACAACATGCCCAAACACATAGAATATTGTATTTATATATAGATTTTATTCATAATAAGACACTTATTGGGTCAGAATATATAACTAAGGTGACATATTTTGACTACACATCTTGTGTCCATGGAAGAACACCATGTCTCTAGCGACTATAGGGCTTGGTAAGATGGTGGTATACACCATGTAAGCTGGATGGTGCCTGAAAAAATTACATCATTTATGAGAAATGTATATTGGATTCACACACAATGTGAAGGGAAGTATATGGAGAGACTTCCCTACTGGGTTTACACACCATTAACCCCTATGTTACTGTCACTTACCTTTCCATTCATAGTGTTTGTTCATATATCCTTGCTCAAGACTCAAATTTTGACATAAGAGTGGTGCATCATGAGTATTTTTTTATCATAGAATGTGGTTTTTTTATTTACCATATTATCAATTTGTAACACAATGTAGTACAACTGGTTTATCTTCTTTAACATCGTAGGGTTTTCAATTGGGATTCTGGTTAGATGTCCAGGTCATTCATGGAATAGGAACACCCCTTTACGTTTTTGATTCATAGGGAATAGGTTTCGCATATCTATTATAGAGTTCATTACTCTCCCATGTACATGGGTCATGAGTCAAAAGATTGTCTTTGGATCAATATTCCCTCAGTAATAATGAGGACCAGGCCCCATAAATACCACAGATATAGTTATATAGTGTCACATATATTGTGTGATTCTCTGGGAATGGGTCTTCCATCTATGAAATTTTAATATCCATCATATTTTTTGTGCTAGTAAATAATGATTGAGTCCGTTATCTATAAATTTAGTGACACCATTATCTATTGTGTGGTACTTCATGAGGTGGATGTCCACTATTATACATTTTTTAAAATGATTGGGTTTCCATGACTCTGTGCTTATGATAGTATGATTTATTACTCAATTGATCAATATCTATCCCCTTTCATTGTGTAGTTTCACCGAATAGGTTTTCTAAATGGTGTAAGTGTATCAATTTATGTTAAGGAAACTTACTCCATTGATTGAAAACAAACACATCAATGAAGAGAATGTTTTTTCTTAATGGATTATACTAGCGGTGTGTAATAAAGATATATAATGATAGATACTTTGATACTGGGGATTGTTTAGGAACCCCCAGGATTACTTTCATATTTGATGATTTTATAGGTTATCTTTATTATACATTTTTGGATTTTTAGAACTAGGAATATACCTAGTTTATCAATATTCCTCATTTTCCTATCAATTTAAGAGGAAGCACTAAAACCTCCTCATATGCCACCACCCATTTCATTGATGAGAGTAATGAGAAATATTTCCTTATCCTATACCAATATCATTTCAATGGTATGAGCCTTGAAAATCACATTATAATTTTATATCATTTTAAATATTCTAACACATTATTTAACATTTGGAAAAGACAAATGTTGAACCTACATGCCTTTTGGGACTTATTTCGTACTAGAATGGGAAAAAATATATCACATCAATGAAAAATGTTGGATTATATATCACTTAGTTTTACTGAAAATAGTTCTACATAAACTCAGGAAATTTATTATGATTTAGTTTTTTAATGAGAAAATCTAGGAAGAAGTGATCCATGAAGGCCTCTCATAACATGACCTCATGTCTTTGGTCCTTCAAACTAACACCCTAGTGCCTCTAGGTTGGTCACTAAAGGAAAAACATTTATAAATAATTTTATTACATATGAGGAATCTGAAACAGAATGAAAAATAATTTTAGAATACTAATCTAATCCATAGTTTGTTGAGGACCACCATGTAAGATCCAATGTTTAAAACCGAATAAAATTTTAAAGAAAATTTGAAAACATTAATTGGAGGATATGATGAATCTTGAAATAACCCTAATATTGTAAATAAAATTACATTAAAATGTGAATGTGATGTTTTTAGATGGTGTTTATTGGCCAAGAGTTGTATCACGTATTCGGATAACCTTCTAAGGCATTGGGTCTTGAGGGTTCTGTTTTTTGGGAAGGTAATGAGGGTCACAAGTTGTGTAAAGTTATTGGAAATCATGCACTCCAATATTATGACCCTATAAGGGGTGTCACACTATAGTGACTAAAATTTGTTAAATATACCATTACATTATTTTTAAACATAAATATCTAATATATTTAATCTTATTGATTGCGAGGCATAGTGCCTTTGGAAGAATAGGTTCATATTTCATCAAAAGAATCAAAAAACATGGAATACTTATTTAAGTATTTATAATAATATCCTAAAATCCATTTGAGATCCTAAAACTATATGGGATTGATATTGGAATATAAAATGAAATAGGTGAGTTGAAAACACTAGAAAGGGAATGAAAATTATATGGAAACATAACATGTGAGTAAACGGTATAACATGATATCACAAAATATAAGGATCATGATTATTCATAAGGAATCATAACATAAATAACATGGTCATATGATCATGGAATCATAGAAAATGTGGTAAAAATATATAACATGAAATTTTCATGAGCCAAGGATAACTTCCTGGACACTATCACATGGCTGATAAAGTCCTATAATGGATAAGGGTTACTCCTTATTCCCATAAAAGAAGTCTCATATGAATAAAACATTGAAGAATATATTAGAGAGCTATTTTGGAGCACTAATAATAATATATTCATTATATATATGGTCCAAATAATATAATTCAATAATAATTAATAACAGAATAACTACCCTTGGAATGAAAATTGGTTTCATGATATTTGACCATATCATAATCAAAGGACATTTCATAATGAAAACATTTGTGAAATGAACATAAGGAATTTTTTTACCCTTAAATTGAAGGTATAATAATCTAAGTATAAATTATAGATGCATATATACAAAATTTATAAGTAATACACAACATTTAAGATATATAAAGTGATTCAAGGAGAGAATGATCATGACTTGAGGAAATGGGTTGGTTAGAAATATCCCTTACATCGATCTCAATTTGTCACATGTTTTATTTAGATTCATATATAATTGAAATATATTAATTATTTAAATTCTTAATAAACTTTTTCAATTTATTTTTTAATTTAATATATTTATTAAAATTCTATGTTCAGTAATTTTATCATTTAGGTTCAAGCCATGCATTTTGATGATGTTCAATTCAATTGTCCAAAATCAATTTTGTATGTTAACAAATTACAATGATATTTTTAATTCATCATCAATAAATTTTCAACCATGTGATAATTATAATTTTTATACATAATTAAAATTTTCAGACCAGTAATCAATGATGAATATGAAAACTCATTATGTTACAATCATGGATATGGTGAGTAGTAAGTACGCTTGAGAAACTTTTACATTTTTTAAAATCATGATAAAAAGAAGGTAACTATTTTGTAAAATTTAAATGAGGCTAAATATATCATTAATATCATATAATTACATTAAATACCAATATATATATTATCCATGAAACCAGTTAATAAAAACAAATCACATCGCTTCGTAAGGCGGTAGTCTACCGTACGGATGAATGATGTTATAATATATTCAATGGGTGGTAAGGTAGGATAGTATATAACATATTTATTTTAAATAATTATTATTATTTCATAATTATCATTAATATATACCAAAAAAATATTTTTATTACTTTCTATTTAAAGAGAATTTGAAAAAGAATCACATCACTTCGAGTAGAGGTAGTCCACCATACAAATGAGTGACGTTATCATATTCCCAATAGAATGAAACAATAGAAGTTATATGAGAAATTATAAATAAATAAATAAAATAATTTTATAAATATAATATATTACTATTATATATATAAATATATCCAACCATGAAAATAAGTGATAAAATGAATTATTTTGGGTCGTGAAGTTGTAGTCTATCGTACACATGACCAATGGTTTCTATTAAAATTTAAAAGAAAATAAGATATTTGTAGGTCAATACGATTAAATAAAAACATATATGTATATTAAATCTAAAAATATTACTATATAATATTGTTTTAGTATTATTATGATGTGTTTTAAGAATAAATAATATAAAATGATCAGTTAAGGACATTATCTCTTATTTAGAAAAAATTCTTTAGGTTTTCATGAAAACCCATAGTATGTTGAATTTATTATCAAAAAAGGATTATATAATTAGGGGATGGAATTAAAGAAGTAATTTCTATCTTTAATTTATAAACCAATGGTTTTTGTTTGTGTCTAAAGGAGATGAGAGGGGATTCCTTTTATAAGTGGGGAGAAGACACAATTTTATGTTTTGATAAGAATGAATTACAACCACATTTTTCACATGAGACAAGGAACCAAAATGGTACATTTTCAATGAGTATAATATAAAAGTTTGATATAGTATGATTAAATAAGAATTATATATGTTTTTGTTTATTTTTATCCCTTATATGTTTAGTTTATCCTCATAGTAAACACGTTTCAAACTTAAA